>JAVRXN010000012.1:18473920-19673920 GCA_033556935.1 Timema podura
TATCATTCATTATTATTGTAGAAAATAAAGATAATTATTTTAAAAAGAGACCGTATACAGGCACACTGTGAGTAGTTTTAAAGCTAGTTTGAGAGTTATGATCGTTATCAATCAATACTTGAAGTGAAACTAGGACTGTAAGAACTAAAGCAATGTTGGGCAGAGCTAGAAAATGTAAATATACTAGTTGAATTACTAGACGATTCACTAACACAGTCACAGGAAAGGGAAGTATTTGAAGACATATATTTTGCTGCTTTCGGTCAAAACAATAATTCAAGAACGTGCACTTGGCTCATCGTCAAACGAAATGGTCCCTCACAATCTCCACTCCCCCTAAACACACAAGCCGTCAGACCAACATTTCATGGAGACAGAAAACAGAAACACGGGGGCTTAACATAAACTCCTGTTTTTCTATCGTTATTCTTCATTATTGAAAGCATCGGCAAAGTGTGATTCATTAAAGTCTTGTTTAGTATGTTACAAGTTGGACACAACATGTTAGGAGTCAACTTATGGGTGGGAAATGGGGTGTAGGGCTAACACCCTTGAAGAAACACGTATTGTCGTCACTTTATTTATTGTATTGGTCAAAGTGTACTCTTCAGAAAAAACCAAAACATAAATAACGGCGATGGGTTAAACAAACCTTAGCTACCTGAATAAGTGCATCTCCTAGATTATTATAATTATTGTGATCAGCTGAGGTAACGTCCCAAAGAACATAATATTATATCAAATCATTTTAGTTAAATTTTTTCCTTTTGTTCACTCCATGACCACAAAAATATGTAAACAAAGATGTTAAACTAATCTGAAAAAAAAAAAAGTTCGACACTGTATCGACACGATAGTGCTTTGCATGGAGCCTATCAATTCAGCCAACATGTGTGTTGGCTGTTTACTATCCATAACCTGGAGTGGGCATCCTCATCGCCAATCGCCACACGTGACAAATCAGCCATACAAGTGTGGTGAATTTGAGTTGGCATTTCCACATCAAAATAAACTTTTTCCTGGCGGTGTTTTCTAGTTGTATCTTGATATTTCCTGCATATCATTGAGGACTCCTATCTCTGAATGAATAATTGACCCAACACTGCCAACTGCCAAAACTACCCCTCCGTTTTTCTGATTTCAATTAATTCAAATTTGCATTTAAATTATTGCGTGATCCATTCCACTTTGATGTTACAAATTTAAGCAAAGAAAAGTCCACCCTTCTGTCTCAGACAAGCATGGAGAGTCTGGAACTCTTTAAAATTTACTAGAATTTTTCAGTAACAGATAATATGTGGAAATATATTCTGACTGACAACGATGTCCCAACTTTGAAACAGGCATTTCTAAATTACTGACCAGGTTTGGATCAACGTGGGTGTGTAAAACGGCGTTCTTTACGATGGTATTCGTCAAGTCAAAATACAGAATATCTAATTCTTAATGTAAATTTGGAGGCGAAGCCAAAATGTGCATCGAGCTTAGATAAGATATTCAGCGATGTTTCTGCAACTTGTTAGACAAAAGGAATGCAAATGTTTCGTTAAAGTGTACTTACATTTTAAATTGAACAATTTTCATAATTTTGCCTGAGGAAGTTGTAAATAGTAGTCAAAGTGTACATGTTTTGAATAAACTTTTTAAAACGTGTGTTGTTTTAAATGTTTGATTGCACAAGTTAATTTCTCCATTTTTACATGGTGTGGTGAATTTAATTTTTCATTGCACACACCTGTGACTAATTGAAAAACTATGTTGCCCACCTCTGATCTATAACAATTGAACACAACACAACATGTTGGCCCTGATAGCCCTCCCAACTCAAAATGTTGGCCAACATTGGAAAAAGCTGTTATGCGTTTATCTAACAACATAACTTTTTGGGATTATGTGGCTAACATGTTGTATATAGATCAATAAACGAGAATTAAGTGTGGCCCCTCAGTCAGCAATAAAGTATTAGTCACTGTCAAAGGTATCTATCGCTGTCAGGCCACGAGCCTTAAAATACAATGGTCTGTGCTTTTTCCCGGAACTACTTCTCTATTAGGTTTAAGCATATACTCACTTTCACCTTTCAGCTAAAACCACCTTTTGTCATATCAATAAGAAAGAAAGAAAAACCAGGTATGAAACTTCTTATCTTAAGGTAAAGAAGAAAGATCGCTGCTAGTTCTCAAACAACTTAACGATTTATGTTGTAAGACAATCAAAAAATTACGTATTTGTTAAAAGAAAGCTATTTCTGGAGCCCTTTTTTATCAAGCCTAGTCTCAAAATAAAGTTAAAATTGCTTTGAAAATGAGCTATTGTAATATTTTCAATTTTTTCACTAATAAAACTCCAAATTTAGGGTTGTTAAGTAAAACCAGCTCTGTTGTAATATTTCGACTTTATTTTGGCATGAAGCATAGCTTAAAATAACACATCGTGGAATTAAATATTGCGTTAGAACCGAACATCTGCGCAGCAATTTCTCTACCCCCTAAAAAGGAAATTTTACCTTTAAAAAAAATCGGCCATCAATTATATAATAGCATGTACTTTATTGAAAGAGTGTTATGAGAACAAATTATATGTTGTGGGTAAATACGTTCATGCTTTGATTGAGTGGCCACAGATAATCCAGGTAGAACCAGAATAAAGCCGTCTAGTACGTATTTAAAAAAATTGATTGCAAATAATGTTTCTAGATGTTTTCTAAATTTTCCTGTTGTTCATAAACATAAAGAAACACATTGCGAACAAAGTTATTAAGCTCTGGCAAGCACACTACCTTACTTTATTCCAATTAATTAACACATTGAGCTAGTGAGTTATGTCATGTACACTATATGACTGCTCCACATAATTAACACATTGAGCTAGTGAGTTATGACATGTATACTATCTGACTCTACTCCGTATAGTTAACACTTTGATTTAATGAACTTTTGAACACATCAAAATAATATACCTACAACTATACACTGTCCAATATACAAGCAAATAATGTAAATAATATTGTTGGCTTTCAGTTATCACAAGATATAATGTGAGGAGATATGTTTTTTATAGGAAACACCTCAATACCTTATCCTAAAATTTGAGGGGCTGGAATGCATGTTTTTCATTTTACATATTAATGTACCCAATTTGTCAAAGTTATAGGATCCTATTAATCTTAAAGATAAAAAATCTGTCCTAGCAGGCAAACGTTAAAAAAAACGAGATAGAAACAAATTTATTAGTAAAATAAAATATGTTAGCGGAAATGGCGCTGTCCCAACGAGGCATTCGCGTAAATAAATTGAGATTCTCACAAATAGCGTCGTTTCATATATATAACTCATATCCCTTTTTTTTTTTTTAGACATTTGAAATGTTTAACAATTTAAGAAAAAGGAAGAAAAGCTACAAGTAAATTTATAAAACAGTAAACATTAACAAAGCTCTTTTACACTTCTTTTCTAAAGTAAGCTGCGGGGAATTTTCGAGATTACTAATACTACCACATACATGGTTTGAATTAGCAATAGTTAACTTTTTTTTAAGAATTTAAAAATGTTCTTTTTTGTTTGTGTTTTAGGAATAAGTGCATTATTTTAAAGTTTAAAAGTCTTTTAACAGACATTTATTTTCAATTAGTAAGTTCCTTAAATCTTTCATAGAGTTCAAATAAAATTTAAAATGGTTTATAAAAAATAAAAGATTTAAGAAGCAGACTTTTTTTTAACGATTCCTCTTATTTTGTAACCATCCAATTTTTTTATATTGTTTTTTCTGATATAAAACGCAAAGTGGATGGTTTTAATTTTATTACTGCACAATATTTAAACTTTTTTTATATTATCAAAGACCTACAGCAATAAAATGGAAAAAACAATTTCTTAGTAATTACACATTTTTTTGTGGTTGATAATGATAACATTTTGCTTAGTTATTATTACTATTTTAGACTATATGAATATTATCTCTCCAAAGGGACCATTACAGAACACATGACCTTAATTATCAATATAATAAAGTAGTTTCGTAAATTTGAAATTGTCAAATTACTGTTCACTCTACCATGATCCTTCTTTAAATAATTCTGAGCGTTGTTTTGGACACATGGATTCAATGTTGTTGTGCAATTTCCCTAGTGTGTTAAAGCTATTTATGGATAAATTGATATATATTTTTTTATTCTGTTTATCTTTGGAATAAATTTGACAATAAGAGACAGTAGATCATGCACAACATAGGGATATAGCTAATTACTTGTATCAATAATATTTTTGTAGCCGTCATTAGTTAATAGAGATGGTGTGAATCTTCCAAATGTCAAAGTTAAATGTCAAATATCCTTTGCTTTGACAAGACAAGTTACGCAACGCTGGTTAATCAAAGTTTCCAGTAGCTCCTTTTTACCCCAGCACACCACCTTCTGAGAGCGAGGAGATTTGACAACAGTTAACTGAGAGAGAGCGAAGATAAAGCTTTTCTCCATAAGTTTTACAGTTCCTTCAGAAATTAATTGGGTGTACTCTTAGATCTGGAATCTCAGCACATTAGTGGACAGTATAAAAACTTTATTAGTATGTTAATCTTCTTATGTTTGTCCAACTAAAGAAGATATTTCCGTCCATGCATCATCTCTTACATTCTTTTATAATAATTATTGTCTTTCATGTCCCACAGAACAGTATTATTTTTACAAATTTCTACCAACTGCGACTTACTCTGTCCAGCAGTTTTGCCATGTTCGCAAGAGATTCCTGGGTACGTACCACTTGTCCGGACACAAAACGACGTCACAGCTAGATCTGCTGATCCCTTCGTGTTCGTTCCAAAAACAAAATCTTGTCGGATCGAAATTAACCTCTCACGAACCTACCGTGACATGTTCGTTCCGTGTTCGAAGGCCTGTCCAAGCTGTATGAATCTGTTTCATTACAGGTCACATTACAGGCCTGGTTCGGCAGATGTATAAACAACTGAATAGTGATTAAGTTATATTAGTAAAATAATTAAAAATCAATCCAGTCAGATACGTTAGCTCAGTCGGTAGCAAGTCTACCTACAGAGCTAGTGGTCCCGGGTTCGAATTTCCGGCATGGCTGAAAATTTATCATTGAGGAAAATATGGGTTAACCCTTTCACATTAATAAATTAACGACCGGGGTTGGGATGTTATATCTTTCCTAGTCTTAAGTTAGATTAAGGAATATGAAGCTTCGATAGGCCCAGCAAGCCTGTAATGGAAAATATATTATGGATTGAATTAAAAAAACTGACCCAGGCCACAGTATGGTAACAGTAATGGATGTTAAATTTTTTATATTAATAGTCGGGTATGTAATATGTTTACATCCTGTGCCTTGGCCAGTTTTTTATTCAAGCCATAATATATTTTCCATTACAGGCTTGCTAGAACTGTTGCAGCTCCATATGCCTTATCATATAACTTAAGACTAGGACAGGCACAACATCTAGTCCCCAGCCGTTAAGTTATCAATTTTGAAAGGATAAATCTATATTTTCATCAATAATAAATTTTCGGCCATTCCGGAAATTGAACCCGGGACCCTTAGCTAAGTAGGCAGACACACTACCGACAAAACTAAGGCGTTGGATCAATAATACAACTGTGTTGGGTGTGAAAAAGGTGATAAGTCACAAAACTATAATTTAGAGAAAAGCTAAATTTAAAATTCTGAAAAATATGCAAATTATATGGATTGAAAAATTAATATTTGCAAGTGGTGATATACAAGATTATATAGTTCTGAATAAAATATGGTATTGTACATATTTGTCACTTTCTAATATAAATTTATGTAACAGAATTTATAAAAAATTGGCATAATCATTGTTGACATAACAAATTTTGCACACTTTCATTCCATCCATCTTCAAAAACTGTTTATATAGAGTTAATGTTTGAAAAGTAACATTTTAAGGTTACACACACCAGAAATCTTCCCAAAAATGTTTCTACCTTTATTAACTTTCTTTGTAGTAAGTCAGCACTGCTCAACAAGTAAAAACTATCACCATCCTCTCTTCTTTCTGTCATTGTATCGGGATGAAGGTTTCTGGCCGATTTTGATGTCTCCAGATCCCTGTAGGATTGTTGGAATACAGGAGAAACAAACTGTAGAAGATCCATTAAATCTATCTTTTTACTTTCTCTCTATCTTACAGGTAGAGAAAGTATTGTGATCGTCAAAAAAATCAAACTCGAGATTTTGATGAATTTTGACGTTTCATGACTTCCTGAATCCGAAAAAGTGGTTTTTGAATTTCCGTCTGTCTGTCTGTCTGTCTGTCTGTCTGTCTGTACCTCCAACTAGAGCCTAAACTATTTTACCGATTGAGCTGAAACTTGATATCTAGGGTTTTCATAGGGTTGCCCCGAGGGGTTTTTGGAATTGGATATCTACCCCTAAAATTAAGGGTAGTTTACTGAAGGGCAAAAAGAGAAAAAGTCGATTTTCTCAAAATCGGCTCTAACGATTTTGATTAAATTTTCATTTATGAACATAAATAAATATTGCAAACAAAATGGCTACTCTCAATATTTCGGCAAAATCGTTTTAAGGGCTCCGGTCTGATGCGTAAATTAACATTTTTTATAATAGCTCCGAAACTATTTGAGATATGAAATTACTTAGCATTACAAATATGTATATATATTTATAATACAAATATTTTATTCGAAACATATTTTTATAAAATCAATAACTTTCAATATATACGCAATTATATATATATTTTTAACTTTTTGGGCATTAAAGCTTAAGTATTGCGACCGTAAGAAAAACTAACCTGAAATGTTGATGGATGTCGACGTCTCATGACCCCCCGAACCCTTAAAAATAGTCTTTGCAATGCCGTCTGTCTGTGTGTCTATTAAAACTTAAAATTAAGGGTAGTTTACTGAAGGGCAAAAAGAGAAAAAGTCGATTTTCTCAAAATCGGCTCTAACGATTTTGATTAAATTTCATTTATGAACATAAATAAATATTCCAAACAAAATGGCTACTCTCAATATTTCGGCAAAATCGTTTTAAGGGCTCCGGTCTGATGCGTAAATTAACATTTTTTATAATAGCTCCGAAACTATTTGAGATATGAAATTACTTAGCATTACAAATATGTATATATATTTATAATACAAATATTTTATTCGAAACATATTTTTATAAAATCAATAACTTTCAATATATACGCAATTATATATATATTTTTAACTTTTTGGGCATTAAAGCTCAAGTATTGCGACCGTAAGAAAAACTAACCTGAAATGTTGATGGATGTCGACGTCTCATGACCCCCCGAACCCTTAAAAATAGTCTTTGCAATGCCGTCTGTCTGTGTGTCTATTAAAACTTAAAATTAAGGGTAGTTTACTGAATGGCAAAAAGAGAAAAAGTCGATTTTCTCAAAATTGGCTCCAACGATTTTGATTAAATTTCATTTATAAACATTAATAAATATTCCAAACAAAATGGCTACCCTCAATATTTCGGCAAAATGGCTTTAAGGGCTCCGGTCTGATGCGTAAATTTACATTTTTTTAAATAGCTCCGAAACTATTTGAGATATGAAATTACTTAGCATTACAAATATGTATATAGATTTATAATACAGATATTTTATCCGAAACATATTTTTATAAAATCAATAACTTTCAATATATACGCAATTATATGAATTTTTTTAACTTTTTGGACATTAAAGTTTAAGTATTGCGACCGTAAAAAAAAAAAACTAACCTGAAATGTTGATGGATGTCGACGTCTCATGACCCCCCGAACCCTTAAAAATAGTCTTTGCAATGCCGTCTGTCTGTGTGTCTATTAAAACTTAAAATTAAGGGTAGTTTACTGAAGGGCAAAAAGAGAAAAAGTCGATTTTCTCAAAATCGGCTCTAACCATTTTGATTAAATTTCATTTATGAACATAAATAAATATTCCAAACAAAATGGCTACTCTCAATATTTCGGCAAAATCGTTTTAAGGGCTCCGGTCTGATGCGTAAATTAACATTTTTTATAATAGCTCCGAAACTATTTGAGATATGAAATTACTTAGCATTACAAATATGTATATATATTTATAATACAAATATTTTATTCGAAACATATTTTTATAAAATCAATAACTTTCAATATATACGCAATTATATATATATTTTTAACTTTTTGGGCATTAAAGCTCAAGTATTGCGACCGTAAGAAAAACTAACCTGAAATGTTGATGGATGTCGACGTCTCATGACCCCCCGAACCCTTAAAAATAGTCTTTGCAATGCCGTCTGTCTGTGTGTCTATTAAAACTTAAAATTAAGGGTAGTTTACTGAATGGCAAAAAGAGAAAAAGTCGATTTTCTCAAAATTGGCTCCAACGATTTTGATTAAATTTCATTTATAAACATTAATAAATATTCCAAACAAAATGGCTACCCTCAATATTTCGGCAAAATGGCTTTAAGGGCTCCGGTATGATGCGTAAATTTACATTTTTTTTAATAGCTCGAAACTATTTGAGATATGAAATTACTTAGCATTACAAATATGTATATAGATTTATAATACAGATATTTTATCCGAAACATATTTTTATAAAATCAATAACTTTCAATATATACGCAATTATATGAATTTTTTTAACTTTTTGGACATTAAAGTTTAAGTATTGCGACCGTAAAAAAAAAAACTAACCTGAAATGTTGATGGATGTCGACGTCTCATGACCCCCCGAACCCTAAAAAATAGTCTTTGCAATGCCGTCTCTCTGTGTGTCTATAAAAACTTAAAATTAAGGGTAGTTTACTGAAGGACGAAAAGAGAAAAATTTGGTTTTCTCAAAATCTGCTTAAACGATTTTGATTAAAATTCGTATCTAGGCGTTGATTAAGATTATAAATAAACTGGCTATTTTCATTTTCCTATGAAAATGATTTTTAGGGTACATTACAGAGGCGTTAATTTCCGTATCTCCACAACTATTGGAGAAACTAAACAACTTATCATTGCAAAATTGTAGGACTATTAGAAATAAAAAAAATTTATTTGACATATATTTTTTATAAAAACAGCAGTTTCTGAGATATTTGCAAATATATTAATACAATTTTGTGAGCTTTAGTTGTAAACATATACTACTTAAGTCTTAACGCAATAATACTCCAATGCCATAGAGTAATTAAATATAAGTAAGTATCTAAAAAAAGTATGTTATTTTTCCTTAAATCTCTTAGGAGAAATGTTTGCATAGCAATGATCTATCTCCATTTTAGACTCAATAGTCAATATTTACATTTTTTATTGGTCAAAATGTATAAATGAATAATTAAATATCAATGCGATGACTTGAAGATCTGCAACACCTTTTAAAATGTTAAAATTTTAACCAGAAATCGAAATTTTAATACGAAGTGTTGACCCTTGTGGAAGACATTAAACTGTTTGAAATGCTCTTAGTTGGACAAAGATGCGCCTCTTTTCTCATTGATTCTATATCATTGTATATTATTTTATGCGTGTTCTTATGTGGAGTGGTGATGATATAATGTACATTATTCCGTTCAGAAATCTTACGAGTTTATAGAAAGAGAGAGAAAGTCTGTGCGGTGTGCCGTACCATTTATTTTCGATTGTAATTGCACTAAGTCCAATGTACTTCAGTTGTGGATCTGAATGTACTGTATATTGATTCTTCCCATTCTCCTGTGACTCACTGTTTTGATTTCACTTTAATCTAATGCTGTATTTTAATAAAGTAGTTCAGGCTGTTTCCGTTAAAATATGTATCCACTTGATCTGTTTCCAATTTGCAGCATTGCCATGTGCATCTGCTGTGCGCAGCTAGAGTGGACCTTTCAATAAAGCAGCGAAGTCTAAGAAGTCTTCAAGAAACATTTATTTCACAATGAACTGCTTCTTTTTAGCAGTCTGCCACATAAACTGCGCTCAGTCATGGGGATGTGTTGCCATTGTAATTTTTTCTTTTTCCTTTCTATCAGACTATGGTCTGAATCACACTCCATTTGTGTGTGTGTGTGTGTGTGTGTGTGTGTGTGTGTGTGTGTGTGTGTGTGTGTGTGTGTGTGTGTGTGTGTGTGTGTGTGTGTCCAGACAACAAACAATAATTTGTGATCAACGGTCTGTGATGTTGGAGAATGTTGTAATGCCGCTATGCACATAACAGCAAAGAGGATGTTTTTTGTTTGGTACACCACATGTGTCCAGGTACATGATTATATCCTTAATTTCAGGTTCCAGGTCATTGATTATAAAACTGTACAAAGATGAACCAACTTTGTTAGCCGCTCTCTCAGTTATTCCTTCATGCCATAAATAGCAATATGGCTGCCCATAATCATACTCGTGCAAAAAAATTATTGTAAGTCCAAAGCTGTATCTTATTAAAAGGCAACAGAACTCTGAACATAAGGTGGGTAGGCACTGCTGCATATTAAAAGTTATTGTCTTTTTTGTTTTGTCACAATCTGAAAACATCTTATGCTTTTTCTTGGCATTGGTAAGCAATTTCAGCCAATTTATGATGTTCTTCTAACTGTTGATGTAAGTCAGTTGTGTCACCCCCTGTCATGATTTGAAGAGTCAACTTGACACAAGTAGTGCATGTGTCACCTTTAGGTTTCTTAATTGCAAGGTTCATTTAATTTTGATTTCATGTTTCGATAAACTTATGCTAATATCGTTTAATTGTGTTCAAAATTTGGCGTATAGCATAGTTGTCAAGCATGTGTGTACAACAAGTTGCATAGGAGTTTGACACGTGACACTGCGCATGTATTAGTGATAAGCACTTTCTGTGATGTAGGACCGTTAATAATGACCCTCAGAACGTATTCGCATTTCTATATGGACTGATGTGTTGTTTACTATTAATTATGGTATGTTCTGCTGCCCTGCTCCAAGATATCAAAGTGTGTAGAACCACGCGCCTAGCTCCTATGCAACCCGTTGGGCACACATGCATGCAAACCTTTGCCATCCCGGCGCTTTACGCCTAAACTTTTGACACAATTTAATGGTATTAGCATAGTTTTCTGGATGTAAGTGTACAGGGATGTTGTATTATTTTTGGTTCAAACAAGCTATATGTGCAGTTTGGGCTATGAATTTTTGAACATTCTGTATATTTCACCTGCACTCAATCTACTCTGAAAGGCGTTACCTTGATGGGTGCCACTATGGCTGTATGTTAAAAGTTACGCCAAAGTGGAACAATGTAAGGGTTCCTAAAATAAAGAAAACACCTAGTTTGACCTTTATTAAATTAAATTCAAAAAGTAATATATTGATTCGCTTAAATAAGTAAATGTTTCCTTCAAATTGCTGGGTAAAAAAATCATATATTATAATATGATCTAGTACTGGCATCTATGATATTTAGAATTAAAAACGCATCTTATTAATTGAAAATACATTGATATGAATATATCATTGTAATTGATTATTTATATTCTCAAAATTATGTTCTGTTAGGCTTTAGAATTAGTCGACATTTGTGATTATATTAAATATATTATTTATATAAAATTATATAATAGATCATTTTGGTTTATTAAATCAAAATATACTTTAAATCAAACCCTCAAAAAGAGAAGTATTGTAATCGTCAAAAAAATCTAAGTCAAGATTTTGATAAATGTCAACGTTTCATGAAATCTTGAAAGTAAAAAAGTGTTTTTCACGATGCCCTCTGTCTGTCCGTCTGTTTATACCTCGGCCTAGAGCCGAAACCATTTTACTGATCGGGCTTGAACTTGGTATATAGGGTTTTTATTATGTCCTCCCGAGAGTTTTTTTGTAATTAGATATCCATCCTTAAAAGTTTCTAATACATATAATCTTCAACCTGCCACCCCTTGTCAGTTAACCTCTTGCAGTCATGTAAAGAGATCGTGTTTCATACAGAGCTGCAATTTTGTTTGTTTAAAGATTTTACTGTATAATCTTTTGTAATATTCTAATGTTAATTATTTCATACTTCTCAATTTGATATTTTTTTTACCTTTCTCACTGTATTCTTTAATTTCAGTTTTACAGTTTCCAATGAATATGGTACGAAAAGGACATACCGAAACATGTTGGATTAAATTCTTCCATAATTCGCCCCCTGATCTAGAATAACAAAGGAGTAAAGGGACGTCAATTTTAGTTAAGACTTGGATTTAAATTCAACGCAACTTTTTTCAGTAAATTTAATATAACTTTTGTAACGATACTGTTTTAGGCCCCTATTATTTATCTGAAAATCATAGATAAATTATATTTTTAATTTTTTAAACTAAAGAACAGTAGTCCTTTTATGCTTTATCCATGAATGACTAGGCAAAATTGAAGCGTAGCTAGTATTTTCAATACTAAATTCGAGCTATATTTTATTATTAATATCATTTTGATCAATTATTATTTATTTTAACATGTTTCAAACCTATAAAGTGTTTTCAAAAAGTAGAGTTAAAAATTTCGACGATTACAATACACGCAAAAAAATAAACGTTTTTATCTATACCTAAAAAGCCCTGCCAACGTGGCCAGGTTTTACTTCCAACAGCAGAGGGAGGGGGCAGCCGTACATAAGGGCTGGAAAATAAATTGCCTACGACAAGTACCCGCCCTTTAGTCACACAAGCAAGATCTATGTCGCTCTAATGTTCAAGCTACAATCTTAAGAGTGTGTAATTAGTTTAATAAGTAGTATACAAGTATTAAAACCAAATATATTTAGTTTTTTATTAATATAATAAGTGAAATCCTCAATAAGTGTGCGAATATTCTCAAATTACTATCACTAAAGTGAGTGCTAGAAACTACGCATCTATAAACCACCGCGCACTTACAAATCATCATTGAGCAGAACATAAATCTATAACACTGGTTCCCAAACTTTATGAATCACGGAGCACTTTTCAAGAGAGAAATTTGTCACGGAGCACTATAGTTACCTTGATGCTAAAGGTATGCACATGCATTTTTGCTATATTTACCTAACTGCCTTTTTTAAAGTTGTTAGTCGATATTTTATCGTATAATAAAAGAACGAATTTTTTCAGATTTTTAAATAGCTTAAATTTGATCTTAACTTTAATTTTACCACTGAAAGCCATTGAAAATTGTAACTTTAAATATCGTTTTCTCAAAACAGCAATTTTGCACATAAGTGTTTTTGGTATAATGGCGACAATATTTTCACATATACTCTACATAGATAGATACTAATCCGAATTACAGCAGTATTCACGATGGAAACGAATGTTTAAGCATCTGGGCCTGATAAACATCAAGTTTTATTTCATTATAAATGTTATTTTCTCCCTTAATTTCAGATAAATAAGGAACTTAGCTACATAAAAGCAAAAAACAACAAAAAACATAAATTAACCTAAAGCAACACTTTTGATAAAGAATTCAAGGTAGGTATTGTAAATCCACAATATGATACCCACACAAATAGTGCTAAAACCATTTTTATGGCTGCAAAAAAAAAGTCACTTGGCATAAAAGAAAGAACGATTAAGTATAGACAGCGAACTTAATTTTCAATGAAAGGGATGGGACTGCTGTGTTTTGAATTGAACAATGTGGCTTTATCTGGTTGAATTTGGGACATCTGCAACCAAATATCTGGCACTGCATTGAGCCGGGATCTTTTCTTTTAGTGGCCACATAGGCAGAGAATCCTTATCCACATAAGTAAGTTATTGCAAAGGGAAGAAGGATTATTTTCGCTCTATCTGATAAAACTTCAAATTCGTCTCGTAGCTGAAATCAAAATTCTGATAGTGGCTTTTAAGTTGCAAAATTCTCTTTTACCGCAGAATCTGATGTCAAATCATTCAAGCACTTATACTGCTCCAATGCCAGGTTAGCTTTTCCGACATTAAAATAAATAACATTGCACTGCTACTTGATTTGTTTCTACTCTCGACTGTATACTGACTGAACATCAACTGACTGAAGGTGTGAAGAAACACGAGTTTTTATATTCAATAGAAACTTCACAGAACATTATGGAAAGGTGTCGAAGCAAACAATCGTATCTGAAAGCGCGGCGAAGTTCTCAGGGAGACGGGGTGAACTGGCACCCTTTAGTCTCTCTGTATGGTTGTGCCGCGTGCAGTCTAGATAATTTCTATCCAATACTTACCTATACACAGTTCGTGGACACACAAACTCACAGTTTTGATATCTTGTCACATTTTATGGATTTTTATTTCCAATCTATTCGCGGAGCACACTTTGGGAACCGCTGATCTATAATAATAAAAGGAAGTGTTTGTGTGCGATGCCCAGCCAAATCTACGGCACGAAGAGATCTGAAATTTTTAACATTGGTGGATGGAAGGGGGTCTAAATCCACCTCGAAGCCGGATTTTTAAAATTTTTAATCAGATTTTTAATTAGGCTATTTTTAACAAATTTTTGAAAAAAAAACCTTTAATATAGTTTAGAATTACGTTTCAGAGATAACGTTTCCATTTGATATCGGGAACCATGGGCTGGGGGGGGGGGGGGCGCTTATATTATTCTTATACCACAGTGGGTCACGGGCAACGCCGTGCGGGATTGCTAGAGTCATCATCATAATTATCACCAACCGATGGTCAAGTAGGGGGAGAACAATTCTGTATCATTTCATCTTTTCAGTTTATATACACTATTATCCAACCAATTTAATTTGACAAGATATGTTAATATAATTTTAACTTTGTTGTATTAAATAAGTTTTATACTTTCATCTTTATGCCAACTCACATTTTGTATTGTAATTCTTAATATGTTATCAATGTTATTTGGACTCTTTGACTCTTTTATATGAAAAATTATGAATCAATGAAGTATTTTTTAAATGTTATTAAATATGTTAAAATAGGTATTCCAAGATTATAAATAATTATTCAAGTGTCTTTCAATATCAAATTACTCCTTTACTATTCATATTTATAAAACTAAATTCTAAACTTAATTTCTTAAAATCTTAAAATAATAACATCTAAGTCCTTACTAATATGTATCCACTCCTTACTCAAGATTTAAAATTTTTGAATATTTTCTAAAATGTTGTAAAATTAAGGGTAGTTTGATAAAAAATAAATGGTACGGCACACCGCACAGACTTTCTCTCTCTTTCTATAAACTCCTAAGATTTCTGAACGGAATAATGTACATTGTATCATCACCACTCCACATAAGAACACGCATAAAATAATATACAATGATATATAATTAATGAGAAAAGAGGCGCATCTTTGTCCACCTAAGAACATTTCAAACAGTTTAATGTCTTCCACAAGGGTCAACACTTCGTATTAAAATTTCGATTTCTGGTTAAAATTTTAACATTTTAAAAGGTGTTGCAGATCTTCAAGTCATCGCATTGATATTTAATTATTCATTTATACATTTTGACCAATAAAAAATGTAAATATTGACTATTGAGTCTAAAATGGAGATAGATCATTGCTATGCAAACATTTCTCCTAAGAGATTTAAGGAAAAATAACATACTTTTTTTAGATACTTACTTATATTTAATTACTCTATGGCATTGGAGTATTATTGCGTTAAGACTTAAGTAGTATATGTTTACAACTAAAGCTCACAAAATTGTATTAATATATTTGCAAATATCTCAGAAACTGCTGTTTTTATAAAAATATATGTCAAATAATTTTTTTTATTTCTAATAGTCCTACAATTTTGCAATGATAAGTTGTTTAGTTTCTCCAATAGTTGTGGAGATACGGAAATTAACGCTTCTGTAATGTACCCTAAAAATCATTTTCATAGGAAAATGAAAATAGCCAGTTTATTTATAATCTTAATCAACGCCTAGATACGAATTTTAATCAAAATCGTTTAAGCAGATTTTGAGAAAACCAAATTTTTCTCTTTTCGTCCTTCAGTAAACTACCCTTAATTTTAAGTTTTTATAGACACACAGACAGACGGCATTGCAAAGACTATTTTTTAGGGTTCGGGGGGTCATGAGACGTCGACATCCATCAACATTTCAGGTTAGTTTTTTTTTTACGGTCGCAATACTTAAACTTTAATGTCCAAAAAGTTAAAAAAAATTCATATAATTGCGTATATATTGAAAGTTATTGATTTTATAAAAATATGTTTCGGATAAAATATCTGTATTATAAATCTATATACATATTTGTAATGCTAAGTAATTTCATATCTCAAATAGTTTCGGAGCTATTTAAAAAAATGTAAATTTACGCATCAGACTGGAGCCCTTAAAGCCATTTTGCCGAAATATTGAGGGTAGCCATTTTGTTTGGAATATTTATTAATGTTTATAAATGAAATTTAATCAAAATCGTTGGAGCCAATTTTGAGAAAATCGACTTTTTCTCTTTTTGCCATTCAGTAAACTACCCTTAATTTTAAGTTTTAATAGACACACAGACAGACGGCATTGCAAAGACTATTTTTAAGGGTTCGGGGGGTCATGAGACGTCGACATCCATCAACATTTCAGGTTAGTTTTTCTTACGGTCGCAATACTTAAGCTTTAATGCCCAAAAAGTTAAAAATATATATATATAATTACGTATATATTGAAAGTTATTGATTTTATAAAAATATGTTTCGAATAAAATATTTGTATTATAAATATATATACATATTTGTAATGCTAAGTAATTTCATATCTCAAATAGTTTCGGAGCTATTATAAAAAATGTTAATTTACGCATCAGACCGGAGCCCTTAAAACGATTTTGCCGAAATATTGAGAGTAGCCATTTTGTTTGGAATATTTATTTATGTTCATAAATGAAATTTAATCAAAATCGTTAGAGCCGATTTTGAGAAAATCGACTTTTTCTCTCTTTTGCCCTTCAGTAAACTACCCTTAATTTTAGGGGTAGATATCCAATTCCAAAAACCCCTCGGGGCAACCCTATGAAAACCCTAGATATCAAGTTTCAGCTCAATAGGTAAAATAGTTTAGGCTCTAGTTGGAGGTACAGACAGACAGACAGACAGACGGAAATTCAAAAACCACTTTTTCGGATTCAGGAAGTCATGAAACGTCAAAATTTATCAAAATCTTGAGTTCAAATTTTTTGACGATCACAATACTTTCTCTACCTGTAAGATAGAGAGAAAGTAAAAAAGAGAAAATATATCTACACAAATTTCACTTTAATGATTGTTAGTAAATTTTGTATATAATCACTGTTTAACATTACAAACAAAATAGCTACTTTCAATTTCCCATGAAAATGACTTTAAGAATGACATAAGCAGGAATTTCCAATTTTTTTTGTATCCCTGAAACTATTTGAAATACGAATTAAATTACTAATGTAAAGTTGTGGTATTGTTAAAATTAAAAACATTTTACTTTTAAATAAACTTTTATAAAATCAATAATTTGAATAAAAACTTAGAAATCTAAAATTAATTGTTATGCTCTTTGGTGGACAGAGAATATCCTCCTTATTCAATGTAACTGTAACATTGTATGCTATTAAATTTATGCTCTTTGGTGGAGTGTTTCTGTGAGAGTGTACATTATTTCGTTTCACAAATTGTACGTGTTTCTAATAAATGTCTTTATTCTAAGATAAAAGAGATAGAAAGTCTGTGCGGTGTACCGTAAAACTTAATTTATTTGTGATCTATCGATAGTGACGTATGATCGTATTATAATTACAATTTTTTAGATTGCAAATTCTTCACAAATAAACAAGATAAGAACTACTAATATTATTTTAGTAATTATAAAAATTAAAATGCAACCACTTATCGTTAGTATTGCTAAAGATAGAAAGGTAGGTAAAGTTTCCACGCAGATCGTCCATCTTGTACTGTGCCTAATAACTAAAAATCAAGACTTGGAATGGAGAGTAGGATTTGAATAAGTGTGTTATACAAATATGATTCTAAAGAAGCATAATTAGTTTTGGGTTTATTCATAAACATACCAAGAATTTCGCTACCAAAATAAAAATATTATTATATTTATTCAACTTGGAATTGTTTGAATTTGAATTTTATTTTTTTACAAACGTTCCAAACATATAATGTACAAAACCTTGGTCGGTACGCTCTTTGAGCTATAATCCAGCCAAACATGAGTTTCTAATTACAGCCGTGATAACTAGACATGCTGTAATGAGCATGCTATTGGACGTCGTAACTTAATGGGTATGAGCAATCAATTTCAGTTGACTGACCTGAAAACATGAAAGGTAAAAAGTAGCGGTTTTGTGAATATCATAATGGCCGTTAGATTTGGAAATTAACAAAAACATTGTTTTGAATAAATTTAGTTTTTCGTTTTAAAAATTTTAAAGGGTCTATTTTAAAATTGTTAATTCAGTAGATAAGGTTTTATTAGCTAGGATGTAAATGTGTATTATATTATGATTATTTGGATATCTACTACCAACTGTGGAAATTAAATTAATTCAAGCTATTTGTAGCGTACATACTGTTGAGTATTTATTTATTCATGATGGAATAACTTTCTAGCTACGATTGATTAAAAAGCTTTTATTTTTACCCGCTGGAGTATGGATATATTATAGTATCTATAAGACTGAGACTCGAATGGAGTATGGATGTATTATAGTCTATATAAGTGTATCTGTATATTTTTATATCTGACTTCCGCTTTACAAACACTGAAATAAACATTATGGCCAAGAGCTTACATCTGTCATTTATCAAAAAATGTCCCAGTATGATGATGTATATTGGATGTGAAAATTTAATGATACTAGTAGTGTTTTCCTTCTTACTTTTTATAATTTGTTTTATTGTGACATTTTATGTAACTGTGATTAATATCAAAGTTACAGCTACCAAGAATTCTTTTTATTTTTTATTTTTAAAATAAAATCTAATATGAAGCGTAATCTTGAAAGTGTTGCAAGTAAAAGAAACGACGTTATAAAGTTTCAGAAATGATCTGCTCCCGTACCCAATTTGACAAATTATTTGGTGAAACAATCTCATTGCTACAGAAAAATCACAGTAATGAAAAAGATACAAAATAATACTGAATATCCAATATCTGTACGATGATGCATAAACACAAGATATTGAGACACATGTATCCGAGTATTCAACTGATCAACGATCCAGATCTTTGGATATTAGTAAATTATCAAGCTCAATAATAATGGATGCTGTCCCTTAGATTGTAAAAATAAATACTCAACCTTCAGACGTACACATTTAGAGAGAAAATGGCTAACATTGAAAAAAAAATCATTAAATAGATTGACAAACTTCTACAAAACTATGAGTTGCCTGGGTATTTCTGTTTATATTGTAATTTATTTTTTTCTATTATTTCTTTACATCCTCAAACGTACTCCCCCAAAATAACTAATGTAACGCATTAACACTTTTACAATATATGCTGAATTATAAAAGATACTTTTTATATATAAAAAGGGGGAAAGTCGCCTGAAAATATATTTAAGATTTCCATGTTTGGTTTATTTTAAAACCTATGTGTAAGAAATAACAGTTATCCTTGTCAAGGGTATAAATTATCTCACAATGTAGTTTCGAGCGTAGTTAGAAACCACCTGGGCTGGTGTATATCTGCTTAAAATAACAAAACACAAAACAATGGACGCTTTGAAAGGTATCTTTCTATAGCAAGACTAGGCATTTTCAGTCTCTCAGGTACAGTAAATTCATTGCACACCCTTAACACAACGCTTCAGGGAAGTTCAAGAGGAATGTTCTTTATCCTCTATTTTCAATAGTTCCACTTTCACCGATGTGAATCAGTAAAATGGGTTCAACTTGGAAAGCTTTTGTTGTATCCCACATAAAAGTTTATATTTTATGAAAGAAGAGAATGAGATCTATCTACTGCATACAAAATTTGGTATCGATTTAACTTTATCTTGAAGAGAAAAATGTAAATGAGGTTTAGTCTGCGATGTATTCCGTTGGTATGAACAATATATATATATATATATATGTGTGTGTGTGTTTTAGATCACTACACAGGTTGAAAATTGGAATAAATCGAGTCTTAATATTTTGTGTTTGATTGATCTATTTTAAGAAAATACCCCTATTGAAATTCATCCCAATTGTATAATCTAAATAGAACGTTTCTTAAAATAAAAAGCAGTTCTAGAAGAAAAATAAATAGTACAACATAATCGCACAAGGTGACTCATATCGTTTATTATAGTTTCAAAAATAAATTTTCAAAATAGGTTCTGAGTAAATTACTCTTAAATATGTTAATCTTGTAAAACAAAAATATAATCATGTTAATCAACATAAAGACTCTTTATATTTAAATTTTTTAAAAACTGCCAAAATTGGCCTATATTTAACAAAATTCAATTTTTCAAAAATTAATTATTTGTTAACCATCCCAAAGTTATTTATTATTTGAAAAAATAAAAATAATTCTTATTGCTCATGAAACACTATTCCCAGATTCTCATTTTAAATTAAGTCTTAAATATCAATTTAAAAAAAATTCAAATTATTTATAATTTGCCATAAGTAAACGACCCTTAAATGTATTTGTTTTGGACGAATAAAGAAATAATATTATTCATGATGTAAAATAGTCCCCCGATACCAATTTTGAATCGAATAGTTAAAAGCTATTTTTGACAAAATCAAATTTTGCCAAAATCGGTAATTAGTTAACTATTATTTCTATTATTATTATTGCTATTATTTATTATTATTATTATTATTATTATTATTATTATTATTATTATTATTATTATTATTATTATTATAATTAATTCAGTAATCATAGACCCTGAAGGTCACGCGCTGCCTTGACAAGTTACCTCCATCTCGGTTGGTTTAGTGCCTCTATCATCCAATCTTTGACTACTCCCATCGGGGTTAGGTCTTTTTCCAGATATTCCCACCACCGCAGTCTAGGTCTTCAGAGGGGGCGTGTTAAATATTATTAAATGAATCAAATAGCTAAAGCTATTATGCATGTTTTTAGTGAGGATTTACTCCATCAAGATATCATGTTCTGAAAATTGAAAAATGACACCTGGACACGGGAATCAAACCCGGAACCTTTGGCTTAGAACGCCAATGCTCTTACCACTGAGCTATCCAGGAATCGTCCCGTTCCCAGGGTAATTCTTCACTCATATTTTAAGGCAGAGTCTATGATGGACGTCTGAAAATCGTCGGCTACAAATGTGTGATTTTATTAAAATAACGAGCTATCAGATAACGCAGCTATCTTCGACTCGGTAGTTGGCATATTGCTGCATTTGTACAATTATTATAATTGTAAGTGATCGCATATATAAGAATCAAATAGCCAAAGCTATTATGTATGCTTTAAGTTAGGATTTACTCCATCTAGACCTAAACCTACCCCAACCCCAACCCCAAATCTAGTTACAAAGTGACAAAAAGTTTGGCTGGAAAGTTAACACTTTCAGACCTATTTTACATGCTTAATTTACCCCCCCCCCGAAGGAAGGTTTTTTTTTTTAGATTTTGAACGTTAGCTATGTGTAAGTATTATTAAGTTAAATAACCAGTTGAAAAAATTAATTTAATTGAATTTTAAATGAAAACACATAGCCTATGTGTTAACCGGATGTCCACGCTATAACCATGCGAGATTTCATCGCAATCGCTCTAGTGGTTTTTGAATTAAAGATAAATATACAGGCACATCTTTTATATGCGTAGTATATATATATAAAATATATGTATATAATAGATTACTATTTTTATTTGAGGTATTTAACGTTCACTTTCTGAACCGACTGATAATACCAGAAAATGACTTAAAACTAACTTAAATATGGAACAGACACAACATCTAGCCCCAGGCCGTTAATTCATAAATGTAAAAGGGGACATCCATTTTTATCAATGATAATTTTTTCTCTGCCATGCCATGGATTGAATCTAGTACCCTTAGTTCAATAATAATACACTCTACCTACTGAGATAAGTTACCGAACACTACTACTAGTACCAGTTCTACTATCGATACTTACAAGCATGAAATAATACATCAATATAATTTATTATTTGGACACATTAAAAAAATTAAATAAAAACATTATTACAAAGCTAAAAATAGAAGAAATTTAAAATATATATGTATATATATATCAAAATAGAATTGTAGGTGACATAGTAATATTAATAATTTCATTTCATTTTCATTTTCCTTTATTAAAGTGTTAGCCAACAATCGAGACCTCTAAAAGGTTAGCAATGACTGATAATGATAGTTATTATAATGTAAATTATAATGCCTATAGTAAATAACAAGAAAAATACGTAGTAAAATTAATGATGCAATTCTTTACTAAATGGGTGACCTGGCGGTCTAGGGGTAAGGCGACAGACTTCTGTTCTGGGGGTCTGGGATTCAGTCCTCAGTCCCGGCACAGATTTATCTGATTGCTAAACCCTTCTTTCACCTCTAACAAAACGTATATTAATCACAACTTGTGAGTGTGTAGAATGCCAGGCCTCCACCGTGGTTCGGATTCCACGTTGAACTGTAGGTTCTCCATTTCATCTCACAATCACACTATCATTACAGATTAGCGTTAAGTGCGTACAACCCGAATGGGTAGTAATACGCAGTGCTAATAATAATAATAATAGTAATAATTTACTAAATGAACAACATTTGTTACAGTCCAAATGTAATAGAAAGAACCTTATTTGATAGCAAAAGAAGCTACTGGATCATTTTTCACGTGCTTTATACGTAAATTAATGTTATTTGTAGCGGTCACTTTTGATATTTACTATAAAATTTATAGTAAATTTATAATAATTATTAAAAGTGACCGGTACATATAACATTAATTTACGTATAAAGCACGTGAATAATGATCCAGTAGATTTTTTTGCATTTAGTTTTAATGTATAGACAAAAACTATAAAGTAAAAAGGCAATTAATTTTATATGCAAAAAAGTTTGTATTTTCCAAAACGCCCTTCTAACAAAAATCTTATTCTTTAGATTATTTATTTATTTACTTTCAATAAATATATTTAAAATAATAATAAACAGTATACTGATTTGTTTTATTTTACTAGCCAAAAACACATTGTTTGAAACCCGGTCTAAGGGATCCCACTTTTTTGGGTTGCCGATTTTAGGGAGTTACGATGATTTTTCCTTAAATGATTTTCCACTTTTCTTATACGAAATTCCTAGTACATCCCCACTAAATTGTATCTTCCTTATCCCTAAAACCTAACGTAGTTAAAGGTTTATAGTCCGGATGTCCAACACCCTGGCTCAGTCGGTAGCGTGTTTGCCTACTATGCTAAAGGTCTAGGTCTCGATACCTGGCAAAGCCGAAAATGGTGTCATTACATTTATGAATTAAAGGCCTAGAGTCTTAATGTTGTGTCTGTTTTAACTTTAAATTAGTTTTTAAGTCGATATAATCAGCAGGGAGTTAAATCGAAGTATTCATCGGTTCAAGTTATTTTAATTACATCACAACTTGAAGAAAAATTGAGTATTTCAAAATAAAACTAGGTTAAATTAAGAGGGGCAATAAATACTATTTTTTAAAAGAATTATAAAAACTTAGATTCTGTACCAATAAACCCGTTTCGGTGCCTAAATGGTCTAAGGCGTGGCACTCGCAGTAGACTAAACTGCCAAAGACTAGGTTATCGAGGTTTGAATTTCGGTCGGGTGTACTAAGGATGTTTTTTTTACAAAATGGTTTTCCACTCTCCCTCCACAAACTTGAATTTACTCTTACTCTCATCCTAGAAACCATTAGCGTAGCTAATTATATAATCGCATAGCCCGAATGGGTATTAAGACGTGGTGCTATAAAAAACACAGTGAAAACCTTTATGAACACAATAATATATATCAATTCTTATTCCGGGTTTGGTTTTAAATAATTTGTTTTTAATTTTCCTGTTCCGTTTCTGGTTTCTTAAAACCTAACTGTTTAAGTTATCGCTTGTGGTTTGACTCCCTGATAATAATTCAGTTATAAACGTGAATGCTAAGTATGTAGTTACAAAAAAAAATGGCCGTATGATAACTAAACTGCGATGTGATGAGCATACTGGCTCTATGGGGCATCCTATGCACGGTGAATGTCAAATGACATAGAATCTATAACACGGGAGCCGGAGATGGTACGTCTATCACGATGACAAGCGAGACCTTGGAAATCTAAGTCGGAGGAAATGGGAACCAGTTGGCTGGGAAGGGTGGGTGAAAAAGGGGTGTAAAACTTGAACGGGAAGGGTGGAAAAAATCTAAAAAGATATATTAATAACACGTGGATGCCACAGACACGTTTTATATTTTCTAGTCGCTGACTGATATTTTGTCATCTACAGAGGACGTGTATTCTATTAGAACGTGCATGACGTTGTGGAAAAAAAATTAGGATGTAGATGACTCTAACGTCAAAGTCCGTTTGAAGCAACTATGACGCTTTCACCGACATTATTCATAGAATGTATTCTTATTTAGTCAATACTCGAACTATCGATGAATTTAAACAACATATTCACCTCTAGGCGTGCCACCTACAAATTGGTTGTTAACTAAATAAACAATATAAAATAAAACATAAGACCTGCAATTTTGGACAAATTATAAAATGTCAGAAAATTTAGTCATATTTTAAAATAATCTTTCGGTCCTCTTAAGAAGTGGAATAGCTTAAACAAGGAGGAAAAGATTGCTAATTTTTGGGTTGGAAGGCAAGCTTATAATATACAAACATTTTTATTTGCGGCCAACATAGATACTATTTTACTATATTATGTGTGTTAGTTTATAGGTAAAGCTCACAACTGCAGATTACATAAATTTGCATATGAATATATTAAAATTATTTTAGTAACTTTAGTAATCACCAAACTAAAAGCCCACTAAATAAAAGTGGGCTTAACATAAAAGATTAAATTTAACCACACCTGTATTCTGTAGTGTGACTTACTATTTTTTTAAATCAAAAAATTAAAAGCCATAATAGGAATGAATGATTTGGTTCAAATAATTACTATCTACTAAATTAAAGAACGACAAAATAATGTGTAATATAGTGAGAAATAAGCTATAACATTTTGTATGATACAAATATCTAATTACTACCGACACATTTACACGCATCATTGGGTAATTAGGATCTGATCTAATTTACCAGTATTGGGGGGGCTATGGGTTTGATTTCCAACTGAGTGCATTGACTAAGTTGTAAATAAAAAGTTCCTTACTCCGCCTTTATGCAAATACTGGCACATTTATCAGAAATTCTACTTATTACTTTTCTACTCCCTTATATTATTGTAAAAATATTTCCAGTTCAGACGAGTAGTAAGAAAAGGTACATCAAAATGAATGCCATAATGTAGCTATTAAATATATTTTATTATTGATTGTTTTTGTATTTATTTTAATTTTATTTGAGAGATTGTAGCGTGAATTTTCTTATTTCGATTGATTATATCGTCTTACGACCTAGTAACTAGTTTAAATTAAAAAAATACATAGCAACTGGTCCCCCTTTGGTTAATTCATCACTGTTAGATGGGAAACCCCAATTATTTTATAATAGAGTTTTTTAGTGCAGGTTAGAACATGGCCTCGTGTCTTATAAACTCAATAAACAAACACGCTATCTACTGAGATGCAGAACCAGGTAAGTATTAATGAGTCAAGAGTTTCTTACAAGTTAATTACCAACCACTACCAACCCGAATCATTAAGGTGGGGTGCTAGTGAGCGCGAGTTTAGTGCATTAATTTTGCAGTTTTTATAGCATAAACATTTTTTGGCCAAAATAAATCAAATATTTCTTCTATAGAAGCATAGAGTTTAGTTTTCAGCACATGATAATATCAATAGTTTTTGAATATATGTCATGAGCATAGCGGCATTTGGTGACAAACTTTTTAAATAAAGAGAAAAGGTTGTCATTAAATTCCAGGACACCCTTGATAGATATTCAAGAACTGTTGAGATTAGCTTGTGCTGAAAACTAAACTATATGTTTCTATAGAAGAAATATTTGATTTATTTTGGCCAAAAAATGATTATGCTTTAAAAACCTCAAAAATACTGCCCTAAACTCACGTTCACTAGCACCCCATCTTAAGCATTATGTTAAAAATAAGAATTATGATTCATCAGACGAACATACGACACATTCCTTGATTCGAGTTTTGCGTCTCTATGTAAAGTGTTCGTCCTTGACTCGAATGAACCAGAGACCGGTCTTTGAAAGACACTATGTTTGCACACAGCCATTGTACTGTGTGACCTTTTCAACTCTCCTCTGTTTGTGGGTAGGGTCACGGAGCTTGTAATGTCAAAGGTGAAACGCAAGTTCTTGTCAACTCGGGGACTGGCAGGGACCAACCAAATTAATATTCATTTCGGTTTCGCCACCCTATCAAATAAATAATACCAATCAATAGTTTATTAAGACCCACCTTAATGATCGAATGTTCTAAAAACAGTCTTCAGCAAGCAACCTACGGTGCGCGGGCAGTGTTTGGCCCGCCAACTGGTTTTATCTTTCCCACAAAACATTTTGGCAAAGTTTTAGTACAGACAACTTAAGTTCATCTTCTACACTTCTACACCCATTAAAGGTTTTTAGCACTAAGTTTCACTACTTGTTCAGGTTATACGCATTATGTACTAACTACGCTAATGAATTAGGAATGAGGAAGGTTGAAGTTAGAGGAAGTGTACCTGCATTTGCGTGGAGGAGAGGAAAACCGTTTAGGAAACTAGTCCTCAGTACACTCGACCAGCATTCAAACATCCTTATCTCTGTCATCCTGTCTTTGGCAATCTAGTCTAACACGTGAAGGACGCCATAGACCATGAAGCCACTAAGGCAGTTTTTTACCACCTAGTACTAGTTCCTAGGTTATACGCGTATGTACTAATTACGCTAATGAGTTAGGGTTGAGGAAGGTTGAATTTAGAAGAAGTGTACCCGAATTTACGTGGAGAGCTAGAGAGAGAGAAAGTAAAATCAAGTTGGGAAAAAAACCACAGTGAACCCAATCGGGATTCGAGCCCGATCTCCTTATCATCGGCAGACCGAAGGAGGTCACCGATTAAAACGTCATCTAGGTTTTACACCCCATGAATCCACACTTCAATCACTGCGTTGACGCTCACTGTCTGAGCCACTAACAGACTAAAGAGTTCAATCCTCGGTCCTGGCACGGATTTATCTGATTGCCGAACCCTTCCTTCACCTCTGACAATACGTGTATTAATCACAACTTGTGAATGTGTGGAATTCCAGGCCTCCACCATGGTTCGGATCCCACGTTAAACTGTAGGTCCTCCATTTCATTTCACAATCACCCTACCATTACACACTAGCGTAAGTGCGTATAACCCGAACGGGTAGTAAGATGCGGTCTTAATAATAATAATAATAATAATAATAATAATAATAATAATAATAATAATAATAATAACAGACTAAAGCGGTCCATAAATAGCTAACCTTGGCAACATATTCTTACCCCTTTACTAAGTCGATATTTTTAAGTAGAGTTTATTTTTTAAATCACAGGGCCCAACAAATATTATTTTTAAAACTCATACGGCCCGTGATATAAAACCTTGATCTAATGTGTTAGTTACTCTTGCAATAAACTGGACATCCAATGATGAGGTCTGAGGTTCTAGTCCCGGTCAATTGTGCTGAAGGATCTTTCTTCTGAAATTTTTCCCACTCTACCTCCCCATAAATATGGGTACACGTCATTTAAATAAAATTCAACCTTCCTCATCACTAACACCTACTTGCTCTATGGCACTAAGAACTCGAAAGTTTATTACCGCATTTGCAAAAGTATGCTGCCTATCCCTATCTTGAGTTAATTATATCCAGTCCACCTAATTACACTCTATCCATATATTGAGATAGTTCTATCCAGTCCACCTCATTACACTCTATCCATATCTTGAGCTAATTCTCTCCAGTCCACCTCATTACACCCTATCTCTTTCAGGTCCATTCTAATGTTATTCTACCATCTGCGTCTATGTCTTCCCAATGGTATCTTCCCATTGGGTTGTCCAGTCAGTACCATGAGCAATAGTCTAGATTATTCCATTCACGCTGCAAGTCCTGCTCACCTTCATCTAAGAGACTAGATTATCCTAACAATGTCTTGTGATTAATACAGGTTATATAACTCATCATTATATCACATACTCCATTCCCCAGTAGCCTCATCGCTTTTTGGACCAAATATCTTCCTAAGCATCTTGTTTTCGAAAACCCTAAATTTATTTTCGTCACGTAAGGTAAGAGACCATGTTTCACAACCATAGAGAACAATTGGTAAATGTATGGTTTTGTGTATTCTTAGTTTTACATTCCTGGACAGCAGACGAGACGAAAACACCATTGGGTAACTAGTTCTTGCGGTGGTTGGTGTTGTCTGTGCAAGTGCGGAGAAAAGGCGCAAGGGCATAACAATGGGGCACAACAATCATAAAGTTTAATATCATATAAACATTAATGTTTATGGGTCACCCCTAAAAAAGTAATGTTTTTTTTACTAACTTATCAACCCCCACCCCTTACAGACCGACATTTTAAAACACCAAGTAGACATTTAGCCTGATCTCTCCCTCCTCCAAATTGTATTACGTAACTTTTCACATCAAGAGTTAATGCCATTATTTAATATGAAAGATTTTTTTTAAAAAGAGGTACTCTGAATTAATTAAAATGAGGGTGGTATTTACAAAATGGTTTTCCATTCTCCTTCCACGCAAAAGCGGGTACACTTCCTCTAAATATACATTTTCTAATCCCTAATACCATTACCGTAATTAGTAAGCTACATAATCATACAACTCGAACTTGTAGTAAGAAGTGGTGTTAAAAAGATAATTCAATATTAGGAACTGTAATAATAGATTATTATTATTATTATTATTATTAAGCACCGCGTCTTACTACCCGTTTGGGTTATACGCACTTACGCTAATGTGTAATGGTAGGGTGATTGGGAGATGAAATGGAGGACCTACAGTTTAACGTGGAATCCGAACCACGGTGGAGGCCTGGCATTCCTCACATTCACAAGTTGTGATTAATACACGTCTTGTCAGAGGTGAAGGAAGGGTTTGGTAATCAGATAAACCTGTGCCGGGACCGAGGATTGAACCCTGGACCTTCAGCACAGAAGTCTGACACCTTACCCCTAGACCACCAGGTCACCTAATAGATTATTCAAACCATGATAGTTATATAGTTAAAATCTACCAGATATAAATATTCTCGACTAAAAATCTATTTAATTATTTTAAGTGAAATATGCTTAAAAGCTCATTTTGTCTTAGTTCTAAACAAAGTTGTGCTTCTAGTTTTCTGTTAATTAATTTTGAGGGAGCCTTGTTATGGTTACTTCGTCTGGATGAATTATCAAGTGATTAAATTACATAACGTTTTAATATTAATTGGATACTTTCGAAAAATTAAAATCATTAATCATTATTGTAAGTAATCACATCATTTTCATCGTCGGAAATAATGTTCATACCAAGCTTTGCCCATCAGAAGTTCGAATAAAAAAATACGTATATTATCTGAGGATTTCCAAGCATCAAGTCACCATAGAAATGTTGTCAAAGGATTACTTGAACTAGAAGGGAGGCCAATTAATTGTTTTATTACGTGACGTGACGTGAAGTGCTTCATTTTATGGATTGTTAGGGCTAGTAAGAAAACCATTGACATCCTTTGTGAAGGGAAATTGATGGAGTCTGGGCTAGCTTAATGTTAGTCAAATATAAGTTCAACGCGTGCTCTCAGATTTATTTTCAGTTCATTACACCTTTAAATTACTTTTTTAAATTATGTAATTAAGAATTTACACTAGAGTACACTTATATGAATATATTTTACGTCTATTCATAGATTTGACACATTTTATAATACAACCTATGTATACTTTCCATAATTTTGGACACGTGGACCAAGGCGTCTCATCTAAATTTGTTTTTGGTAGGTCAAGGTTCAAATCCTACTCGGGTGTCGGGAGGCGACTTTTTTATAAATTATTTTTCACTCTCCCTCCACATAAATTCTGATACATTTGTTCTAGATTATACCTTCTTAATTTTACCCCAATTTGTGTAAATAAATGGATAGCCCCGATTGGAAGTAAAGCATGTACAGAGCGTACAAGTTAAAGCAAAATATGAATATTTATTGTAATTATTATTATTATTATTATTAGGTGTTCTGTCTCACGACAGGTCCATTCCTTTTGTCAGTGAACTTAGACCGCCAATGCGCCCTGTCCTCTACCTCCTTGAGTCCCAGAATTTTCTTCTTTCCTTCAAGTCATCCAATATTGGAATCCTCCTTCTTCCTAAGCTCCTCTTTCCCTCAACCTTTCCTTCTAGGACGTCGTGCAGAAGAGAGTTCCTCCTAAGGATGTGTCTGATTCAGTTTATTTTGCACCGAAGTATAACATCCAAAATGGTTCTCTTCTCACCCACTCTTCTTAGGACTTGTTCATTTGTCACCTGTCTGTCACCTGATCTTCTCAAGTTACAGGCCTTATATTACTTTTTCGTGTGCAAAAAACTAAAGGGGTCGGAACAAAAACATGATAACCCTAATATATTTAGATGGAATACTTTCACTATTTAAGGGTCTATCTATAAAATCCTGAAATCTAAATATAAAAAATTAATAAAATATTAATTTATACTAGCTATTCTCAAAGTTTGACTGAGTATAAAAACAACTTGTAGTTCAAAAGGTAAGCTGCTAATAATCATTGCTAACACCTTTTTTTATTAAATGAGAGCTACTACGTGTATGCCCTTAACCCTTCAAGTATGTTACTAAGTGTAGGGTGACCTGGCGGTCTAGGGGTAATTTGTAAGACCTCTGTATGGGGGTCCGGGGTTCAATCCTTGATTTCAGCACAGATTTATCTAATTGTCAAACCCTTCCTTCATCTCTGATAAGAACGTGTTATTAATCACAAATTGTGAATGTGTGGAATGCCAGGCCTCCACCGTGGTTCGGATCCCACGTTAAACTGTAGGTCCTCCATTTCATCTCACAATCACCCTACCATTACACATTAGCCTAAGTGCGTATAACCCGAACGGGTAGTAAGACGCGGTGCTAGTAATAATAATAATAATGGTATCTAAATTAATAATATTATATACACCTTAGTCATTAACATCTTGTCCTATTGATATACGTACGATGATTTAGCAACTCCACATTATAGTTTTATTCTCAAAAATAAATTTGATGTATTAATCACCAATAATACAGCGTGGTGGAACATGCAGAGATTTACTTTGTGTGAATAGGTGTATTATGTAATGTATTAAACCCATTATTTTTGTATTATTTTCCAAATAAGAAGTTTAGGGACATTATTTAGTGTTTGAAAAGTGAAACCTTTTGGATGTACTCATTCATTTATCTATTACTGATTCCAGGCTGTGGCCTGAGTAAGATTTTTATTCAAACCATATATTTTCCAAACCGAATTCATATGCCTTATAATATAACTTAAGATTAGGATAGGCACAACATCCAACCCCTGTCATTTAATTCATAACTGTAAAAGGGTACACCCACATTTCACCAATGATACTTTTTTGGCCATGCCAGAAATCGAACCCGAGACCCTTAGTTCAGTAGAAAGACACGCTACCGACTGAACTAAACTGTCAGATTTTGAAAGTACTGCACATTCATAACTGGCCTTTCCATTCAACCCATCTTCGGTTATTTATATTTAATCTGTGTTTCATATAATCGAATGAATTGAAAATTCACATCTGTTAACGGGAATCGAACCCAAGACATTTGACTTACTGTGCCAATGCTCAATCACTGAGCTACCCAGAGATCGTCCAGTGCTAAGGGTTATTCTTCATTGATCATAATATCGAGATATAGCTCATGTCCGTAATTATAATTATTCATCCCCCTAGATTCTTTCATATATACTTAATTGTATGACATTGCTTTCTTCCATGTAGTCCTAATTCATAATGTATACATCTTTTATTGAAATAGTTTTCTATCTCTGTGGAAAAGTCACACCTACATAAACTCCTCTCCCATCAGGGCAAAGCACTAATGCAGCAAATTTGATTTGAGTTTATTTCAGAGTAAATATCAGTATTTAGCTTACATTTACAACTAATTTTTTCAATTTTCAAATCGTGATATTGATTTAATCATTAATGCCACTTTAAATTATTTTATTTTATTTACATTTTGATACAAAAACCAAAAGTATCACCTACTATCTAAATGATAAATATTCTAAGGAAAAACCTTCATTAAAAATAAAATTAAAATTTTAAAGACACTTTTTCAAGATGATGACTAAATTAATGAAAGTTGAACATAGCAGAGAAGTACAAATGATGTTAATACCTTATGTAAATTTGTAAGCCTAGGTGTAACTAGTTAATCTAGAAATAAATATTATACAGGGTGGGACATAAACAATTAAACTATCTATGCTGCGGAAAATGATGAACAACTTGCTGAGGTTTGCCTGACGTCCGGTGGAACTCACCTGAGTGACATTATCTTCAAAAATTGAAAAATTTTAGTATGTAGTTTGCTTTTATTTAGCTAGTGAATATTTACTTTTAAATTAAAGTGTTAACTTTTCAAGTACTAATCGTCTAATTGTTTAGGTCCCACCCTTTGTATGATACGCTATTTTCACGGAGCTACCGGAATATGATGACGCCTTTTAGAACTCTTTAAAAATGCAAAATACAAATCATTTTATTACAATTATTAATTTATATATTCATGGCTAGAAGAGGCTAGAGATGTGAGACGGAAAATTTTCCAAAACTAAAAATTTCAATTATTATTTCTGTAAAATAGATTCAACTTATTGAATGGATAGTAATAATAATTAGTGTTAGTGATAGTATTAGTAGTAATTAATAATAATAATATTTAGCACCGCGTCTTACTACCCGTTCGGATTATACGCTTAAGTACTAGTTACGCTAATGGATTAGAAATTGGGAGGGTTGGATTTAGAGGAAGTGAACCCACATTTGCTTGGAGGGAAAGTGGAAAACCATTTAGGAAAAACCACCCCCAGTTCACCCGACCGAGATTCGAACCTCGATCTCCCCGTCCTAGGCGATCGAGCTCAACACGACTAGCGCCTTAGCCAACTATGCCACCATGGTGGGTATTATTAATAGTTGTAGTGGTATTAATAGTAATAGTAGCAGTAAAGAAACATCTGTTTCGGTGGCCACACGGTCAAACGCGCTACTCTTGCAATAGACTAGACTGCCGATGACTGGGAGATCGGAACTCAATCCCGGTCGGATGCACTGAGGGTGGCTTTTCCTAAATGTTTTCCATTCTCATTCCACGCAAATGCTGATCTAATTCCTCTAAATTCGACTTTCCTCATCCCTAACACATCGTAATTAGTACATAAGCGTATAACCCAAACGGGAAGTAAGACGCGGTGATAAAAGTAATTAGTAAAACAACAAATGAATGCGAGCCTTTGTAGACACTTTATGTTCATAAATTATAATTGAATTTTTTGTCATCAATTATTTAACTAAAATAATTTTAAGGTTGGTCCAACATATGTTTCCCCCTAACCCCCATCCCCCGTGCTTCCTATCTACCCCTGCCCAACCCCCATTCACTCAACTCCCCTTCTTATAGCCCATTTGTCTCTTAACACAATATATTTTCACGTATAATTGGCTCTAAATGTCACCTCTATAATTTAATCCCTCCAACACAAGGCGCCACTGTAGAAAGTTTTCCGATTCAAAATTTCCCAGATAATTTTTAAATTTTCATCTCTATAGGAGGCACATAAAACCCGACACCTTAGCTCAGTCTGTATCGTGTCTGCCTACTAAGTGAAGGGTCAAGGATTTGATTTCCGGTATGGCCGAAAATGTATAATTGATTAAATATGGGCGTACCCTTTCACGTTGATAAGTTGATAGCTGGGGACTGGATGTTGTGCCTGTCCTAATCTTTAGTTAGATTATAAGGGATATGAAGTTACGACAGGCCTAGCAAGCCGGTAGTGGAAAATATATGGCTTGAATAAAAACTGACCCCGGCCATAGGCGGGAAACAGTGACAGATGTAAAAAAAATGGAGGCACATAAAGTGAGTTTGAGTATTCGTTTGTTTTTTAATTTATTTTACTGACCATATCTTCATATTTGAGAGTATTATTAAGTTACATTTTTGTCAATTATTCTCTCTGCTATGCGAGTCTTTCAATTGATTTCCAATTTGTGCTACCCCTCATGGGTAGAGTCATGAGTTAAAAGAAAAGGGGTGAGGAGGTGTGTAAAGGGTCGGAAACCACAATCAATGTGACCTTCGATATTCAGGCTCGGTTACACATTTGACACACTGCCCACACTCATTATAAAATGTTTGGTGGAAAATTCGTCCATCCACCAATTTAGGGGGCAGTGAAATATAGTGAGTTTAGGTTATTCGCAAATATACTAATTATGCTAATGATTCAGGGATGAGGAACGTTGAATTTACATTATGTGTACCCGCATTTGCATGAAGATAGAGTGGAAAATAATTTTGCAAAAAACTCCCTCAATACACAGGACTGGATTTAGAACCCGATCTCTCTGTCATCGACAGTTTAGTACAACACTAAAGTGAAGCTTTAGACCATCCAGCCACCAAAGAAGGTTTTAGGCTTAGTAAAATGTTCTGAAAATTGAAAAATGACACCTGGACACTGAAATCGAACCCGGGACCTTTGGCTTAGTACGCCAATGCTCTAACCACTGAACTATCCAGGAATCATCCCAAGCCCAGGGTCATTCTTCACTCATATTTTATTATATATAAGTTTATATATAAGTTAATATATAAGTTTAGTATATATAAGTTTGGCTATTTGATTCTTAAATATGCGATCCCTTACAATTATAATAATTGTACAAGTGGCAGCAATAATCCAACTACAGAGTCGAAGGTGGCTGCATTATCTGTTAGCTCGTGATCTTAATCAAAATCACACATTTGTAGCCGACGATTTCCGCACGTCCATCATACATTCTGCCTTAAAATATGAATGAAGAATGACCCTGGGCATGGGATGATTCCTGGATAGCTCAGTGGTTAGAGCATTGGAATTCTAAGACAAAGTTTCCGGGTTCGATTCGCGTGTACAGGTTTCATTTTTTAAATTTCAGAATATGTTATCTAGATAAGAGTAAATTCTCACTAAAAAAAATAATAGCTTTGGCTATTTGATCTTTATTAAAATGTGTCTTGTTTTTATCTAGCTACAAATATGTAAACTATCATTTTTATTATGTGTTCTGTCTTACGACACGTTCATTCTTTTTGTCAGTTATTTTAGACCGCCAATGCTCCCTGTCCTCTGCCTCTTTCAGCTCTCGGACTTTTCTACTTTCCTTCAAGTTATCCAATATTTGAATCCTTCTTCTTCCTAAGTTTATCTTTCCCTCAACCTTATTTTATATAACGTCATGCATAAAACAGTTCCTCTTAAGTATATGTCTGATGTTGTAAATTGTAACATTATTATTATTATTATTACTAGCACCGCGTTTTACTACCCGTTCGGGTTATACGCACTTACGTTAATGTGCAATGGTAGGGTGATTGTGAGATGAAATGGAGGACCTACAGTTTAACGTGGAATCCGAACCACGGTGGAGGCCTGGCATTCCTCACATTCACAAGTTGTGATTAATACACATCTTGTCAGAGGTGAAGGAAGGGTTTGGCAATCAGATAAATCTGTGCCGGGACCGAGGATTGAACCCCGGACCCCTAGCACAGAAGTCTGACACCTTACCCCTAGACCACCAGGTCACCCTAAATTGTAACAAAATTGTAACAAAAATTGTAACCACACTGAGAGCGATCTACTAAATTAAATGATATTACATATACATTTTATTCTTAAAGACTGGGCACACTTGGTTTAATAATTTAGAACCATAAGTTTATTTTTAAGAAAATGTCCAAATAAATCGCATGTTGGGTAGAGAATTAAATCATATTTTTCAACTGTTGAAAACACTATGATAACGTCTTGATAAATATAAAATTATATCATTCTAATTTTGCTTTTACTAATTTAATGCTATACAACAGTCATTATCGTGTGTCTCATTATTAATCATACAAATGAAAGAACTGTAGAAAATTTCAAAAGAGAAATAAATATAATGTTTATTTTCAGCAAGTAAGCAGCTAGAAAATTATAATTAGTTAATAAATTTGTAAGAGTTCTAACTTTGGCCTACACTTCAAATATATATAACTTCGGTTCACTGTAAATGAATGTTAGAGGATTAAACAAACTTAACTGCTAACTCCAAATCATAAAATCAGTTTATCTATACTATTATTTTCAATAGTAAGACAAAAAAATTACTATAGCAAAATAAATTATCAAAATGGTTTTTAAAATATTAGAAATGTAATATTGTAATTTTAAACAGCTTTATTTTGGAACTATATTTTAAAGACACGTAGATTCCATCACGTGAATTTTTTAGCACCAAGTGTTACGACCCTTTCGGGTTATACGCCTATGTACTAATTTTGCTAGTGGTATTTAGGGATTAGGAAGTCTATATTTAGTTGAAGTGTACCAAGATTTGCAAGGAGGGAGGATAGAAAAACATTTTGGAAAAACACCCTCAGTACACTCGACCAAGATTTAAACTTTAATCTCCCCGTAATCGGCATTTTAGTCTACTGCGTGGGTGGCGCATTAGACTGTGCAGCCACCGAAGCGGTTATAAAATGAAGTTAATGAAAAAAGTATTTGTAGGTACTATATTCGTTTTAGATAGAATACTTGTTTTTATACTTGTTTGTCTATTGTCAAAGGACCTTATAGGAACTATAGTTATTCTAACAAAAACAGAAAAAAGGTGTTTCAGTAAACAATGTGTCAACTTCCTATGTTTCAGTACCAACAAGTCTTTTTCTATTATATTGACATAAGAGAATATAAAAAAATTAATACGTACGAAAAATAGGTTTGAGTAAAAGATCTATCATTAAAGTACTAGATAAAGTCACTATAATAATACACGTTATAGCAAATACTGAGAATTTCATCTCAGAAGAAAGTATTCTATTGGTAATATCTTATTATGTCAAATATTGTTAAGATATATTTTAACGGTGTTAATTTGAAGTGATTGTAGGTCGTTTTTACCCACTTCGGTGACTGCATGGTCTAAGGCTCTACTCTCACAATATACTAAACTGCCGATGACGAGGAGATCGGGGTTGGAACCCAGTCGGGTGTACTAAGGGTGGTTTTCTCTAAACAATTGCCCACCCACCAATCACGCAAAGCCGAGTATACTTCTTCTAAAATAAATCTTCATGGTCCCAAGCTATTTAGCCTAATTAGTACATAAGTGTATACCCAGAATAGGTAGTAAGAAACTATGCTAAATTAATTAATGATTAAGTCATTTTTTACTATAATAAAGGTCCAAAGTTCTAATCCCTACGAAGTTTAAAAACCTAATTAATTTTTTTGTTAAAGCTAACGTATAAATATTACCAGGAAGATCTATATCAGAGGTGGGAGAACCTTTAATGGAATTGAAAGGCTGCATGTTACTTCAATGATTCCTCATTAGGCCGTACATTAATTTACAGGCATAAATTTTGCGAAAATATTAAGTTAGACAATCATAGATAATTAAGAGTGGTTAAATTTCTAGCAATATGCTCTAAAATAACAATATTTTATTTTAGTTAATTAAAACCAGCCTCAGAATCTGAAAGGTTTAATGTATTATCTAGTATTATCTAGGTGGTATCTTGTGTATCTAGTGTTAGACTGGCCTGCTGATGACGAGAAGATTAGGGTTCGAATACCGGTCAGGTATACTGAGGGCGGTTTTTCCTAATGGGTTTCCCAATCTCCTTCAAGGAAAGTGCGGGTAGATTACCTCTAAAATGTTCCCTTCCTCATCCTTACCCCATTAGAGTAAATAACATATAATTCGTACAGACTGAACAGGTGGTAAGACTTGGTGATAGCAATACGAGGATTATTTAAATTAGCCGTTTGAGAATGCATTATTTATAAACTATGAAGATACACAATTGACTAAAATAAATCCGTATACGCCGCACTGAACACTTAAAAAGATCGCAGGTTCCCCATTTATGGTATTCAAAGTTGATTTAGTTTGTCAGTTAGCTAGGGGGGGCGGGGCTCCATTTATATTTCCAAGGATATATTTTATAAAAAGAAACCGTCTACAATTACGCTAGTTTCTCTGCTTTTCATACTGCACTTTTAGTGTATTTAAATTCACACCCGTGGCGTTGTTATAGCTCCTTAAGTTTATTAGAAACAATAATTCTATCTTTATTGTCATTAAATGTGATATCTGAAAACGAGTTCTTTCTGGACGCTCTGTAGAGAGTTGGCCAGCAAGACGAGCACCTTATTTCAAGACAGCTGAGGTCAATAACCTACAATAGATATCTACAGCAACCCAGAGTAAGGTAAAATATTTCCTCTGACTTGTACTAAATTACCTATAAATATACTCTAAATCAACCCATATAAAAATGTGAAATTGTGAATTCAAGGCCTCACGTCACATTTTTCAAGACGCAAGCCATTGGCAGTAGCGTCAGACCACCTTCCTCCTTCTTCTCCTACCACCACCCGGGACATACTCAAAAAATTTCCAACTAAAAACAATTTGATCAATTTTAGCACGATAACATTCATCTTGATTCACTAGTTTAGGCTATGTTTGTGAGTAAGCGTTTCACTCATACGACAGAATAATATACATATCCCCAAGTGTTTAACTTAGAGCAACTAAGAATTAAATAGCCAAAGCTATTATTTATGCTTTTAGTGAGGATTACTCTATCTCGACCCGCCGCGGTGGCGTAGTTGGCTAATGCGCCAGTCGTGTTGAGCCAGACCACCAAGGACGGGGAGATCGAGGTTCGAATCTCGGTCGGGTGAACTGGGGGTGGTTTTTCCTAAATGGTTTTCCACTCTACCTTCACGCAAATGCGGGTTCACTTCCTCTAAATTCAACCTTCCCAATTCCTAATCCATTAGTGTAATTAGTACTTAAGCGTATAACCCGAACGGGTAGTAAGACGTGGTGCTAACTAAACTAAAACTAAAACTACTCCATCTCTGCCTTAAAATATGAATGAAGAATAACCCTGGGCACGGGACGAGTTCTGAATAGCTCAGTGGTCAGGGCATTGGCGTACTAAACCAAACGTACCAGGTTCGATTTCCGTGTCCAGGTGTCATTTCTTAATTTTCAGAATATTAGAGCAACTAAATTACGTGTAGCGTCTTATGAAACCAGTCTATAGAGCGGATGTCTAACATTAACTAGTTTCACACATCACCTTAAGGAAACAAGTTAGTTTTTTGAAATAAAAGTTTTAATGGATTTAACCAAAAATAAAGATATCTAATGGGGTATTATGAAAATAATGAACATTTTTTTCACCTTTCGTACTAAGCTGAAAAAAGCAATAGCTAAAGAAAAATTTGATTTTTAATTTGAGTTTTGTAAGTCAACCTTTTTACTTTCTCTCTATCTTACAGGTAGAGAAAGTATTGTGATCGTCAAAAAAATCGAACTCGAGATTTTGATGAATTTTGACGTTTCATGACTTCCTGAATCCGAAAAAGTGGTTTTTGAATTTCCGTCTGTCTGTCTGTCTGTCTGTCTGTCTGTACCTCCAACTAGAGCCTAAACTATTTTACCGATTGAGCTGAAACTTGATATCTAGGGTTTTCATAGGGTTGCCCCGAGGGGTTTTTGGAATTGGATATCTACCCCTAAAATTAAGGGTAGTTTACTGAAGGGCAAAAAGAGAAAAAGTCGATTTTCTCAAAATTGGCTCTAACGATTTTGATTAAATTTCATTTATGAACATAAATAAATATTCCAAACAAAATGGCTACTCTCAATATTTCGGCAAAATCGTTTTAAGGGCTCCGGTCTGATGCGTAAATTACCATTTTTTATAATAGCTCCGAAACTATTTGAGATATGAAATTACTTAGCATTACAAATATGTATATATATTTATAATACAAATATTTTATTCGAAACATATTTTTATAAAATCAATAACTTTCAATATATACGCAATTATATATATATTTTTAACTTTTTGGGCATTAAAGCTTAAGTATTGCGACCGTAAGAAAAACTAACCTGAAATGTTGATGGATGTCGACGTCTCATGACCCCCCGAACCCTTAAAAATAGTCTTTGCAATGCCGTCTGTCTGTGTGTCTATTAAAACTTAAAATTAAGGGTAGTTTACTGAAGGGCAAAAAGAGAAAAAGTCGATTTTCTCAAAATCGGCTCTAACGATCTTGATTAAATTTCATTTATGAACATAAATAAATATTCCAAACAAAATGGCTACTCTCAATATTTCGGCAAAATCGTTTTAAGGGCTCCGGTCTGATGCGTAAATTAACATTTTTTATAATAGCTCCAAAACTATTTGAGATATGAAATTACTTAGCATTACAAATATGTATATATATTTATAATACAAATATTTTATTCGAAACATATTTTTATAAAATTAATAACTTTCAATATATACGCAATTATATATATATTTTTAACTTTTTGGGCATTAAAGCTTAAGTATTGCGACCGTAAGAAAAACTAACCTGAAATGTTGATGGATGTCGACGTCTCATGACCCCCCGAACCCTTAAAAATAGTCTTTGCAATGCCGTCTGTCTGTGTGTCTATTAAAACTTAAAATTAAGGGTAGTTTACTGAAGGGAAAAAAGAGAAAAAGTCGATTTTCTCAAAATCGGCTCAAACGATTTTGATTAAATTTCATTTATAAACATTAATAAATATTCCAAACAAAATGGCTACCCTCAATATTTCGGCAAAATGGCTTTAAGGGCTCCGGTCTGATGCGTAAATTAACATTTTTTTAAATAGCTCCGAAACTATTTGAGATATGAAATTACTTAGCATTATAAATATGTATATATATTTATAATACAGATATTTTATCCGAAACATATTTTTATAAAATCAATAACTTTCAATATATATGCAATTATATGAATTTTTTTAACTTTTTGGACATTAAAGTTTAAGTATTGCGACCGTAAAAAAAACTAACCTGAAATGTTGATGGATGTCGACGTCTCATGACCCCCCGAACCCTAAAAAATAGTCTTTGCAATGCCGTTTCTCTGTGTGTCTATAAAAACTTAAAATTAAGGGTAGTTTACTGAAGGACGAAAAGAGAAAAATTTGGTTTTCTCAAAATCTGCTTAAACGATTTTGATTAAAATTCGTATCTAGGCGTTGATTAAGATTATAAATAAACTGGATATTTTCATTTTCCTATGAAAATGATTTTTAGGGTACATTACAGAAGCGTTAATTTCCGTATCTCCACAACTATTGGAGAAACTAAACAACTTATCATTGCAAAATTGTAGGACTATTAGAAATAAAAAACTTTTATTTGACATATATTTTTATAAAAACAGCAGTTTCTGAGATATTTGCAAATATATTAATACAATTTTGTGAGCTTTAGTTGTAAACATATACTACTTAAGTCTTAACGCAATAATTCTCCAATGCCATAGAGTAATTAAATATAAGTAAGTATCTAAAAAAAGTATGTTATTTTTCCTTAAATCTCTTAGGAGAAATGTTTGCATAGCAATGATCTATCTCTATTTTAGACTCAATAGTCAATATTTACATTTTTTATTAGTCAAAATGTATAAATGAATAATTAAATATCAATGCGATGACTTGAAGATCTGCAACACCTTTTAAAATGTTAAAATTTTAACCAGAAATCGAAATTTTAATACGAAGTGTTGACCCCTGTGGAAGACATTAAACTGTTTGAAATGTTCTTAGGTGGACAAAGATGCGCCTCTTTTCTCATTGATTCTATATCATTGTATATTATTTTATGCGTGTTTTTATGTGGAGTGGTTATGATACAATGTACATTATTCCGTTCAGAAATCTTACGAGTTTATAGAAAGAGAGAGAAAGTCTGTGCGGTGTGCCGTACCATTTATTTTTTATTGTTATAAAATATAATTTGAAGGAACATGTAAACTAATACTAGAAATATCATGTAATCTTCCTTGCAAAATAATTTTCGACATCCTATTATTTATATATTAAATCCCTGACAAAATGTTCCTACATATAAAAAATACTTGTACCTAAATTATGATTCTGTCTCCTCCAAAGAAGAAAGTATAATAAAGTTTCCAGATTAAAAAACTACCATCTCCTGTCAGTTTGAATTCCTGCAGAGCAAATGCCTTCAACCAGTGTTTATCAAAACTATCCAGTCATGCATCTCTTTCGGAGGAATGGTATGACCCTGGGATGGTCAGCACTTTAACAAATCTTAATACGTGGTGAATTATTGGCCTTAAAATGATGGCAAATGTGAACAGAAAATAAACTCTTTTTCTGATGGTGGTGTGTGCTGGCTTTGGCTTGATATTTCTTGAATATAATTGGAGGAACTCTGCATGTGAATTAAATTCAGATATTCAGCCAATGTTTCTGCAACTTGTCAGATTATTATTATTTGTATTATTATTATTATTATTATTATTATTACTACTAGCACCGCTTCTTACTACCCGTTCGGGTTGTACGCACTTAAGCTAATGTGCAATGGTAGGGTGATTGTGAGATGAAATGGAGGACCTACAGCTTAACGTGGGATCCGAACCACGGTGGAGGCCTGGCATTCCTCACATTCACAAGTTGTGATTAATACACGTCATGTCAGAGGTGAAGGAAGGGTTTGGCAATCAGATAAATCTGTGTCGGGAGCGCGGATTGAACCCCGGACCCTCAGCACAGAAGTCTGACACCTTACCCCTAGACCACCAGGTCACCAACTTGTCAGATAAAAGGATTGCCAAATATTACATTAAAATGTTATACAGTTTTAATCCAAATAATTTTCATCATTTGTGTTTGAGGAAGTTATAACTGAGTAATAAAATGTACATGTTTGTGTTAACTTTTTTTTGTACCACGTCTTACTACCTGTTCGAGCTATACGCCTATGTACTAATTACGCTAATAATTTTAGAGATTAAGAAGGTTATATTTGGAATAAGTGTACCCGCCCTTGCGTGGAGGGAGAGTGGAAAACCATTTTGGGGAAAACCGCTCTCAATACACTCAACCGAGATTCGAACCTCAATCCCCTCGTCATCGGCAGTATAGTCTAATTCGAGAGTAGCGCGTTAGACCACGCGGCCACTGAGGTGGGTAGTAAAAACTTGTTTTACCACGTGTTTTGTCATAAAGGTTCAAGTGATCAACTTAGTTTCTCAATTTCTACATGATATTGCGAATTTCACGCTTCATTTGCCACCTGTGGCTTAATTTAAATGCAAAATATTTGCGCACCTTTGATATAAACAAAGAATCTCCTTTGGTATTTCATAAAAATAAATGGTACGATACACCACACATATTTTATAGCACTTGATCTGGCTTATACTCATGATACGTAAGATATGTGAAACAAATTAATATACATTGTTATACTAACATGTCGGAAAATAAGAACATCGCATTTCACCAAATACCATAGAGGAAATAATCTACACTGTTACATAAATATTGGTTCTGTTTATTTTCAACTCCCCATTTCCTTAAAAAAATCTAAAAATATATTTACTTATTACTATGAAAATATTAATTTTATAAAATATCCTTTTAAGAATAAATTGGTTGGTTTTTAACAATCCTAAAGTGATTTGGTATTTCAAATAGTTGAAGAGATATAATCAAAATTGGGAAGTTCTGCTAGTGTACAGTACCTTCAAAATGATTTTCATTTTAAAATAAGACTCAATGTTGTGCAAGTAATATTAGACTGTGCCTAAATACGAGCTTTAAACAAAATCATTAAAGCCGATTTTGAGAAAATCCATTTTTTTTTCTTATTTCATTCGTAAGTAAAACAACCCTTAGTTTTAGGGTTGGACACAATTTTAAATAAACTAATTAAAGGGAGAAAGACCGAAACCTCTTTTAGCTGAAACATATTTTTATAAAAAACAGTTTCCGGTTTATTTCTCTCTATCCCTTAGAGAGAGAATTATTGTACTTGTAAAAAAATAGAGCTCGAGATTTTGATAAATGTTGACGTTTCATGACCCCTTGAAACTGAAAAAATGGCTTTCGCGATGTCGTTTGTTTGTCTCTTTTTCTGTCTGTATCCTGGCCTAGAGCCGAAACGATTTTACCGATCGGGCTAAAACTTAGTATTTTGGGTTTTCATAAGATTATCCTGAGGAAATTTTGCAACTAGATATCCAATCCTAAAATTAAGGTTAGTTTACTGAAAAGCAAAAAGATACTAAACCGATTTTCTCAAAAACTACTTTAAAGATTTTGGGCCAGTTTCATAGTCAAATTTAGTACGCCTCAAGAGCGGCGCTATACTAAATAGAAGACGTCACCTACCTGAAATTGAATGGAATGGGCCAGTTTCATATGTGAAACTGGCCCATTCCATTTTGGTCTAGGTAGGTGTCGTCCTGTATTTAGTATAGCGCCGCACTTGAGGCGTACTAAATTTGACTATGAAACTGGCCCTTTGACTAAATTTTTAAATTACAAACAAATGACAGCTCTAATTTTTCCATGAAAATGACTTTTACGATATGTTACATAAGCAGTAGAAATTTCAAATTTGGATCATATCTCTTTAACTATTTAAAATACGAAATAATGATTGATTGTAAAGTTGTAGTACTAATAAAAATAAAATATTTTATTTGAAATATACCTTTATAAAATCAATAGTTTCCGAGGTATAAGCTATAACTTATAAATTTTTTATGGAGGTCTTTGAAATATTAAATTGATAGTTCTCTTTGGTGGACACAGATTTTTCTCTTTTCTCAGTTTTCTTTTACAGTGTGTATTATTTCATTTGGGTTCTTTGTTTAAATGTTTCTGCTACAATTTGTATTATTTCCTTTTACAAATCTCACTAGTTGTCGGTAAATATATCTTTATTTTGAGGTAAATTGAGAGAAAGTCTGTGCGGTGCACCCGTACCATTTATTTTATGTTCTGACAGGTTCTTTTGCAAACACTATTTTTTTCTCTGCAATTTGGACTCATAATTTGGAGATTTGTTCTAACATTTTAAACTGCAATTTTTTTTATATGGCTAACAGGCACAAAATTCCGATTTCGAATGAACCCTTCGTTTACCCTGGGTAATATTAAGCTTACCTTACTTGTTTAGCTATGGTGTTTCTTATAATATAGAGCCATACTATAATCTTTCAAGTTAAGACTGCTATCATTTAAGGAAACGGGGTGCACTTAATATCAATTTACAGCTGTCCAACATTCCTGTATTCGTGGTGTTACCTGTACAGGACTTGCAAACAAATACCTACCTCTGTGTGTTCAAACACTCCTTCTATCCTTGATTGATTACACTATGGCCCTATATAATAAGTTATACTGTAGTGAAATCAGTAAGATAATATTGCAAACTTTCAAAGTTAAGACTACCTCTCTAACACTTGTGTGTCATGGTTTGTTAACTTTCCTGCTTATTATGTTCTGTAAACACAACTTCACAGTGAGCTGATACCGCAACGTAAGCTCTCTGTGTTTTTGTTTTAAAGTGCTAGCTCGATGTTTTACCAAGATGATTGTTCAAGATACCATGTTGGCTATTTACAGATAATTTTGCTTCTAATACGAACGAACTTTATCCTGTTTCAACAAATAAAAACAAAGGTTTTAGCTTCATCTTGCTTTATTGGATGGATACAGGGGTTGTTAATTTAATAAGAGCCAAAATAGATAATTATAAGCTAGTACGTATATACTAGCAAGAGAGAGAAAGTAGTGATTAATAACTACATTTTTGAGACGATGTAATTCATAGTAGAAGAGGTTGAAGATCGTGTTATTTTCTTCATAGCTTCAGGCAGTTTGTAAAACTTATCCTGATTAATTTCATGATACTTCTATTTCTAGACTTTTTTTCTTAATATTATATCGATTTTACTAAAAATATGATCTGTACAGTATTTGTTGATTACGCATTATTAAAACATATGATCAAAACTATATATTCAATATAATAAAATTTAAATGATTGAGAATTGATAAATAAAAAGTCAATTGGTATTGTACAAATCTTTTGACTTTTTATTTATGAATTCTTTAATCATTTAAAAGTTCTTATATTGAATATATTTTTGACCATTTACCATAATAATTTGCAAACAACTAATATTGTACAAGTCATATCCTTAGGGAGATTAAACGCTCTTTATTACTAATTTACTAAGAATATTTTCTAAATGAACTAATATAGAAAGTATATTTTCCGAAAAATGTGTAGATATTATTTCTCTGACTATGTATATATATATATATATATACTTTTTAAGTATATATATATACTTTAAAAAAAAGTTAATTGTGTTATTTTAGATATTTTACTATCCTAAGCGCCGGTCAAACAATCCAGGTAGTCATCAGTGACTTTTTAATAAGTTACCATATAAAATCAATGAAGCTATCCTAGTTTTCACCTTGGTCGGGGTTAGGATCCTGGTGGAGCAGCTTTTTACTTATGCATTTCTACATGATTTTCACTTCCTCTATTTGGGTTAATGTGAATACATTTCCTTAATCTAAACTACTTCAACCTCCTTAGAAATAAGTTGTAACAGGTCACACATAAGTATCCATGTCACAACCATCACTTGTAACATCCATAAAGTGTAATTATTATGGTTAATCTTATTTAATTATTGACTACGACACAATTACTTATTACCACGCAGAATATTGGTATTACTTTTAGATATAATTATTTTAAATAATATTAAATTAATTAAAATAATATTCATAAAGGTTTTTGTATTTCGTTAGGTGAACTGGCGGTCCAAGGGTAAGTTGTCAGACTTGTGTTGGGGGTCCGGGGTTCAATCCTCTGTCACGGCACAGATTTGCATGATTGCCAAACCCTTCCTTCACCTCTGACAAGACGTGTATTAATCACAACTTGTGAATGTGTGGAATGCCAGGCCTCCACCGTGGTTCGGATTCCACGTTAAACTGTAGGTCCTCCATTTCATCTCACACTCACCCTACCATTACACATTAGCGTAAGTGCGTAAACCCAAACGGGTAGTAAGAAGCAGCGCTAGTAATAATAATAATAATATAATAATAATAATATCGTTGTGTTGCTAATAATTACAGTTTGGACATACCGGCCCCGTGGTGTAGTGCCCAGTGCACATGGTTACGATCCTAGGGGTCCAGGGTTTGATTCCCATGCTTGTACCTTGGGTATTTCTCCCTTAAGGGGAATGAGCCCAACGGTCACCAGGCTTTGGTAAATTAGGTTTAAGTTAGGTTAAGACTAACCCGGATTCCACATCTTAATAATCACTATCACATTCATCTCATTACGGGTACGACTGTAACACTCCATAGTGTACCTGGACAACGTTCTGTCAACCAGAGCTGCTAATAGTCTACACATAAGGTGACGAACCTGGATGTTTTGTCTGTCCTGGTCATATATGTCGTACGATAAAAAAAAATTGTTAATAAAGATGAACGTTCAACTTAGTCAAAAGATTATTTAGGAGAATTGACGTATCACTCAGTAAGTTCGGTCAGGGCCGATGTAACTGTTTCCCTTGCCCTAAGCGAGGATTAAAATTTGCGCCAAAATGTATTCTGCAAAATAAATTTAATCCGCATCCGCCCCGTGACGAAAATAATAACAGTAGAGTGACCAATTATCCGACAAAAAGGTAAAATAGTAGAAATATATAAATACATTTTAAATAAATAGTGACCCTCACCGATGTGTGTAATAATATTGTCCCTTCTTTGAATTAAATATCAACATTATTCTCCGCGACCAGAATGCCATAAAACCATCATAGTATTATGTTGTTAATCAATATTTTATTAGTGTATAGAGCGAATTGGTAGAAAAACGTGGTGCTAAAAATTATTTTAGTAAAAATGTATATTCTTAATATTAAATAAAATATTTAGACGTTATTTATTTATTTAAAAATAATAATAAACTTATTTAATTTAAATAATTTTATTTTAAACACTTATATTATATTTTTCTAGAATGCACCATAAGACCTTTGTACCTCCAGCCAACCGCTCTGCCTCAGATAATTATAGTTTAAGGTGAGAATATAGAGAACGCGACAAACGGTGTTGTTTTTTGGAGATTTATAGTAAAACGTTTTTTGGCCAGATTAAGTAACATATTTCTAATGTATAAATGAGGAGTTAAAATTGTATTCACGTGGTGATATCAACAGTTTTCGAATATTGTCGAGGGTGTCCTGAAATTTAATGACAACTTTTTCTCTTCGTTTATAAAGTTTCTCATCTAATGTCGCTATGCTCATGACAGATATTCAAGAACTTTTGATATCACCATGTGAAGAAAATTAAAATCCATGTTTCTACTGGAGCAATACTCTATTTATTTTGGCCACAAAATTTTGTTTGCTACACAAACTGTAAAAACAATTGTAGTTTGTCTCGTCCCCTACATCCTAAACCTAAGATCACAGCAGTCCCCACACTCAAGAACACCCTAATTATCAAATTATTCCTATTTAGTGCTGTTCCTACCGTTTTGAACACACAACCATTTTGAACTTAGTTTTACATGGCACATAATTTTGTAAGCCCTTTCGGCTACCTCTTGGTTCACCCTTGCGGCTACCTCTGGTTTACCCTTGCGGCTACCTCTGGTTTACCCTTGCGGCTACCTCTGGTTTACCCTTGCGGCTACCTCTGGTTTACCCTTACGGCTACCTCTGATTTACCCTTGCGGCTACCTCTGTTTTTCCACTTACGGCTACCTATGGTTTACCCTTGCAGCTACCTCTGGTTTACCCTTGTGGCTACCTCTGGTTTACCCTTGCGGATACCTCTGGTTTACCCTTGCGGATACCTCTGGTTTACCCTTGCGGCTATCTCTGGTTTACCCTTGCGGCTACCTCTGGTTTACCCTTGCGGATACCTCTGGTTTACCCTTGCGGATACCTCTGGTTTACCCTTGCGGATACCTCTGGTTTACCCTTGTGGTGACACTCAGATAGCTCTTGTTCTGCGAAGAGGACCACCCCGATAGCGTTCTTCATCGTTTTCTATCTTTTGGTATAAAATGCTATTTAACTTTCTATTAAACAGTCACAAATTAATATAAAAATTATAATTACATAAGACGTTAGAAGTATCACATATAATAATAAATTATCTAAGTAATCCCTTGAACACCTTAAGAATAATTATAATTATTCGCTCAAGCCTATATCAAGAAAATACATATTTTAATCTAGTATAAACCCAAAATGAATGCTGCAAAGTATTCAATAACCATTTTTATGGACGTGGGTTTTTTCCATGCGTCCGTCTACACGTAATGGGATATAAATGAGGGTTGCAGCTATATTATGCATAGTATTTATAACTATTTAACATAACATTATATATTATATAATGTATATAAAACATAGGACAATATTTGGTCCAAAAAGTGAATGAGACACTACGGGGAGTGTATGAAGTTACATAATGATGAGATACATATCCCTTACTCATCACAAACCATTGTTATGATAATCAAGTTTTGTAGTTACGGTGGCAGGACATAACAGCGCGAATGGGAGATTCTAGAACTGTTTTCATGGTATTGACTGGCAACCAATGGAAGAAACCATTGTGAAGACCTAGACCAGATGGATGATAGCATCAGAATGACCTGAAAGAGATAGGTGTAATGAGTTGGACTGGATAGAACTATCTAAAGATAGGAATAGGGTGTAAGTAGGTGGACTAGATAGAACTAGCTCAATAAATAGAGTGTGTAATGAGGGACTAGACAGAACTAGCTTTAGATAGGAATAGGGTGTATGAGGTGGACTGGATAGTACTAGCTCAATACAGGTATGGGTGGCTTTTTTTTAAAGTGCAGCAATGGTTTATCTAGTTCCTAATGCCATAGGAATAGAATAAGTAAGTAATTAACATTGGCCTATGTACCAAAAATAATTATATACAACATATATATCTCACAATATACATTATATTTACAATATCTATATTAATATGTGGAAGAGTTTTTATGTCTGTAATGAGCATTACAAGATATCTACTGTATGCAGAAGTGCGAATATTTTAAAAATGATAGTAGACTCTGTCACAGACATGTGCACCTCGAAGAAGGAATTTTAATTATTTTTACTAGACTTTTCAAATTTATTAAAAACTGGATCGGAAGAAATAGAATTAAGTAAATGTTTTCACATCGTATGGCTGCCCCAGGCAATGTCGGGTAATTACGCTAATATTTATAATATAACAAGTATAAAATATACATATTTATAGATAATACGTTAATATTAACTTTGTATATAAAATAAAGTAATTAGTAATTTTAAAAGATAAACTAACGGTATTTTAAAGTAAGTGCGCTATTATTGCCATATTTAATTATTTCTCGTTCCTTTTACGTCTAACAAATATTGTTTTAGAATAAACATATCATAGTAAAAAAAACCACCGACATTTGAGACAGGGTGGTTTATTAGGTAAACTCTTACAAGTTATCCCTAATCCACGTCTCTCTGCTCATTCGGAATATTTGCAGATTAATTTTACACTAAATAAATATTGTGTGTCTGAGATATATCATTCGTAGCCCAGTAATGGAAATATTATCCAGTACAGATGTATTATCGATCAGAGGACCTCCGAATGTACTAATCGTACTTCCTTTCCGTGGAGGCTCTTTCCATGTCCCGATGAGATGAAGTAATGATGATAGTGAATATGAGGGTGTGGAACCAGTGGAAACACTTAAACCTAACATAAGCCTAATTAACCAAATCTTGGTTACCGTTATTGAGGTAGTTCCCTTTTCTGGAAAAATACCCATGATACCATCCGGGAATCGATCCCGAGACTCTAAGTCTCGTAACTAGGTGCGCTAACCACTGCACCTCAGGGCCAGTTTGTCCACTAAAAGATAGGTATGGATTAAGGATGTTCGTACTTTAGTGTAAGAAGAATAAAATGCGTCACTACACACGATCAAGATTCTAACCCCAACCTTCCCATCAAGCGAATACCCTGCAGGAGCCTTTTCTGCTGTGGAAATGTAGTGTACGAGCTACGGGTGTTCCAACGAGCTTCGAACTTTTCTTTAAATATTTTATAATTTTTTTGAGAATCAATTTGGAATCCACAACAACATTATTGTTTAAAATCTATTTTTTGGAACCTTTCTTATCGTTTTAATTGTTATGTAGGCCTAAACCACTTGAATGTGACACCATTTTCATGGAGAGAACTTGGGATATCATACAGATAAACCCAAATGGGATCTTAAACCCAGCCTTCTACCACCGACAAATCAGATTGAAAGTTTTTTTTTTCCGCGTCTTATTCCAGTTGGGTTATACTCATCCGTACTAATTACAACAATCAGTTATATTTGAGGATGGCTTCATTTAGAGAAACTGTCCCGTATTTGTTTGGAGGGAGAGTCAAAACAATTTTTTTTTTTAATTTCAACACAACTAACCAAGATTCAAACCCGGATATTCCCACCATCGTTAGTACAGTCTATTGCGTGATGCCTAAGAGTTAGATCATGCAATCACCGAAGTGGCTACATTTTCAAACTAAACTATTTAAGGATTTTATAACATTAACCGTTATGACAAAGGTTATTTTGGTCACTATCATATATTTTTTTAAAGTACTTGATATATTTGCAAGTTAAGAAGAGGCAAAAACGACTTTCACCGACAATTTATTTTTATTGCGTTTGACGAAAAGTTGCTGATAACTCCCCTAAACATTCGGCCACCAAAGTGGTTAGTTAAAATTTAATAAAAACCATTCAACCATTGCTTTTATTTTACATCCATTACTGTTTCCAGACTATTGCCTGGGTCAGGTTTTTATTCAAGCCATATATTTTCCACTACCGGCTTGCTAGGAATGTAGTAGCTTCATATGCCTTATAATCTAACTCAGGGGTCGCAAACTACAGCCCAAGGGCCAAAACCGGCCCATCACCTCCTTTTGTACGGCCTGCGAGCTAAGAATGGATTTTCTATATTCAAATTCAAATCCAGAAGCAATTTTCGTATCTTGATGCAAGTTCAGAAGTCATTTCCAAATTTCAAAATCCATTTGACCGTTTAATTGAGGAGTTTCCACCTAACCCTCAATTTTAAGTGATTAATCTGCAATGTGATGACATGCTTAAAGGCAAATTTCAAGAAAATATTCTAACAGAATTCTATAGATGTCTTCCAATCGATGAATATAGTCAATTAAGATAATATGTTTGGTGTTTTATAGCGGTATTTGGCAGTGCCTAATTTGTGAAAATACTTTTTCAAAGATTAAATATGTAAAATCTAAATACAGGTCAGAATTAACAGATGAACATTTGCAATCAATTTTAATGATAGGGAGTGGTAACTTTGAATCCTAATTTGCTGAAATGTACTCTCAAAAAACGCAATTCCATTATTACCTTTAGTAGTGCTGTATTTCAAACAATTGTAGTATATTTACTATTATAATTGATATTGTTATTATTATTATTACTATTAATATTACTACTATTATTACTATTCCTACTATGTGCCGCCTCACTCTCACTCTATTTAGTTACGGCCACAATAGACTAAAAATGAGAAGGGCGGAACATAAGGAAGTGATTTAAAAAAAAGGTGAAACATTTGAAAAAATTAATAAATAGTAGCCTAAAACAGTTGAAGGTTAAAGAAATATTTTGAATTATTTATTCAAAGTAACAAACAGTGTTAAAACAAGTTGCATGGCCTTAAATGTCAAACTGAAATGTGTTGGAAAGCAAATATATCATGTTTTGAAAATTGAAAATTGACACCTGGACACGGGAATTGAACCCGGGACCTTTGGCTTAGTTTTTTCAATTTTTTTAATGTTTTCAATTTTCAGAATATGATATCTAGATGGTGAATTCCTCTCTTAAATTAATAACAGCTTCGGCTATTTGATTCTAAATAAATCACAGTATTATATAAACTGGTCTATAAGAGACCAATAAAATAAGGAAATCGTTGCTATTATTTAAAGAAAACTTTCGTTATGATATACAAGCTTATAATTCTCCACAGAGAATTGAGATCAAACCAAATTATTATCAAAAGTTTAAATTTCAAATATTACAAAGATTGCAAAGAGCTTTGAGCCTCTTTGAAATGATTTACAACACGTCAGATTTACACCTGTGAATACAACAGATAAGTTTTAAATTTAAGATATAAATTTAAATATCGCACCAGATATTTACGTAAAGTTTTAAATCCTAAATATTTTACAAGATCATAAATAGCTTAAAGAGCCTCTTTTAAATGGTTCACAACGCGTCTGATTCACACCTGTGAACACAGACAAAACAGTTTTAAATTTAAGTTTAAATTTAAAGTAAATATGCACCAGATATTTACGTAAAGCATTAAGGTTTGACTTCCCGACTAAACTCAATCCTTCGTGGACCATTTAACCTCGTCACTTTTTAAAGAATTAACTAAGATTCCCACAATTAAATTTCTAAATAGACAAACAAAGTTACGTTAGAAAACTGATAAATTTTGGCGAAATGAATCTGCGAATATTAAAGTCAAAACCATATTAATCAAAAATAAGTTTCTTCAACATTAACTTCAAAGAAAAGGAGTCTACAAAACAATCAATAAAAGAAACGTTAATTTAAAAGAATTTAAATTATTACTGATAACCACATAGCAAAAAATTTAATATTTTACCTAAATATTGCAAACATAAAAGGAACCAAGAAATGTGGCTAATACTTTAAAAATATATATATATATATATATATATATATATATATATATACTAGAGCCTATGCGGTGACAGGAAACATTAAGTGCTCCATAACAGAATCTACTTTTAAACAAAAGCAAAACATTACCGATGCCTACACTGACAGATTTCCATTACAAACTAAATCAAAGTATTTAAGAAAATTAAAACCCATCGCAGCAATATGAAGTTTTAGATTCAAACAAAGATATTATTATCAGCCATCCTGGCTAGATAGTGTCTTAGTCCTGAAGAGGACTTCTCGTGGAAGTGGTTGTTGGAAAATAGTCGGATTTCTAGTCTTTGTGCCCTCGTTATATAGGTCTAGTTGCAAGGAGGGAAGGTGGGAGTTGTCCTTTGTTATTACGTCATTTTCTAAAATCCTGTTGGAAGGATGCTTGTTGTTATCACGTACACCAGGTTCTATTTGTATTGATATTCAACCGTTGCATTCGCCTCATTTTCATAACATCAACTCCAAGACGCCGGACGCGCAGAGGTAGAACTATGCTTGTTAGATCACGTTGGCCAGCCAGGTGTCCAACAACATGAGTGGTCTTGTCTTAGTACAGCACTGGCCAATCAGAGCACTAGCAAGCTCACTTCGTTGTAGCATCAGGGTGCTGTAAAATTTGAAGCGTGTTTTGGACTTCTCTCCATTCTAGCATTCGTGGTGAACAAACTGAACTTGCAAGTTGCTCTACTCCGGCAGACATTAGCGTGAGTAGAACACCTATATTTGACATAGTAAGATCGTGATGTTTAATAATGCTGGATGTCTATGAGTACAGGATTACTTTGAGGTAGTATTTCTATTGCTGGATGTCTATGAATAAATTTGCTTCTTTAGGGGTCGGTAGATTTCTATTGCAGATGTTATTAATAATAGCTTGCTTAGGTGGGTAGTAACATTGTCATATTAGCAGTACACGCTAATGTTACATTATAATTGATATTATTACTACTACTTACTACTATATTATTATTATTATTATTATTATTATTTATTATTAATTATTACTACTTTTATTACTTTGTTGTATTAATTATTTTGTTATTATTATAATTATAATAATATAATATAATATAGTAATATAAATAATATAATTATAATAATAACAAAAATAATTTAATAGCATAATATGTTATAATAATTTTATTGTAATAATAATATAATTATTATTATTATAATTAATATAACGTTTTACTCTGTTCAGTAAATTTGGGAAAACTTTTTTTCTTGTTTATTCAAATAGGCAGGCCTACCCACATAAATATTCTCGAGTTTACCTCTTGGCCCGCGGATCCTAGAACGTTTACTATTTGGCCCTTTACAAAAAATGTTTGCTGAACCCTGATCTAACTTCGAACCAGGATATCCCCTCGGTGGGTGTAGTTGGCTAACGCGCTAGTTTCGTATTGAGCTCAACTGCCAGGACGGGAGATCAAGTTTCGAATCTCAGTCGGGTGAACTGAGGGTTATTTTTCCTAAATGGTTTTCCACTCTCTCCCTCCACGCAAATGCGGTTCACTTCCTCTATATTCAACCCTCCCAATTCCTAACCCATTAGCGTAATTAGTACTCAAGCGTATAACCCGAACGGTTAGTAAGACGCGGTGCTAATTAAAAAAAAGACCAGGACAAGTAGATCATCCAGTCCTCGGTCATTAAATTCACCACTATGAAAAGTTAAACCCACATTTCACCAATGATAAATTATTCATCCATACTGCGAATCGAACCCAGGAACATAGGCTCCATAGACAGACACGTGACCGATTGGGCAAAGGTGTCTGTTTTTTCAATTATTGCTTGAATATATATTTAAAATATCTTGCTAATAGGAAGCACCCTGTCGCCCATGTTTAAAAACTCTGGACATGTTGACGATACGTCCTAGGAAAACATCAAGTCACTCTAAGAACCGACAGTAAAATGTCCCACGCGTGATCAGAAGTGATGGACGGACTTTGCTTGGGTAACATCCTACTAAAGCTTTTATACGCCAATCGCACTCATGGACAAGAAGAGATACTGAGGTCGTAACTTCACTGCAGACGTTTCTATACGGACCCACTCTCCGCTTTGATTGCTTCCGTGTGCTTCGACGGAAATAGGGGAAGCGTTATACTAAGGACAAACCCGCATCGAGCTTCGGGGCTCGTCTAGTCTGGTTTTTCGGTGGTGGGAAGGTTGGGACTCAAACTACACCCAGGTTTACATACATTGTTTCCCAATCTCTATCCATCAAAATGTGGGTACATTTTCCTCTTAATTTTACCTTCCTCATCCTTGGTCCATTAGCGTACGGTAATAATTGTATTAGCATGAAAAAATGCAGTTACATTTTTATATTTTTTAGCAACGCGTTTTACAACCCATTCGGACTACACATTATGTACTGATTACGCTAATGGCTTGGATGATTAAGAACTTTATATTATAGAGAAGTGTACCGCATTTGTGTGGAGGAAGAGTGGAAAACCATTTAGTGAAAAATTACCCTCAGAACATCCGACAGAGATTTGAATCTCGAACTCCCTGTCATCGAAGTCTAGTCTACTGTGAGAGTAGGCGTTAGACTTGGCTACTTAAGCAGGTATAATTTATATTAAATTCTACCTTTATCACTCATAGACCATTGGAATAATTGAATGCGGATATCAAAGACAAATCGTAAGACGTAGTGCAAAATAATAATAGGTATTAATAATTAAATTCACGCGTTAGTAGACACGTGGTTTAAATACCAAGTCATTTAATATGGTTAGCTTTAAACGAGAAGGTCAGGGTTCGAATAAGGTTGGTTGTATTTAAGGAATTTTCCTATACGCTTCCAACCCTCCTCTTACCCAAATTTGGATACACTACCCTTAAATTATACGTTTCTTCATCCTACTCTACTAGCATAGTTAAATGGGGATAGTACAAATGGAGTAAGACACAATGAGAAAATAAAAATCAAGAATAACTAAATTGTAACACAAGATTATTGACCAAGAAAAAAGAGGTTCGGTTATAACTTAACCATTTGGCATTTCGTCTGTTTGGATATTTGCCATACGTTAACTGTCAAATGCTCAGACCAATTTAAACGAAATATTGCAGAGCCTAGGCTAAACAACTTATGCGCAATGTTTTTCAATATGGTTAACTGTTTCAAGATAGTGGCCATTCAAATATATGTATATATGTTTGTATTTTCCATGATGACTGCAAATTATTGTTTTTACCACTTTTAACAAAATTAAGATCGTATAACCGGGATGAATAGTAAGACGTAGTGCAAAAAGAAAAAAAAATGGCAGAGATATTTTTGAACCTAGGCTGAAAGATAAATGTACATAGTTGTTCGGTGACCTGGTGGTCTAGGGGTAAGGTGTCAGACTTCTGTGCTGGGGGTCCGGGGTTCAATCCTCAAGTCCCAGCACAGATTTATCTAATTGCCAAACCCTTCCTTCACCTCTGACAAGACGTGTATTAAACACAACTTGTGAATGTGAGGAATGCCAGGACCTCCACCGTGGTTCGGATTCCACGTTAAACTGTAGGTCCTCCATTTCCTCCCATAATCACCCTACCATTACACATTAGCCTAAGTGCGTACAATCCGAACGGGTAGTAAGACGCGGTGCTAATAATAATATCATAGTTTTTCGATCTGGTTACCACTTTTAATATGGCGACTGCTCAAAAAAATTTTCGTTTAGTAGCTTATCTCAAGTAGGAAGATTTTTTAAAATTTGGTATATAATTATTTTGAAAGACTAGAGTCTCAAACAACATGAATTATGGTATTCTCTATGAACATAATGTATATTAATTTGTTTTCTGTTTAACTTTATTATCAAGGAAAAATATCAACTTCAAATCCAAAGAGAAGTTATAGAAGAAATTTCAACTTGAAATTCAAAAATAATTCTTGAAAGGATGTAGTAACCAAAAAGTACATGACACATATTACTAATATGATGTACTTATGTTTTTTTAATGGATGAAAAAGTATAGTGTTTACAGAACTTTCTAGTTATTTAATAAGTTTTCTTCTCATTCTTCTATTAGGAATCCCAGATTCAAAGCGGAAAATCACACTGAAGCGTACCGGAAATAAATATTTCATTTGAAGGGATGCTTATGATCGTAAGCACTGCTTATCCACAACTAAATGATCAATTTAGATATTCGAGAGAGACTCTGATTTACTGTCGTAGTAGTTATTAGTTCATCAAAACTACTGGACCATTAATCTAAACTGCTACTTTATTCAATGGTTCGTGCTCGATGAAACAATCAGTTTTTAGTTTCAATGCAATTAAACTTGTTTCTCTAATTCAATCAGTTTCTCCAGTGAAATTTGGTTGATACGTATCTGTAGATCGATTGAATAGATCTATCTTAAATACGGGAAACATAGCTAGATTATTTGAGATAGTAAATTATGTCAATTGGATTGTTGTATATTATTGCACTAAAATGTATTCAAAACTTTTTATTGGGAAAGGTTCTATAGATTGAGGCCTCACTCCAATTTCTAGGTAAATTTACTCGTCAAAGATTTTGATCTTTCATTATTTCATTTTAAGTAAAAACTTCATTTTACTTCCCTTAAACCACTGAACTATTAAACTATGAAAATATCTTTCTCCCAGCTCTACAGCTATTTATTGCGATCTTTCACTAAAGTAATAATTGAGCTAATATTTTTAACCTAAGATCAATATAAATTTGCCAGTAAAATTGAATAGTTGGAAACTACTATTTTTTCCGTCATCCTAGCCCCCTAAACTTTTTAAATAAATGTTCGTTTGTCAAAATTCATTAAGTAATTTTTTACGTTATTTCAATTAGTCGAAATGAAGTTATAAAGTTATGAATATGATAAAAATGTAATTATTTTTAAATAATTTAAGCATTTAAAAATATGTATGCCTTAACATATTTTGAAATATCATCAGTCGCAAAATGTTCAATGGAAATACATACAATCTCTTGATAATTGGTTACGCATGACGATATTATGTAAGAATATCTTACCATCTAGCGATGTTACCTAGTTTTGATTACGAAGCTGTTTTACAAAGTGGATTTCATCTTAACTTGACACACTGCAGTTCTTTAAACACTATCTCTCTCTAGACACCAATGTACCAAATAGAAAGATTGAGAATAAAAAAAAAGTTTACCATGTGAAGTCTCTTGTAGATGTGCTTAGAGTATAACACTTCCTCTCTTCCTCTGACGAGTGTACACACTCAATATACTCTTTGAACCGGAACAGAATTGACTTGCAAATCAATATTAGCTTTATCTGGTTTCCTATTCTAGATTGACCTATAATTCCAGGGACCATTTTAATTTGCAAGCTGGTGGACCATTTAGTGAATAATTATGCCTGAGTTATAGACAATTTTTTAAAAATTTTGAAACTTTAATAATAAAAAAATTGACAGTTGATTATTTTTTAAATTATTTAAGAATATATGGTTTTTGTTCCAATGTAATAAATTTGAAACCGGCTTAGTAAAATGTAAATAGATTACCATGATAAGTCCTTTCTCAACTTATCGTTAGGCCTACGTCATAAAGCATAAGTAGGCAGCATCCATAAGGTATGGATGTAGGGGACGTAAGAAAAGGTCAAGTGTTTTAGCAGTTTTTATATCAAAACATTTTTGGTGAAAATAAATCAAATCTTTCTTCGGTACAAACATGGAGTTTAATTTTCTTCACATGGTGATATAAACAGTTGTTGAATATCTGTCAAGAGCATAGCGGCATTAGATTAGAAACTTTTTAAATGAAGAGAAAAGGCTATCATTTAATTCCAGGACGTACTTGACATAAATTCAAGAACGATTCATATAACCACGAGAAGAAATCTAAACTTTTATTTTTGTACCAATGCGATAAGATTTTATATAAAAATGGTAAAACCACTTGTCTAATCTCACAGAGCTTTTCCGTGTGAAGAGTTAATTTTCAAAGGTACCATCTCAGATTGGGAAATATTTTCAAAATCTATCATGCCTAATTAATTATTGGACTTAACAGTAGGTTTATTAAGTTATTAATATTAACAGTAGAGGTGGTAAAGGTTGTATTAAAAGAAATGCACCCACATCAGCTTAGAGAGGGGATGGTAAAACCAGTGATAGCTCATATTGTTCGGATTGTCGACATTAATTCCCGGAGGTGTTGGCATTGACCTCTACGTCACCAGCAATCCAGTTTGATGCGAGACAGACGCTTTAAACCATGGGACCACTAGTATGAGTGTAATATTATTAAATGTTGTCTGGATAAACTTCTGTGCATAACTTTTTAAATCAAATTTTTCCACAACTATTTTTAACCGCGTCCTAGTACCGTTTGGATTGTCCGCATACCCTATTTACTCTAATGGAGTCTGGATGAGGAGAATGGAATTTTATAGGAAATGTAATCACATTTAGGGAGAATCACCCTCATACTCCTGAATGGAATACGAACCCCTATCTCTGACCTATCAATTCAGTATAACACAAGATTGACACGTTGGAGCATGCGACCACCGCTGCACTTACCATAATTATTAAATATTCGTATCAAATTAAATAAAAATGTGTGTCTGACAAGACTTGTATTAATCACAACTTGTGAATGTGTGGAATGCCAGGCCTCCACCGTGGTTCGGATCCCACGTTAAACTGTAGGTCCTCCATTTCATATCACAATCACCCTACCATTACACATTAGCGTAAGTGGCGTGTAACCCGAATGGGTAGTAGGACGCGGTGCTAATAATAATAAATTTAAATGTTGCCCACGAGCTTTAGTGAGCGTTTAAACTTACAGGGGGAGTTATCCAAATGGGAAGCAATCCTGGATTGTTTATTGTGACGATGAGTTAATTACGTGGCTATTTGAAACTAATTCCACTGTGACATGACGATGATTTCTCGTGGCGGAAGTGTGCCGTGCTGTGTTTTAGTGCCGCATGAGATTGTGCTGCTGTCCTGGTCCATTGTGTGTTGTTTTAAGGAAGGATGTGCAGCATATCATCATTATCGTGAGATGAACGTTGGTTCCTCATCCTGTTAAATGCCTCGGTTGATTGAGCTCCATGCTTATTTAGCTATATGCTATATGAGGACCTGGGAGATATCTTCTTAACATACGATTATTAATGGAGACCATACGTCAGTGGTCACGTGATTTAACGCGTCACGCTCTCATTAGACTGGATTTATGGTGATGGAGATATCTGGGTTTGAATCCCAGTCGAGTGTGTTGATGTGTAATATTTTACTTACTATGAGATCCCTCTCTCTTTGTTTGTCTGTTTATTACTCGGTCCAAAGCAGAATCTATTTTATAGATAGAGTTGAAACTGGGTATATAGGGTATGTATGTGGTTACCCAGGGAACTCTTTAGAGCTATCGATCTATCTATAAAATTAAAGGTAGTTCACTCAAGGGCAAAACAATTTAATATGTAGTCTCTTAAAATTGGCTCTAACGGTTTTGATTTAATCTCGTATTTAAGTGTATTTAAGCTGTTTAACGTAATAAAAAAAAGGACATATTTTTTTGCCGTGAAAATTGTTTAGAAGAATCAAATAGCCGAAGCTATTATTTATGCTTTTTAGTGAGGAATTCTCCATCTAGATATCATATTCTGAAAATTGAAAAATGACACCTCATATCTCGTGAGCTTAATATAATCACACATTTGTAGCCAACGATTTCCGCACGTCCATCATGGACTCTGCCTTAAAATATGAGTGAAGAATGACCCTAGGCATGGGACGATTTCTGGATAGCTAAGTGCTGAGAGCATTGACGTACCAAGCCAAAGATCCCGGGCTCGATTCCCGTCTCCAGGTGTCCTATTTCAATTTTCAGAATAATTATTTAGAAGCTAATTTACACTAACAGATATATCCAATGATAACGAAATAGCCTATAATTTAAGAGTTGTAGACCCATTGAAAAATAAAACCATTTCATAGTAGTTATATTTTTATAAATACAAGCCTCGGCGTTATACTCTAAGCAAATATATATATATTTTTAATTGATATCTGGAAAATGGTTGAAAATTTACGGAATTGATACTTACAAATAATCAAAAAGTTATTAAACTCTAATTATTAAAGTAGGGGGCCAAAATATGGGGGCAGTCTCTTAAAATTTATAAGAATTCTTGCTGAGATATAAAATTGAAATTTGGTTTATGAGACTATATTAATGTTACGATATAATTGTACAAAATTTATCATATAGTGTGTTAAAATTTGGTTTAAAAAAATATTTGTTAGCTATCCTAAAATTATTATTATTTGTAAAAATAAACAAAGTCTTATTATTCAACAAGAAAAATGTTCCTCAGATATTCAACCTTATAAGCCATTTTTAAAATATTTCAAATGTTCTAGAATTTGTCATAAGTAAATTATCTTTAAACTAGTTTATTTAAAAATCTAACATTAATTATTGTAAACTAAAGTGTATCTAAATACCAATTTTAAACCATATCATAATAGATATTTTGAAAACTTTAAATTAAAAAAAATCAGTCATCAATGGACTACTATTAAATAATTTTTTTAAGAAAATCAAATATATATTATTATTATTATTTATAATGTAAAAACTCTATGGATATCCAATTTAAAGCACTAGTATAATTTGTTAAAATACATTCTTATTAATTTTCTTAAACAAATACTCCCTCTCAAAAACAAGTAGGCCTACAGTTTTGTTTGTTATGTTAAAAGTTTCCCAGACACGACTTTTAAAGATAATCGATAAAGATTTTTTTTTAATATTTCAAATTTTTCTAAGATCACTTCTAAGTAAACTAACTCTTGAATAACTTTTACCCAAAATACAAATATACAGTATTCTTTATAAGGTAAAACACTCCGTGGGTGTCTATTTTTTAGATAGCTATGGCTATTTTTGAAAAATGTGCAGTTTAATTTGTAATTTGGACTGGATATTATAGATAAAGATAGTATAGTTTAATAGTGGACGATAGAACTACTCAGAGGAATAGAGTGTAATGAGGTGGACTGAATAGAACTAGCTTAAGGTAGGGTAGGGTGTATAATAATGGACTGGATAGAACTAGATTAAGGTAGATATAGTATTAATGAGATGGACTGGATAGAACTAACTAAGGCAGGATAGGAAGTAATGAGGTGGACTGGATATATTGTTTTTATTATTTATTATTATTATTATTATTATTATTATTATTATTATTATTATTATTATTATTATTATTATATATTATACTATTTATTAAATTATTATTATATTATTATTAATAGACCTCACTATACCTATTGTGGGATTAAACGCATGGACTGGATAAAACAGCTAAGATAGGATAGAGTGTAATTAGATAGACTGATATAACTAGCTTAGTAGGATAGGGGTAATAGAGCGCGATAGAACTAGCTCAATATAGGATAGGGTATAATGAAGTGGACTGGATAGAACTAGCACAAGATAGGACTAAGGGGTAATGAGGTTGACTAGATAGTACTAGCAGTCAAGGGAATAGTTGACTTGACTGGATGATATATGAGGGTGGACTGGATAGAACTAGCTCAAGATAGATTTAGGGGGAATACTTTTGTAAGTTTGGCAATGAATTTTTGAGTTCATAATTCGATAAAGTAAGTTAATAGATAAGTAATTAAATAAAGTAAGTGCGAACACATGTTTTTCATCTGCTATATCTGAAATATCGGATACGCGGACTAAATGTAATGTTAATTTAGTCTGGTTTGCCGATAAGGACAAGGATTGGGGTTTTGATAAATATATCAGGGTGTCCTGATGTTTTCACCCTCAAATTTGTTGACAACGCTGGTATATTTCCCTAAATTCTATCTTCCTCATCCCTATCCCATTAGTGTGGTTAAATACCCGCTTCAGTGGCCACATGGTCTAAAGCCCTATTCTCGCTGTAGACTAGACAGCCGATTACGGGAAGATCGTGGTTCAAATCTCGGTGGATGTACTGAAGTTTTTTTTTGCAAAATGATTTTCCACTCTCCCTCCAAGCAAATGTGGGTACACAAAATATAAGTATGACCTTCTAGAGTCATAGAATAATTAGCGTTATTAGTACATAAGCGTATAACTCGAGCGGGTAGTAAGATAGTAAGACCCCGGTGATAAAAACATTAAGTATAGTCCAGATGGGTTCAGACTAACAAAGCCACCTATTTTTTAGCTAGTAGCTAAAGTGCTGTAGAGTTAGAACCACTTGTCAACAAAGGTTCTATTTGGTTTTGGAGGGAGTGTAGCCGAGAAACGTGACAAGAAGTCCTTTTCCGTGCACGCAACTTTGCAAGCCAGTTAAACCCTTCTGCAATAAGTCCCCCGCTTCCCCCACTCTCTCTTAAGTGCGGACTACACTCCAGTCCTCCACTTTGCGTCAAAATTAACGAGAACCAGTTTTTTTTTCCACCCCTTTCTTTCCCTTCTTTTACTTCTACTCTAGACGTGAAGTAGGGTCCTGGAGATGAAAACCATCTTGGATGCTGAAAATTAGTGTCACAGACGCACTTATCACTGTCAGGTAAAAAGAGAGAGTTAGGAATTACTCTGCCAACAGTCACTTTCAAAACTGGAACAGACTAATTATCCCACTTCAAGATGTTTTTTATGCATGTCTCAGGAAAGTGTGATAATAATTTCTAACAAAAGAACGCAATCAAAGTACTCCTTCACAAAATATTTACAGTATAGAGAAGAAGAACCAGATATGTACCTTTTAACTTTTTATTTCTGTAAGCCATTAAAAAAAACCTTCCACCTTATTGGTTATCGACAGGGATAATGTGTCAACCACCTCCAGTGACAGAAATGTTCGGGCTCAAATCCCGATCGAGTGTCTTTGAGTTTTCTCTTTGATGTGTTTCACTTTCAATCCAAGTAAATGCGGGTACAATTTAATTTATATTCTTACTTATTCAGTCTCACCAAATTAGTAGAAATAAATGTATAGCTGGCCAACCACTTGGTCTAGTGGTCATAATTCCTGACAACTAATCTAGAAGTCCCAGATTTAGTTCCCGGCTGTACCAAAGGTATTTTATCAGAAGGAGAATTGTTCCTATGGTTACAATGGTCTGGTTAATTTGTCTAAAGCTACGTTTGATACTTCTACTGGCATACATTATATTTATCACTATCCCATCATCCCATCGGAATGACGTAACCACATCTATATGGGGCCCCAACCTCCAACCTCAGAAGACGGTGACATATCCGTCACTGCCAGTAGAAGACTAGCAAGGTGATTATGGATCTGTTCGTGTTCTTGTTAGAGCGTCATATGTATGCCATGACGCCCGTGGGATGACGGCCCTCTTCTGACGTGACGACAAAATAGCGATCATGAAAGTACAAGTCATAGTCGCTAGAGCGTGTCTGACGAAGTGTAAGCTATGACGGGCGCAATTGTCAGAATAGAGTATGTTGGCAACAGTGGCAGCTTGGTTAACTATGTATATTAACAGTGTTGGTATTGCCATGACGTAAATGAACACCAATGTAATGTGCTATATTTCCGCCAAGCTTAAAATGATTGACATGTGAGTTGCAATGGATTTGATTTGTGTAAAAAACTTCTAGTCCTAATATAATTTTTGTTTGGATAGTAGTATTACTTAAATATATTGAGCCTAAAATTTATAGTAATAAACATGACATACGGAATAGTGTGTAATTAAATCCCTGTCATAAGACAATAGATTTAAATATACAGTATATTTTAAGTTTTGTAGTTGTGATTTACCCCATATGTTCCACATGACTCCCCCCCCCCCCCCCGTTTCAAACTATTCGCCTTGAATATCCTTAATATAGTATGTCTGGGAATGCATTCACACAAAGATATGGTTTATTCAGTAATTTTCTCCACTCTCCTTTTTTTTTATCTCTTTTAAACCCAAATATCTCTCTTAATACTTTTTTCTAAAAAAAAACCACACAATTTATTTTCTTGGTACAAAGGGAGAAACCATTAATCATATTTTTAAAGACGGTTTTTAATATCATTAAAAAGATAGATCAAAACAACACGGAAAATTCTACATATTAAATAAAAAATACCTACTAGTGCAACATAGTATCTTGTTTTGAAGATATATTATCAATTCATTTATTTACAATTAAGATTTAACATAATTGGGAAGTGTGTAACTTTAAAATAGGCCTACACTTCTTTACTTTACAAATTAAATAATAAAGTATGCTTTTTTATTCAAATATAGAAAGATTTATAATTAAACAATAAAAATGATCAAAAACTTTACATGAAGGCTATCAAAATTTGACACAGCTATTTCTTAGTTACATTACGTTCACTTTAGCTTTTTACCCAAGTGCAGTTGAAAAACTATATGTTTAGGTTTTGGGCCACCAACACTTGTAAAAGTTCACTTTTTTTTATATATAAATGATAGGTTTTATAATTACATGTTTTATTTTACATTCAAAATAACGTAAACTCAAGTTTTCTGACACTATTTCCTTACTTTTAATAAAAAAGTTGTATCCAATACGAAACAATATTTTAAACATAACTATAATAATATAGTGCGTGCATTCATACTTTTTAATACAGGCATCACATTTACTTGAAAATGAGAAAATACTTGTCAATTTTTTAATATATAATAAATTATTTTATCAATATTTTATAGTATTTCGAAATATTTAACTGAATACATTCTTTTTATACACTGCATGGATGCACCATTGTAAAGAATTTGTGTCATGATCAATTACATGGTTTAAATTCATTGGTCGCCATTTCAAAGCAATATTTTTTAGACCTTTTGTGAAAGTTCTGTCAGGATATAATTTTTTTAGTGGAATAGAAAGTTAATAAAGCTTTGTGCCCGACCTCAAATAAAATATATAAATAATATTGGCCTAAATTACTGTGACAAACTATCACATTCTTACAATACTGTATGTTTTCATCACAGCTATCGAAAGTGACAGATGTCAGCTGTTGGCGTGGGGATACATTAAGGACTATAACTAGTAACTTTTTGAGCTGTCATCCAAGTAAACTCAACTGATGAATGTACTTTAGTTTTTCATCAACTGGTATCTACATCTAGCCAGTTTTGCAAATAGAAAATAACTTCGTACTACTAAAATAAAAATGGATTCGTTGCCAGTTTTGTCACGGTATGTTTCCGTAGTAAGATAAGGGCTTTTAAATCAAACCAACCATGTGGTTGACTTAGTGATTTCTTTTAAATTAAACTGAACAAACAAAGTTAGCCTAGCTTCCAAAATGGATCTAGAAGGCCAATGATCACTTGCAAAACCTACCAAATATCGATAGTGAAGATAACAATTTACTAGGTAGATCATGGACGCATTCAAAAATAGCACAACATTATTTTAGAAGAATGTGTCATATAATTTCACAAAAACTTTTAAAAAAAGTGTATATCTATTAAATGAACATGCATCATGCTATAGTTTTATTTCAAACCCGATTTACTACTTGTTCAAGTTGTTCGATTTAATCAGAAATAGTGTAGGGATAAAAGGATAGAATGTAAAGGAAAAGTGCCCGCATTTAACCTACGTGAAGGGGAAGTGGGGAATTTTTGGAAAACCAACGATCGGTACACCCAGCCGGGATTTGAACTCAAACCTTACCGTCACCACTAATCCAGTATGCTTCGAATGACACCTTAGAGTGCATTAAAAAGTTTACATAGACCATCATTGGTGGGCATGCAGATTAAACGTCAGTATCTTATTGTCTAATTTATCGGTGTTGGGGAGGTCACGTTCGAATTTCAGCCAGATGTACAAAGGCTGGTTCTTCCTAATGACTTTCCACATTCCCTTAACCCTAATGAGGATACATTTCCTCTAAATTATATTTCCTCGTCTATCACCCAGTGTACAGAAGCACTGAAAAAACCAAATTGTAAAATATAAAAAGCACCTAATGACTGGCCCTTCGACTAATTTGGGTTTGAGACCATTGCTTTAAAATTATTTGATCACCTATGTTGGTAATTTATTCGTTATTTTATTTTAAACTTTAAACATAAAATAAACATAGCTATAATGTGATTTTTAGAAGGAAGAAAATTGAGGAAAAAAACTTTTTTTTGCGTCAACATTTTAACATTTTACAATATTATTAGTGTCATTTTATAGATATTCTATCTGTCTACCAAAAATCACAGCTACAGATCACATGACTTTATGTATGAAAATATAAAAATAGATCTAGTAGCTTTTCTCTAATTGTATTCCTAGTAAAATTGAACTGTACATAAATATTTTCCTATAGCGTAGTCTTGATTGAAATATGTGCTACAATTTCACTTGCAGATTAGCAGATTAATGCACGGATACAGAGGGGGGTAAATGCGAGGGTGAGTGGGAGCAAAGGGAATAAATTAAAAACAAATTAGGTTTTAATATAAAAAAAAGGTAAAGAGGACTATGGAACATACTTTCTTAGTCAATAAAATTCGACTGTAGAGTAGATTTTACATAGCCTGTGAGCCAATCATTGTTCGTCATTCCTCTGCTACCCTTCAATATTTTAGCAGTCAGTGACATTATACTTTAATTCTAGTAATTAGATGATAAACTGGGGGTGGGGTACTTATGGTGCGAGCCAAAACCTAAATAATAGTTATGTGTTTCATGGTTAGTAATGTAAGAAAATCCACTCAAAATAAAACGTAGGCTATCATAGTTTATTCATTCTACTTTGTACCATTACGTTCTAGAATATATTAAATATATTCAGGCCAATCATATCATTTACGGATAGTGGCGGAAAAGTGGGGGGACTCGGGGGGACGGAGATTTTGTACATTTCTGCCTGTATACCAGGATTAGTTCATTTCTTCCACGAACTCCATATTATCCGGCCTCGGTTCTTGGTGTTAACAAGTGCGTTTTAAAATAAACAAACCGGTACATATTCACTATAAGACATTTATTGAATTTATAATGTAATTTATTTGACGCTCTATTTTCACTTGTTGTTCTGGCTTTGTAGCCGATGTTTCATTTCCAAAATAAAGTACTGTATTTTTAAGATTTTAAAAATGTATTTATAGTTAAATTTTTAATGTCCCCCTACAATTGCTTTACTCATAATATACATCACAATTAGAAAATAGGCAGACTAAATTAAAACCAAGTTAAATGTTCTGTGAAAATTTAAAAAGTAGGCAAACCTATATTGAAAATTATTTGCACTCGGATTCCAAACTATCCTGCTTTTCTGTTATTCGTTTCGGAATGCCACCACTTTAGGCCGGATTAATGCGACTCTAGTGTATGTTTTTGGTACTATTACACTTTTTTTTCAGCACCTCATCTTACTAACTGTTCAGGTTGTATGCTTTAGTACTAATTACTCTAATGAGTAAGGTTGAATTTAGTGGAAGTTTACCCGTATTTGAAGTATGGAAGAAAATTTACCAAACAAAGCCTTAGTACATCCAACCAGGATTCTAACCCCAACCTCCCTGTCATTGGCAGTTTAGTCTATTGAGAGAGCAACGCCTTAGACCATACAACCATTGAGGCAGGTAATTGTGTCTCTTAAACTTAAATATCTCACAATTCAAACATTAACCATATAAAACGATTTATACATGTTTTATGACAAAGATTAATATTGAAAACTGTTGATTTGGAAACAATATTCAGTAGAAAGGATGACGGTGATTGTTTATTAGTATAGTGCTCTATCTAAAATTGGACACTATATATTTAAAATTACCCTATACTATATACTATACAGAGAAAGATGGCAGGCGTCACAAATATGCACATTTTCCAAGACAGCAACTTTTATATCTCATAACCCTTAAGACACCAGCAAATACTTTTTTAATTAATTTAAATATGACAGAGCTCTCTTTAACCATAATCTAAAGTGCATTAGAAAGGTATCATGATTGTCTAACAGATGGCATCACTAACTCAATTTGGGTTAAAATTTGACTTTCATCATTTTACCCTATAGCCTAGCCATCATTTTTAATAAATGTAAAAACTTTCTTTTATCACCCACTTGGTGGCGTAGTTGGCTAACGCGCTAGTTTCATGTAGAGTTAGACTTCCAAGGACGTGGAGATCGAGGTTAGAATCTCGCTCGGGTGAACTGAGGTGGTTTTTCCTAAATCGTTTTTCGACTCTTACCTCCACGAAAATGTGGGTTTACTTCCTTTATACTCAACCTTCCTAATTATTAACCCATTAGCGTAATTAGTACTTAACCGTATAACCCGAACGGGTAGTAAGACGTGGTGCTATAATCATTATATTACTTTTCTCTCTCAGTCCTTTTACTTTCTTCTTCCACTTTCCATGCGTTTAAATCTCTGAAAGAGTAAATCTTAGAGAGGAGTAAATTCTCAAACAACCATTCCCTATTCCGAAGTGACGGTATGGGTTGTCAAAATGAGTTCAAAAGAAATTCCTAGTAATTTTAATTCCAATTAAAACATACAAAACTATGAGTATGACTATAAATCCTTGTTATTGGATGGTTATTTCTTCAACGGCAGTGAATATTACTTTTAAACACACAAGAAAATAACACACAAATTAATGCTTTGGGTTATTATATTGGTTAGAATCTTGGTTTCTCAGTCATTTCAGATTGTGAAAGAAGATGAGGATAAAGAGTTTCGGAGTTCACTAATAGTGGAACGTAGGTTCTAATCAATATAGTTCTAAGTCCTTCAGCTTGTGTTGAGAGCTTTAAAAAATTACTTGAGCACGTTTTGGACTAAGAGTGGCTGTTAGGAACACAATAATACAGGATGTTCGGACACTCGTAACCCAAATTACACTTATAGCTTGTTTGAACCAAAAGTAATAGAAATCCCTATACATTTACATCCGGCAAAATATGCTAATACCATTAAATTATTGTGTTCAAAGTTAGGGCGTACAGTACTGGGAGAGCAAAGCTGTGCAAGCATGCGTTTACAACAGGTTGTATAGGAACTGGCCGCTGGCACTGTACGCCTCTAAATCTTGCAGCACGGCATCAGAACATACCACAATTAATAGTAAACATCACACCAGTCCATCTAGAAATGCGAATACGTTCTGAGGGTCATCATTAACGGTCCTACATCACAGAAAGGTGCTTGCCATTATTACATGTGCAGTGCTGTGATAGTTCTTTTTTTAATAACAAACCATCAACCCGAGATTATTTACAAAAAAAAAGACCCACCAGATACAAATAAGTTCATATCAAGTAATTTAACAATCATTATCAAGGAAAAACTAAACCTGAGACCGGTTCGGTGGCCGCAAGGTCTAAGGTGTTACTCTCGCAATAGACTAAACAGCCGATAGCATAGAGATAAAGGCTAGTATCCCGGTCGGGTGTACTGAAAGAGGTTTTACAAAATGGTTATCCGTGCAAATGCGGGTAAATTCCTTTATATTCAACCTTCATGATCCCTAAGCTCATTAGCGTAATTAGTACATACGCGTATAATCCAAACATGTAGTAAGACGTGTTGCTAAAAAAATAAAGAAATAACCTAAGGGGATGTGTTCACTACTCAACAACGGACATACTAAAGAAACTGTATAGTGTAGTTAATAATTTAAAACATGAACAGGTAAATATTGTTTCTTATAATAACAATAATTATCCTTAGTGTTGAATTTTCTTAGGTAGGTCTGATGTAGGTAAGTTTAATATTCTTTAAAAAGGTGAGAAAAACGTAACTTGTGTGATAGAGTGAACGTACCATTTTCAAACAAGTATAACAACTATACAATATGCCACCAACTGGCTCCTATGAAACATTTACAATATATAGTTCTAATTATGCTAATTCATGTAAACACTAACGAGCCATTCTCCAAAATTGATTTTTACTACCATCCCCCATTCCCCACACCATGCACTTTATATCCATGGGCTCATTTTATTGATTTATAATATACTGATCCCCTTCAACAGAGACTAGCATAGAATTATGCAACATATTTTATCAATTAATTTTCCCGGAGAACTCGCATCTCCTTTAAAAGGTTCCTTAGACACTGGGCTGACACGTCACCAGTAATATGACCCAGTTTGTCGTGAAGCGTTTGGATATAAGGTAGGAGGCAGTTATAAGGCCCTCCAGGAAATAAGGCCCCGTTGTTGTTTTAAAAATATCCCGCTAGATTTCCTGGTATATATTCGGGCCGTCATGAAGCTGATACAGGTGCAATCGATCGACACAGCAGGAAACTTGTTGCCTTCATTGTATTCAGTAGAGCGTGTGTCAAAGAATTGGCAGGTGAGCGTTATTCTCTTTTTATAATTTTCATCTCAAATAAAGCTACGATTTTGTGTTTCTATTTACTATCCTTATCGTAATGATAAAAATGCTAGTGTACTTAATAAGCAACACCATCATGTACTGAAAGTTAATTTCAGATAATTCCTATATTTGTTTCGAGTAGAAATCAATGTCGTGCTAACAGAAATAAGGCCCACCGAAAAGACAAGTGGACCGTATTAACCGCCATGGATTTTAAAGCACATTACCCCTAACATTTCCGATTTTAATTCTAAAAGGACAAATCAGTTTTACTGGTGGCCTCCAATTCGTTCGAGTTTTATTTTATTCCCCAGACACTAGTATTAATGGGAATAGCTATCCCTCAGATAGGCTCTAACTGCAGTTGGAGAATATAACATACAGAAAATAATTGGCTCCATACAGAATGATGAAACCTTTAGCAGAATGTGAAAAACCAATTTCTTAGATCATGGCCAGGAATTTACAGAATAAAAAAATAAATTTAGATAATTTATTAAAATTATAATTAATAATAAAAAAATTATATTTCATTACCTTTTTTCAACATAATTAGGCGGGACAGTTTTGGTGGTTTTGCTAGATTACAACAGCAGAAACATGCTCGGTCTGACATTGCCTAACCCAGTAACCACTATTCATGGTTTTATCTTTGGAACAGGCATAGAAAATATCGTTTTGTAAAATAAAGTTGTTTATGGTTCCACAGTATTGAAAAAGATGGGTAATAAATGCCAAGGTCTGATAGCAAAGTGGGACCAACCTATGATGGAAGAAACCCTGAGGTTACTCAGATGGGAAAAATCGCAAAGGTACATAGAAAGTAAATTTGGTATCCCACGTAGAACTCTGAGGAATCACTTGAAATCGGGATCATCTGAACGAAGTTGGGTAAACGAAGCATTCTAACTAGTGAACAAGAATGTGACTTAGAGAACTGAATAATAGGTTTATCTGAGATGAGATTCCCAATTACAACAGTAAATCTACACTGGTGTTTATACAAGTTTGTTGAAAAGCATGGCATTTCACATACATTCAACAAAGAAGAGCAGCTAGCAGGAAGGGAATGGTACCGTGCCTTCATGCGCCGTCATCCACGTAATTCCAGGAAGAAAGCACAATAATTAAATCCAGCCAAGATCCAAAAACTGAATCGTGTGATTGTAGAAGACTATTTAACCTAGCTTGGCGACACTCTTGCTTTATTAGATTTAAAAAGCCAACCACAAAACTTTTTAACATGGATGAAAAAGGGATTAGGCTTACGCTACTTCATCAACAGTCAGTGTTAGCAGGAAAAGGAACTAAGCGAGTGCATCTTGTAGCTAAATAACACGCGGAAAATGGGACTATGGTTGCATATACAAGTGCTCTGGGTCACGTGATACCACCAATGGTTTTATTCAAGAGTTTAAGTTACAGGCAAAGTTTCATATATGAACTGCCCACTGGCTCAGTTGTAGAAATGACAAGCAAAGGCAGCATGACGACTGAAGGTTTTGTCAAATGTATTGACCATTTTGGTAAATTTAAACCACCTGGCCCACACTCCTCATTCTCGATGGAGCAAAATGTCACCTTGACATTTCAGCTGTCGATAAAGCAGATGAATATGAGATTACTTTGTTTTGTTTACCGTCCAACACGACTCACGAGATGCAACCCTCGGATAAGGCAGTATTCCGGTCATTTGAGTACTACTGGGACCAGCAGCTTCTTTTGTTCTGGGATAAAGATCCTGAGGAGCCAAACCGTAAGCTTACTAAGGAGACCTTTTCTCGAGTATTCACTCCTTTCTGGAGTAAATGTATGACACTAACCAACATTTCCAGTGGCTTTAGGGCAACGGGTATTTGGTAATTTAATAGTGCTGTGATACTCGATGAAGTATTCGCATCCAGTTTTGTATCACATCAAGAAGAGTCAGACAATGACATGCCTCTCTCACAAAGATTGGCAACACTTAAGAAGTCACAATTTCAAGAAATTATTTCTACACCTCGGATCAAACTTAAACGCAACGCAGCCCACCGAAAAAGGCCGTTAACTACAGAGCTCAAACCTTGAAAAGTAATATTTTTGGAAATGATTGTGATAAAGCCCCGGGGTTAAATAACTCTACAACCATGACTCAACCATCTACATCAAATGCTGACCAAGGCCCTACAAAAGAGAACTGGCTATGTGGTGTCTGTCAGGAAGATTTTGTTGCAGACATGCGAGCATGTCGTTAATGCAATACTTGGGTACATGAGGACTGTGGTGGACTCACAGTAGATGATGATTAAGATTTTATTTGTCCTGAATGTAATGAGTAATTACTGAAATGTATTGCCCTGAACTTAAGATGTAAATTATCATCTGTGTTTCCTTTAGTTTTAATTTAAGATGGTGATTACAATGATTTATGACAAATATTGTTTGGCTTGACATCATAAAATAATAACTGCAATTTATTTTTTATGCGATGATTTGATTGATTTGTTTCACTTTTATTACTTGGTGAGAACTTGAAGGGATTATTAACATGTGTTTTATGATATCGTATTCAATAGATTTTGATTTTGTCTTTATAAAGGGATGCAAGTAAAGGATTTATTCTCACCTTTCCCATTGTTATTTGTATTTTATTGTGTGGTTTGTTAAAATGAGTATCACTAGTAGTGTTAGGTTATGTGTTTAATGATTTACTAGTTTAACACATACGGTAAATTTGTCTAAATTCTTTAAATTTATAGCTCCCACAATACTTAGAATTTTACTTCCATGACAATTTTTTTTCAAAACTAGCGGTGATTGATGCTTTTATGATTCTTATTATGTTTTGATTTACAACTTTTTATCATATATTTTATGACTGATTTAAGGATTAATTCTGATATTATTTATATTGGACTTCTTATGCTGATGTAGGCAATATGGCCCAATTACACACATTATAGTAACTATAGTGTATGCTATAGTTACGCTTATACAATATTCAACTAGAAAATTAATAAACTAATATTTTTCGTAAGACCCATTTTTTTCTACCTCTATTATTAAATATTTTATCAGCAATTATTTTGTAAGTGGGCCTTATTTGCACCCCTTACCTTATTTGTTTATGGCAACAGATCTCAAACGTTTTTAGACATAGAGAGCCCTACAATCAGAAAACAGTACAGGCTGGATCACTTAAAATAGATTTCACACTAATATTATGAGCATTCAATAACGAGAGCTATATTTTACGAGTGTAAAACTATGAAACAAATTGTTCTTTCTGCACGTTTTGTAAGTGTAATTTATTCAGATTTGAAAAAATTGGCAATTCAAATTGTTGATGTTATTTTATTTTGTTATAAACAAAAGAAGACTATTATAAAACTGCCTCACGGAGCCTGGGATAACAATGGCAGAGCCCAAGGACTCTATGAAGCACAGTTTGAAAAAGGCTATTATATTATTGTGTAGGCCTATGGTTTGCCTTTATTATCAGACTACATTGTTGATGGCACTAGACTTGGGTTAAACTGTTGTACGATTATAGTATTTAATTATTTTGTACGAAACCAATTTCGTGTACCCACATTTTCATGCGGAGAGAATGAAGAAACATTTATGAAAGCACACGCCAAAAAACCAGCTTCGGTGACCACATTGTCTAGGCCGCTACTCTCACAGTGGACTAGACTGCCGATGATGGGGAGATAAAGGTTCGAATCTCGGTTGGGTGTACTTGGAGGGGTATTACTAAACTAGTTTTCCACTCTCCCTCCATTTAAATGTGGGTACACTTCCTCTAAATATAATCTTATTAATACCTAAAACCATTAGTGTAATTAGTACATAAGCGGATTACCTGAACGGGGGGTAAAATTTGATGCTAAAAAACACATACACACACCAAAACACCAGTCCAGGATTCAAATCTCAACCTCTTCCTTACCTGTTAAGCAGTGTGGACGAAAGCAGTGTGGATCAGCCTAAAATATAAATCCATGGATTAGCCAGCAATCGATCCCTACTGACAGAGAGACCACCGTCTGTTGGCGAAGAGTGTGCCAATTTCTGCAGGTATAGGATGTCATGTGGTCAGTACAATGAACCCTTCGTCTATTAATCTAAGTTTTATAGATCAGAACCGCTACTTTTTCATTTGATTAGCTCCTCAATTGTCCTCACGAGGCTGAGTTGACTTCGTCTCAGAGAACCAGGAATAGAACCCGGGACGTCTGGATCTCTATCCAGTGGCAGTGACAACTAGATCATAAAAGCGGCCAGTCAGTCTAAAGCCAATATTTTATAGATCTGCGGAGAGTTATGGACTGGTAACCGTACAGATGGAATATAAATCCTATATTCTAGAGTTTAAAATGGCAGTAACATCAAGAATGAGGTTTCCCGTCACCGCACATTTCCTACGTTCGTATATCTATCTATTTCAGTATTTTAAGTCTTCATTTTTCTCTCCACCTCATCATTTAAATGCTTATACGAACTGTCAACCATGATTTAAACATAAATCTTTAAAATATTTTTATTTATGTTGATAGAAAACTTAAAATACGATTTCCACTTGGTTTTGAAATATTGTAGTATTAGGACTTGAATTTGTTTCATAGTGAGAAAAATGAAACTTTTTTTTTTCCCCCACATTTTAATGCAATGTATAAAACATTTTCAATTTCCACTTGGTTATGGTAGCCATGAATAGAACCTGAACTTTACACAAGTATATAAAATAATAAAATTGTGATAGTGTGTGTTAGCTAAACTTTACCTGCTTTGGTGGCTTCATGGTCGAAAGCGTCACTCTCGCCTTAAATTAGACTGCCGTTTATAGGAAGACCGGCTTTCGAATTCCGGTCAAGTGTACTGAGGGTGATTTTACGTAAAGGATTTTCAACTCTCCCTCTATGCAAATGCGGTGACAATACACTTCTCTTAAGCTCAACCTTCTTCATCTCCAACTCATTAGTGTAATCAGTACATAATGCTTGTAGCCTGAACAGGTAGTGAGAGGCGATGTTAAAAAAGGAAAGAAAAACTAGATTTTCCCAAATATTATACCTGCTTTATTTTGTCATACATTAGACAAACATTTATTTAAATTTGATGTATAGATTTTTGTATCTTTAAAAAGCTATTGAATTATGTTTTCAACATTTAGTTTGAATCTGCATTCCGTTATCCACATTGAGGTTCGTTAGGTCTTACATTCGTAATATACTGAATTGACTCTGAGAGGACTGAGGTTCAAATATGGGCCTGGTCCATTAAGGTTGTCCTATACATTTGGTTTATCGTTTCAGTTTTCTCATCCCCTCTCCAAGCTAATAGCGGATACATTTCTTCAAAACTTTCCGACCAATCTATACTTCTTATCAAGTCGTAAAGAGCTTTATCGATTTAGTTTACGTTTCGCATTACTACCTGTCCAAGCTACACGAATTTAACTATTCTAATTATTTAAAGATTATGAAGGTATAATATAGAAGAAATGTACTTGCATTTGAATGGATAGAAATTAGGAAACCAAATAGGAAAAAAATGCCTCAATACACCCGGTCATGATTTCAACGATGACCTCTCCATTAATTGCGTGTTTTTTTTTAAGTTTATAATATTATTAAACTATTAATTTTATGCCAGTAGCGTAAAGCTTATATTTATATTGACTTTTATATATTTGGACGCATCTTCTGAGAGAAAAAACCTTCTAAATATACAGATTAATTTAAGTCTAAATGGTGAGCCTATACGTTTATACAATTTTTTTGTTTTCATTTTTTTAGCACCGCGATCTACTAACCGTTCGGGTTCTACGCTTATGTAATAATCACGCTAAGGAGTTAGGGGTGAAGAAGGTTGAAATAAGAGGAAGTGTACCCACATTTGCGTGGAAAGAAAGCGTGGGGAACCATTCAGGTAACAACAACCTCAGTGCAACCGGCCAGGATCGAACCAAAATCTCCCCATCATCGGTGGTCTCTTCTATTGCAAGAGTACCGTCCTAAACCATTCATCCACCGAAATGGGTTTCAAAATTTTAATCTTTTGATCTTAGAACATGTTTGACTTACAGTACATTTAATGTTTATGTGTCCTGCGCAGGATTCTATGCTATATATTTATGGTTGTGAACCGACAGTAAAGGTATGCAATAATGATTATGTAATGCTTCGCGTTAACATAATTTATTGAATTGAATACATTAATTTGAAAGTTATATTCTACTGACGTATAACAATGAGTTGGTGTTTGTCTGTTTCTCTTTCACGTACAAACCACCAACTCGATTGTTATGAAAATGTTCATGGACTTGACTCAAACGTCTTATTAACGTATAGGATATAGTTAAAATATATTTACGCCATTTTGTTTCAAGATGATGGCTACAAAATATCACCGTTTGGACATATTTTTTTTCAGTTTTTGCTCATAAGATTTTCATTGGACCAATTTTGAAAAGTTCCTTGATATAGATTAGACATGACGTCCATCTTGAAAGAAATTAGCATCAACAGAGCACTACTTTTTAGCCCGTCCATAACACTAGCTCCGAAGCTATACGAGGCCGGACAGTCACCAGTGAAAATGATATTATTATATATTTTTTGTTATAATACTTAACGGTTATTTGCTTATTTTCAATAAGAAAAAAAATCACACAGGCAATTTGTTTGACATTGGAAAGAGAATTATAAAGCGCATCATGTGTGAAGAAAAAATACCGTATTTTAGTGTGTTTTTTTACTAATTATTGCTGAAACCCATTCATTGTTAAAAATGTTCAAAGCACGCACATACTCACCAAGGCAGAGCTATAAGGCTGCGTTTTGTTCATAATTTAGAGGACCCAAAAGCCAACTTCACACATTTTACAAGCGAGCAGAGATGTTATTTAGCTTTTATGTACTAAATTAACTGGTCGGTTGACTCTAAATGGCATTTTTGGTCGATTACGTGTAGTGCTTGGGTACTCAAGTGGTTATATGTATTAAAACACAATAGTAATAAATATAGAGCTCCCTTTGAACGTCGAAAGCATGGTCAATCAGCGTGTCAGCTTGGCGAAAAGTATTCGAGTGGTGAATTCTGTACCGGCTTTAGTGATTTTATTACTATTATTTTATATTTGGTTTTTAATTAGTATGTAGTGTTATAGTTGCATGTCTATTAGGGCCCCATCCATGGCTGATAGATAAACCACAAATAGAGGACCATGGTTTGATTCCAGACTGAAATAAGGAGCAATGAGACTATCTCATATTGTTATTGAAGGAAACAGAAATAACTTATCATGACTTTCAAATAGAAGACTACAGAATTATTTTACCGATTGACCATGATGAATTTTAGTACAGTAGATACTGACCCATAAATAATTGATGAAAACAAGTTCAATCTTGATAGTCGATATTCCAAATAATCCATAATTTCGAAAATTTTCCATATTTAGGGATATAAAAGAATTAGACATGAACAATATGTAATGGAAATAACAAATTTTATTTTATTTACGGTATGATACAATTTGATGAATAAGATGTGAATTTTTTTCGTTACAAAGACAAGACAAGCCTACAACTTATTAAAAATACAACATTTAACTAGCAACTGTTGCACTACTGTGCTATATTTTGCAGGTCATTATTGTAATCGGAGATTTTCAGTTAATAACTAATTGTTCAGTCGAAATGGTATTTCGGGTAATTGCCATAAATCTAGAAGGGCCCATAATGTATATCAGGATATATGATTTAATGCATATACATATTTTCAGACGAAATCTGAGTGCGTACACAACTCTGGATGGATGAAGAAGCAAATCATACCAACTTTCAGATTGTAGACTCTCTGAAAATAAATATGTTATCTTAAAAAGTTATGAATTGTTTCACGCGCACCTTATTTCTTTAATTAATACTTTAAAATTTTGCTTATTCATTAAGAGTGTCCAATTTGAGCAGATTATTTACGGAAACCTGTCCCCGCTGTACATAATCCCTCACCCCATGGTGCCAAGAAATTTATTGAAATAATCTTAAGTCAAGAAACATCCCTAAAGTACGTAAAAACTTTGCACTTAAAATAAAATAAACAATAAATAACACTCTATAATTTTATCCCTCTCTAATGAGACTGATGATCTTTAACAAGATTATTATTATTATTATTATTATTATTAGCACCGCGTCTTACTACCCGTTCGGGTTATCCGCACTTACGCTAATGTGTAATGGTAGGGTGATTGTGAGATGAAATGGAGGACCTACAGTTTAACGTGGAATCCGAACCACGGTGGAGGCCTGGCATTCCTTACATTCACAAGTTGTGATAATACACATCTTGTCAGAGGTGAAGGAAGGGTTTGGCAATCAGATAAATCTGTGCCGGGACCGAGGATTGAACCCCGGACCCCCAGCACAGAAGTCCGACACCTTACCCCTAGACCACCAGGTCACCTTTTAACAAGATCAAAACTGCTTCTATGGCCGCATGGACCAAATTGTTACTCTCACAATAGACTGGACTACCGTGGATTGGGAAATTGGGTTTGAATTCGGCTCGAGTGTGCTGAGGGTAGCTTTATTCGTAAATGGCTTACCACTCATTCACCCCCGTATATATGGCTTACCATCCATTCCCCCACGTAAATGGCTTACCACCCATTCCCCCATGTAAAGGTGGATGAACTTCCTCGGCTCGAATACATTAGTGTATTTAGTTATTTTTTCTTATCACTGTGTTTTGCTACCTATGGGCCAAACGCAAATAATATGTATTACTCTAATGGGGTAGGGATGAGGAAGGAGGCATCTTAAAGTTAGTATACCCGCATTTGCCGGACAGGAGAATGATAAACCATTTAGGGAAAGCCACCCTCAGTAGACCCGATCGAGATTCCCCCAAAAAATGCCATAAAAGTGCATACAAGTGACCCAAAAAGGATGCAAACAAAATGATTATGACCTAAATCCCAACCAGGGAACTATGCATTTAATTTATGAACATATGATCGTTGTCTGGGATGTACCAACATAAAGATGACACGTCATCTAAATCCGGGGATTGCTGGTCAATGATCAAATCGGGGGTTATTATTTCATAGTGATAAATTGTCACCCAGGGACTAGTTTCTGGGCTTTTTGTAGAGTCAATTTTTTTCACGATATGTTCTAGTGCAAGTCAGTTCATAAGATGAACATCAATAAACCAATATACTTTTTTATTTCCCATAAATCAGGCATAAAGGAGAAAAATACACCTAATGAAAGGTAACAATGTCCACTATATGTGTACATTGTACATCTAATGAAGGGAGGCAATGCCCACTAAATGTGTACGCATCTGATGAACGAATATAATGTTATATATATGTGAATTCACTATCGGAATAGTTCAAGGCAGTAATTCCCAGCCTTTTTTTGACCCCTTCTGAGAATTTGGTGCTGTACAACCCCCACCCCCAAGTTAAATGTAATATGCATATTGAAATCAATGATAATAACCTCGCAGAAACTATAATTTGCCAAATGGTCAATAGTTCCTAGTTTGAAAAAAAAAAGATCACAAAATAAATTAACTTTTTAATTTATAATTCTTATGAATAAGACACAAGTTAAAACATAACTTTTGTTAAATGGTTATAAGCATAAGGAATTGATCGTAATGTCAAAATTATAGAACATAAGTACAATATTTAATGTAAGATCCTTGTATTAAATATTCTATTACCTGTATTTATTAGCATAAATTTATTCCTGCAATATCAGTAAGAACCCATACGCTGCCGTACAACTCCCTTGCAATTATTTACATCTCACAAAACTAAAAATACCCCCTGGAGGACGGTATTACCCAATATGGGAAACACTGGTCAAAGGCTTCATTCTCGTGTTATCATCGTTGTGGCCTGCTGATTACGGGAACATTAGTTTTCAAATCACAGTCGTGTATGAAAAGCTACACATATACCACAAAGCCTAGAAAAATTATGTTCCCTATACGTATCCCTATATCATAAAATAAAGAAAAATTATGTTCAATACATGCATACCACAAAGTCTAGAAAAATTCTATTTACTACACGTATGCCTGTATCGTAAAATAAAGGAAAATAATATTCACTACACGCATACCACAAAGTTTAGAAAAATGATACTAAATACAAGTATATCATAAAATAAAAGCAAATCATGTTCACCACACATAATGCCTACAATAAAGTTTAGTATAATTATGTTCAATACATTTCCACAATATATCACTATACAAATTAAAATCGTGTTCATTACACTCATATCACTAAACAAATTCAAATCATATTCATTACACGCACATCATCTCTAAATAAGAAAAATCATGTTCACTTCACGTATATCCAATGGTGGATCTAGGGCAGGGGTTCCCAAAATTTTGAGACCACGCCACCCTTCAGATGTCAGGATTTCCATGCGACGCTCTTGTACCCAATATTTAAAAAATACCCAAATTTGATATGATAGCTTTTTTAAAAGAAATTACAGAACTGAATAAGGAGGAATCAGAATAGATATATTTTTGCTGTACATAATCTCATGTGTACAATTTGTTCATAATGGCAACATATGTGTCTTTTTGTATGATTTTATACCATATTTAAAATATTTACGATTACACGTATTGAAAATTTGCTGTTACATTTCACTATACATAATAAGTTTTAGTTTTTCCTTTTAGCCACGATGCCCAGCTTGGAAAACCCATGATCTAGCTAGGGTATGGCATGTATGTAACGAGCCCTGGGCGCGACTTAACGGGGGTTTGGGGGGGAGGGGGTGAAGGTGTCACTGAACAGTTTCTAATTACTCAGTTATAATTTCTTTTACTTTTTTATTCCAAATACTTTTTTTATTTTAAATAATTTTTAGTTGCTATATTATTAACTACTAGATCGAACGTTAAATATTTGTTTTTTGACAAACGTAGCTAGATCCATGAGATTCATACTGAAAATAGCCTATATAAGATCTCATACTAGATTTCATGCCAGAACTTGGCCGTTGAGACAGAACGAACCTAGGGCGCAAAGGTCCTAAGGGCGTATTTAATTTTTTTTTATTGTTTTTAAGTGTAAAATAATATTTAAACTAAACAAGTTTATATTCTATTTTATTTATAGCTCCGCGTCTTACTACCCAGTTTCTAATTATTTATCAATAAAGAAATAATTTATCTAAATTTGAGAATATATTTAAAAAAATTATTACCAACAACATAATCCTATTTATTGTTTTATAACGTTCGAGGTCACTTTGATTTTTATTAAAAATTAAAGAAAATTTTAACAGAAAAGGAAGAAAAAGGATGAAATGGAGCTTCGAGAGTGTCAGTCACAGTGTGAATGACAACCTGCTGTCATGGTTGAACATAGAAGCGGTGTTGAACATAGAATAAGTGATAAAAACAGCCTGGAAATGTTTGTGAATTGCGACAGTCACTTGCTCAACTTGGTGGGTGTACTTACTACAGTCAAGCAGGATACAATCATGGTCACGGTTTTTGGAAACATCGAAGCTCTCCAAATGTCAATCTCTCATTCAACACAGCGCTGGGAAAAATTGAAAAACGCTGCACCTGTGGTTGTGAAGTCTGAGTCCAAAATCAGATGGCGTTCAAGGACAGAAGCAGTGAAGCCTGTTAAAAAAAAGTACCTTGAGAAGATAATTCAAATTATCCAGACATGACAGACGATGAAAATAAAACCAGTGATATAAGAAGTGACTTTCTTTAACTTTCTTAATGATGTCAAGAGACTTTGTTACGATATAAGGATTTAATGCAGAAGTGCGAACATTTGGGCAAATTCTACAGCTGTGATGTTGATGGATGGAAAATATATTAATACATTTTAGATTGTCGAATGTTTTTATCAAGCCGGGCTAACATGAAAATATCAAGACTTGAAGATCTTCTAAAATGTATTGTTCGGTATGGAGATGAAAGCGTTTTCCCCAATTTCGCAGTGCTGTTCAGATACTGCTAACCATCACCAGCTGTGATACCTGAAACTAATTCTTTCGTATTTGAGAGTCTTCTTGGGTCAAAGCAGATTGTGTGATCTTGCTCTGATGAGTGTGTAAAGAGAAGAATCAAAAACAACAGACTTTAAGCACATTATTCATCAATTTGCGTCAGTAAATACAAAGAAGGCCCATTGGTAATTTTCTTATATTACTATAATTGTTAAGTACAAGATTAATGAACTTATCTAACTTATGAGCTGGTATTGTGGTAAGTTGCTTAAAAGATGGGTGTCAAGTGTTTGTACAGGGACGCAATTTCAGTTCTTGCCATAGGTGCTATTTTATGTAGATCCTTCACTGCGTATATCGCAAAATAAAGAGCTCTCATGTTCATTTAACGTCTATTACGTAATTATGGTCAATATACGTTTATCACTTTTTAAGGTGAAATTATATTTATACACTTGTAATATTACATTAAAAGGGGTTTTTGTCTTAGGAAAGGTCAATTTCCTTATTCTAATTGAGTCCTCCAGAATGTCCTGTTATAAGCTTTCTTTATCAGATCGTGATACTTTATCTTTTTTCCTTGTTTGATATCATGAGTCGCTTGAATGCGTAGTATTCTTGGTCCCCCTTTACCTTCCATTATGCCTTCTACGATATCACTTAGTAAGCCATTTCTTCTTATAAAAATGGGTGACCTGGTGGTCTAGGGGTAAGTGTCCAGACTTCTGTGCTGAGGGTCCGGGGTTCAATCCTTGGTCCGCACAGATTTATCGAATGCAAACCCATCCTTCACCTCTGACAAGACGTGTATTAATCACAACTTGTGAATGTGGGAATGCCAGGCATCCACCATGGTTCGGATTCCACGTTAAACTGTAGGTCCTCCATTTCATCTCATAATCACCCAACCATTACACATTAGCGTAGAGCGTATATACCCGAACGGGTAGTAAGACGGTGATGATGATGATGATGATGATGATAATAATAATAATATAATAATAATAATAATAATAATAATCTTTCTACATAAAGTGGCCCATCCAGTGGTCCTTTCTTCTTATAATCCACCAAGTTTAAATGGTTCGTTTTTATGTACTATCTTAGAACCTCCTAATAATGGACCTGATCCTATGCTTTATCTTCTATATTCTTCTCCAACACCACGTCTCAAAATACCAAAAGTATTTGCCCTTTTACTTTCTCGCTATCTTACAGGTAAGGAAGTATTTATGATCGTCAAAAAAAATTGAACTCAATTTTATGAATATCAACGTTCACTACCCCACCCCAAATCAAAAAAGTTTTTTAAATGTTGTCTCTCTGTCTGTACTTATAAACGAGATGTCGACTCTAATTTTTTCGCTAAAATTACTTTAAGTGTTCCGGTCTGATGCGTAGATTCTCATTTTTATATCATATCTCCGAAACTATTTGAGATATCAAAAATTACTTAACTTTGCAAATATGTAGGTCTTTTTATAATACAAATATTTTATTTGAAACATATTTTTATAAAACATATAATTTTCAAGCTAAACGCAAATAAATATATATATATATATATGTAAAACTCTTCGAACACTAAAGTTATAGAAATGCGACCATCAAAAAATATTTATTCGAAATGATGATGGATGTCGAAGTCTCATGACCCCTCGAATCCTAAAAAGTTGTTTTTGTAATTCCGTCTGTTTGTGTGTCTGTTTAACCTTAAAATTAAGAGTATTTTAATAAAGGGCAAAAAGAGGAAAAATCAATTTTCTCAAAATCGGCTTTAACGATTTTGATTAAGTTTTCGTATCTAGGAGTTGATTAAGATATAAACCAAATGTCTATTTTCACTTTCCATGAAAATGACTTTCAGGGTATTTTACAAAATCGGAGATTTTCTTACATCCGCAACTATTTGAGATACTAAATAACTTATCATTGCAAAATCGTAGTAGTACTATTAAAAATAAAAATAAACTTTTATTTGAAATAAATATTTATAAAAACAATAGTTTCGAAGATATTGGCAAAAATATTAATACAGTTTTGTGAGCTTTATTTGTACAAAAATACTACATATTATGTTTAAGGCAATAAGTCTCTAATTCCATAAAGTAAGTAGATAAGTAAGTCTCTCAAATGTTTGTTTCTTTTCTTTAACTTCTTAGGGGAAATATTTGTACAACAATATCTTTATCATTTTAGACTCAATAGTCTATATTTAACTTTTTTATTGGTCTTAATTATAAATGAGGAATTTAATAAAAATGCGATAACGATAAGATGTACAACCCCTAATAAAATATTGAAATTTTAACCGAAGTCGAAATTTTGATACGAAGTGTTGACCCTTGTGGAGCCAATACAGATATTTTATTTTTGGTCCAAATATACTAGTGAGGACTATATATTTAAAAATAAAATCATAAAATTAAATCTGAGAGTCAAAAAATGTTTAACGTAAGTATAACGCAATTTGTGCTCGGGTTTACTAGTGTATATGAGTTCGTTTCATATATATTACGAATTTTGAGTATATATCGAAATTTTAAAAAAATAGAGTGATAAAGTCCGCGTGGAGCTCCGTACTTTTTTTTTTTTTTTTTGCAGTGAGCACTTAGCCGTAGTTTTGCTTTTTTACCTCTTTGCTTGTCTTCTTTACTTAAATGTACATCAATTTTACGTAAAATTACAATATTAAAAATATTTGATTAAAGAGTGATAAAACCGATGGACTAGTTGAATAAAAAATATTGTAGTTTCACTAATCATTATAATAATAAAAACTAATAATTAACATACATACAAACATGACAATACATTATATGGATGGATGTTAATATTTTAAACACCTGCATGTTTTTACAATGCCACTAATATATACACTTTCAGCAGCTACTGTGTATTGTCAGTCTAACTTAACTTTGTGGAAAACATATAAAAATATAGGTGTTGTCATAAATAAGGTGTAAGATTATAAATTTCCTTCCTCCCTTCCTTCGAGAGAGGCGAGTGCTACTTAATTCAAGGTGAAAAATAACGTTGTTTATAGCTTAATAATAGAACCCAATAAATAATCCCACATTTTCTTAAAATTTACTGCTGTTATCCTATAAATTTATCACTTTATTTGATAGAGGAACGCAATATCTAGGTATACAGCCTATTACTTTAATCTCAGAAGTAAAACTTTTTTGTATAAAGTGTCATAGAAATTCTTTACAAAAATTTAAACTTAAAATTTAATTTCTAAAATATGTTAAAGACCTGTTGATAGCTTTCGCCAACATTTTGTTGAAAACCATATTTTAAAATGTCCATAACCATTTCTTAAATAAAGCGGGATTTCTAAAATTCTGCAACGCACCTCAATGCTCTCTCCATGTAGCAGCACCCATAAGGGAAAAGGCAGTTAAAATTAAGTATAATAATTAATAATATAAGCCCGCGTTCTTATAACCCATTCGGGTTTACGCCTGGCGTAGTTAGTAAATTAACTTCACGTCAAAGACTGAAATGTTTAACACTCTATACTTATGTTCATTATTATTGAAATAATCCTATCATTGAGATAAAAACTAACGTAACAAATAGGTGTAAATTATATGAAAAAAATGCTTTGTTGAAGTATTTGTAAACAAAGCGAGAGAAGGATTTTAACGATTCCATCGTCTTCCTACCACTACCCTGCTATGAAAAACTAATGTTGTTTATTCCTACATTGGTTCCATTATTTATTTTCAAACGACACATTTTAAGTGTTTTTTCTTTATATTTATTGCTGATAAACTCTAAAGGATTATTTATATTAACTAAAAATAAGTATTTATTTACACATCCTAAGCAAATAGATAATATTTAGGTTTTGTTCACGTCATAATTTAAAACAAGTTCCAGCCCTAGCTGTAAAATGTTTTAATCTCTAGTCTTGGATACAGGACAGATATTCAAGGAGGGCTTTTTTAATAAAATACTGTTCTTTATTGCGGCCAACATTTTTAAATTTTACTAAAGTATTATTGTTATTTTTTAGTTATTGATAATATCTATCAAAACTACAGCTAGAAGATGTTGACACACTACGATAGTCCTTCAACTATAGTGGGGAGGGGGGTTGGTAAAAGGTGGTAAGGGGGTGGGGCCCCAATACGGGTCCGCTCAAAGACAACTCTACATGGGGTCGGCTGCAACAAGCCTCCCGAGGATGACAAAGTGCAGGCCTTACGGCGTGAACCCTCTAGGGGCTGAGACGCAACACGTGTTACACCAGGGTCAACCCTTGGATAGAATTCTACTAAGTTTAAAGAATAAAACGATCTAACAAACTTAGTGCAAGAAGATAAAAGCTACGGTCGCAGATTTTCTATGTGGTTTATCGAACTCACTTTTTTCTCCAACTGCCCTGTTTGTACCATTTACATTCCTTATTATGATGCTCATAAAGGGAAACTAATATTTATTATCTTGTTCATATAAATGTCTTCCAATGCTCCTATGTCCTACTACCTGGATACCCACACATTTACACTAAAGGGTAGTAATAAGGAAAAGGTTTCCTTAAGAGCCTGGATTGAAACTTGGAAACCACTTAGGAAATATTATCTTTTACACCTGATCTAAACTCGAACTCCAACCTCTCCATTACCGACACACCAGAAAAGATGAGACACACCTCTCTGTCCACGTACCTACCATTGCTTTATATATGTTCATAATACCAATTTTAGAGGGACTTTGTTTGGATTCCAAATGGCGTGGACGAAGATATTTATTATTCGTACCCTAAGACACCGATGGGGGGCGTGATCGAAATGTCAAAATAATTTTGTTTTATTTACCAGTGACATAGAGTTGGGGCTCGAATATCAGGTGTTATTCTGCGTTTACTGAGGGTGGTTTTTCTTAGTTGATTCCCCACTATCCATCTACGCAATTGAGGATACTTTTTCTTTGAATTCTGCCCTCCTCATCCCTATCACATTAACAAAATAAATATAAAATATGCCTATAACCAGAAAGGCTGGCAAGATTCTCTGAAGAATAAAACAAAAATCCATGCTGAGATAATATATGTATTTAAAAACTACACCTTAAATACTCCAGCTCTACACGAATAAAATAATTTACAAATAGAATTCCTATTGCTTTAACCAGAAATGTTTGTTTAAATTTTAAATATGAAAACAATTAATTTAATCTTAAGTTCTGAGAGCGTAAATCAACCTCCTGAAATTATCTAATGTACGACCTATCCCGTATTTCCAATTTATAACGATCTTTTAATCCCTCTTCTCCCATAAGTAGGATTAATTTTTATCGCAGTTTTATATTCGATTTTGGTAGTTAATACCATTTTAAACTATACGTAATTGGCTTAGTATCGACTGTTAAAAAAATTGTATTATAAATATATATACATATTTGCAATGCTAAGTAATTTCATATCTCAAATAGTTTCGGAGCTATTGTAAAAAATGTTAATTTACGCATCAGACCGGAGCCCTTAAAGCCATTTTGCCGAAATATTGAGAGTATCCATTTTGTTTGGAATATTTATTAATGTTTATAAATGAAATTTAATCAAAATCGTTAGAGCCGATTTTGAGAAAATCGACTTTTTCTCTTTTTGCCCTTAAGTAAACTACCCTTAATTTTAGGGGTAGATATCCAATTCCAAAAACTCCTCGGGACAACCCTATGAAAAACCCTATGAAAAAGTTTTATCTCAATCGGTAAAATAGTTTAGGCTCTAGTTGGAGGTACAGACAGACAGACAGACAGAAATTCAAAAACCACTTTTTCGGATTCAGGGAGTCATGAAACGTCAAGATTCATCAAAATCTTGAGTTCGATTTTCTTGACGATCACCATACTTTCTCTACCTGTAAGATAGAGAGAAAGTAATAAGATAGTATTTAAATTATATTTGTAGCCTTTACGTAAAATGTGAAGAACACAACTCCTATATCCAAATGCAATATTTAAGTTGGGACGGATGGGAACGCGAGTTTAAATTTGTATTTTTGCAGGGGTTTTTTTTTTAACATAAAGAGATTTTGGATAAAGCAAATAAATCAGTGCTTCGGAATATGTATTTAGATTAATGTTAAACAATATAATAATATCATTAATTGAGGTATCTGCGTATAACCCGAACGGTTAGTAAGACGCGGTGCTAATAACAATAATAATAATTGAGGTATGCTTGACAGATACCCGTGGCAGGATACGGGTTAGTTGACACTTATCACACACTTTCGAAATACGTAATGGATTGAAACAAGGAGATGCACTCTCCCCATTACTTTTAAATCTAGCCTTAGAGTATGCTATTAGTGTAATGCAAAAAAGTAGGGAAGGGTTGATATTAAACGGTACAGTACAGCTATTAGGATATGCAGATGATTTAGCTTGGTTAGTTATTAGTAAGGAAACTGCAGAAAGAAATGCAGACATTTTACTAGAAGCTGGTAAGAAAATAAATTTAGAAGTGAACGCTGAAAATATTAAGTATATTATCACATAGAGAGCACTTATTTATAATAATTTAGAAATTACTTCAAACAACATTTTATTATTTGATATGATAATGAGTTTAAATATTTAGGAAATATTTTTGCTAGCAATAACAATATCAAAGTGTACACTAGGAAAATAATACAGCTAATAAATACATGCTTTGGCTCGGTCCCTAATAAATATAAAACTCAAACCAATTGTGTTATCGATTGTACTTTATGGTTGAGAAACATAATTTCTTACCTGACATGACGAAAAAAAAAATCAGGGTGTTGTAAAACCATGTTTTTATGAAGATATTTGGTCCTAAAAGGGATTAATATACTAGGAGTGGAAAAGATTAGACGATTATGAGTTAAATACTTTGTACTCATCACAAAATAGACTTATTACGGTGGTCTGAACATGAAGTGCAAATGGAAGAAACTAGAACCTTTTTCATGTTTTTGACTAGCAAACCCAATTGGAATAGACCATAGGGAAGACCTAGACGCAAGTGGGAGCATAACATTAGGATGGACCTGAAAGAAATAGAGTGTAATGAGGTGGACTGGATAGAACTTGCTCAAGCTAGGTACAGGGTGTAATGAGGTGGACTGGATAGAACTTGCTCAAGCTAGGTACAGGGTGTAATGAGGTGGACTGGATAGAACTAGCTCAAGCTAGGTACAGGGTGTAATGAGGTGGACTGGATAGAACTTGCTCAAGCTAGGTACAGGGTGTAATGAGGTGGACTGGATAGAACTTGCTCAAGCTAGGTACAGGGTGTAATGAGGTGGACTGAATAGAACTTGCTCAAGCTAGGTACAGGGTATAATGAGGTGGACTGAATATAACTTGCTCAAACTAGGTACAGGGTGTAATGAGGTGTACTTAATAGAACTTGCTCAAGCTAGGTACAGGGTGTAATGAGGTGTACTGGATAGAACTTGCCCACGATAGGTACAGGGTGTAATGAGGTGGACTGAATAGAACTTGCTCAAGCTAGGTACAGGGTGTAATGAGGTGTACTTAATATAACTTGCTCAAACTAGGTACAGGGTGTAATGAGGTGTACTGGATAGAACTTGCCCACGATAGGTACAGGGTGTAATGAGGTGGACTGAATAGAACTTGCTCAAACTAGGTACAGGGTGTAATGAGGTGTACTGGATAGAACTTGCCCATGATAGTTATAGGTGACGTACTTTTGTAATTGCAGCCATGAACTTTTGGGTTCCTAGTGTCATAGAGTAAGTATATAGTAATATCAACAATTTTTAATATCTGTAAGATGGGCATAATGGCAATTGATAAGAAACGTTTTAAAGAGTAAATTCTATCATCAAATTACAGGATATTCAAGACAAATATACAGGAATTGTTCAAATGAGTATGTGTAGAACATAAATAAAACGCTACTAGTCAATCAATTCGCTTATATCTACTATAGTGCAAAAAGCAATATATTATATACTATTTGAATTATATTTGTAGCTTGCATGTAAAACATGAATACAACTTCTAGATCCAAACGTGAGAATAGTGATATTTAAAAGTCCTCATATCCTCAGAAACAGCGATGGAAATATCTGAGAGACTACGTGGAATCTGGATGATGACGTGTTTGTTGGGTTTCGAAAACATAGGCATGAATGGAATCCAATAAGATGCAACGTTCTGATCTAAGGGTGGAAAAAAAAAGCGCTTTCTTGCTATCTCTAGAGCTCACCTTTCTATATAATCCTTTAGAAAAGTAGATCTGAAGACGTTCTCTAGCGAAGGATGGAATTGGAACTCTCGAAACAAACGAAGTGATTAGTGACGTCACAGGCAAGATTATAAGAACTGCAGGATTCTTTACTTTGACTCAGGTTGGTTCCATTGTTCAGTGCTTTGGGACTATTTTCCCTGCATTGTGATATCACAACCTTCTCTCAAGGTTATTATTAGTGTAATTATTATTTATAATTCAGCATCCTTATATTGCGTCCCACATTTAAAAAGGATTGAAGTTTTCAAATAGCCAGTATCTGTACAAATCGTCACGTGAATAAAGGTGTCAATCTTTTATATTATTATTTGCCACGAGGGGTGGAGTGGTTAGGATTCAAATACCGTCTGGATATACTAAGATGAATTTTTCTAACCAAATCCCAAATTCTCTACTAGTGAATCTCCTCTAAATCTCCTCTAAATTCTTCCTTAAGATGGGGTGCTAGCGAGCGTGAGTTTAGAGAAGTATTTTTGAAGTTTTTATAGCATAAACATTTTTGAACAAAATAAATCAAATTTTTCTTCTATAGAAACATATAGTTTAGTTTTCTGCACGTGCTAATCTCAACAGTCCTTGAATATCTGTCAAGGGGGTCCTAGAATTTAATGACAACTTTTTCTCTTAATTTAAAAAGTTTGTCACCAAATGCCACCATGCTCATGCCAGATATTCAAAAACTGTTGAGATTAGCACGTGCAGAAAACTAAACTACATGTTTCTATAGAAGAAAAATTTGATTTATTTTGTTCAAAAAATGTTTATGCTATAAAAACTGCAAAATTAGCGCACTAAATTCGCGCTCACTAGCACCCAACCTTAAACATTCCTACCCTATTAATGGCGATACATTTGACAAGTTATGAGAAATGCAGAATTAAAAATAAATTGAAGCCAGCCCTAGCACTTGACCGCTCCAAAATGACTCAGGAAGTTTCATTCTTCCACACATTAGGGGGCGGCCAGACTGAGCGCGCGAGCGACTAAAATATAAAATATAACACATGGGTTGTACTGAGAGGTGGCCTGACTGGAGCGCGCGAGCGAGCGACTGAGCGCGCACGCTTGAAAGATAGAACTGGTTCTATTTTTCAAGCGCGCACGCTCGACCCGGTACAGTATAGTTTACAGGCGCTAGGCAATATTATTATATGTTGGTTCATCGAGTGCTAGGAAAACTTCTCATTTTGACATTGTTATTACTTTTTTATTTCTATCGATAGGTTTAGCACACTTTCTGGAAATTGAAAAATGACACCTGGACACGGGAATCAAACCCGGTACCTTTGGCTTAGTACGTCAATGCTCTAAACACTTAGCTATCCAGGATTCGTCCCGTTTTCAGGGTCATTCTTCACTCATATTTTAAGGCAGAGCCTATGATGGAATGCGGAAATCGTCGGCTACAAGTATGTGATTATATTAATATCACGAGCTATCTATCAGATAACGCAGCCATCTTCAACTCGGTAGTTGGCTTATTGCTACCATTTGTACAATTATTATAATTGTACAGGATTTCATAATAAGAATTAAATAGCCAAAGCTATTATTTATGCTTTTAGTGAGGATTACTCCATCTAGATATATTCTGAAAAGTGAAAAATGACACCTGGATTGCTCAGTGGTTAGAGCCTTAGCGTACAAAGCCAAAGGACCCGAGTTCGATTCCCGTGTCCAGGTGTCATTTTTCAATTTTCAGAATATGATAGCTAGATGGAGTAATCCTCACTAAAAGCATAAATAATAGCTTTGACTATTTATTATTATTATTATTATTATTATTATTATTATTATTATTATTAGCACCGCGTCTTACTATCCGTTCGGGTTATACGTACTTACGCTAATTTGCAATGGTAGGGTGATTGCGAGATGAAATGAAGGACCTACAGTTTAACGTGGAATCCGAACCTCGGTGGAGGCCTGGCATTCCACACATTCACAAGTTGTGATTAATACACGTCTTGTCAGAGGCGAAGGAAGGGTTTGACAATCAGATAAATCTGTGCCGGGACCGAGGATTGAACCCCGAACCCTAAGCAAAGAGTTCAGACACCTTACCCCTAGACCACCAGGTCACCGTTTGACTATTCAATTCTTATTATTAGCACACTTGCTATTAACGGCCTAATTTATTTGCTAAGATCATAAACCATGTATATATTTATATAAAACTGATATGTTAAAATATTTCAATATTATCAAAGTAGGCCTTTACAAATAAGAATCACCATTATTGTGGAGAGAGGAGGAGAAAACCACAACAATAAATCACTTGTTAAAACCCCCCTCAGTTCACTCAGCCAAGATTCGGAGCCTCCTCGTCAACAAATAACGAGAGGTATCAGCTAATCACGCGCTCGCTCGCGCGCTCGCCAGTGTGGCCATCCAGTCGCTTACGCGCTCGCTCGCACGCTTGTCAGTCTGGCCGAACCCTTAGGGCGTACTATAATGAGTAATGACGTCACATTTATAAGTATACAATATCGTACTAAAATGACTAATGACGTAAACCTATTCCAAACATCAGACCCTACTAAATTGAGTAATGATGTCACAATCAAATACACATTAGACCGTACTAAAATAACTAATGCCGTATTATTCCACACATTAGAGCATACTAAAAGGAGTAATCCCTGAAGACATCACAGTCCTCCACATACTAGAACATACTAAGATGAGTAGTGACGTCACATTCCTCCATACATATTATAAATAGCCATGTACAGGAATAAAAAGGCACTCGTAGTAATATAAAACCATCACAATAAATTGAATTAACATAAAATTATTTTTAATCAAAAATCTATGTTTAAAGTTTGATATCATCTTACATTTCAAAGAGCATATTTAACATTTTTATACCCATTACGTTAAGAAGATATTCTCATACAAACCGTATAGCTAAAAAAAAAAAAGCATGTTTAAAAAAAAGATTATAATAAAGTTCTCCAAAAGAGTTTAACTATATCTTGACCCTTCGGAGATAGAAGTATTGTGATCGTATAAAAAAAAAAATTAACTCAATATTGTGATAAATGTTGAAGTTTATTTGACCCCCTGAAACTAATCAGGGTTATTGTGGCTCCAATTGTTTTTATTATTATTAATAATAATAATAATAATAATAATAATAATAATGTATTTATTTGGGCGAAGTTAAGGCGAGCTCCTTTTCTTTTCTTTGGTAAAAAAGAATCTACATTGAATACTTATGTGCTAAAAACTAATTTATAATAGCTGTACAAAAAATATTTTAAATAATAAAAAAATATTGACCACAAACATTATTGTAAATTTAAAACATATTAAAATAAAATAAATGTGGAGAGTAGAACAAAAGGAGGGATAAAAAACACAAAACAAAAACACACAATCATTCCACACACACACACACACACACACACACACACATTCACATGAGATTTACAACGCATAATAGGCTAGATAGAAAATAATAACTAGAAAATAAAAATATGCTGATAATATTTCGTAGCTATATAGATTAAATACATTTATATAGTAATGATAATAGTAATAATAATAATTTTACTTCACACACACATTTTTACTGCATAGCTACATTTTCCTTCACATAAACGATCAAGATTCCACTCGCAGACCCTGAGCAAGATTATGTTGAAAGGATTTTATAGTAGCAGCAGTTTTAATATTTGGATCAAGAGCATTCCAGGAACGAGCTCCAGCAACAGAAAGAGAGAGAGAGAGTAGAACTAAGATCTGTGAAGAGGGATGGAAAGTGTGTGGATGTCACGTGAGTGGGTACAGAGCCTATCAAGAGGGACTAGACGTGAGGAGCAGTAACCACTGTCCACACAGAAGGAAAAGATGGAAAAATCGCTAGGAAAATTGGGCTTTAGTTTTAGGCCACTATTTTTACCGGCATCCTGATTCCATAGTCTTTAAAATGAGTGTTCGTTTGTCAAAACCTGTTTATCAAAACCTGTTTAATCATTTCCTCGTAATTTCTATTACTGGAAACGGACTTATCAAATTATATATATTAAGATATATGTTAGAGTGATAAAATGTGATAGTGAAAATGAGAGTGTAAGTGTTTGATTGTGTGATTGTGTAAGTGTGTGGCTGAGTGTGAAAATGAGTGTGAGTGTGAGAAAGTGAGTGTAAGAGACATAGAATGAGCAATTGAGAGAGATCTAATGAGTGTGAGCGAGTGATAGTGAGAGTATGTGTATGTGTTAGAGAAATAATGGGAGAATAGAAAAAAGTGTGCGTGTGATGATAGGGAATGTGTGTGAGAGATAGAGAAAGTGAGAGAGTATGGAAAAGAGAGAAGGCGAATATGTAAGGGAGAATGTATGATAAAGGGTGTCAGTATGTGTGTGTGAGAGAAGGAGAGAGTAAAATTTAGGGAGAGATATTGTGTGAAAGAGAGATAAAATGTGAGGACATATGGGAGGGAGCTTGAGAGAGTTATAGAGGGAGAAATTAGTTCAGAGTGAGAAAATTAGATTAAGAGAGAGCTAGAGAAATAGTTAGAGAGGGAAATTAAGAGAGTGAATTTGAGAATGAAGAGAGTTTGAGAGAGAATAGATTTGAGAGAGAGTGAGATGAGATAGAGGGAGTTTGAGAGAGAGTGCGTTTGTGAGAGAGCGTTCAAGTGATAGAAGGTTCGCGCGAGAGAGAGCGTTTGAGAGAGAGATTCTGATAAAGATCTAATAAAGATAATGTAAGAGAAATTATGAGATAAAGAGTGTATGTGAGGGTAGAGAGTTTTGGAGAGAGAGAGATAAAGTGCTAGAGAGAGAATGAGAAAAGATTATATTTTAGAAATAGAGTTTTATAGAGCGCGCGCGCGCGCGCGCGTGTGTGTGTGTGTGTGTGTGTGTGTGTGTGTGTGTGTGTGAGGGGAGAGTGTGTGATAAATTGTGTGAGAGCGTGAGAGAGTCTGATAGAGAGAGGGAATGTGAAAATATAGATGTGGTATTCAAACATTACGGTACTTTGAAATATCATTCCCTCAAAATTAAGTATCAACATGGAAACATAACTGAACTTACTGTATTTGTAAGAATGTGAAAATATATATGGACTACACAAAACATTACTTTTAAATATTATATCCTCAAAATTAAACGGTAAAGTGAGAACATAGCTTAAATTTTGTATTTGTATTGAGTTACTATTTGCTAAAATTAATATTGAAACTAATTATTTGAATAAACTGAACATCAAAACTCATACTTAGATAGTTAAAATGGATATTTTTTTCACATTATTAAAGACCATTTATCGTTTTTGAGCTTATAGGAATTAACAAAACATATTTGAACATAATTGTATTATGCACGAAACAAAACGTAGACAATATTTTCACGAACTTCACAACTTAACCTTTTAATTTTCAAATTATGCTAAATATTATTGATTTAAATGCAAATTAACTATAAAAAAATTCCAATAAAAAATAAATGTTTCCTCAGTCTAGGAATCTCAATTTAGATCTGTTATGACCAGCATCCAAAAGAAATATTCATCCAAAGAGAAAGTTGTGGTGTAATTTGACCAACAAATCAAGATTGAGTTTAGTCAAAGAGGTGTATTTTATTTAGAAAGTTACAGCCATGCAGCATAAAGCAGAATAAAAAATTGAAAATTCTTTGTGAAAATCGGGTTTTCGTGAAAAGCTACTATTTTTCCCGACATTCTGGACTCTTAACAATTATAATAAGTGGTTGTTTTTCAAAATATGTTCAGTCATTTCCTCGTAATTTCTACTGCCGAAAACGGGCTTATCATCTTATATATAAGATTCAATATTTTATTAGGGAGATTAAGAAAGTTTATAGTAGATTTAAGTTTACTTGAGCCTATGATAATAACATAAAATTTATCATGATTAATAAACAAGCCATTATAATTTGCCCATGTATGCACTGCATTAAGATCTGAGTTTATTAAGCCAAAAGAATTATTTAATAGATGTGCAGGGGGAACACAAATAGTAATCGTCTGCATAAATATAATGTTAAGGGTGCTACATGGGCAGGTAGAAATACCTCGTCGCCTTTTGGGAGTAAAAAAAATATTTCACCTCTTCTCTTTACTTATCTTTATTCCTCTGAGTTCGTAACAGATTAGTGAAAGAGGAAGGACGAAAGACTTGTCACTCAAGGCCGGGATGATACATTCACCAGTAAAGCGACAGCTTTACAACTCTTTTGGCTTATATTTCACAATAGCCCACTGGCTTGATACACAACCAATATACTCCTAAATTTAAACAGTAGTCGAATTGTTTAAAAGAAATAAGAACATTACTATTTCAAGTTGCTGGTAATGCTGCTCTTGTATATTAAATCGTGATTTACATTCCTGTACATAAAATAATTAGGTACCTATAACTTTATTTTTTAGCTTTGTATCTAAATATTGATTATTTAGGTAAATTTTCCACAACAATCAAACTACCTGTTATGGATTATTTTCATATCCACTAATTATTACGCTAATATATTAGGGAAACGAAAAGCTTAATTTTAAAGGAATTGTACCCGCATTAACGTGGAGAATGAATAGAAATCGACCATTCAGGACAAAATCCCCTCTATACAACAGACCGGGCTTCAAACCCTAACCTCCACGTCATTGAAAACCATTTCTATTGTTAGAGTGACGCCTTAGATCATTCGATCCTTTGGGTAAATCCGAGCCGGAGAGTAGTTTTGAACTCGTCTAATTTTTTGTCTAAACATCTTATAAAATCATGACTAAAAAAATAATAGCCCTCTCCAGTGGGCACGTGAACAAAATCATTTCTCTCATCTAATCTAATTTACAGGTGATGGGTAGGTCAAGATTGTAATTCCAGTAGTGTGGTCTGAGATTTTTTTCACTCTATCTTCACACAAATGAGGGTATAAGACCTCTGATTGATAATTTCCACTTTCTTCCCCTTTAGTGTGATTATTGTATTATTAGGGAACTCAATAATTATTTAAATGTGTAACAGTTGCATAACAATTATCTTTTTTTCCAATTTTAAAGTAAGTGGTGGTGAAAACTTTAATTGTATAGAACGTTTAGATATTTGTAGTACAATATTTTGATTTCTAGTTGGTGTAATTAAAACTATTATGTGACAACTTTATATCCTGTCTTTATCAATAATATTCGATAAGATGGTGTAGGTAAGCGTGACCTTTAAAATTACTTATTAGTTATAACCACAAAATAATTACGAAATATTATGCTTGTGTTTTGATTTATTTCAATTTTTATATTTATAACTTATTTTGTATGTTTCAAAATATTTATAAGCAAAAAAAAAATATATATATTACAATAGCTATCAATAAGCTTGTAAGGATATAGTTTTTACATAAGTCATAAAAAAATTAGTTTAATTTTTTGGGTATGTGATTAAAATAGCTTTAACTTTATATCTACCAACGAGTAAAATGTGTTTGTTTTCAATCTCTACGTGGAGAGCCTAAACAAGGGAAGTAGTGTTGAATATATTTTTACAACCAAATAAAGTTGAAATAAAATATAAATCTAGAAATAAATTTAGGCAAGGAATGTCCACTATATATGTACACCTAATGAAGGGAGCAATGCCCACTATATGTGTACACCTGATGAAAAGTTACAATGTCCACTATATGTGTACACCTAATGAAAGGTAACAATGTCCACTATATGTGTACACTGTACTTTTAATGAAGGGAGGCAGTACCCACTATATGTGTACACCTAATGAAAGGTAACAATGTCCACTATATGTGTACACTGTACTTTTATGAAGGGAGGCAGTACCCACTATATGTGTACACCTAATGAAAGGTAACAATGTCCACTATATGTGTACACTGTACTTTTAATGAAGGGAGGCAGTGCCCACTATATGTGTACACCTGATGAAAGGTTACAATGTCCACTACATGTATACGCATCCGATGAAGGAATGCAATGTTAACTATATGGGACTTCACTATCTGCATGGTTCAAAGCAGTAATTCTCAACGTTTTTTTTTAACCTACTGCCCCCTTTTGAGAATTTCATGCTGTTACAGCCCTCACCCTAAGTTAAATGTAATATGCATTCTGAAATCAATGATAATAACCTTGCAGAAATACTATCTTGCCAACAGGTCAATATTTCCTCGTTTGAAAAAAACATGATCACAAAATAAATGCACATTTTACGTGGCATAATTTATAATTCTTATGAATAAAACACGCGTTAAAACATAATGTATGTCAAATGGTTATAAAAATAAGGACTTGATCGTATTGTCAAAATTAGAGAACATAAGTACAGTATTTAATATAAGAACATGTTGTTATATATTCTATAGCTTGTATTTATTAGCATAAAATTATTCCTGCGATATTAGTAAAAACCCATACGCTGCCGTACAACTCCCTTGCAATTATTTACATCTCACAAAACTAAAAATACCCCCTGGAGGACGGTATCACCCAATGTGGGAAACACTGGTCTAAGGCTTCATTCTCGTGTTATCATCGTCGTGGCCTGCTGATGACGGGAACATTGGTTTTCAAATCACAGTCGGGTATGAAACATTACACGTATACCACAAAGCTTAGGAAAATTCTGTTCACTATACGTAGGCCTAGATCACAAAATAAAGGAAAATCATGTTCACTACACGTATACTACAAAGTTTAGGAGAATTATGTTCCCTATACGTAGTAGTTATATTACAATATTCGAAATTTATAGATTCCAGCGAAAGAACGAAGCGAAGGTGGACCGAAGAAATTCCCCAGGCAAGTACCGAATAACTCTTCTATGCAACCAAAATGAGCTTTCGAACTTCAGGAAAATTGTATACTGCGGAAGTTGTGAAAGATGTGACATCGGGCAGCCCATCAAAAGCTCAAAGGTATCGAAAATCTTTGAAGTTTATTCCAAAAACCATTATTTCCGGCGATAACGCTCTTTCACTTATAATTGAGCAGAAATTATCGCGAAGTCAGTATCAGGGTTTAAGAAATATAAGCTTAGAAAATAATTATAAATTGTATCCCTCGTATAAAGAAGTTTTAAAGTCTAAACGTAAATGTTATCCTGATACATCAAGCATCACTGTAACTGAATGCAGTGCTGAAGTAAAACTACAGGCCTTATTAGACCATACAGTTGAACAAATTTTGTCGACTCAAATGGACGTTATTAAAAGCTTGAGTTCTGAAAAACTTCTTAACTTGAATTTTATTTGCAAGTGGGGTTGTGATGGCAGCTCTGGCCAAAGTACGTATAAACCAAAATTCAGTGATGATGACGGAAGTAAATCAGATGCAAATATTTTTTTCACTTCACTTGTTCCACTACAAATCATAACCGAAGATGAAGTTAATAATGCAAAAATCCAAGACCTTCATCTCCTCGATTTTGTCGGCCAATTAAAATTGAATTTTTGCACGAACATACGGAAGACACTGTAAAACAAACTGAGTGTGTTAAAGAACAAGAGACAAAACTTGTACCTTTTGAGATTGTAAGAAATGGAAAATAAATATCAGTTTCTTATAAACTTGCGTTAACGATGATAGATGGCAAAGTTTTAAATGCAATTACCAATACTGTATCCACTCAACGTTGCTATTTATGCCGATCAACTTCCAAAGGTTTTAATAATATCGACGATATTTTATTAAAAAAGATAAATCGAGTTAGTTTATTGTTTGGGTTGTCTACACTACACATGTGGAGTCGATTATTTGAATGCTGTTTACATTTGTCCTATAAACTAGAGATTAAAAAGTGGCAAGCGCGAAGAAAAGAAGATAAAGAAAAAACAGAATAGAAAAAAAATATTCAAAAAGATTTCCGTCAAAATTAGAACTTATTGTCGATCAACCAAAGCCTGGATTTGGTAGTACGAATGATGGAAATACTGCTCGGAAATTTTTTGAAAATTTGTCTGTTTCCGCTTCTATAACGGGCGTTGATGAAGGTCTAATTAAAAGATTTCTTGTTATATTGCAAGCCATTTCAAGCAGCCATGAAATTGATATAATTAAATATAAAGAATACACATTAGAAACAGCTCGTAAATTTGTGGATTTTTATCCCTGGTTTTACATGCCAACTTCTCTACATAAACTTTTGATCCATGGCACTGAAATTATAGCTAATGTATTAGTGCCGATAGGACAAATGCCTGAAGATGCGCAAGAATCTTGTAATAAATATATAAAAAGATATCGTGAAGACTTCGCGCGAAAATGCAGCAGAACAAAAACAATGGAAGAGCTTATTTTACGTCTTTTAGTAGCATCTGATTCCTTTATTTCAAGATTGAGAAAATTCCCTAAAAAAAAAAGTTAAAATCTATGTCACCAGAAGCAGTTGAATTATTAATTTCACCAACCATTTATATGTGTCATGCGCTACAACACTTCTTCTTTTTCGATGTCAGAATCCTCTGATTACGATACAGGTAACTCAACTGATGACAATGAATAATTTTCATTAACATATTATGTAAAAAACTTGATAAATACAGATTTATTTTATACATTTCACTTTGTATTTAATTCTTAAATTCTTAAGTTTTTCATTTTATTTGTTTTAATTTTTTCAGTCTCATTGATTGAATAGTACAATAAAATATTTTGCAAAATCTTTCTGCGTGAAAGTTGTTGTTAAATTTGAGTCAATATATGGAAAAAATCACTAATTGTGTAATTTAAAATGCTTCAAAAGAGATAGTAAATATACATGTTTTACTTATTAACATAGATTATACTTTAAAATCTTACAGTTTTCTATAAGAAGATCATGTTTTTGCTGACAATACTCTAACTTAAATAAATATATTTTTAAAATCAAATGCAATTTAAAATCGCTGTAATTTTATTTTAAATATTTTCAAGAATAGGGCCTATAACCCTATATGAATACAGTTTCTAAAGAATTGGAATAAATCTCTTGCGTAAGAACTCTTTTTTAGTGTAAAACACATGCTTTTAGAAACAAATATCTTATAATTTCTTAAAGTTAATTTCAAGGTAAATAGTACATAAGTATAATTTTAAAGACAGATTAAATGTAAACAGTTTAAAAAAATGTAAGTAGTTTCCTAATCATTTCTAAATTTATTTTACTATTTAAATAAAATGCCAATTTTTGTAAGAAAATAAAAATTAATCAAAAGCTAAAATTAATATTATTATTACTATGTTAACTTTGCCCCACTTTCCCCTATTTACAAAGTTTTTTTCCTTAAATTGATCTCGCTCGGTTTCGTGGGTTAAATAATTATTTAATATAAAGGTTTATGACTTTTACTATTTAAATATTTAAATAAAACAAATAATAATTCTACCTGGTTTCGTACATTATTGTATTATTGGGTTAGAGTAAAAGGTTTTTTTAAATTCTAGTGTATAACTTCAACAAACAATAGGTTTTTTCCTGTATCGTGGGTTATTGAGACATAGGCTTTAAAGGTTATGGTTTCAATATAAATAAAAGTTTATGTTATTCTAATAAATCTTTTATTATGTTACACCTTAAATTTTTCCTGGCTAATAAGGTGTAGGGCCTATAATATGTTATTTTGACTAAATTGTGTATGTTTAAATATTTATGGTCACTATATTGAATCCGTAATTTTATTATTTTGCAATTTTGACTTTGGTTTCGTAATCAGTGACCTCTAAAACCCCTAGGTACCAAGTTTCTTACAAAATGAATAAAACTTGAATATTTTGCCGGCTTTTATGAATTTAGAACTGCCATAATGGGTCCACCATTTTGTTTTTTCAATTCTGACTTTTGATTAACAATCAGCAACCTTTAAAACCCCTATGTACTAAATTTCATACAAATTGAATAATATTTTCATATTTTGACCAGCTTTTCGGGATTTGGCCCCACGGCCGGCGGTGGGAAACGCTGCTTTGAACACATGCACTGGTGGTCATAAAATTTAATGCTTCTGGCTCTCAAGAAACTGATTGATTTGAGGAAGAGGTAAAGATACGAATACTAACTAGATGCACAACATCTAAACTGTCCCTGTTGTTTACCCATGCTCACTCCATGCTGATGCAAGTGCACATTTGCTAAACTACCTTATCACTACATTGCACTTAAATCACCTCTTAATAAATATGGTGGCTAAGTTATTAAATAATGCAGGTTGTGTAGCACACGTTTAAATGTTTACATCTAGAGGACACTAATTTGATACCGGGGGTGCTAGAGAATAAAATTTCTATTTGTAGATGGATACGTCCTTCTATCTGAATGGTGAATATCTAGGCTATATTTCTGAATGTGAAGTACAGATCACATTGTTACCTAAGTTAGGTTGGCTGTTTAAAAAGTGTACGTTAAATTCATGAATATAATTAGGCCTGTGTCATTTTTAAGCAATTCACTGTTTCTATATATACTAAAAAATAGTCACCTAAAATCAGCAATGCATAGTTTCTTCCCCTTATTTCAATTTCTTTTCTTGCGGTGGGCTGTGAGGTATAATCTTATTTTTATCCCTCTTTTATGGTCCGCAGTTGTATTTTCTCGGTTCATACTGACGCTAGCTTATTTTAGCTTGCACTTACTAAAATGTGGTCAAAATGTATTTTTCAATAAAGAGCGCCACAACCTGCAAGGTTCTACCGAAGGTGATGAGCCGGGTGGAAGTACGAACAGCAAGAGAAAGCGAGGGAAGGATTAACCTGCTCGTCTGCCATTCTTTCACTTCTCCTCCCCCCTCCTTCGCTCGGAGCAAAGTTTGACCGGTCCTTTGCCGAGTGATGACGTTAGTGTACAGGGAAAATATTACCAGTTGCTACCTCTCAGGTTAATAATAATGCCAATAAATTTTGTGTTGTGACCCTCCTAATAAATTATATAATTCGATTCACAAATCTCCATTCTATGTTCCTATAATATTGCCCTTTCATTTCGCTTGGATTTAGGTCTTTAACAATCAACTCAAATATCGCTAATTTTGACTTTTCTAAGGGCAAAATTTCTTATTTTAAGCCATGTTTACAGATCTATCTTATCTATAGAAACATAGAATAGAGTTTTGTATTCATTCCAGTGAAGACCAAACTTCAATACAACTAATAGTTTTATCAAAATCGTGATAGAGCTGAACACTTGAGTGACACAGTATTGGCTCCCCTATGTAGCCCCCTTAAGTGACCAGCAGACAAGCCGGTAGGTTATTAATAAACAAGGGAAACAACTGCGATCCAAGAACTGACCCCTCCACATCTACACTAAGTCAAACAGAAAGGGATTTACCGATTGCAACACATTGTTGTCGACCAGATAAGTTTGAGCTATGCCACTTTACAGATATATCGAAAAACTTAAAATATGATAATAATTTAGCAACAAAAATTTCATGATTGATTGAATTGAAAGCTTGATTGAAATCTAAGTAAGGGTGTTAGTAATGTTAATTGTATGCTGTCCATTGCCAGTCTTATGTCGTCTGTAACATTAATTAGTGCTGTGGCTGTGTAGGCCTAGAGCCTAAACCATTTTACCGATCAGGATAGGATGGTGTGGTCAAAATCCAGACTGATATTCGTCCAATAGATTGTTGGCAGTTAGGTATCCATATATTTGACTATGTACTATGTATTCTAAGGCTTTGGATAGAGCTGGAAGTATAATTATTGGCAGAGCCCTGAGTTTGTGGAGATCGCGATAATTCGCGAATGTTAGATATGGCATTTTTTCTTTCAGATGTTCACATTTCAGGTTACCCTGATTGCAAATATATGCTCAGAATTGTCGCAATAATTCGCGAAATCGGCGTTTTAGCGCAATATTCGCGATTTTGAACGATGTCCGCGATAATCGCGATGGAGATTTGTCTTTTTTCTACATTGAAATGTGTAAAAAATTGAAAGTTTTGATGGAACAGAGTGATGGCATCGAAAGTTTAAAAATTGAGAATGTGCTGCTAGGGCTGAAGACAGACAGTATGTTCAGTGACTTCACAATAAAGTGTTTGCAAGCGTTGTGGCTGCCGATTTCAAATGCAGATTCAGAACGATATTTTGCTAGGTATAGTTTAGTAGTAACAGACCGCAGAACCACAATGAAAGTGAATAACATTGTTACCAGCTGCATGTTGCAGTTTGGTGATGTTGAGTAGTTATTTTGTATTTTTCTAGCCTAAATTAAGATTTAAAAATATAGTCACAATTTTTGTGAAGTAACAAGATGATTTTTGTGTAATATTTTGTCTTTGTGACTTGTACATACTTTTCCCAGACCAGCTGTCGCTAAATCTTACTTTTTTAATAAGTTGACAGCACATTTTTTTTGTGGACTAGTGTTTTTTTACCGTTTTGTCCAAACAAAATGTAATTTTTGGTTTTCACTTCAATATGTTTAGTTTACCTGTTTCAAACATTGTCCTGAAAGTCTAGTTTTAACCCAACAAAGTCACCTTAATCACAAAAATTTGGTAAAAACCACTTTTTTAACGATTTTGTCTTAATTCGATAATTTCGTCGCAAAAATAGGATTTTTGTAATTCACCGCTTATTCACCGCTTTTGGGAAACTTAAAAACGAAATTGGGCTTTTTTATTCACCATAAAAGCAGGGCTCTGATTATTGGTCTATAGTCCTTGACTGTACTAGGGGAAGCAATTTTCGCAATAGGTCTAACAAAAGAAATTTTCCAAGAAGTAGGAAAAAATTCAGTTCGTAGAGAGTGTTTAAAAATATCAATGATAGGGTCAAGTACATGGTTAATTATTGTTAGGGAAAATGTGAGCGGGATTTTATTTGTATTTGTGTCTGTATGTGTTTTTGTCTTGGCCTAGAGCCTAAACCATTTTACCGATCAGGATAAAACTTGATATTTAATGTCTTCTTAAGGCTACCCCAAGACATTTTGGGATTAGATATCCACCCTAAGGTTAAGGATAGTTTACAGAAGGTAAAAAGACTAAAAAATGTATTTTCTCAGATTCCGCTATAAAGATTTTATTACATTTGTATCCAAGCACTGTTTAATATTTCAAACTAATGGCCATTCTCATCCTTTACATGAAAATTGCTTTACTACACATCCTTACATATGATGACTCAAATTTTCTGGAAATCTTACGCTATTTTAAAGTAACATTGTAAATGGCCACTACTCGTATATTAAGTACTCTGTGGTACAGTTACAAAAGCTGCCATATCTAATTTTATCCTGCTCATGTAAACTCATATGATCTTTAAGTGTTACTGATAAAAATGTTTATAATAATAATATATCTTCAACAATTATAACATTTAAATAAATGTAAGATCAATTAATTAAGTAGGTTATGTATTCTGTTTAATAAAGTATTGCATATTCTTTAAGTGAAAAAAAAATTATAACATTTACAAAATTTAAATGAATCAAATACTTCAGCAAGCCACAGTTAGAGAGAGATAGACAGGCAGCCAAACGATATATTTTCAATATCCTTATCTATTTTTCCAATCACAATCATTATTACGTCAATTATTTATACATTAATAATAAAAATAAATTATAATAATTTATACATCAATAAAGACAAAGAATCATCTAGAAATATAAATGAAATTAATATAAAATTAATAAATAATAATAATAACTTAATTTAATTGATTAAATTTTTTATAAATTAATTTAAAACATTTAGAATGTAAATGTGTGAAACAGTACTCCTAAATTTAATTGACAACTTTTAAAATAATTATACTAAAATTTAACATAGTTAAATTAATTAAATACTTATAGATTAATTTTAAAATATTTAGAATGTAAATGTGTTAAACACTACCACCAAATTTAATTTATTACTTTTAAAATAATTATATTAAAATTTAACCTAATTTAATTGATTAAAAAACTTTTAGTTTTGAGCCCCATAAAGCGTCCATCATAATATTGATGTAAAAAAGTTTACAATTACAATACTTTCTCTAAATGAGGAAATATACAAGGCAATTTAAAATTTAGCTGTGTAAAAAGATTAACTACTTATTTTCATCCTCAAATCGTGTACAAACACAAACCATTATTCATTAAACGATTATGTAAATGGAAAAAATACACATATTTTCATAAATGCTTTAATGCTCTCGTGTAATAAAATGCTGGCTAATCTGATTATTGGAGATAATGTCATATATGGTGGCTGGGGTGAGGGGGGAGGGGGTGAAGTGGATCGGGGTGGAATATGAACAGTAAACACTCATATTTGTAACAAACTCCCACACAGTAGTAGCTTCCATGTAATCTTCAGCAGTCAGGTTTGATAGATATGATTAATTAATTACTATGAATAAAATTTAGTAAATAAATTCCCTAGCTAGTTTTTTAAGAAGCTTTGGAAAATAATAAACATTACTTGGTTATTAAAGAGGTTTGATCAAATATCCATAAAGTCCAACACCAAAGCTCACTTTATACACCCAATATAATTGCTGAAGGAACTGCAAGTCTTATGGAGAAAAGCTGTATCTTCGCTCTCTCTCAGTAGCTGTTGCCAAATCTCCTTCTCTCAGTTATGTGGGAAGTTGGTGTGCTAGGGTAAGAAGGAGCTACTGGCAACCTCCACTAACCAGCGTTGCGAAACTTGTCTTATATTTGAGGGGAGATCTACCACACAAAAACGAGAGAATGACAATGCTATTCCCTCGCCGATAATAGCCAGTGTAGCGTGTCTTCTAGCCAAGCTAAGAGTCCCAGGTTTGATTCTCGGCATGATCAAAAAATTATCATATTTGAAATATATGCTCTCCTTTCACAGTGACGATTTGACGTTGTGGAGCTGAGTTCTGTGTATGTTATAGATTTAATTTAGTTTAAGGCCGTGTGTTGATATAACGAGTAGGTTCAGAAAGTGTTAGATGAATACCTTCGATTAATAAAAATAATAATCCACATACAGTAGTTTTTTACAGCGTTACCTTCAACTTCAAATGGGAACACCATCAACCAACTGCATATATACCTTCACCTTATAAATACATTCATATATTTCACATTAGTTCAATTTATTATTTTTTGGGGTATTTGACGTGTACCTTCTAAACCGACTTATTATATCAGCACATGAGGATGTCTATGAGCGAAAGTGAAAGGGCCTACCGATTTTGCTGATAAGGGTTTTTTCTCATACTTAACAGGATTCTTTTACATTCCACAATATGATATGGGACGACGGCTTTACTTCCCCTCCGAACACAATTTGCTAAGGATGTTTATTGCTCAAGAAAAATCCGTCAACCATGGTTGGATTTGAACTCAAGAGCATCAGGTTCTGAAGCGATCACCTTACCACAGGACCACCGAGAAACCCACATTATTTTAATTATGTGAAACATTGTGTCAATATACTCATGTAAACTTGATACGTGAACTCTTAGTAGACTAATACAATTTGTTCCAAGTATGAACAAAAAAATGTCCATATCGCGTTTGAAAGGATTTTGTTTCATTCGCAGTTTAAGAGAGTGGAAAGAAATCCTATAGATTCCGAGACAGGGATTATTGGAAGGTTTTTTTTTTCTGGATCCGGAAATGTACTAATGGTTCCCTCAGCTAGATAATTGAATGACTCTCGTTGAGTCTACAGCAGTCCAAGATTAAGTAACTCTGAGTGTAATATAGGTCATAAGTCGCTAGCTCACGGTTCGATGGATACTCCCTGGAGCTTCACTTGAGTCTTCACGAATCATCCACACCAGTGAACCCGCAAACAATGGTGTCAATATCGTCCATACTACTTTCACAGCTAAGTTGGCACCCTAAGAAAAGCGTTTCCCGTCCAAATCAAAAAGGAGTTGCGGTGCTTCTAACCACATTATAAAAGTAGCACACCGAGCGTCACTATTTCTCAGTGATAGTAATACGGTATTTACGATCTATCGCACGAAATACTCTACCTACGATTCATTACAGGAAATATAGTTTTCTAATAAATATATCATCATCATCATCATGGACAGCTTCATGCTACTGTCCGGGTCTGTTTGTAACACAACCCCCTCGGTGGCGTATGTTGGCTAACGCGCTAGTAGTGTTGAGCTCGACCGCCGAGGACGGGGAGATCGAGGTTTTGAATCTCGGTCGGGTGAACTGGGGGTGGTTTTTCCTAAATGGTTTTCCACTCTCCCTCTACGCAATTGCGAGTTCATTTCCTCTAAGTTCAACCTTCCCAATTCCTAATCCATTAGCGTAATTATTACTTAAGCGTATAAAACGAACGGGTAGTAAGACGCGGTGCTAAGTATTATTATTATTATTGTTTGGAACATAAGCCTCTCCACCTCCTCTTTTCCTCCCACCACCTCTCTCCCTCCACCTTGGCCCTGTCCTCTACTATTTCCTCCATAACTCCTTCTTACTCCCTTCAGCCATCTGTCTCTTGGTCTTCATCCTCTCGACCTCTTACGCCCCATCTTCATAATAATACAACATCCTACCGGGAATCCTTTTCCCCTCCATTCTTCTCACGTGGCCATACCACTTAGTCGTGGAGTTAAATATGTTAAATTATTAGTGAATTTAATGTTTGTTCATTTATTTTGTATTCAAAAACGTTAGATTATATTTGGTTTTTAATTTTTAACTGTCTTATCCCTAAAGAATTAAACTACTTTTGCTAACTTTGTATTTGTAATTTGAAATCAAAACTAATACTTTTTTTATTCAAATATAATTTCTATTGTTTGTCTTCAAAAAAAGTAGCATTTAAAACAGATTAAATTTAATATTCGAACAACTGGGACCAAATCAAATATTTCAATGTATTTATGTGGCTTATGTATATTATAACCAATACTCAATTTTAGTTATATTTCCAGTAGCGCGATATTTTTAATAAGGTAATAGCAGTGGCCTCTAAACATTGGTTAAACGCTGTACAATCAGATTGAAACGCAGTAACGCCTGTAACGCAAAGGTTGGTGTTTAAATTATTCTGGATTAAGAGCCGGTCTTATGACTCCTGGATAAATATTAATCTGGTAGATAAATATTTCTATCTGGTGGATAAGTTAAAAGTGCGTCTTATGACTGCAAATAGCACTTATCTACCAGATAAAATGTATTTATCCATCACATTTTTATCAGGAGGTTTAAGTACCTGATAACTTTTATCTGAAAGTTAAAATGGTTGTTGCCATAATGACACGTTGTTTTTAATGAGGTTTCGCCTATCAGAATTGTTTTTAGGTTAAAATCTTGATTCACGTGTTTAGTAAGCACAGGCGTGGCTCTAACTCATAAAGTTAGAACATTTAATTACACTTTTTATATAAATTGACATGCTATTTGTAGAGTTATATTTATATAAGAACAAATTATCAAAATGTGAGTACAATAAATGAGATTTTGTAAACGTTGTACCCAATTATATCACAAATTTTGGCAGACACGAAATTAATACTTGCACGACATCTTAGCTTCTGCGCACACGTGCGCATCTGTTTCCTCCACTCTTTAGCGCCATTATTTAACAATTTATCAGTTCTCGTGTATGTATGGATAAATACGCATACGCGCACAAGTATACAATATACCAACATTGCTTTTCTACTTAAAACATGTTAATCATAAGATACAGCAGATAAATCACTTAATAAAACTTAAATGTTAAATAGGGTTAAAATATTTTAGAAATATTTAGATACTGCAACTTTTACAATTCAAAGCAATCACCAATTTTAATAGCTATACATTTTAAACTTGTATGTTTTAATATGTTTTACTTTCACTTTTGTTAAAAACTAGTTTGTCATTTATTTGTGTATTATGTCATGTTTGTTAGTTAACCAATTTGATCATACTAAATTAAAGTAGTTAAGGTAAATATTTTTAAGTATCTAAAATGTGTTAAGGAAAAACAGATAGCAAAATTGAGTATAAAACAACTTGTAAATGCTATATACGATATTTATCTCAATATTCATTATTTATTAAATTTATTTGAACTCAAACTTTGTATTTATTAACGACAATATTAAGTTTGCTATTATTTATTATTACTCTTACGAAAGATTCAATTAGAATGTTTTCTAAATGTTGTCATGACTCAAACAAATTGAAATATTCCTTAACTGATTAGATAGTGCGTTGGTTATAAGTGTGTCATTTGCTGATATTTGACCTCAGTTCATTAGAAGTTAGAAATATGAAGATGAATTGTGGAAAAAGACTGCAAGGGGCCAGAATGAATTGTAGGAGCAGTAACGAAAGTGTACAAGTGAGAGTAAAAGATAAAAGGAATTAAAGGAGGAAGATGAGGCATTTACTAAACTGACCGGGCAACAGCTAAAACATTTGATGAAGAATTGATTATTTAGAAGTGCCACATTTTACAAGTCCACTTTATTTTATTTACAAGTATTTATTATAGCTTCACTAATTAAGGGAGTATTTTATAAATATCATTGAAAACATTAGAGATACACCCCTTAATATGTTTATTATGAATAAGATAGTTTAAATTGTTTCCCAACAAAAAATAAAATTTAATAAGTAACTTAAAATTTACATGAATATCTTTAAATAGCCTGTGTTGTAAAATGAATCAAATCAAGGCAAATAGATTATAAAATTAATATTAAAGTTGGTTTCTCCACTATTATCTGTCCAACATTCGCTACTTTTTTTAATACCCCGCGGCTCTGTGCTGGCAAGCCATTTGTGCTTTTTGTTTTTAGAACTATGTCTCATTACCCTCACTCCTTCGAGTTATAATGAATATGTACTAATTACGCTAATGTGCTAGGAATTAGGAAGAGAGAATTTAGATTAACTGTATCCACATTTGCTTGGAGATAAATCAGAAACCATTTAGCTAAAACCACTCTCAGTTCATCCGAACGGGATTTGAACCCCGAATCCCCGTCACTGACAGTCCAGTCTTTTGCGAGAATAACGACTTAGAGCGTTCACCACCGAAATAGGTTCATATACTTATTTAATGTTACTAGTTGAGGGCGATATAATATGAAGGAAATACATCCGTAATATTTAAGTAAAGTAACCTTCAGTACAACCTGACCTCGGACCTCAGCCGGTAAACCAGACAAAATGAGCTCGACATTTATTCCGCAGCGTGTCTGTAAACTCTTACTTCTAAACTGTTATAGATAGTTTTATTGTGTAATTGTATCTGTAATAGACAAAATAGTTTTTACGACAGACACAAAAACAATAAAATGTAGGTTTTTTAGTACTTTTAAATAAAGGCTTTAAGAGCGTGCATCGCATGTCCATCAACTCTGTGATGCAGTCGGTTATAAATCATAGATTTACACAAACACTATTGCACATGAATCATTTATGATTCCATATTAATGGCGATAAAGAGCTAATAGATGTTCCTAATACTGAACATTGTTAAAATATTAAATTATATTTGGATAAAAACGGGTTTATGATCATTTTAGAATGGCTTCCCAACTTAGCATTGTGCACAAATCTTCATTCTGTCTTATTAGGGACATACTCTAGTTATTAACAAGAAACTGTGTCACTAGCCCCCGCCCCCTCTAACGTCACCACGGGAAAGTTCTAGCAATGATTCAAATACAAATGTAACTTACTGCACAAATTTATGATATATTGGTATTTTCTTTTCACTTTAAACTTCCATACCTCGCGCGAGCCGGGAGCTGAGTTGGGCCTGCTATTATGCACGCACGCTCTTAATCTTTCAGGATGAATTTTCATGGATTTTAAAGGTCGGGAATTAAAATAAGAATCAATGGCCTAATTAATATTGTCCAAAATAAATCAGCTTTTTAGATAAAATATACCTATTACATTTAACCTTTTCTAGATAGGACACACACACACACACACACACACACACTATTTAAAAAAATTTTGACCAATTTAATATTAAAGACGTGATCTAACACATTCGGAATAATATTATGATACTGGTATATTGACAGCCTTATATAGTTGAATTGGTGATGTGATTTTATTACTAGCAAAAATAATATGTCATTAAATTTTTGGGGATTAAATTATATTTTTATTTAACTTGTATAAAGGATTAGGTGCTAAAATTATTATTGTATCAATAGTAGTAGTTTCTGATAAAATAAAAATAGATCATAATTCTTTTTATTTATGAATCCCTGCTGCTATAGCTGATCTTGATTATATTTCTTCATATAATATGATTCTATAATTTATAAGTAGGGTATATCTAACTTGAGGAAGTGCAAGTTTAGTGAGCACACTCTCATCAGGTCATTATATGATAGTTAAAACAATTGAAATATTACAACAGTAAGAATCGAGTACATATTTTCTTTATTATTTAATATTAACAGCAGTTAAAATTCACTTTCCGAACAAATTTATTCAGATCAGCAAACAACCTTCAAATGAGTTAATTCTAAAACAGACACAATATAATCCTACGGCCATCAATTCATCATTATTAAATGGAAAACCCATAATTTCACCAATATTATAAATGCTATAGTTTTTTCTGGGAATCTAGTCTAGGACCCTAAACTGGTACTAAATACGTGCAACTGACTCAGCTAATGTCTCATATTATAAAAAACGTATTGATTGATTTTTATAGAATACTATGGATTTTAATGTATACATTAGAACATGTAATTAGTTTTAATCACCTAATGTTTTGATAACATAAAATCTGTTAATAATTAGCACAGCTTACCATGTTTATACCACCAGCCCTACAGACTGCTTACTGATAAAACATGACAGTTTTAGGAAGGCTGCATTTGGTAAACGAGTTAATGAACGTTTATGTGAAATTAAACCTGCAACAAAACGTGACAGCTTATGGTTTTACTTTTAATGTGCATTATAAATAAATTTACTATAACTCTGGACTGATGGGTTTTAATATTTTAATTTTGACTATAAACGTATTGAAACCTCTAAAATCTATATAACTCCCATGTCAAAGCCAAAGCCACACCAATTATGAAATTACTTAACTGTTATGGTTGTAATAATTCAATAAATATAAACAAGTAAAATGTGGTATGGTCATGTCATTAAACTTATTAAAATTTTAATTACAATGTAGAGTATTTTATGCCATCAAAATAAAATAACTATAGATACTCATCATTATCGGATTGCAGTTCCACGGATACTGTTATTGAATCTCCTCCACTCTGTCCTATTCCGGTATGTCTTTTTCTTCATTACACCATCCAGTGTCCTTACCATAACTGCTATCTCCATCTTGAAAATGTCCATCCAGTAAGATCAAAGTATTCCTACTAGTCTCTTTACTTCCACTTCTTTCTCCCGGTTCACTTGGACTGATTTTACTGGCCATCCGTGCCCAAACCACTAAGGCATATATGTGCTGATTGGGGCCAGCAGCTATGTCTCAATTCCAGATTACCTTCTAACCTCCTCGTTTCTTATCTTGTCCAGCTTTGTCCTTTGGATCGTGGACCTCAGGAACTTCAATCCCAGATTACCTTCTAATCTCCTCGTTTCTTATCTTGTCCAACTTTGTCCTTTGGGTCATGGACCTCAGGAACTTCATTTCCGACGCCTTTAGTCATAACGAGTCGCTCTTAGTGAGCATGTTTCGAAAAGGTCAAGTTAAGTATGAAGTATCTGTTGAACATTACGAAATCGTTCCTTACTAAAATATTTTTTAAAAATTTCAAAAATTACAAAAATGTTTTCTTTGAAACTTTGGAGCCCCAAAGGATCACTCTAGCTTTATGGTAGAAGTGAGACTTCCTTCTTAGCTAGATTGTCACTGGAGACGCCACTGCCAAGATAAGTCAAATTTTACACTTTCTCCCTCTGGTGGTCTGCTAGCATTTTCTTTTCACTGCCATCACCGCTGTCTTGTGCTCACTGATATTGAGATTTAAATCCCGGAACTTTACCTCCCCTCGTTGAGCCTTTCCTGCACCTCCTCTTATATTCTTCCTCGGATAGTGACGATATAAACGAAGGGCATAGCATTAAGGTAGGAATGTAAGGAACGTGAGAAAAGACCAGTGTTTGTGCAGTTTTTGTATCAAAGCTTATTGGGCCAAATAACTCAAATATTGCTTTGGAACAAACGTAGAGTTTAATTTTCTTCATATGGTGATATTAACAGCTATTCAATATCTGTCATGAGCATAGTGAGTAGCATTAGCTGGCAAACTTTTAAATGAAGATAAAAAGTTGCCATTAAATTCCAGGACATCCTTGAGAAATATTCAAGGAATGTTGAGATCACTATGTGAATAAAATTAAAATATATGTTTGTACTGGATAAATATTTTATTTATTTTGACCAAAAAGTGTTTTGATATAAAAACTACAAAAACAATGCAATTTTCTCACGTCCCCTACAAATCCTTAACTTACCCGATGGTTCCTTGATGCTCTTCAATACTTCGTCCAAGACGGTGATAAACAAAAGCAGCGACAGTATGTTGTCTTGTTGAACTACACTCTTCATCTGGAACCAAGGCGAGTGTCCCTCACCTCCTCTGGAATAGACCTCGCACAATATCCGGATAGTTCTCACCAGTCCTTCAAGCACCATCCTACTTCTCAAGCTCTTCCAAAACTTCTCTCTTACCACACTTGCTCATAAGCCTTCTCAATACAAAGGAACATGTGTGACATGTTACAAAAGAGAAACCTTAGATATTATACTCACGCAATCAATCCAGGAGTGTCCGCCCGTGCCGCCCAAATTCACATTCCTGTTTAACTGACGAGAGTGCTAGGGGTCAGCGTTGCATCTCATGCCAGATGACGTCATCAATTCTGCACAACGAATCACCGAGATCCATGTGGAAAAGTGTTGAACCTTCAATTAATCTTTCCCCACCACTAGAACCATTTAGGCCTCCGTCAGCTGTTCTATCGGGTCAACGCATTCACTATATTCCCCTTCCTTTATCCCTCTCTACACTCCTTTGCGTTCCCCTCGATCCATCTCAGGGATCACGTGGTGATTTTCCTGTACTATATATTGGCATGTTTAGTCAATATTTCTACTAATTTTACTACCTTCTTCAGTATATGTTAGCATCGCTATCTATGGCATATTTGTTCCGCATATATTCAAAATTATCTTTTGGCTTAAATTTTTATTTCGTATTTTCTAAAATTATAATTTTGACTTAAAATATATATTAAATTTTTGATGGAAAAATATATTATGGACTCTTGTCATAGTGTTTCTTTGTCCCTTTGATAGCTTAAAATTCAATTAGTTTTTTTTTACTAGATGGCGTTGTTTAGTAGTTTTTAAGCACATGTTTGATAAATTGGTTGCTAGGACTCTAGCCCTATATTCAATTGTAATTTAACTAGTCCCTAGGCTACTAGATGGCATATTCAAATGCTCAGTTGTATAGTATCTTGTGTTGCGGCCCCTAGATGACATATTCATTTATTCTAAATGTGAGACACCTTTTCTCTAGACCACAAGATGGGTGGTTTATATTTATTCATAAATTAATCTACAGGCCGCAGAATGGCATAGTCTAATGTTTACCTGTACTTTGTTTAATCTCTTGACCAATAGGTGGTGCTGGCACGTATTTGTTGTAAATACAAAGCTATAACTTTAAATATTGAGATAATTTCCGCCAAAATTTTACACTAGGAATATTCTTAGCATAATCTTTAATTGAATAATGTTTCCATATTTGTTTGTTATTCTATGAGTCTGTTATTCCCTTTTTGAAGGACTTTAAAGGTAATCTGTGACTTAGTGCTTAATTATTAGTACTTAATACTTTAAGATTTAGCCCTAATCTGGGCCAACGCCCGCTCCCTACTTCTACACATTCTGTTTTTGCAATTTTGTACTCATCAATTGTCTTTGTCTCCTATTTAATAAATGTAAAATTTGGGTACTATTTGCCTTTTTATTCTCTTTTTGGGATATTTAGGGCTGGGGTTGCACTTGCTTTCTTTCCAATGTTTTTCCATCAATATTTGGATGCTGAAGATGAGGTATGCTGTTGACCTGTTGGTACTGAAGCTTTATTGATCTTCTTCTAGCTGTAGCTCTAAGATGGATTAGCTGCTCTATGATCTTCTCAAATGTTTTCAGACCACGGCACATAAGGGTTACTCCCCTATGTTCGGTGCATTGTTGCTGACCACCCTTTTTGAACAGTGAGATGTGACACTCTTGCTCCAATCTACGAGAACCTTATTGTCCTTCCACATTGCTTTGAACACTTTACGTATACATTCCAGACCATACACCTCTGCTGCTTTGATTATGTCCACGCTGATTTCATCGACTTCCGGAAACTTCCTCATTGACTTCAGTGTTCTATCTGTTTCTATCCAGGATATTTGGGACTCCTTTGGTTCTATACCTCTCTGCATCTCTTTCCTTTCTTCAGAAATAGATCGAAATGGTTCTTGAAGACTTCTATCCTCTCTGTTGATGCCTTCCTCCATGGCCATATTCCAATTACCATCTTCGATTACCTTTATATTGTAAATTTTCTTCATTTTGTTTATGACAACCCATATAGAGTAGTTTCATGTTGTCTCTGCAGTCCTCTCCATTTTGTGTGTAATCTCCTCCCAACTCTTTGCCTCCTCTTATTTTTTTAGCACCGCGTCATACTACCCGTTCGGGTTATACGCTTAAGTACTAATTACACTAATTGATTAGGAATTGGGAAGGTTGAATTAGAGGAAGTGAACCCGCATTTGCGTGGAGGGAGAGTGAAAAACCACCCAGTTCACCCGACCGAGATTCAAACCTGATCTCCCGTCCTCGGCGGTCTAACTCAACACGACTGGCGCGTTAGCTAACTACGCCACCAAGGCGGGTCCTCCTCTTATTCTACTGTATTTTTAATTTTCAGCTTCTTGTCTGGGTATGCTTGTTTGGGGTCTCCGATCTATACTTCGTTTCTCTTTGCTATTCCAGCTTGAGTTTATCTCAGCCCCTTTCGTTCCATGCTGTGCTCCTTTCCCTTATAGATGTTCTCATTATTTCGTTCTACCATGTCATCTTCTTTTCTATCACTTTCACAATCGTATTCCCACATACCTCAACTGCTTCCTTCATCAAGATGTTCTTTATTCTTATCCGTTTTTCTTCTTCTGCCTGAAGTAGTTTTCTGTAGCTCCTACTTTTTGATCTTCAGCATATTCCTTGTTGTTATCTTTGGTACAAATATGTCTTTAAAGTCTGCTACCAATAGCTGGTGGTCACTGTTGAGGTTCTCACTTGGAATTACTTTGAAATCTTTCGCAAGTCTTCCCCTTTCTTTATCTCTTATAACATAACTGTCTTGTTTTGTCCCTTCCAACTGTATCTTTAGATTTGTGACTGACACTTTTCTTGAACCAACGGTTTTTACACCAATCTGTTTCTCCCCTCTGCGTTCCTTCTTCAATAGCCGCATGGCCCAATTACCTTCTCAAACCGTTTCCTTTCCGTTCCAAGCTGGGCATTCAGTTCCCGATGATGATCACCTTACCTTCATTGATCCTCCATAAACTTGCTAATATCAACCTGGGTCCACCCGGTCTGGGATGCTTACAGCTGGAACAGTGTCAGCTTCTCTTCCCAAGAAAACGAGCAACCCAATACCATTATTCACTCCCTTGTTATGCTAGTGTAATATATGTAGTTTTCCCTCAGCTTTTTTTCTCTTTGCCCTTCCATTTATCTTAACTCAATCCCAGGACTGATATATTCCATCTCTCCATGAGTTCAGCTAATTCTTAGCCCTTTCCTGTCAAGATGATTATGTTTATGGTCCCAATTAATGTTCGTTATCTCCTCCAGGATTGGTGCACCATAGCGCTATCAAGCGGCAATGGAGCATCATACATGGCACGGGTCTGCGCATGATGTCATTTTGTACAAGTATTTTGTTTTTAGAAGCTCTTTTTTTTTTTATTGAAAGAGACTTAAGAATACCTTCTTACTGACTTTTTAGATCTAAAGCAGGAGAATACTTTATGTTAGTGTTGACTTCCTTAGATATTGGTAGTCCCCTTGTGTCCTTTCCTCCACAATAGCTTCATTTCGCCTCCTAAAGGATAACTCCTCCACCCTTATCCATTGGTTTTCCCTCCTTTAGTTTGTCAGGTTTGGTACTGGCTGCCCAACCCTCGGTCATACATTCGCAGGTATTATCACCTATTATCACATACGGTAGCAGGATACTCCTGACATATCTATTATTATTGACTAAAGGTAAATTAAAGGAAAATACATATTAATTATGTTATTTGGTTTACATAAAATACAGGTATTAGTGCAACATATCTATACTCTTTTATGAACACATATATTTAATTACATGGTATTAATAGTTTTGTTGCATTTTAATCAACAAAAAAATATAACATATTACAATAAAAATATATAAATGGTTGAATGGTTTATTTCAGCATTATACAAATAAAAAAATAAAGGTATATTTTAAAATCGTGCTATGTATGAAGTATGTATTGTGACCACGAAATAAATTCATTTTAGGTTTCTTAGAGAGTGTACGTTTTAAATTATAAAAAAAAATAGTACCCGTACAGGCAATCCCACGATCTGAGGCGTCGGACTTGTAACAGTCTGACACGGGGAGGTTGAGGTATTAGGTTAACTGGGGGTGGTTTTATATTTGTGATCTATAACTGTTGATTACCTATCAAAAATAAGAGTATCAATGCACCAATAAATGATTGACGTTAAGTGTCATCAACGTTTATTTAATTTGTTTTAGTTTAAATATTTTAACTGACATTTTATGTAATATAATAGTTTAAATTTTATAAAATCTATTCAATTATGTATTCATATAAATGAAAATAATCTATAGAAATCATTCAAGTATTAGTGACGTCGCACATATTTTCATGTCTGCGTGCTAGAAAAAGTACTTTAAGTTTTTTAGGTATTCATTTCCCCCTAAACCCCCTCCCCCTTCTTGTCTTGTATCGGAAGAAATGTTCTTGTTTGAGCTCTGTTTTTAGTAACACCACGTTTGGATGACAAAAACAAAGAGACAAGGCTGGCTGCACTGCCGAGGGCACATCTCATTAGAGAACGACAATGGCTGCTGCTGTAGCTAGGAGGGAAATTTTAAAAAATATGAAGAACGCCAGGGTGGATCCGAGTAATAAAAGTTTTACCTTGATACAACATGTACAGTACCTTTTCCTTTACCCTGAAATGTAGTAAGTTTCTCTTGCCTGGTTCCACTGTGGTGTATCTTATAAGATATAGAGAGACATAGCTTGTTTAATCAAAGTAAGACTGATACAGTCTAATTATGTTATGTTTCCTCAATGGTATAAATAAAAACTGTACAATTTTATTAACATTCTTAGTCTGTTTAATTAATCATATAAAGATAAACTCGCCAGTAATCCACAAGGAATGAATTAATGGAAACTTTTAATAACTATCTAGATGAATTTTTTAATTAGTAAATCAAATAAGACATTTTCTAAAATATCAAATTTTAGTGATTTAATATTGGTGTTCAAATGGCGTTTATTATCAAAGTTATGCTTTAATTACTTTCAGGGTAAAATGAAGAGTACGGTTATTCAATAAATACACGATTAAATTGAAGTATTTGAAACGTAGCACACTATTAATTATGAATCTTTCCGAATGTATAGTGTTTACACTCCCCTCATAAAATATATTGGCCTTGACTTTCTCAAACCAGGATTATAAAAACTGCTCACTAAGGTAGATAATGTTGTTTGTTTTAGATACTAAAAAATAATGTATTTTAAAAGATTCAAGGATTTCTCCCTCACTCTTTTATATATTGTGGTTCGTACCAGTTTTTTTTTTTTTTTCAAAACAGTGAAGAGGGATCAAATATAGTATTGCCACAGTTTTGTAGATGTTTATAAAGTGAAAATGCATCAGGCTGAATTCTGATTGGTTGGCCCTTCCCTAAGGAACGTCACAACTCAAATCAATAGGAGAACTGTCCTTTCAATCCCCATGGATTATTAAAATGTGACAATCACCACGCTTGTCATTACCATTTAGTTCCCCTTTGTTAATATGATTAGTTATAAAGTGATTCAATAAACCAATCTAAATTATCAATTTAATAAATTATGTATTTAATATTATATTATCCTGGTCCCGCATTTGGATATGTCATATTTGCTGGTACATCACAGACAGATATCGTGTGTGTATATAAGCTATTCATTGTTCACTGGTCAAGGAAACAGTTATTTTATATCTCATGTTTGGCCATTTTTGGATTTTTGTTAATACTTTATTGGTTTTCAAAATATATAGGACTAGGTATTTATATACAATAAGAGTATTTTCAAATACTATCGATGTTTTGTTTGAATAGTCAAACAGGAGATTTTTCACTACACAGTTGTCAGAATGATAAGAAAACAAAAGCATCAAATAAACTTTGAATACTCTCTTTGAATGTTTAAAAAATTCACATTTATGGTGAGACACGGCAACTAATCTAAAGAGGGTGGCTTTGGGAGAGGGTAGCTATTATTTCTGAACTTGATATTTATAAATCAATACGCGTACAACCCGAACGGGTGGTAAGACGTGGTGAAAAAATAAAATAAAATATAAATCAATGATTGTACTGTCGACTTCAGTGGTCTTTGGTCACCGCCTCAGGTGCCGATTTCGTGGGCTCAAAACCAGCCGGAGTCGACAGATTTCTCTTGAGCCGTAAAAATTCGTAGCAAAACCTCCATCGGAGGGAAAGTGAAGACTTAGGTCGCATGTCGATTGTGGCATGTAAAGGAATACTCGAGAGTATGTGAAAATATCATTACCGGCTGAATTGGTAGGTCCTTTCGCTCTAGCTCATAGAAATTTTCGTGTGTGCAAATATAATCAGTCGGTTCAGAAAGTGCACTTTAAATACCTCAAACAAATAACGTTTTCATTTATAAAAATGCAAGCATTTAGTGGATTAAGGGTTTTTAATAGCATAAAATATATATTTTTTAACTTCTATTTGTAAAGTGCATGATTATTATTATTATTATTATTATTATTATTATCACCACGTCTTACTACCCGTTCGGGTTATACGCACGCTAATGTGTAATGATAGGGTGATTGTGATGTGAAATGGAGGACCTACAGTTTAACGTGGAATCCAAACCACGGTGGAGGCCTGGCATTCCACACATTCACAAGTTGTGATTAATACACGTCTTGTCAGAGGTGAAGGAAGGGTTTGGCAATCAGATAAATCTGTGCCGGGACCGAGGATTGAACCCCGGACTCTCAGCCCGGACGTCTGACACCTTACCCCTAGACCACCAGGTCACTAAAGTGCATGATTGATTTAGTAATATGCACTCTATTTGTTTGTTTTAAATATATTTTTTAAATTTTGAATTAATATAGAATTTTAATTGTATTTTATCTATAATTTCTTGATCATTTTTAGGTCATCAAAGTCTGAGATCTTGTTGTAACTCATTGATAGCCTACCTGGCTACCTGATGTACAAAACCAATGTAATATCATCTAGCATTAACATCTGTCAAACCCATGAAAATTAAGTATGATTCAGATCATTAAATTAATTTTGAACAATACCAAAGTGTATTTTTCTTCCAAATTACGGCCAAATCCTATTTTATAGTTAGTTTTAACCAATGTTAGACAAAAACATAAAGGTTGTGGTTAGTTAGGACTCTAGATCAAATCTTGTCCATCCTAAGACCTATGTTTCTAAAAACCTTTAAAAGTGAAAAATTTGATAGAACATAAAAATGCATGAAGCCAATCTAATATAATATTAACCAAATTGAACAAAAAGAGTTTAATTTGTTTTATTAGTAGACTAAATTTAACACAAAGACTACTGACGATTTTTTTCTTATCACCACGTCTTACTACCTGTTCGGGTTGTATGCTTATATACTAATTACGCTGATGGTTTTAGGGATTAGTAAGGTTATATTTAGAGGAAGTTTACCCACATTTGTGTGGAGGGAGAGTGAAAAATAATTTTAGAAAAACCACCCTCATTACACCCGACTTAAATTCGAACCTTGATCTCCCAGTCATCGGCAGTCTAGTACAACACGAGAGTAGCGCGATGGACCACACTGCCACTGAAGCAGGTAATGGACAAAGTAACTACCGCTGTGGATGTTTAATATAGTAAAATATAGTCTACTTTCCAATTTCCAAAGGAAGAGCCCTGACGGCTATAAAAGTTACTAGATCTGTCTTCTTTTATTAATACGCCAAGTCATGTGATCCGCAGCTGTCACTTTTGATATATATTATCAATAACTATAAAATAACACTTATATCAGAGTAAAATTGTATAAAATTTGACAGCAGCAAAATATTTCTGTATTTTATAAAAAGCTTTTTTAAAAAAAATAATTGGAGGGTAGCGTAGCTTAACCAAACCCAGTATAATTATTAGTCACATGTAAAATGATACTTCCCTAATATAAGGACTGTCGATAGTTGCCAGATGTTGGACATTGTCTGTATTATATTATCTATATTATAGCGGATAGCTACACCCAATATCATTTCAGAGGAAACTGCAGGTATTTTGGAGAAAAGCTTTATCTCTGCTCTCTCTCGGTCAGCTGTTTCCAAATCTCCTCTCTCAGTTATGTTATGTATCTGATGAGGATATAAGAGTTCTAATCCAAGTCGGGTGTTTTGAGGATTTTTTTCCTAGATCGTTTCCCCCTTCCAAGTCCACTAAAATTTGGGTACATTTACAGTAAATTCTACCTTTGTAATTCTTTCTCCATAAGTGTATTTAACATATGTGCGTATATCCTAAACGGGTTATGAAATACGATGGGGTAGAATGTACAGGGCCCTCTTGACTCATTAATATACAAAATAAACCAAATGACATATGAAGACTACAATAATCACGTCATATACTCAGTTTACTGTCTTAACTTTACAGATCAAACTTCAACTCTCTATTATAAGCTGCGTCTTAGTAGAGCTATGCTAATTAAGATTGCTATATTTCAGGGTATAAGGAGAAGAGATGTGAAAAATCTATCGATACTAATACCGATATTTTTCCTTTCAATACTAGTATCTTTTTACTCGATATTTTTTTCCGATACCTTTACTCATATTAGTACGCACACTCCGGTATCGGATCGGTATCGAAAGTTAAACAACTTTTCTGTTAATTTCACTCATGCTGGGTCTAAATGTTTACTAGGGTAGACTGTGAAGGAACAGGAAGAACAATATTACACTGCGATTGGCGATCAGTCTACTACCCCTTGAGCACGGTCATCAAAAACTAAACAAAAGAATCTTTTGTAGAACTCAATTAACTTTCTCACCACAAGGGTGTCCCAAGCAGACGAAGGAGAAAAGGACGTCTATTATTCTATTGTTTGTCGATAGTTAATAATCTTTCTTGATATAGTATATAAACGAATATTGTAGTTAATAAATGGCACCTCTCAGAAGTGAATTATGGAAGTTTTTTTTATAAGAAGTTGAATAGCGAAAAAGCATCTTGTAAAATTTGTTTTAAAGTATTAAAAACCATTATAATTTTCAGTGTTTAGATAAAAATGAAAATACAATTATGATTTAAAAGTTGAAATTATTATTACTAGATAAAAAAATATTTTTTTCGGATTAAAATTTTGATACCAATACTTACTACTATCGATACTTTTCTTTCAATACTTGTACGCTATCGATATTTTTCTTCCGATACTTTTAATGAGTACAATATCGATAGTTTTATTTCGATACCACATCCCTAATAAGGAGTGTACATTTACGGGTGTATTATAATTTCTTCATACTTAATTTTTACTAAGATACATTAATTACCTTTCCACCCATTCTATGACCTTTCTAAGCAATTTTTAAATGAAAACAAGTCTTGAATTATTATATCTCTCCTTGTCAATAAAATGTAAGATATATATTCTACGTTATGTCGATACTGGGAGACTTTTGAATGTATGGTATAATTTGAGACACCATCATTCACTCGCTACCTTTCAATATCATGTAGCTCCCTCCATATCTCATTACATAGTATGTAGCCTATTAGAGCTTGTAGCTCGTCATCCTTGTCCCTAATGACAATAACAAGGACAGGTGACGACAGACAGAGTTTTCCTTTTGGATACACCTCGTGATTTATTGACGGGGTCGGTAGTTTACAGGGTGAAATGAGATCTGAGCTCTTGATGGACCTCGTTCTTATTGGCAGGTAATGACGTCATTATAATGATTCTGACGTAGAGAGGCGTCGCGAGCTAGAGCTCTCAGGAGGTTAAGTGTCTAGTGAGATAAAGTTTCAACTTCAAGGCTGGAGGTCTTAAGCCTAGTGCGCACTTGGAAACATTTTCCGGAAACATTTTTTTGCACACACATGCAATTGAAGTCTCTCTTGTTATCGAAATGTTTTTTCATTGTTATTTGGAAAGAGTTTGGGATATGTTTGTTTCTTTTGCGTCTCCCAAAGAGAAAACAATGTTTCTGATCATCTAAAATGAGTTTCGAGTAACAAAGTGTGCCTGTCTGTATGTGTTTGCAAACATTGTTGACAAGATACTTGGGCCAGTATAATTGTATTGTTCGCACAGAGCACATCATTACCTTATTGTTCCGTTTTTTTCTTTTGTGTCCTGTCCTGGACAGCTGATCCAACTTAGTTGTATAGATATATCATAATAATACAGTGTAGAGTTATGTGACAGATGATGACGAAAATAATCACGTATAAACGAACAGTTTTAAATCAAACCTATGGAAAGTTTTCAATTGATGCTAATAAAGTTGGAAAAAAGTTAAAGATCCTTTGTGTGTAGTTTTGTAGACAGCTTAGAAATAATCCGAAATCGACAACAACAAAAAATGGACGGGATATGATGTTTGTACATTGAAGTTTGGATGCCAAACACTGTTTACCTGTTTGTAAATAATGTGAAAACCATTTGTTTTTCAGGTTTACAAATTGTTTCCATATGTTTGTGAGTAGCAGAAACTATTGTAGAAACATCAAGAAACAGTACCCGAACAAAGTTTACAAACGATGTTTTTTAAATGATTACTATGATTTATTGTGGGTTCATACGTTCACCGAAAAACAAGAGAAGATTAAAAACGTGATCACGTGACGAGCTCTAAGCCAATCACAAGATATCCGCCTCATCAGCGTTTTATGTTGTGCGCGACTTGAAATAACTACAGCTTTATTTTTTTGCGAGACTACATCAACTTGGAGGACCAAATCAAATGAAAATACCATCTGACATGATCAGTGCGCATGAACCTAAGCCAACAGACGCAGACAAATAAATCTAGAGTTGGGAATTAATGGAAAAGCGTTTGTCATTCTTGTTCTGTTTTGATTTGTTTTACGACAAAACAAAATAATATAAAACAAATTTTCATGATATTAATGTTGAATATTTTCTTACCCACTAGAAAATAAAATATGTAAGTAATCAGCTGTTTCTAGTTTTGTGTTGCAAAGAATAATGGGTGATTATGGGCCTTGTGTGAATGAATTTCTGTGCCATTAAAGAAGATTCTGTTCTCCATTTTTACTTTCTCTCTATCTTACAGGTAGAGAAAGTATTGTGATCGTCAAAAAAATCGAACTCGAGATTTTGATGAATTTTGACGTTTCATGACTTCCTGAATCCGAAAAAGTGGTTTTTGAATTTCCGTCTGTCTGTCTGTCTGTCTGTACCGCCAACTAGAGCCTAAACTATTTTACCGATTGAGCTGAAACTTGATATCTAGGGTTTTCATAGGGTTGCCCCGAGGGGTTTTTGGAATTGGATATCTACCCTAAAATTAAGGGTAGTTTACTGAAGGGAAAAAAGAGAAAAAGTCGATTTTCTCAAAATCGGCTCTAACGATTTTGATTAAATTTCATTTATGAACATTAATAAATATTACAAACAAAATGGCTACTCTCAATATTTCGGCAAAATCGTTTTAAGGGCTCCGGTCTGATGCGTAAATTAACATTTTTTATAATAGCTCCGAAAACTATTTGAGATATGAAATTACTTAGCATTACAAATATGTATATATATTTATAATACAAATATTTTATTCGAAACATATTTTTATAAAATCAATAACTTTCAATATATACGCAATTATATATATATTTTTAACTTTTTGGGTATTAAAGCTTAATTATTGCGACCGTAAGAAAAACTAACCTGAAATGTTGATGGATGTCGACGTCTCATGACCCCCCGAACCCTTAAAAATAGTCTTTGCAATGCCGTCTGTCTGTGTGTCTATTAAAACTTAAAATTAAGGGTAGTTTACTGAAGGGCAAAAAGAGTAAAAGTCGATTTTCTCAAATCGGCTTTAACGATTTTGATTAAATTTCATTTATGAACATAAATAAATATTCCAAACAAAATGGCTACTCTCAATATTTTGGCAAAATTGTTTTAAGGGCTCCGGTCTGATGCGTAAATTAACATTTTTTATAATAGCTCCGAAACTATTTGAGATATGAAATTACTTAGCATTACAAATATGTATATATATTTATAATACAAATATTTTATTCGAAACATATTTTTATAAAATCAATAACTTTCAATATATACGCAATTATATATATATTTTTAACTTTTTGGGCATTAAAGCTTAAGTATTGCGACCGTAAGAAAAACTAACCTGAAATGTTGATGGATGTCGACGTCTCATGACCCCCGAACCCTTAAAAATAGTCTTTGCAATGCCGTCTGTCTGTGTGTCAATTAAAACTTAAAATTAAGGGTAGTTTACTGAAGGGAAAAAAGAGAAAAAGTCGATTTTCTCAAAATCGGCTCCAACGATTTTGATTAAATTTCATTTATAAACATTAATAAATATTCAAAACAAAATGGCTACCCTCAATATTTCGGCAAAATGGCTTTAAGGGCTCCGGTCTGATGCGTAAATTTAACATTTTTTTAAATAGCTCCGAAAACTATTTGAGATATGAAATTACTTAGCATTACAAATATGTATATATATTTATAATACAGATATTTTATCCGAAACATTATTTTATAAAATCAATAACTTTCAATATATACGCAATTATATGAATTTTTTTAACTTTTTGGACATTAAAGTTTAAGTATTGCGACCGTAAAAAAAAAACTAACCTGAAATGTTGATGGATGTCGACGTCTCATGACCCCCACAACCCTAAAAAATAGTCTTTGCAATGCCGTCTGTCTGTGTGTCTATAAAAACTTAAAATTAAGGAAGTTTACTGAAGGACGAAAAGAGAAAAATTTGGTTTTCTCAAAATCTGCTTAAACGATTTTGATTAAAATTCGTATCTAGGCGTTGATTAAGATTATAAATAAACTGGCTATTTTCATTTTCCTATGAAAATGATTTTTAGGGTACATTACAGAAGCGTTAATTTCCGTATCTCCACAACTATTGGAGAAACTAAACAACTTATCATTGCAAAATTGTAGGACTATTAGAATAAAAACTTTTATTTGACATATATTTTTATAAAAACAGCAGTTTCTGAGATATTTGCAAATATATTAATACAATTTTGTGAGCTTTAGTTGTAAACATATACTACTTAAGTCTTAACGCAAATAATACTCCAATGCCATTGAGTAATTAAATATAAGTAAGTATCTAAAAAAAGTATGTTATTTTTCCTTAATCTCTTAGGAGAAATGTTTGCATAGCAATGATCTATCTCATTTTAGACTCTATAGTCAATATTTACATTTTTTATTGGTCAAAATGTATAAATGAATAATTAAATATCAATGCGATGACTTGGAGATCTGCAACACCTTTTAAAATGTTAAAATTTTAACCAGAAATCAAAATTTTAATACGAAGTGTTGGACCCTTGTGGAAGACATTAAACTGTTTGAAATGCTCTTAGGTGGACAAAGATGCGCCTCTTTTCTCATTGATTCTATATCATTGTATATTTTTTATGCGTGTTCTTATGTGAGTGGTGATGATACAATGTACATTATTCCGTTCAGAAATCTTACGAGTTTATAGAAAGAGAGAGAAAGTCTGTGCGGTGTGCCGTACCATTTATTTCCAAACGTGTGAATCAAGCTTTACAGTTTTACATAAAGACAGCCAGCCACGGTCGACTTTAGGACAAACTTCGATCGTAGACTGGCATGCGCTAGATATCGTAAGACCAACAAAACATAGACGATGGATTCAGTGGAAATATAATCCGACTAACGTTTGTGGAGAAAAGGGGTGGGGGGTTGTGGCTAACATAAGAGGTTAGAGATTCTCAAATATTTAATAATCATCCTTGAAATATCTAGCATTTACCTCAATTTTCTCACAACTAGACCTATTTACAGCTAGAAAAATAAAGTTAATACTTTTTCTACTTTCACGTATTCATACGTCAAGTCATGTGATCTGCAGCTGTAAATTTTGTAAGATATCATCAACACCCACAAATTATAAACTAATATTACAGTAAAATGTTAGGAATTTTGACCACAAAAATGTGTTTGTATTTTCTATAATTATTATTATTTTAGCGCCGCGTCTTACTACCCGTTCGGGTTGTACGCTTAAGTACTAATTACGCTAATGGATTAGGAATTGGGAAGGTTGAATTTAGAGGAAGTGAACCCGCATTTGCGTGGAGGGAGAGTGGAAAACCATTTAGGAAAAACCACCCCCAGTTCACCCGACCGAGATTCGAACCTCGATCTCCCCGTCCTTGGCAGTCGAGCTCAACACGAGTAGCGCGTTAGCCAACTACGCCACCGAGGCGGGCTATTTTCTATAAGATTCTCTAAATGTTCATTTGCAAGGAAATCTAGATTTTGTCTTTCTCTCGTTACAAAATTGTGAGTAAAAATCTATAATTGAGGGCAGTAATAATTAATAACGGTAAATTGACGTTCACATAGTAAAATACTAACATATTATATTTTAGTGATCATAAATGATATCATCCTCTATTATAACTAATATTTTTATAGTTATATATATATATAAAACTAATTATTTTTATAGTTATATATATATATATATATATATATAATATTATATCCACAGTGACAGCTGCAGAACACATGAAATTGATGTATGAATATTAACATTGTTTTAATGTCAATTATTAATAAGATAAAATGCTTATTCCTATATGAATAGTACCTGGGACCTTCGGTATAGTTTACCAATTATTGTATACCACTGATGACCATATAAGGATGACCCACCTCGGTGGCGTAGTTAGCTAACGCGCTAGTTTAGTGTTGAGCTAGACTGCCGAGTACGGGGAGATCGAGGTTCGAATCTCGCTCTGGAGAACTGGGGTGGTTTTCCTTAGGAATGTATGATAGTTTTGTGTGTGTTGAATTTTTTTTTTTTTTATTGTCAGGAAGCTTCACTATTTTAAAAATCTCTCCCTGATGACACTGTTTTTAATTATAAGAAAGGATTAATGTATGTATGCTAATTTGTATGTATTGTAACACTGCCCTGGTTTTGATGTTGATGTGCTGACAAATTGTAATAATTTATGTATCACAAGTTAGCACGATACTATTTTGTACATATCTCAAATCAAGTCACATACCAACTGTCACCTATATTTCGAGTTGTATGTTACTTTAGAAGTCATAGCTTCCAGCAACATCTAGCTCACAGGTGCATTGCAGTGTTCCAGTCACTCCAGTACATATATATGTATTAATTATTGTAAAGTTGCAGACTACTGCTTATTTTTGTCGACTATGAATCCGGTAGTTTACCTGGTGGTCGTTAGATTAGTGTTCGTGTCACCTGACATAAACGAGACAAGTAAAATTGCCAGAGTCCCACACATAAATTAAATATTATTGGTTTAATTGCCTACGCAATAAAGTAGTTTGAAAGCCCATTCTAGCCCCATTAGATCCGAATGGTACTCGAACCCCGTTAGCCCCACCTTTAACAGGTCAATCTCACACGAGAGTGAAGCCAACCAATCGACCATTAAATCAGGTGATATAATTATTATTATAATATTAACTGTTTAAACCAAAGTGGAAATCATTTAACTATAAATTGGCATTTGATAATCTTTGTCGCTTGTTTGAATATCTCATTAATAATATGATAAAGTTAAATTTAAATGAATCTAGTAATAAACGAAGTTCTAATTAGAACATCAAAAAGCAATTCCATGTTTGTAATGTTCATATTAAATTGGAATATGTGCAAACAAAACGTTTTAATCAACTGCATCAAAAACATTAAATGTCCGTTAAAACCTAGCTTTTTTAAAAATTACGAAGATTTTTTGCTCAAATATTTTGAGAAAACTGTTTCAATTTATATTGTTAATTTTAACAAAATGGTTGAACAATTACGTGTCTTAAACTATGGGCAGCAAATTAACAACAGTTTATTGTTTTAAATTAGGATATATAACTCTAAACGTTATTTTACTTTAAACATAAATTTATTTGCAACATTTTAATTTAAAAAATATGTATTTTATCTACGAATATATGCTAAAGAAGTAATGGATTTTTTAGATCCAAATGTTTCTGTTTATTATTTAATGTAAATAAAAATCTTCCTTTTCTCAAACCATCATATAATTTTGAAAATAGGTTATTTTTCAAAATAAGTTTTTTCGGGCGTGACAATTGTAACATTTAAAAAAATGTAACTTGAAAAAGAATGTATGGGACAAGAATGTGTATCCATGTACAGTAAAACCTTGGGTTGCGAGCATAATTCGTTTTGTAAACGTGTTAGTAATACAAAGCACTCGTATATCAAAGTGAATTTCCCCCATAAGAAATAATTAAAACTCAGATGATTCGTCCCACAACCCAAAAATATTTAAACTATAAATGATTAATACCTTCTTTATTTTCGTTATTTAAATGTAACTGTACTGTAATCAAATTTATTCATTAAATTTAATGGTGGCTGGTGTGAGGTGGACGAGAGAGATGATAGGAGGAGTTGGGTTATTGTTTAGGACGACTTTCACTGTCACTAACGGAATCACTGCTTTATGTTGGCTCACTGGAATATTTTTCTTTTTGTGCGACTTTAACAAAGAACCTATCCAATGACACTGCTCGGCAGACAAAGCGTAACTGCAGTAGTACTACTCGTATTGCAAGATATCGCTCGTTTATCAAGTTAAAATTTATTGAAAATTTTTGCTCGTCTTACAAAACACTCGCAGACCAAGTTACTCGCAATCCAAGGTTTTACTGTATGTTTGTTTATCTACGTGTGCATTGGTATGCCCCACATATTACTTCTATTAGTTTCTAGTTCTCTGTCCAAATTAGAAAGCACCTTAGAACCCACAAGGAAACTAATGGGCTTTGATCCTTTCTGCATCTCACAACGTTTTGGCGAGAGCTATAAAATTTTAAAAAGAACGCTTTGGATAGTCGTTGACCTTAGGAAAATAAAACATAATTAACATATTTAGCTATACTTATCAAAGCGTATCTTTCTGAGTATGTATTATAACAATTATTCATTTCAAATATAAATTAACTGTTTTGAAACATTAGAAAATATAATTCACATTTGGTCACATATATTAAAAAGAAACAGGATAGTTTATCAGATTTTAAACAATATTTGCTTACATTTAGCGCTTCCTTAAAACTAATTCATTTAGTTTTGGTTGATACTAGCCATATTAACAGGACCACATTCTCGAAGTTTTGAATTAAAATGATCAGGACAAACAGTATATTTATGAATAGTGTCACCGAACGGCCTCAATTGGAAGGCATGTTTGTGTAAAATTTATGTTGTGAGTGGTGAGTGATACAACGATGGTTACGAGGATTGCTATGATGAATCATTAAACAAACAAACCAGAGGGATTGACGCAAAAGAAGGTGTCAGCAGTTCTGAGTTAGGAACCAGGCCAGCGGCCCGGTTAAAAGGTGGTGGTCTTGAACTCCTCGGGGCTTACTACGGAAGATCGTAAGCTAGGTCACGCTGCTTGTTCCGGGGCCACGTGAGCTAAGTCATCGGGTTCACCAAGTACCAGTCGGGGCTGCCGCTTGAGCCCAGGAACCAGGTTCGACGACCATGCAGGGACCACCTAGCACTCAAACAGGCCATTGGGTAAATCTCAAAACACCTCATTCGGTCACTCACTTCCTTATATTCAATAATTTCTTCATTTTAGCTTCACTTTTAACATCACAGTATTCATAAATCTTTAAAAGCCAAGTCTAACCTCAATCACGAGCCCCGCCCCCCTTGTCCTCGGTCAAAGACATCCTGCCAGATCTCCAGGCTCACACGTAGTACACACAGAAACGTGGGAAGTGACAATAGATAATATTTCAACCAAAATTTTCAAAAATAACTACGTTCGATGAATTTGGACAAAACTTAGTATCAACATAGTAAACATAAATATTACTTTTTTTATCCTTGGGAATAAGGTCGCTAGACTAAGTTCGAAAAGTATTAAAATACTCTTTTTAGAAAAAATGTATTAGTTGCTCAAATTGTATCACATTACACCGATGTACTCGTAACTATGGCCAAAACAATAAAATAGACTTTGGAGTTTGACTAAACTAAATTTAAGTTAGAATAAAAGAAAAATTAAACTAGGCCACAATTCTAAACATAATTTATATAAATTGATTTGTACCAAATTTGGTGTAAACATAACTATGACTTCCTTTGGAAATCATGTATACATATTGAGGTTTTTTTTATCGTAGTTAATACAAATTGACCCAGGTGTTACACGTCTCCGTGCCTTCTACTTAACGACCACAATTAAATAAAAGGGAGAAGGTATAATCTACATAAGGGAAAATATAAGCAGAATTAAAAATATAACAATAATATGGTTTATTCAGTATAAACGTAGATAAAGCAAAGTACAGTGGTCTCATTATATCATTCTGAATAATGCTGAAAATAATAACGTGAAGCGCAGAATGTAAACATCCCATGTTTACATTTATTACAAGTCGTCTTTAAGAGACACAATATCACGTAGATTAAAACATCAAAAGCGAAGTTAAACTACCAAAAGTGAAGTGGAGTAAGATATCCACAAAAAGAAACAAACATTAAATATTCTTGCCTGATGGGCTCCTCAAACAATTACAAGTTACAATACGAAAATTTACAATTACATAAAACATAACGCGAGAGTTTGACTTCCAGACGCTAGTCAAAATCTCCCGGGACTAACTATATCTTAGAAAAACTAAAGAATGAAATTTAGAACAAAATTAAATTATATAAAAAAAATAACAAGCTTAATTTTAATTCTACAGTCGCGTGAAATAGCAAAATACAAAAGTCCACACATTTTAACAATTTACATTTAAATTCACTCAATACAAAATTACCAATGGTGGATTTCAAACTAAACTAATAAACTAACCAACTAACCAACCGCGCCTAAGTGGCGGCATACAAGTTACATTTAAGCGACTGAGATAATAAAGCAAAAAGTTAAATATTAAGCAAAACACAAAATAAAGATTTTAACACGAAAATATTATAAGTTGAAAATGAATAGAGTTCTTTATAAGTAACTGCCATAGTTACGTTCCAATTTATGATGTATGAATGTTTATCCGATCATTGTCCAGGTGGACGACAATGATCCGTCCTCGTTCGTAGATTTTAGATAGTCAAAGTTTTTAGACAATGTCAGCCTGTTTTATAGTGATTTTCGTTGCACGGAAAGAGGGGAGGTAATTACTAGCACGCAGTTGCTAGCTGTCATCGGTCACGTAGTCACTTTGTAGGGTTGTTCCATCGGAAAATTAGAACAAGTCGGCGATCATTGGATGTTTGTGTTGTTTGGGGAAGTTCATCTGACATCCGTCAGAGGGCGGGTGGATTGTTGTCTTCTAGCGTTCTCCAAGTTGTCATTCCTTAGTTTCAATCTGACTAGACGGAGAATGACCACGCGTTGATTGTAGACTTTCGTTAGCTCGGCCCCATTCTTCATATTGGCTGCACGGTGTCGTTCAGCTTTGGTGGCGGCTAGTGATAGAAGATTTCAAAGGTAAGTTCCTGAACAAATATGAGTAATATTACAGAAGATTGTACAGCATGAAATATACTGTGACGTATTATCTTTCCGTATTAGCCTACAGGGACTACAACAGAGAAATGTACCATTGTAGGGATTCTATTTGGGTCGGAATTATTGAGCGGGTGGTATGAATTCTTGATAGTTACGTATCAACATTATAACGGGATGGATCCAATTGTAACTAACTGTAAGTTAACGTTACAAATCTCCCCCCCTTGACCAGGAGAATAAGAAGATGCAGCATCCGTCCTCAGCAAGGCGGAACATCAAAGGGCTCAAGGTGGCCTTCTTGTACATCATCTTCCCAAACAGCATGAGATCATCCATCTTTTTCAGCTCTAGATTCCATCATCTAGAGAAGCAGTCGGTACCACTACGTAGACTTTACCAGAAACCAGGAGAGAAAGGAAAACAGGATGCGCAACGAAAATTCATATACAACAAGTCTTGTCGAGATGTAAGTGGCGTTAAGTCATACGCAACCACATGTCTAATTGTCTGTATGAACACATGAAGAATCTCTTCTTTCTTCTACGTTCAAACTCAAGTTCTCACAATAAAGTTCACTAGACTAAAAAGTCATAAAAGTTTATCCTCATGAAATCCTAAAATCCTATAGAAATCCTACATAGATGTATCGGAGGAGCGTCCCCCCCTCAACACTTTTGAAGGTTCCTATTCAAAGGTTTGAGAGTTTCAAATGTTAGATCACTATAATCTCACTATATTCTATATAAGACCATTCTCAGCACTCAATCTAGAATAGAGTGTCTCAAAACATAGAATAGAGAAAGTTACGTTATAATTAAATCAAAACAACATTTGATTTCGTGATCCAAATTCCATGAAGTGGAACATCAACAAATTCGTGCCATAATAATCTATAAACTATTCACTTATTTCATAAACACATAATATCCACAAGTTCAATTACGGTTCAATACCTGTAAATAACTATACACATGGCCAACAATATATATATATATATATAACAAAACACAATATCTACAAACCACTGATATAAAACATATCATTAATGGTAAACAAAATTTAAATTTTAAACACGATTTGGCTCACAGCCAGGGCACAATGCCATCAAACAAAACTCAAATTAATAAGGGATGCCAAAAGATTAATTATAGGTCCCCATATACCTATAAAAATTAGGCATGATTCCACATTATTATTAAGAGTATGAATAAACTTCGGTCAATACTATAATTAACAAAATGAGATTACGTTAATTGACCGTTCATTAAATGACTCAACAATAGTCAAATAATATCAAGACACCAAGTCTTATCCAAAACAGGAATACCAAAAAGATCAAATACAAGTCCCCAAAAACTTATAAAAAAATTTCTTGGCATCCTACATTTACCTAAGTAAATCCAAAATGGAGTAATTAAATCTGTAAGTACAATAACTTACGAACATTATCCATTAAACTATGACATTCTATGACGTCGGTATTAGTTTAAGATGGCTCACATGAGCTCTTCGCGTCTCGGTCGGGTCTGTTCGGCTCTTCAATCTGACCGACACGGGTGTTAAGAAAGATTCAACTGACCAGGGTCCACTCCATCTGGGAGAGAGCTTGGCAGATATTTTATCAATGGCGGAGCTCTGCGGGAAGCACCTACACATAACTAAGTCTCCAACATTAAACATTACAGGGACGCGACCACGGTTATAGATTTCCGCAATTCTCTTCTGAGACCTTTTCAAACTTTGATAGGCGGCAGCGCACCTATCAGAATATGAACGGTCATTAGGTGAGTCCAGGAGAGGGTCAACATCCCAGACTGCCAACAAGGGGTGGTTCGGTTCCCTTCCCAACAGTACTGATGCTGGTGAAGCTCCAATTGACTCGTGCACGGCGGAGTTAAACGCAAGGTTAAGAAAATCAAGATCCCGGTCCCAGTGGGTTTGCGACTCACTGTGATAGATGGTCAGTGCAATTTTCAGATTCCTATTGAACCTCTCAACATGATTGGGCGACGGATTATAAGGACTCGTGGTAATGTGTTTAACCCCCATCCAAAACACTTTTGAAAGCAGAGTGGCGCAGTGTTACACCGTCTCCGTGCCTTCTACTTAACGACCACAATTAAATAAAAGGGAGAAGGTATAATCTACATAAGGGAAAATATAAGCAGAATTAAAAATATAACAATAATATGGTTTATTCAGTATAAACGTAGATAAAGCAAAGTACAGTGGTCTCATTATATCATTCTGAATAATGCTGAAAATAATAACGTGAAGCGCAGAATGTAAACATCCCATGTTTACATTTATTACAAGTCGTCTTTAAGAGACACAATATCACGTAGATTAAAACATCAAAAGCGAAGTTAAACTACCAAAAGTGAAGTGGAGTAAGATATCCACAAAAAGAAACAAACATTAAATATTCTTGCCTGATGGGCTCCTCAAACAATTACAAGTTACAATACGAAAATTTACAATTACATAAAACATAACGCGAGAGTTTGACTTCCAGACGCTAGTCAAAATCTCCCGGGACTAACTATATCTTAGAAAAACTAAAGAATGAAATTTAGAACAAAATTAAATTATATAAAAAAAATAACAAGCTTAATTTTAATTCTACAGTCGCGTGAAATAGCAAAATACAAAAGTCCACACATTTTAACAATTTACATTTAAATTCACTCAATACAAAATTACCAATGGTGGATTTCAAACTAAACTAATAAACTAACCAACTAACCAACCGCGCCTAAGTGGCGGCATACAAGTTACATTTAAGCGACTGAGATAATAAAGCAAAAAGTTAAATATTAAGCAAAACACAAAATAAAGATTTTAACACGAAAATATTATAAGTTGAAAATGAATAGAGTTCTTTATAAGTAACTGCCATAGTTACGTTCCAATTTATGATGTATGAATGTTTATCCGATCATTGTCCAGGTGGACGACAATGATCCGTCCTCGTTCGTAGATTTTAGATAGTCAAAGTTTTTAGACAATGTCAGCCTGTTTTATAGTGATTTTCGTTGCACGGAAAGAGGGGAGGTAATTACTAGCACGCAGTTGCTAGCTGTCATCGGTCACGTAGTCACTTTGTAGGGTTGTTCCATCGGAAAATTAGAACAAGTCGGCGATCATTGGATGTTTGTGTTGTTTGGGGAAGTTCATCTGACATCCGTCAGAGGGCGGGTGGATTGTTGTCTTCTAGCGTTCTCCAAGTTGTCATTCCTTAGTTTCAATCTGACTAGACGGAGAATGACCACGCGTTGATTGTAGACTTTCGTTAGCTCGGCCCCATTCTTCATATTGGCTGCACGGTGTCGTTCAGCTTTGGTGGCGGCTAGTGATAGAAGATTTCAAAGGTAAGTTCCTGAACAAATATGAGTAATATTACAGAAGATTGTACAGCATGAAATATACTGTGACGTATTATCTTTCCGTATTAGCCTACAGGGACTACAACAGAGAAATGTACCATTGTAGGGATTCTATTTGGGTCGGAATTATTGAGCGGGTGGTATGAATTCTTGATAGTTACGTATCAACATTATAACGGGATGGATCCAATTGTAACTAACTGTAAGTTAACGTTACACAGGAATCAATAATAAATTATGAAATAAGATTGTTACCAATTTTTATCGGCTCTTAAAATGTAACAGAAATAGTTATGCTAAGCTAATAAACATGATTCAACTTTTAAAGTATTTGTTGCGTTCTAGGGGATAAGAGTGTTTTGATGTCGCCGCTAGGGGAAGAAGTGGCAGGTGTATCTGTGTGTGAGAATAAAAGAGAACTATTGGTCTAGCAGTGGAGCGGGACGGTCAGATGTGATAGCGTAATAAAAATAAAATAGTGTACAGCTCATTAATAAATCAACAAAATACAGTATTCCTAACACTTTACAATGAATAAAGGGCTGACTTACGCTAAGACTTAAAACAAGGAATTAGAACTAGGAGTTTATCTCTTTAAAGTATTATTATTATTATTATTATTATTATTATTATTATTATTATTATTATTATTATTATTATTATATTAATGTTTTACTTTTTTGTGACTCCTTGGAGATAGGAAGTATTCTGATCTCCAAAAAAATTTTAGTTTAAGTATTTTCCTTTAGCACCACGTCTTACTACCCGTTCGGGCTATATGTTTATGTACTAATTACGCTAAATGGTTCCAGGCATAAAGAAGGCTATATTCAGAGGAAGTGTGCCCTCATTTGCGTGGAAGGAGAGTGAACAACCAGTTTGTAAAAACCACCCTCAGTATATCAAACCAAGATTCGAACCTTGATCTCCTCGTGATCAGCAGTCTAGTCTATTTCTAGAGTAGTTCTTTAGACGACGCAGCCACCGAAGCGGGTTGGTTCAAGTTTCATGACCTTTGAATACAAACAGTAGTTTTCTCATGGCCGTCTGTTCGTGTGTGTGTCTCCCCTGGAGTCAAAAACCTTTTAATGTTTGAGCTAAAACTCGATATCCAGTGTTTAAATAAGTTTCCCTAAAGGTATTTTTGAAAATAGCCATCTAACTTTAAAATTAAATTGTAGTTTACTTAATGGTGAAAATAGAAAAGTCAATCTCACAAAATTGGCTCAAAAAACAGAATGGAACATCTCATATTTCCGGGAAAATTATTTGGAAGGTACTTTACAGTTTACATAAGAGGATATCTTCTATTTTAATCATATCTCCGCAATTATTTGAGATACGAAATAACTTGTCTTTAAAAAGCTGTGGGACTATTTAAAATAAAAAGCTTTTAAATAAAATACGTTTTGTAAAACTAGTTTTTTCCAAGCTAGATTCAAATATATATTTTTAAATGGAGTTCCAGGAAATATAAAATTGATTGTCATGCTCGTTGGTAGACAGTGATGTTCCATTTTACTTCATCGTGACCTCTTAGAGAGAGAAAGTACTGTGATCTTCAAAAATATTAAATTAGAGATTTGGATGGATGTCGACGTTCCATGACTCACTGAATACGAAGTATATGTTTTTTCATTGCAAGACTAGTTATTGTCAATATGTTTCTGTTACAGTGTGTCTTATATTTTCATTAATGCTCTTTTTTCCATTATGTTTTTACAGCAATGTTACGTTTCTTTCAAGTTTTAATTTTATGTCTCGATTTTTTTAAGGAATGAGAAAGTGTGTTTGGTGCATTGTATAGTTTATTTTTAACTTTTATTGACAGCTTGGTAAATTAAATATGCTTTTTTTCTGAAAAAGTTTTAGTCTCAGTCACCCGTGGCCTTCCAAGAAATATGTTTAAACGTAATAATTGGAAGTGTCGTAGTTTGCTTGTATTGTATTGCGTGAAAGATTTGTTTTTTTACGATATTTTGTTAACGTCATTATTTATTAAGAACTTTTTCCTAGCGGGTAAATAAAAAATAGAAATAAGTAAGGATGAATAAATTTAGAATAATCACGAGTTTAACCAAAGGAGAACCGAAATGAAGTGTAAAACTCTTTAGTTTGAAATTGGAATTCCGACAATCCTGGTAAAAAGTGGGGTATATTTTTCATTCATCCAATCTTGTTGCATTATTATTGAATAGTATTTATTTCGATCGAAAAATAATAATAATAAAAATAAATTGATTGTTTTGGAGACATGTTTAACAAAAGGATTACTAATGACTTAATAAAAAAAAAGGGAAGGGGAAATGTATCTTGAAGGAAATAAGTCATCATTATCTTGGAGGTAGGGTGTAAAAAATCAATTAAAACAAACCCGATATTATTTGGCAAGGATTCTAATCTTGATTTCCTGTTAAATGTAGCCAATTTCAATGTAAATCCTTTCTCCTTAAATGTCTCGGTTACTAGCCAAGGTAAATAAATGATTAAGCTTTTGTGATGATCATAATGATGATATAGTCAGGTATTTTGAAAAACTGCCTTTAAATTGAATTTTTGTAATTGATTTATAAATTTTTCTTTATCTTAGATTAATGGAAATATTTCTGCTAGAATGAGATGATAAGGTAAACGCCTCCAGCCTCATACTTTTGGTGAGTATTATTAAATAAATTATATAGATTATTAAAATTTCCTCTTTATTATAAGTTATCTCTAAATCTAGTAGAGCCTCTGCATGTCTTTCGTTTAGTTGAATATCAAGGATATGCCATTATGGGGACACAATAATTATGAGCGATCTTCAACAGAAACACTTGGATGAGAGCTAGATTGGTTTAAAACTTTTCATTTGTTAATGTAAAACTATTTAATTAGGACACAATATTGTAGATGAGTAGATTTTATTAGGGTAAGTAGACATCTCACAGTAAGCCACTGCGGATTGTTTATGGCCATAGCCATTGGTCGGACTGAACCATTTTTCACCTCCCCCATCATGAAATATCAACCAGCCTCGTGGTGTAGTGGTCAGAGCACCCGAATACAAGCCTAGGGATCTTGGGGTCGATTCCCGGCTGGTAGCTTGGGTATTTTTCCATTTAGGGAAATGATCCCAACAGTCACCAGGGTTTGGTTAGTTAGTCTTGAGTTAGGTTAAGATTCATACCAGCTCCACAACTTTATAATACTGATCATCACATCATCTCATTGCGGGTACGACGTGTATACAATCTCCATAAGTGTACCCTGGACAACGTTTTGAGCCAACAGAGTGGCTAATAGTCTACATTTAACGCAATTTAATTTGAATGTCATGTCCCTCCCGGTCATATATTTAATAATATAGCAACAAATTAAAGAAATTTTGCACCTTGTCAAACGTCTGCAGATGCATAAATATCTGTTCAAACATTTATTGACGTTCTTATAACCCTTGCCAGCTTAATACAGTTGTTTAGTGAATTTCTTACACCACTTCTTCCTATCTAATAGGGCTGTAAGCATTTCGATTATTATAATGAGGCTTTGGAAGAGGAAGGAAGAGTTATAGGAAATGTATCCGCAGTTTTATGGAAGGAGAGTGAAAAACCAATCATAGAACAACAACCCTCAATACACCCAATCAGCATTCTAACCCTGACTTCTTCGTCACCGGAAAACCAAACTAGATATATTTTAGTTCACGTTCCCTCCGATGTGGGTTTGATATTAGCTGGTTGCGTCAACTTGGTGATAGTTAAGTGCAGAACTCTGGTATTACTGAACAATTAACCACTTGATATTTGTTTACGCACAAACGTAAGATAATCTATAAATTGTACACCCCTAGAACTACGCTTCAGCTAGATCAAGAAGAGCTCTTCTTTCAGAAATGTGCGTCTGTAAAATGTGTTCGACTACGGACATTTATATTGCAACCTACATAAAAGTTTTATATTTTCTGAAAGAGAAGACTTTAGGTATATATAAACACAAAAATCGGTATCGATTGAACTTCATCTTGAACTCAAAAACGTAAGTGAAGCTTGCCCTTTGTAGTTGTCCGTCGGTCTGTATGGTGTGTGTACTGTAAAGGTAACATATTGCAATAGATTGAGCAGAATATGTTTGTATTCACTTCGTATATTTTCATAATAGAACCCTTTTGAAATCCATCTTGTTGAATAAACATAATTAGGATTCTTCTTTGAAAATGTAACTTTGTGATAATATAATATGGTGGATGCGAGCTAAAGTAAAATATTTCGGAGAGTACGAAGAAATTTAAAGTCTCGAAAGCACTGGGGATTGTGTTGGGATTCCAGGCAAAGCAATAACGCGGGATCTGGACATACAAGTATAACAATAAAAAACAACAATGTGATTACCGACGATAAACCGTAGCTCCAACAAAGGATAATACCTAAAATAAAATAAATACTTTTAACAAGGATACTAAAATGTGTTACTCTACAACATATACAATAAAACCAACAGGTAGATTTGTATCATTGCTTCGTAGTTTGTTGTTAATGTTTTCCATTTCCGGTATCCTACCTGTGAGTATTCGTCTGTATATATATTACAACTGTAAATTTGTCTGTACGTTCGATTTCATCCGTTTGTTTGTTTCCAGTGAACTCAAAAATTGGTGACCTGGTGGTCTAGGGGTAAGGTGTCAGACTTCTGTGCTTAGGGTCCGGGGTTCAATCCTCGGTCCCGGCACAGATTTATCTGATTGCAAACCCTTCCTTCACCTCTGACAAGATGTGTATTAATCACAACTTGTGAATGTGAGGAATGCCAGGCCTCCACCGTGGTTCGTATTCCACGTTAAACTGTAGGTCCTCCATTTCATCTCACAATCACCCTACCATTGCACATTAGCGTAAGTGAGTATAACCCGAACGAGTAGTAAGACGCGGTGCTAATAATAAAAATAATAATAATAATAATAATAACTCAAAAATTACTCATTGGATCGAGATGGGACTGCTTCTGTTGTTAATACTTATCCTTAAGAATAAAGGGTAAGTTAAATAGCATCACGCTATCTAATCATCAAGAAAAGTAGTTTCGAAAAATAAACGATTGTTAGTGTGGTTACATTTGTTGTTTTTATAATTTGTAATAATTCAAATATATTAATTTATAAATATAAATCTTCTTTGTAAGTTTCCTTGGCAACGAAGGGTTTGGAAATATCAACAAATCAGGAATGTATAATTTTTACTTTCTCTCTATCTTACAGGTAGAGAAAGTATGGTGATCGTCAAAAAAATCGAACTCGAGATTTTGATGAATTTTGACGTTTCATGACTTCCTGAATCCGAAAAAGTGGTTTTTGAATTTCCGTCTGTCTGTCTGTCTGTCTGTCTGTACCTCCAACTAGAGCCTAAACTATTTTACCGATTGAGCTGAAACTTGATATCTAGGGTTTTCATAGGGTTGCCCCGAGGGATTTTTGGAATTGGATATCTACCCCTAAAATTAAGGGTAGTTTACTGAAGGGAAAAAAGAGAAAAAGTTGATTTTCTCAAAATCGGCTCTAACGATTTTGATTAAATTTCATTTATGGACATTAATAAATATTACAAACAAAATGGCTACTCTCAATATTTCGGCAAAATCGCGTTAAGGGCTCCGGTCTGATGCGTAAATTAACATTTTTTATAATAGCTCCGAAACTATTTGAGATATCAAATAACTTAGCATTACAAATATGTATATATATTTATAATACAAATATTTTATTCGAAACATATTTTTATAAAATCAATAATTTTCATTCTATACGCAATTATATATATATTTTTAGCTTTTTGGACATTAAAGCTTAAGTATTGCGATCGTAAAAAAAACTAACCTGAAATGTTGATGGATTTCGACGTCTCATGACCCCCCGAACCCTAAAAAATAGTCTTTGCAATGACGTCTGTCTGTGTGTCTATTAAAACTTAAAATTAAGGGTAGTTTACTGAAGGGCAAAAAGAGAAAAAGTCGATTTTCTCAAAATCGGCTTTAACGATTTTGATTAAATTTCATTTATAAACATTAATAAATATTCCAAACAAAATGGATACCCTCAATATTTCGGCAAAATGGCTTTAAGGGCTCCGGTCTGATGCGTCAATTAACATTTTTTTAAATAGCTCCGAAACTATTTGAGATATGAAATTACTTAGCATTACAAATATGTATATATATTTATAATACAGATATTTTATCAAAAACATATTTTTATAAAATCAATAACTTTCAATCTATACGCAATTATATGAATTTTTTAACTTTTTGGACATTAAAGTTTATAAATTGCGACCGTAAAAAAAACAAACCTGAAATGTTGATGGATGTCGACGTCTCATGACCCCCCGAACCCTAAAAAATAGTCTTTGCAATGCCGTCTGTCTGTGTGCCTATAAAAACTTAAAATTAAGGGTAGTTTACTGAAGGGCGAAAAGAGAAAAATTTGGTTTTCTCAAAATCTGCTCAAACGATTTTGATTAAAATTCGTATCTAGGCGTTGATTAAGATTATAAATAAACTGGCTATTTTCATTTTTCTATGAAAATGATTTTTAGGGTACATTACAGAAGCGTTAATTTCCGTATCTCCACAACTATTGGAGAAACTAAACAACTTATCATTGCAAAATTGTAGGACTATTAGAAATAAAAAACTTTTATTTGACATATATTTTTATAAAAGCAGCAGTTTCTGAGATATTTGCAAATATATTAATACAATTTTGTGAACTTTAGTTGTAAACATATACTACTTAAGTCTTAACGCAATAATTCTCCAATGCCATAGAGTAATTAAATATAAGTATCTAAAAAAGTATGTTATTTTTCTTTAAATCTCTTAGGAGAAATGTTTGCATAGCAATGATCTATCTCCATTTTAGACTCAATAGTCAATATTTACATTTTTTATTGGTCAAAATGTATAAATGAATAATTAAATATCAATGCGATGACTTGAAGATCTGCAACACCTTATAAAATGTTAAAACTTTAACCAGAATCGAAATTTTAATACGAAGTGTTGACCCTTGTGGAAGACATTAAACTGTTTGAAATGTTCTAAGGTGGACAAAGATGCGCCTCTTTTCTCATTGATTCTATATCATTGTATATTATTTTATGCGTGTTCTTATGTGGAGTGGTGATGATACAATGTACATTATTCCGTTCAGAAATATTACGAGTTTATAGAAAGAGAGAGAAAGTCTGTGCGGTGCGCCGTACAATTTATTTTTAATTAGCACTAATAACAAAAAGTACAGATATTGTCTATAGAGAAGTTATAACTTATTCTTCAAAATAAATAACAGCTTTTAACATATATTTAGACGATAATTTTTATTTTGATATCGTGTTTTAGTTAGCCAAATTTTCACGTTTTGTGACACAATGTAAAACAATAATGGATTAATATTTATACATAGTTTAATAGTTGCTTACTTTTCCCTGCGGTTAATTTTATATTCTATAAAAGAATAAAGTTACTTTATAAAGTCCCAGTGTGAAGAACGAGTACACCAGATAGCTTTCTCTGTGAACTCGAATTTGTGTAGTGATTTCCTTTCCTACCGGCTAGCATAAACTATAAGAAAACCTACAAATCCATTTTCAGAATTTCTGTCGGTCTGTCTGTCTGTTTGTTGCCAGTAAACTCAAAAATATTACCAGTGAGCGAAATAGTTTCTAGAAACCGGTCGTAAAGTCTGTTCAGCGTAGGAATTGTTCTCTGAAAGGCCTTTTTCCCTACCAGAAATCTATTATATAGTAGGATATTGGTAGGAAAAAAGACCTTTCAGAGAGTAATTCCTACCGTGAATGGAGTTTAAGCAGTGCACTCTCGTCGCGGCTGGTATTGCGGGTACGGGAGATGGCAGGTGATATGAGTTGGAGATTGGAGGGGGGAATAGGGGTGAGCCCAAGCTTCTTCTTGCTTCTTCGTACACGTGTAAACACTGTTCTTGAAGTTTCATTCCCATCTAGCATTTGAAGTTATCGAATGTGTTGATGTATTGTTTACTGCAAGTGAAGCCGCGGGCAAATACTAGTATTACAATAAATAATAAAATATATATAGTTTCAAAAATTAGTAACTATAGACTATAGTGTGTCCTTCATGGATTAAAGATTGGCTGTCCAATAGTATTACTAAATATGGCTAGAACATAATTAATAAGAGGTTTATAGTCCTAGGATTTTTTATTCACAATTTCCGTACAAAGGAGGAAATTTAAACTTTTAGGTAGGTCGATTAATATTTAATCCTTTAAAATAGTGAATGTACTTGAATATTGATATTTTTGCACTCAGCGCATTTACACTGTTTTTATTGAAAACACTCAGGGAAGTTTTAATATATTTACTTATTAACTTTTCTAATATTCCCATAAAAAATATTACACATGTATACATCAAAAAATCACACCGATACTATAAACATGGAAGATTTGGAAAAAATTATGTGATCAATCACTATCTTTAGTGTTTTTTATCCACCTTTCCTGTACCTTGTTACAAAAATAAATGATACATCATTGAGAAATTTTGTAAATAAATAATACATACATACATACCTAATCACATTGGTCCCTTACGGGTTAGGCAAGAAACTGCATATAGTACAAAATCCATCACTATATTTCGTCACACTTACCTATCCTTGCATACTCCCTTCGCTTCAATAACATTCATACACTAAGTCATACACGCTCTTTTATTCTTAGGACTTTTAATGTTTCTCTTTTTCACACATTCATCTACAACATTTAACTACGTATTTATTATATGGTCTATCCCTTCCTTTTTATCCATTCACTCTTCCGTCATATATTTGCTTCATCACTCAATCCACACTCATCCTCTCAACATGCCCAAACCAACGTGAGACGCTTCTTTCACACTAACCTAGAGGATTCCCTTTCAAACCGCATTCCTTAAACACCTATTCATTTCTGACTCTACACATATGAGTATTTCCACATACATTTCTTAGATATCTCATTCTAACCACATTCACCTTGCTCTTGTGTTTCTTCCGACAAACCCAATCTTCACATCCATAAAACAACGTTGGCATCAACACACTTTTATACACTGCCATCTTTGCCTCTTTCGATACTACTTCATTCATTGCAATAGTCCACAAACATCCAACTAATCTCCACGATGCATTCACCCGTCTGTTGATTTCACCATTCAACCTTCCATTTCTTACAAAACATCCAATTGGGATATTAACTCCAATATTTCTTTCATTGGCAATCCAGTATATTTTTAGTGACACCTTAAATCATGTAAACCACGGAAATAGATTCCATTAAGTTAAATTAAATTGGATTGTGTTAAACTGATATCTAAGGAAAAAAGTAAAAGATTACACGTTTTCAGAAATAATTCACTGGTAAGATTTATAATGGCCTGAGTGAAATGTAAAATGAATATTACATTTTATTTTAACGATAAATCAAGTCTGGAAAGAATCAGAGTAATTTTTCAAGCGTATCTCCTGTAGTCGCAGTACCACCACACAGTATACTCCACCTCCGATACTTCCAGACGATTTATGTTTGGAGTCTTGATCGCAAGTCAACTTCCTGTGACAAAATAAAATATGGTACTATATATTTCAAATCACAGCGTTTTATACATTTCTTAATGGGACCGTTTTTATAGAACACGTAATATATTGCCTCTTCCATTTCGCTACTCTTTATCAAAGACAGGATGAGACATTTCGTATGCTAAGCAAGTTGCTAAGATACTAAGGGCCTTTATGTACACTACGTTTACGTTGAAAGTTAGTTTACTTACCTTGCTTGGTTCCACTATGGCGCAGCTTATAATAAGGTTTAGTGTAGTCCGTCAAGTCAAGACTGTTACTTTTCACGCTAAGCCGAGTGAACGTGGTTGCGTCTTACTTGGAGAATTAGTCTGAAAAGTGTAGAGTATTGAATTTTGTTCAAACTTCAAATTGAAACTAAGTTAAAAACGATTTAAAAAACTTAATGATCATTGTATTGTGTTATTTTTAAGTGTACCGCGTCTTGCTACCCATTAGGGTCTTTTAACCATCTACCTTAATGGGTTAGGGATAAGTGAGGTAGATCTTAGATTAAGTGTACCTGAATTTAGCTAGAAGGAAGGATAGGAAAACAAGGGGGGAAAACCTATGTGTACTCAGGCGTGTTTCCAACCCCGAACTCCCTCTCACAGGTACACAAAACCTGATGAGAATGATGCCTTCCTCTGTGTAGCCACCGGTTCTGGTATGGAATATCATGTATGTATATTGGATTTGATTAAATGAGTAGGTTTTAATATGACGTTATTAATATTATAGTAATATAAATTTTGAAATTCATGCATAAATTTCAATTTCAAACCATTCGAAACAACTATTAGATTTATTTGTGTGTAAGCTGACATCCAATTAGACACTGGTGTTATTTACCCCTCATTTATTGACTAGTTTCAAACATCTTAACTCACTCGGTAGCATGTTTCTTACTGAGCTTTCATATTGTTTTTAGAACATTCTCGATATGCAACCTTTCAATTTTTTTAAATATACAAAATTGTTGTGTAGAACTTCGGTAATCGTTGTCAAAAGTAATCACTAATCGCTTCACATTTTAAATACAGTTTATATAATGAAATGTCCTTTATTTTTTTACAAGTTGCTTCATAGTAAAAGATTTTTATATTTATGTGACTACGTAAAGTAATATTTATAACAGTAAAGAAACAATAACTGTTCTTACGATTTTATATTTGTATTTGGGAGAATATACAGGAAAATGAATAGAAAACATATAAAAGGGAACTAACCCAATATGGCTTTTACATTGAACAGAGCACAGGACACACTTTACATTCCTGCCATTGGACAAAGAGGTAATGGATCGATCGTTACCACCCAATCCCCCGGCCTAGGTTTCATTCTATCGGAGCTCATCAGGAGGAAGTGTGAAACGCGCAACGCAACTGAGATAAAGATATGTACCATGGTTTGTTCAACTGCTTCTGTGGCCGCGTGGGCTAAGACATCACTCTCACAATATACTAGACTGCCAATGATGGAGATTCAGGGTTCAGATCCTGTTAGGCTATAATGAGAGTGGCTTTTCCTATATGGTTTTCCACTCTCCATCTACGCAGATACAGATAAACTCCTTATAAATTCAACCTTCCTCATCCCTAGAAAATTAGTGTAGTTAGTACATATGCGAATAACCCGAGCAGTTAATAAGAATCGGTGCTAAATTAAATAATATAGAATGTTTGTAAAAAAATCAACATTTTATGACATATATTTTATTGCTATACAGATTTTAGTAAGCGTAATACTATTAAAAAAACTTCTATGGTGAATCAAATAGCCGAAGCTGTTATTAATTTTAGAGAGGAATTCACCATCTAGAATTTTCAGAATATTCTATGGTGAAGTTAAACTTATTTTTCAAAAAAATCCAACCGACGTTTCGCTAATTGATCTCATATTCTGATGGTACGAGTTATGTCTTTTTTTAACTCTTAATTTTAAGAACATGGTTATTAACAACTCAAGGTCCTTTCAGAGGAAGTGCACCCACATTAGTAAGAAGAGTGGATGAAAACAAACTCCTTTGCAACCCAGAGAGGTACTTGCCCTGATCCTCATATCACAGTAATTCCATAATATTAGGAAAATGACGTTTCATACCATATGACCACCAGTATGGGTAAGCTATGGCCTGTAAAGTTTAAGTGCTATAAAGGGGGTTCCCGAGGAGAGACCCACTTCCATTTACGGTGGTAATTCCATTTCCTTTCCAGAGCAAATTCCCTTTTTATGTCCATCGAGTGAGCATCGTTCTTTTTATTCCTCTCTACAGTTAAAAGTTTATCAAGTGTAAACCTATCAATTTCTGCATTCCTGACTGGACATAAATGTTCGTTGAGACTTTCCGCCTTAAGCTAAAAAAAACACCTTTGTTGATAAAAAAATTATTTCTAGTATAATGAACACGAGTGAAGTAGTGTTTTTACCGTCGTATTAGCGCGGAGATCGAGTTTTGAATCATATGTGCATTTGAGTTGGTTATTACAAATGGGATCTATCACTTGATTTTATTTATGTGATTCCCACCCATGTAGTCAATTTATTAAAAATAACCTCAATGCCTCATCAATTAGATAAGTAATTTTTATTTGTTGCTCATATGTCCGCTCACGGCAGCTGTTTGCAACCGATTACGACGCGTAGATCAGTCACTGAAAAGCATCATCTAGCACCATTCCTCCGTTACAAACAAATATATCATCATGATAAACAACTATTGAACATTTGTATGTATATACAAGCTAACTTTTAGACATCTATAATGTATACATTTGCATAGGTATGTTGCTGTCCCATTGCCACGACGATTGCCATTGCAGTTAATATTATTTTCATTATATGGATATATCCAAAATCTCTTTTTGTTACGTTTTTTATACCTGTAGTAATACTAAGCCCACCTCATAACTTGGTCACGAGACAATATGTTATCAAATATCTAGAAGCCCCGAAGAAGATACTTGCAGCTAGATAGTACAAGTTTAATCCCTAACCAGTTCGTTCACATTTTAGTAGCTTCGTGGATGAAAGGCAAGAAGAACTGTCTGCGGGGAAAAGAGAGTGTAGAACCACTCAAAGTAAACCCCCATCAGCCAATATGGCCAGGGTATCGCACTCAAATATCCCCAACAAACCAGACCAGACGAGACTGACGCTTTCTACTACTATAAATCCACATGGCTGACTCACTCACTCACTCACTGACATTAATGTTTACCCACTTCCAGATGAGCTAGAAACTTGAAATTTAGCAAACTAATAGATTCTGGCCTGTAACCGACAGGAAAATTCCAAAAAGTTATAAAAATTAAATTTTAACCACCGAAAAAAATCCAAATGGTGTAGCAATTAAAGTAGGTGCGGTATATACAATACAATACCGGTAACTTTGTTGTTACGTTCAAAACAACGCTGGAATTATATTAGTTTACATCCACTTGCAAAGAAAACTCACTGGGGGTTTGGTGGCGGAGCCCTCAACGAGCAAAGCGAGCTAGTTTTTATGACCATGTGTGCGTAACCTGCAGTAAATCCGTAATAGGTCCAACCCCTGCCTGACAAATCTGTGACACAGCGTGATCTGACCTGCAAACGACAGTCTTATTGACCTCGTTTTTTTTTTATAGCACCACGTTTTACTACTCGTTCCGGTTATACGACCTTGTGGGCCAACTAATTTCGCCAGTGTGTTATAGCTATGGAAGTTTGTATTTTAGGGAAGTATTCCCGCATTTGCGTGGAGATTGAGTGGAAAACCATTTAGGAAAAGCCAATCTCAGTACACACCAACTGGGATTCGAACCCTAGTCTCCCCGTCATCGGTAGTTTAGTCTTTGGCGGAACTGAAATCTTATAGCTTAGACTAGTCAGACACATAAGCGGGTTTTAGCCTAGTATTGACCTTACATTAATACATGAAATATTGTTGGAATTAGAAAATATATGAACAAAATTTGTTAGATTATTAAAATCCCTAAATAGAAAATTTAACATTAAAATTAAAGAAATTTAATTTAAAACAAATTGTTAAAAGGTTCGTCTTAATTCCGTGTTGGTTGGTTACAAATAGGTTTTCTGAATTGTTGATCTTCTTGGGTTTTTATTTATTAAAGGAACTCGAGTATTATCATGGAAATGTAATGTGACTGTGGATGATCATGTTCCATCTCTTGTGGCCTCCCATGTTCCCTTCCATGTTCCCTGTCTTGTGTCCTCCCATGTTTCTTCCCATGTTCCCTCTCTTGTAGCCTCTCATGTTTCCTCCCATGTTCCCTGTCTTGTGTCCTCCCATGTTCCCTCCATTGTTACCTTCCGTGTTCCCTCTCTTGTGGCCTCTCATGTTTCCTCCCATGTTCCCTCTCTTGTAGCCTCTCATGTTTCCTCCCATGTTCCCTGTCTTTTGTCCTCCCATGTTTCCTCCCATGTTCCCTCTCTTGTGGCCTCCCATGTTTCCTCCCATGTTCCCTCTCTCGTGGCCTCCCATGTTCCCTCTCTTGTGGCCTCCCATGTCTCCTCCCATGTTCCCATCTCTCGTGGCCTCCCATGTTCCCTGTATTGTGGCCTCATATGTTCCCTTCCTTGTTCCCTTCTTTTTGTGGCCCACATTCATATGACTTCACGTTCATATCTCTAAATTAAACCAAAGAAAGTGTGAACGAGAAACAGAAAAATAGTAACACTAAAAGGAAAAGAGACGATACATAAGGGAAGCGAGCTTAGGGTATACTTAAAGGCTTCACAACCCCCACCCCTGCCACCCTCTCAACTTAATACCACCCCTGAGTCCTTCTAGAGAATATCCCGTTTGATCTCTTTCTAAAGTCAGGGCGGATCTTTTGACTTGCCTTTTCATAACGTTGGCTTTAGCCTGCCCTACTATACACATATATACCTATATTTACATATATGTTTGTGTGTGGGTTTGTAGTTAGAGACGTTTAAAATTAATCAGATAAAAACACAACTTACCATTCCTTCCAATCATTAGCTGAGAGTTATAGACCATAGATTAGGTTCTGCATGGTAACAATTCAGTAATAAAGCATACCATAGATATCATGCCTGTCACACAAATCTAATGCATAATTATTATGATATGCAAATGAGACTAAATATAAAATACCTTTCTCGTAGATATCACATTTGTTTATTGATTTATGTAGAGTACTTTCTGTGTCTATGTCTGTGTATTCATATTATCCTAGCAATTCTAATGTATGTATGTATGTGTGTATGATGTATGTATGTGTGTATGATGTATGTATGTGTGTATGATGTATGTATGTGTGTATGATGTATGTATGTGTGTATGATGTATGTATGTGTGTATGATGTATGTATGTTGTATGATGTATGTATGTATGTGTGTATGTGTGTATGTGTGTATGTATGTATGTATGTATGTATGATGTATGTATGTGTGTATGATGTATGTATGTGTGTATGATGTATGTATGTGTGTATGATGTATGTATGTGTGTATGATGTATGTATGTGTGTATGATGCATGTATGTATGTATGTATGTATGTATGTATGATGTATGTATGTGTGTATGATGTATGTATGTGTGTATGATGTATGTATGTGTGTATGATGTATGTATGTGTGTATGATGTATGTATGTATGTATGTATGTATGTATGTATGTATGTATGTATGTATGTATGTATGTATGTATGTATGATGTATGTATGTGTGTATGATGTATGTATGTGTGTATGATGTATGTATGTGTGTATGATGTATGTATGTGTGTATGATGTATGTATGTGTGTATGATGTATGTATGTGTGTATGATGTATGTATGTGTGTATGATGTATGTATGTGTGTATGATGTATGTATGTGTGTATGATGTATGTATGTGTGTATGATGTATGTATGTGTGTATGATGTATGTATGTGTGTATGATGTATGTATGTGTGTATGATGTATGTATGTGTGTATGATGTATGTATGTGTGTATGATGTATGTATGTGTGTATGATGTATGTATGTGTGTATGATGTATGTATGTATGTATGTATGTATGTATGTATGTATGTATGATGTATGTATGTGTGTATGATGTATGTATGTGTGTATGATGTATGTATGTGTGTATGATGTATGTATGTGTGTATGATGTATGTATGTGTGTATGATTATGTATGTATGTATGTATGTGTGTATGTGTTTATGTGTGTATGTGTGTATGTATGTATGTATGTATGTAGGTTTATTTTATGTATATACTCTTCGAATTCTTCGAACCAACATATATCTCTTCTATCATATCAACATAACATTTTGAATTTGAGTTAAATCAACTTCCATTTGGTTATTTAGTTAGGCACTTATTTACTCATCCAAGTTATTTTTACGTAATATTTGTAAACAGTTTGGCAGAATATTACAGTTTTTGGTTAGGTTTAATTGAACCCCTCCCATTTCTCCTTGTGACAGGCAGGAAATTTATTAGGTGTAATATATGGCAACACTGTTTGTAGTTAATTGTGGCAGCACTTTATATTATGAGCCAGTGTATGTGTATGTGTATGTACTGTACAAAAGTTAAAGAACGCCCGCAGTGCTCACAGACAATTGTGAATCAAATAGCGGTTCACAATCCAATTAGTGAGATTTTTATTATTTTTATATTATTTTACCAAAAAACTATTCATATTTGTATTTTAGTTAATTTTAATACAATAATTATTTATCAAATAAGTTAAAATTATAAACAATCTATCAACATTATGTTTAAATAAATAGGAAATTAAAAGAGGGTGTCGATGAACCCCGCCTCCCCTTTTTAGTAAATCCTGTGACAAAATTTAACATAGGTATGAAGGGCTAGGTTGAGGATGTAGGAGAAGCGAGAAAAGTCCAGTGTTTTTGCAGTTTTTATGGCAAAACATTTTGTTGGTCAAAATACTCAAAAATTTTGCTTCAATACAGATATAAAGTTTGATTTTATTCACACGGTGATATCAACAGTTGTTGAATATCTGTCATGAAAATATCGGCATTAATGACAAACTTTCTAAATGAAGAGAAAAGTTTGTCATTAAATTCAAGGACAGATTTGAAAAATATTCAAAAACTGTTGATATAACCATGTGAAGAATTTTAAACTCTGTGTTTGTCTTTATTATGACCGGTCGCTAGTTCATATAGGATGGGAGCACACACACACATTTAAATAATACGATAGATGTGTTTCTAATCTACAAATAACTAGTTTAATAACATGAAATATAAACAATACAATTATTTACAAAAGATGCTTGATAAAGGGTATCGATCCCTGGGTAAACTACCCTAACTCTAATATATTCTTAGACCATGCAGAGGTCTTAAGTTTGACGACATTCACTGATAAAATACCGGACACAACTGTCCTGCTAGCTTGTCATTCAGTTTGTCCTTGCGTGGACTCCGGGTCATGAACCGGTCGTTCATACCTAACTGGAATGTTCATGGTCATTACAGAAGACATTGTCTCAAGACTTGGAATGTAATCGTAAACTAGGCAGCCGTCCTAAGTTGCAACTATTCCTAATTTTTAACTTTACACTTCTGTAGCTGCACATTCTTAATTTTGAGTGTACACTCTGTTCAACATATGGTTGGATCCTGTTGAATCCCAACATCTTGAACGAATATTTGATTATTTTGACCGAAAAAATATTTTGCTATAAAAATAATACAAAAACATTGACATTTTCTCTCGTTCCCCGCCTTAATAGCACAGTTTGAATGATAAATACTAGAGTAGAGTAGAGGTCACCAAACCATCGATTGGATATTATTCTCGGTAGCTAGCGTGGAAATTGCTTTCTTGAAAAGCCTTTTTACCAAATTTTGTCTTTCATAATTCTTGACCCGGTCCCCTGATGTTGAAGGCTCAAAAGTTTTTATATTGCGTATTGAAGAAAGGCTAAGCCCCATGGTAAAATGTACTCAAGCTCTTCAAGTTCAGGAGTATTTTCATCTTGTTCTTTGAAAAACACGACTATTCCAGGCAGAATTCTTTTAAACTATGGAGAGTTAATATTTTGCTCTACAAGACACTTTTATATGAAGCAACCCGTTTCGGTGGTTGATTGATCTAAGGCAGGGGTTAAGCTACGTAATTTAAATTATAAACGGACCGGATGACACATTTCCTCTCCTCTGGTGGGTTGTATACTCCCACCCCCTCCCAATCATTTCCAACACTTAAAAAATATGAGGATATAAAATATATAATATAAAGATATAATATATATTTAAATTAGAGTTTTGTTTTAACACCACGTCTTACTACTAGATTGTGCAACACGCTTATGTTTTAGTTACGCCAGTGATTTTAAGGCTTAGGAAGGTACACATTTAAAGGAAACGTACCCGCATTTGCATAGACGTATAGTGGAAAATGGTTTTGGTAAGACCACTCTCAGTACACCCGACCGAATATTTGAACCTCTATCTCCCCGTCATCGGCAGTCTAGTCTATTGCAATAGTAGCGTGTTAGACCACGCGGCCACTGAAGCGGATGAAATTTAGAGTTAATGTTCCGACAAGGTATATATATACAGGGTGTATCAATTTCTGTGGCAAGTAACTGGGATGTGGGTATTAGACCTACAAACAACACAAAAAGTCCATATGAACATAATATGTTTTGTATTTGATGCTTCCCGAGATTAGGCCTTATTTGATACAGCCATGTTCGTGTAGCTGTAGCCCTGTCTGTTACCAGCAGTGATACGTCACCTACAAGAGGTGAAACAGGGGTATATAAGGTAAGGCCATTATCAATTCCAGAACAAACTTTGGAGGGCTTAGCTTGGAAACCATCAAACATAGGACATGAGGTCTACTATCCAAACCCACATTATTCTCATTCATTCTCAGTCTTTATGTTGAGCACCTTTGGTCCAAGACTTCACCTGTGGGTCTTTTTCCCACTAGTTTTCCACTATTCCTCCACGCAAATACAGGTACACTTTTTATAAATTTAAAGTTAAATCACCCTAACACATTAAGCTTACATTACGCTTATAGCCAAACGGGTCTTATGACTCGCTGCTAAACATTTGAAATCTACGTAGTTGAAAGTCTCCATACATTAAACCTATCTGTCAAGATTTTGAACAACCCTCTTTGAATAACTTTCATAAGCCCTCACTTGGTGGAAAATTTTGACGACAAACTTCATAACCTCATTGGATTTTTTAAAAAATTTGGTAATAAACAAATTCTTTTTCTAGCAAAAAGGCCACTAATATATTTTGGACACGAGTAAAATATGGACTGAGTAGTTTCGTAATGTCTTTCATCGTTAGATTTGTTATTCTTTAAATTGAAATATGACACCTTTACACGGTAAATGAACCCGGGATTTTTGTTTAGTTACACCAATGCTATTACCACTGAGCTATACAGGATTCTTCCAACACCCAGGCCCCATTTTCTATTAACTTCCTTAAAAATTATCTCTTCCCACTCCGAGTGTAAACTACACGTGTGTTATTTATTTGAATTTAAATAAAATGATAAAACTTACACTCGCACAAAAGCACACAGAAACAAACCACTTGGATATGACTATAATTCAATCAAAACATCGAAACCCAACACTACGATGACAAACGTCACGCGTAAGTGCATCAATCATTGCGGGTGTATGCCCCGTGCTGCCAACCAACCTCGGACTCTAATATTTTAATGTAAATTTATGTTGCGCAATAAAAACTTGTAGTTCGTGATCGATGGATTGTTGACTCCTGCTCTAGTGAGAAATTTTGACACTCCCAGAACATGCTTAGCACCCTTTTCTCGTGATATATTTAAAACCCTTCTTTCGTGTTAGTAGCCTTTCCTCTTGATGTATTTAACACCTCTCTTTGTGTTAGTAGCCTTTCCTCGTGATATATTTAAAACCCTTCTTTCGTGTTAGTAGCCTTTCCTCTTGATGTATTTAACACCTCTCTTTAGTGTTAGTAGCCTTTCCTCGTGATATATTTAACACCTCTCTTACCCGCCTCGGTGGCGTAGTTGGCTAACGCACCAGTCGTGATGAGCCAGACACCAAGGACGGGGAAATCGAGGTTCGAATCTCGGTCGGGTGAACTGGGGTGATTTTTCCTAAATTGTTTTCCACTCTCCCTCCACGCAAATGCGGGTTCACTTCCTCTAAATTTAACCTTCCCAATTCCTAATACATTAGTGTAATTAGTACTTAAGCGTATAACCCGAACGGTTAGTAAGACGCGGTGCTAAATAATAAACACCTCTCTTTAGTGTTAGTACCCTTTCCTCTTGATATATGTTGACACTCCCCCCACCCCCATTTGTGTTTAGCACCGTTCCTAAATATATATATTTTGACACCCCTCATTCCTGTTTAGCCCTCTTCCTAGTAATATTCTGACATCCCTCGGTCTTGTTTCCTCGCAATGTATTTTGACCCTCCTCACTCGCTCCTCACTCTGGTATTGCACACTCACTCCTCAAATGTTTTGACACCCACTCTTCCATTTGAGCTTCTTTGAGACTCCTCGCTCTTAGTGGACTGTCTATCTTGCTAACCATTCCTTCCTTTGAGCTGTTTAAACACCCTTTACTGTGCATAAAACTCCTCTTCATAATCTTTTTAGAGCAGATCATATTTTTGGCGTGTTTATCGATTTTGTGATATATTCCAAACTCTTATATGGGCCTAGGCCACAGAATAGGTCCATTTATTTGTGTTACGTAGCTATGGAATCTCTTGTATTTGTAATTTATATCCATAACATTTATTGATTGTGGTGTAAACGTTCCTTTTAACACCGTGTCCTACTACCTGTTAAGGTTATACGAACATGTACTAATTACGCTAGTTAGTTAATGATGAATAAAAGTTGAATTAAAAAATGTTCCCACATTTGCATAGAGGGAGAGTAAAAAAACACTCTGGAGAAAAGCACTCTCAATAAAACGACGGGATTCCAACCCCGATCTCCCTTGTCATTGTCTAACATGAGAGTGACGCTTTTGACAATGTTACCACTGCACGAGGCGTATACATTTTTAGCTACCTTTAAAAGTGTAGTAAAATTAAATTTTATAAAACATAAACTACCTGTTAGTACAGTATGATTAATACTTATGTCAACTTCTTTCTATTAATAAATGCACTAGACGGACTTCTTTATGTAGTTTTTATCCGACAGAAGTATTGATCTTGTCAAACAAAAATTATTATAAATATGAATGAGTCGAGATTATTGCATTCTGAGGTTGTCTTTTCACGTTTGTGTTTAGCTTTGCTATTTTTTTCTTTCAAAATGTGAGACAGCTTACCCTGCTCTTGATTCATAAATTATTCAAGATAATCGACTTGTCTTTTTAAAAGTACAAAATGTAACTCTTTAAATAAAATATGGCCAAGTCTTTGCCGTTGAGAATGTCCCATTACCTTTGTCGGGGGTTTACTATAAAATTCCCTTTTTTATTATTATTTTCATCACACGGTTATTTTTTGCTACCAGAATTCTTTTAATATTTTTATACTCGACACATATTACTTTCTTTTATTACTACTCAACAGTTGGACATGTTATTAAAAACTACATAACGTGAGGTGGTACTGTAGACTGTATATTTATCTAAAAAATTAAATAAACGTAGTACATTTAAAAAAAATTTTCATCAAGTCTAACAGCGGCTACAAAAAAAATTAGTAAAATTCCAAATGCTTATCCGTGACCTACATGGCAGAATCGCAAATTTGTGTTTATAATTCGGTACAACTAGCCCGAGCAAAGTAAATAGTAGCTTTCAGCTTCCATCTTGAAAAAATGGCTGCCAAGAAAGTACTTATGATTGATTTTTGATCTATATCTCGTCTTTGCTTTCTCTGGATTAAAAAAAATAATCATTACGGTGGGAATATCAGGGTTTTATTCCCGGCCAAGTGTACCGAGGATGGTTTTCCTTAAACTTTTTTCCCCTCTCCCTTCACGTGAATTTGGATACTCTTCCTCTAAATTCAACCTTCCTTATCCGTGACTCTTTAGTGCAATTAGTACGTATGAGTATGACCTGAACAGGTCGTATGACGCGGTGCTAACAAAATAAATGGTACGGCACACCGCACAGACTTTCTCTCTCTTTCTATAAACTCGTAAGATTTCTGAACGGAATAATGTACATTGTATCATCACCACTCCACATAAGAACACGCATAAAATAATATACAATGATATATAATCAATGAGAAAAGAGGCGCATCTTTGTCCACCTAAGAGCATTTCAAACAGTTTAATGTCTTCCACAAGGGTCAACACTTCGTATTAAAATTTCGATTTCTGGTAAAATTTTAACATTTTATAAGGTGTTGTAGATCTTCAAGTCATCGCATTGATATTTAATTATTCATTTATACATTTTGACCAATAAAAAATTTAAATATTGACTATTGAGTCTAAAATGGAGATAGATCATTGCTATGCAAACATTTCTCCTAAGAGCTTTAAGGAAAAATAACATACTTTTTTTAGATACTTACTTATATTTAATTACTCTATGGCATTGGAGAATTATTGCGTTAAGACTTAAGTAGTATATATTTACAGCTAGAGCTCACAAAATTGTATTAATATATTTGCAAATATCTCAGAAACTGCTGCTTTTATAAAATATATGTCAAATAAAAGTTTTTTATTTCTAATATTCCTACAATTTTGCAATGATAAGTTGTTTAGTTTCTCAAATAGTTGTGGAGATACGGAAATTAACGCTTCTGCAAAGTACCCTAAAAATCATTTTCATAGGAAAATGAAAATAGCCAGTTTATTTCTAATCTTATTAAACGCCTAGATACGAATTTTAATCAAAATCGTTTGAGCAGATTATGAGAAAACCGACTTTTTCTCTTTTCACCCTTTATAAAACTACGCTTAATTTTGGATTTTAATAGACACACAGACAGACGGCATTGCAAAGACTAATTTTTAGGTTAGGGGGGTCATGAGACGTCGACATCCATCAACATTTCAGGTTAGTTTTTTTTTTTACGGTCGCAATACTTACACTTTTATGTCCAAAAAGTTAAAAAATTCATATAATTGCGTATAGATTGAAAGTTATTGATTTTATAAAAATATGTTTCGGATAAAATATTTGTATTATAAATATATATATACATATTTGTAATTCTAAGTAATTTCATATCTCAAATAGTTTTGGAGCTATTATAAAAAATGTTAATTTACGCATCAGACCGGAGCACTTAAAGCCATTTTGCCGAAATATTGAGGGTGGCCATTTTGTTTGGAATATTTATTAATGTTCATAAATGAAATTTAATCAAAATCGTTAAAGCCCGATTTTGAGAAAAAACGACTTTTCTCTTTTTTCCCTTCAGTAAACTACCCTTAATTTTAGGGGTAGATATCCAATTCCAAAAACTTCTCGGGGCAACCCTATGAAAACCCTAGATATCAAGTTTCAGCTCAATCGGTAAAATAGTTTAGGCTCTAGTTGGAGGTACAGACAGACAGTAGACAGACAGACAGACAGACAGACAGACAGACGGAAATTCAAAAACAACTTTTTTCGATTCAGGGAGTCATGAAACGTCAAAATTCATCAAAATCTCGAGTTCGATTTTTTTGACGATCACCATACTTTCTCTACCTGTAAGATAGAGAGAAAGTAAAAAGGGGAGAAAATCGTTGAATCCAAAACTCTCATTGCTGTTAATTAGTTGTTAAGGCACTTATTCATAGTAACTTACGTTCATCGGCTTATTTATATGGTTCGTCATTATTTCCTTCTCATTTTTACTTTCTATTAGCACCTTGGAGAGAAAATATTGTGATCGTCAAAAAATTCGAACTTAAGATTTTGATAAATGTCAACGTTTCATGACCCCTGAAACAAAAAATGTGGCTTTCACTATGCCGTCTGTCTGTACCTCGGGCTAGAGCAGAAAATATTCTACCGATTAGACTATAAAGTGGTATCTGGGGTTTTCATAAAGTCCTCTCGAGGGGTTTCTGAAATTAGATATTTGACCCTAATATTAAGGATATTTACCAAAGGGCCAAAAGAGAAAAAAATCTATGTTCTCAAAATTCACTCTAATGTTTTAATTAAATTTTATATCTATACACTGTTTATCACTATAAAAAGATGGCAAATTTTTTGTTTTATGAAAATGACTTTGATGGTTATTTACGTGAAGGGAAATTTTCAAATTTTCATAATTTTTCCCGGAATTATTTTAGATACAAAATAACTTACCACTGTGAAACTGTAGTAATATTAAAGATACAAATCTTTTATCTGAAATATATTTTTATAGAATCAACAGTTTCTGAGCTACAAGAAATTATATAAACTTTTTAATTCAGATCTTTGAGAATGAATTTTATTATTATGCCTTTAGTGGACAAAGATGTTTATATTTATTTCTCTCTATCTTACAGGTAGAGAAAGTATGGTGATCGTCAAAAAATCGAACTCGAGATTTTGATGAATCTTGACGTTTCATGACTCCCTGAATCCGAAAAAGTGGTTTTTGAATTTCCGTCTGTCTGTCTGTCTGTCTGTCTGTACCTCCAACTAGAGCCTAAACTATTTTACCGATTGAGCTGAAACTTGATATATAAGGTTTTATTAGGGTTGCCCGAAGGGGTTTTTGGAATTGGATATCTATCCCTAAAATTAAGAGTAGTTTACTAAAGGGATAAAAGAGAAAAAGTCGATTTTCTCAAAATCGGCTCAAACGATTTTGATTAAATTTCATTTATGAACATTAATAAATATTCCAAACAAAATGGCTACCCTCAATATTTCGGCAAAATGGCTTTAAGGGCTCCGGTCTGATGCGTAAATTAACATTTTTTATAATAGCTCCGAAACTATTTGAGATATGAAATTACTTAGCATTACAAATATGTATATATATATTTATAATACAAATATTTTATTCGAAACATATTTTTATAAAATCAATAATTTGAATCTATACGCAATTATATATATATATATTTTTAACTTTTGGACATTAAAGCTTAAGTATTGCGATCGTAAAAAAAAACTAACCTTAAATGTTGATGGATGTCGACGTCTCATGACCCCCCGAACCTAAAAAAATAGTCTTTGCAATGCCGTCTGTCTGTGTGTCTATTAAAACTTAATATTAAGGGTAGTTTACTGAAGGGAAAAAAGAGAAAAAAGTCGATTTTCTCAAAATCTGCTCTAACGATTTTGATTAAATTTCGTTTATAAACATTAATAAATATTCCAAACAAAATGGTAACCCTCAATATTTCGGCAAATGGATTTAAGGGCTCTGGTCTGATGCGTTAATTAACATTTTTTATAATAGCTCCGAAACTATTTGAGATATGAAATTACTTAGAATTACAAATATGTATATATATATTTATAATACAAATATTTTATCCGAAACATATTTTTATAAAATCAATAACTTATTCATATGTTAGCATTATTTCTTTTTTTTACTTTTTTGGACATTAAAGAAGTATTGGACCGTCAAAAAATAATCTAAAAATTTTGATGAATGTCGATGTTTCATGACCCCCTGAAACCAAAAAATGTGTTTTAATGCGTCTGTCTGTACTGGCTATAAAAACTAAATTAACGGGTAGTTAGAGGGAAAAAAATTGGTATAAATTGAGGTTTTGATAAATCCGTCTCGAGGGGTTTCTGAAATTAGAAATCGGGACTCCTAGAAATATTAAGGTATTTACCAAAGGACCAAACAGGAGAAAAAACAATTTCTTTCAAAATTAGCATTCTAATACTTTTATTAAATATTTTATATAGACACTGTTTATCGATACATATAAACAAGAGTTGACAATTATTATTTTTAGAAAATGACTATGATAGGTTATTTAATAAGGGAATTTTTCAAATTTATGAGATGTTTCTCCGCAAACTATTTTAGATCAATATAATTACCACTGTAAAACTGTAAAGATAATTACTAAAGATACAAATCTGTAACTGAAATATTATTTTTATACAGAATCAACAATATTTGAGCTTAAGCACATTTAAACTTTTAAATTTCAGTCATTGAGAATTTGATTATTTTTTATATTATTATGCTCTTATGAGTGGGAGAAAATGTCATTATTCCGTCAATTTACGGTAATCATAGAGAAGAAATCTTGGTTATTATTTCAATTTATGATCCATGAATAGTAAGGGTTTTATTTAATATGATAATATAAGTTCTATTTCGTTTCACAAATCTTACGAGATTTGTAAATGTTTACTTTAAGATAAAATGGGGAGAAGTTCTGTGCGCTTCACCGTACCATTTATTTTTAACACGTGAGAATGTAAATGACATTGCACTGGAGGCCGACGCACAAACACGGGATATCGCACAATAAATAGATATTGTATTGGTTGACTCCCAATAGTGGTGTTGGTTTATATAAACAACATCCTTTATTTAGGTATGGCCCACCTCGGTAGCTAGTTAGCCAACGCGCTAGTTCCGTGTTGAGATAGACTGCCGAGGACAGGGAGATCAAGTTCGTATCTCGCTCGAGTGAACTGGGACTAGTTTTTCCTAAATGGTTTTCCACTCTCTACCCACGCAAATGTGGGTTGACTTCCTCTGTATTCAACCTAAGCAACTAGCGTAATTAGTACTTAGGCATATAACCCTAACGGTTTGTAAGACGCGGTGCTTAAATACATAAATAAATAATTACATATTTAGGTATGTAAAGCTACATTTTATCCACATGACTATATTTTTCCTTTTGTAGCTCTGAAAGTCGTGCTCCACTTGTTTTATTTTAATAAAAATTACTTCATTGTTATTTTTTATACAAATGATTTAAAACAAATCTTCTTAAAACAGTGGTTAGGGAGGGGGGGTCATATTTAATCTTACGTAAGGTTTATTATCAATGTTTAAAGTTATAAAAAATCTAAAAGATCACCAAATTAATTTATTAATTAATTACCTGCTTCAGTGGTCGCAGGTCTAAGACACTACTTTCACAATGACCAGACTGCCGATGACTGGAGATTGAGATTCAAATCCCGGTCCAGTGTATTAAGGGTTTTTTATTAAATAGTTTTCCACTCTCCCTACATGCGAATTAAATACATTTCTTCTTAATTCAACTTTCCTAATCCCTAACCAAGTAGTTTGATTAGTACATATGCGTATAGCTCGAACGCGTAATAAGACGTGGTGCCAAAAATATAATTTTTATGAATAGAATTATAAAATTTCACTTATATTAATTTCATGTAGGCCTCCTTATAATGTGTTATACCTAATTTGCTATTCTAAAGTTTGATATCACTCGCTTTATTACCAATCCTGATGTCTTAAAATAACTAAACACTTAAATAATCTAATTCACATTTTTTTTAAAAAACGCAAGATAGAGGGAGTTAGGGGGGGGGAAAGGAAAAATCTACGTGGGTGAGTTAGGGTGAGGGGAGATGCGAAAGTAATGAAAAAAGACTTATGTAATTTGAGGATGGGGCCTTATGTGAGACAAGAACAAAATGTAATCTACTTCTCTCTCGAGTTTTTATTTTACAAATCAAGTAACGTCTGTTCTTATTTCATCCATTCATTTCTATTTTCTTCTAGCTCTCCCTCCAAATTTCAGTATAAAATTACATAGAAGGATTATTTTAGGATGTGTGCACAAATTTTGTCAAAAGACAATAACAGTTGTTCAATACAATAGTTTTGCTGATTCAGGTTCACTCGGGTATTTTTTTTTTATATATTTCCTTCTAGTTTGACGCTAACGATATTATATCATCATGACACGTCTGTAGACAGCATCACTCAATATTAAATCTGAGTGCAATAATTCGTGAAATATTTAACGCTATTACGTATTTCACTAAGCATAAATTTACATATTCATCTGCTGACTCCTTTATAATTTTATCAATAGTTAGATAAGATACCTGTTTGAGTCCAACCAGTTTTTGAATCCCCGCCTCGTTGGCGTAGTTAGCTAACGCGCTAGTTTCGTGCCCAAGCTAGATTTCTTGAGGACGGGGTGATCAAGGTTGATTCGTCGGGTGAATTGGGGTGGATTTTCCCCCCTTTAACTCCACGCTAATGCGGGTTCACTTCCTCTATATTCAACTTCCTAACTCCTACCCATTAGCGTAATTAATATTTAAGCGTATAACCGAAAGGGTAGTAAGACGCGGTGCTAAGTAAGTTTTAAATCTTTTCAATGGATCTTGACCTGGAGGATCTTCCAATGCCTAACGGAGAATTGATTTTATTAGTATCTTTTTTTTCCTCAATTAGTAAATACTTACTTTACCAGTGAATCGTTGCAGATTGGTTATATTTTTTTTTAGCACCAAGTTTTACTACCCATTCAAGTTATACTAATTACACTAATGAGTTGGTCCACGGACACACGGAGAGCAGAGCAGAGCTCACAATTCAAACTTACAAAGAGCAATGGTGACAGCCTCACAGAGAGCGCAACTGACAGCGGTGCAGAGAGAGAGAGAGAGATAGCACGTGTAGCGAAGCTCGTTGCTGAGAGGACGGTTCACTTTGTGTGTTTTTGTGACTGGTCGAGGCGGATGGCATCATAATTTCTGCTAGTTATATTTCATTTAGTAAAGGGATTTTGCCAAAATGGATGGTGAAACACTGTTTCTGAAGTTAACAGTAGAATTCCTTTTTGGACAGTAAAGAAATAAAGTATTTATTGACATCCTTGTATATTCAAAAAATGTAGTTGGATATTTTCGAAGTTATTAAAATAAATTATTTAATTCTCCATAAACTTCTCGTTGTTCGATTATTTCGTGGGTTCAGCCTTTTCTATGCAATGAGATATTATTATGTATTAAATTTATTATTAATTTCATTAGCACCGCGTCTTACTACCCGTTCGGGCTATACGCACTTACGCTAATGTGCAATGGTAGGGTGATTGTGAGATGAAATGGAGGACCTACAGTTTAATGTGGGATCCGAACCACGTTGGAGGCCTGGCATTCATCACATTAACAAGTTGTGATTAATACACGTTTTGTCAGGGGTGAAGGAAGGGTTTGGCAATCAGATAAATCTGTGCCGGGGCCGAGGATTGAAATCCGGGCCCCAGCACAAAATTCTGACACCTTACCCCTAGACCACCAGGTCACCTGCATTGAGTTAATAATACGAAATTTTAAAGATGTATTTTCAGCTAATATTAAACCCCTGCTCGACATTCCGTGGTGGTTCAGAGACTGAACAGATTTTTTACGCACTCTTGATATTCTGTGTGTGTGTCCATAGTAAGTATTCCTGACTGCTCTGCTCCCAGTGTTGCGTGTGTCCATAAGTAAGTATTCCTGACTGCTCTGCTCCCAGTGTTGCGTGTGTCCATAAGTAAGTATTCCTGACTGCTCTGCTCCCAGTGTTGCGTGTGTCCATAGTAAGTATTCCTGACTGCTCTGCTCCCAGTGTTGCGTGTGTCCATAAGTAAGTATTCCTGACTGCTCTGCTCCCAGTGTTGCGTGTGTCCATAGTAAGTATTCCTGACTGCTCTGCTCCCAGTGTTGCGTGTGTCCATAGTAAGTATTCCTGACTGCTCTGCTCCCAGTGTTGCGTGTGTCCATAAGTAAGTATTCCTGACTGCTCTGCTCCCAGTGTTGCGTGTGTCCATAGTAAGTATTCCTGACTGCTCTGCTCCCAGTGTTGCGTGTGTCCATAGTAAGTATTCCTGACTGCTCTACTTCTAGTGTTGTGTGTGTCCATAGTAAGTATTCCTGACTGCTCTGCTCCCAGTGTTGTGTGTTTATAAGGAAGTATTCCTGACTGCTCTTCTCCCAGTGTTGTATATGTCAGTGGTCTAACTCATTAGGCATCGGACACACACAACACTGGTAGCGTATCTGAAGGAATAATAACGATTGAATCTAGAGAAACTATACCCGCATTTGCGTGGAGAGAATGAGGAAACCATTTAGGGGAAACCAATCTCACTACTCCCGACCCGCCTAGAACCACGATCTCCCTGTCACTGTCAGTATAGTTTATTGCAAAAATAGTGCCTTAGACCAAGCGGTCACTGGAGCAAGTGACTACATGTCAAACTTTAAGCTTTAAGATTAATTCTTAGTAACACATATTTTATTTCATTTTTTAAGAATCTTTTATAGGCGCCATAACTTTATAACTCCTTAATAACAATTTTTTCTAGCGTATAGCTCGAATGGGTAGTAAAACGTGATACTAAAAACAAACAAAAAACTATTTTTCTAGATGTATAAATAATAAAGGATTAGCTTAACCTCCGTGCAACATTAATAGTCATATCGTGTTTATGTCACGTTTTATTTTATATAAGAAGTTATCGTGCGACGTCCACAAAGTATTAATAAAATATGTCTGGCTGTTTGGTGAAGAAAGTATCGGGTGACTTTTTTCTTTCTTCCCTCGTCTTTTTCTCTCGTTTTTCCTCGTGCTCCTGTGCGCTACATGGCGAGACCGGTACTTATTCTTCAACGGTGGATAGCATAAAAAGTCTGGGTACTCAAGTCTCCCACTCGTAACGTTTACGATCGACTCCCGACGGGTAGACCACTTTCAATTATTCTTAATATTAGTTTTATTTCCTAGTATTTAGGTTGACGTGTATATTTGCCACTCTTTCTACCGATCAATTTGTATAGAATGACTTTTTATAACCTAAATGTGTGGTTTTAATACCTCTTAATAGGGTTATAGTAAAAGGCAATTCCACGCTAACAGGTTTAACTCTTGAGTGTATGATCTATTGTTGGTTTAGGTGAATGATATAAACTCCTTAAGATGGGGTGCTAGTGAGCGTGAGTTTAGGGAAGTATTTTTGAAGTTTTTACAGCATAAACATTTTTGGCCAAAATAAATCAAATATATCTTCTATAGAAACATATAGTTTAGTTTTCTTCACATGCTAATATTAACAGTACTTAAATATCTGTCAAGGGGGTCCTAGAATTTAATGACAATTTTTTCTCTTAATTTAAAAAGTTTGTCACTAAATGCCACCATGCTCATGCCAGATATTCAAAAACTGTTGAGATTAGCACGTGCAGAAAACTAAAATATATGTTACTATAGAAGAAAAATTTGATTTATTTTGTCCAACAAATGTTTATGCTATAAAAACTGCATAATTAGCGCACTAAATTCGCGCTCACTAGCACCCAACCTTAAGAGCGTGCATCATAGCAGGCAGGCCCAACTCAGCTCCCGGCTCGCACGAGGTTAAGGGAGTTAAAGGGAAAAGAAAATACGAAGATATACCAGAAATGTGTGTAGTGCATTCTTATTTGATAAATTATTTGGAATTTTCCACGGTGACGATGAGGGCAAAGCGACAATGTTTCTTGTTAATAACTACAATGACAGAATAATTATTTGTGCACAATGCTTATCTGTGAAGCCTTTCTAAAATGGTCAAAAATGGCCTTTTCAATGCAGTTTTTATCTAAATATAATTTAATAATTCAACAATATTCTTTATTAGAAATATCTAGTAACTCTTTATCTCAATTAATGTTTAATTAGAAATGATCCAAGTGCAATAATGTTTGTGTAAATTTACGATCTCGAGCCGACTGTATCACAAAATTGATGGGCATGAGATGCACGCACGCTCTTAATATAATATACAGAGTACGGGACCCTCCCTCGGATATTCAGATACCCATAATCTTTCAGGTAGGGAGAGGGGAATAAACATGAGTTAAGCTCAGTATGTTTGGAAAAATTGTTTGGTTTCAGTAGATACATATAGTTTAATTTTCAATTTTCTACATATCATTTAAAGCTCTTAAATATTTGTCATGAACATAGTAGCATACGTATATAGGTATCTTTAGTTTTTTAGTAATTTAGGAGTCCGAAACCTTAGCTTAGTCGTTATCATGTATGTTAGTGAGCTAAGAGTCCCGGGTTCAATTCCTGGTTCGGCCAAAATATTTTTTATTGGTGAAATGTAGGTTTACACTTTCACAGTGATAAATTAATGTCTGGAGGGATTGCTGTTGTGTCTACTTTAGATTTAGGATTGTTTATAAGTCACGTGCTGATATAATCAGTCGGCTTAGAAAGTGTACTTTAAATACCTCAAATAAAAAAATCTTATAGGGGTGAGGACGTTGTATATAGGACGAGATCATTTGACCTTTAAATTAGAAAATATTAAAATATTTATTAGAAATGAAGAACATAGAAAATATTAGTAATTCTATAAACCATGTAAAAAAGTTATCTTGATAATTTATTATGCATTACTCCAAACGATAATTTTAAATTTTTTGAAAAATACAATTCAATGTTTCTTTAACGGTTCTAAAATGCCCCATATGAAAAGATTAATTGGGGGAGGGGGAAGATGACGTATCCACCTTGATATCGCCTCTAACGACGTAAGTGGAATATAAACTTTCCCAATGAAAGTTAAATATCCTTGTCATAGTCCACGTTGTTTGTGACACTTCAAGAACACTTGAGATTAGTTTAGTTAGGAAATTAAACTAAACGCACCAGAAATGTTTTATTTAGGTCGATCAATAAACTACAAAAATAATTAGCATGATTAACTTTTTATTCCACCCCACCTTAAGATCGAGTAATCGAGATTTTAGGATTTGAGAAAATATCGGATTCGATATTTGAAAATTAAAAACTTTTTTCTCGAAATTTAAAAATGGATTTGTTTCAGGTCTCTTATACTGTTTATTGAAGATTTAACTCAACATATATATACACTGTAAATGAAAAACCTAACAACCAGACCCCATACCACTAGTTTGCCAGTTAGCTGAATGAATGAAACAAATGACGAACGATTACAAAAAAATGTTAATATTTGAATACCATTTCTATTTTATATTTCGATTTGGGAATTAATGTAATAAAGTATAAATTTTATGCCTACAATGTTTTCTAAGATTCGGATTAGGACTCGAGATTTGTATGTAAAATGAAGATTTGCATTCAGATCAGAAATTCGTTCCTACAGTGAAGATTCGGAATCAGATTAGAGATTATTGGCTACAGTCAAGATTTAGATTCAATTAGAGATTCGTTGCTACGATGAAGATTTGGATTCAGATTAATGTTGCATTGTTACAAAGAAGTTTCGGATCCAGATTGTAGATTAGTTGTTACAATGAAGATTTCGGATTCAGATTGTAGATTAGTTGTTACAATTAAGATTTCGGATTCAGATTAGAAATTCGTTGCTTCAACGAAGATTCGGCTTCAGATAGGAAATTCTTCGTTACAATGAAGATTCGGAATCATATTAGAGATTCGTTGCTACAATGATGATTTGGAATCATATTAGAGATTCGTTGCTACAACGAAGTTTCAGATTCAGTTTGGAGATTAGTTGCTACAATGAGGATTCAGATTGGTTCCATAAAAAGGGAATTTGACTCATCGCTAAAATATATATCAGTGAAAGTGTTGATACTATTGTTATAGGGTTGCTGTTCTCATAAAGATGATTGGAATATTTACAAAACAGTTTATATTTGTAGGTTTGAACAAAAATAATAAAAATTCAAACTGTCGATGGACTTAACCACAAATCCTGTAGTGTGTAGAAGAAAGAAAGATGACCAGGTGATTTTTTTTTCCCTGAATAAAGCGACTATCTAGTTTAAAGTGTATGTTCTACACCTATAAAAAAGCACTACAGTGGCCGAATGGTCTAAGGTATTACTATCGTGTTAGACTGACTGTCTGGGGAGATTGGCGTTCAAATCCTGATTATGTCTACTGAGGGTGTTTATTTTCCTAAATGGTATCTTTTTCTAAGCAAATGTGGGTAGCTTACGTCTAAAATGCTTCCTTTCTCCTCCCTACTCCATTAGAATATTTATTTTATATGCGTACAATCCGGACAGGTAGTAAGACGCAGTGATAAAAAATAAATACAAACAATTATTTAAAGTTACTCTAATAAAAACTCATACAGTTTTGTAAAAATCTGAGATTCTGTATACAAATTACAGAAGAGTTTTTCTATGTTTTTCCTTACAACTGGCCATAAAACTGTTAATTTTTAAGAAACTTATTATGATTTTAATAAAATTTAATACGCTTCAGTAGTCGAGTGGTAAAAAAAGTAGCTCCTGCAGTAAACTTAATCTCTGATGATAGGGAAGTAGGAGTTCGAATACGGGTCGGGTATAATAATGGTGTTTTATTCTTATATGGCTTTCTATTCTTCTTCCACGTAAATGCGGGTACACTTACTCTAAATAAAACATTTATCATCCCTAACACTTAAGCTTAATTAATTAAAATAGGTAGTAGGACGCGGTGCTATAAAGAAAATTGATTGTTATTGAAAATTCATATTAGATCTATAAAATACTACCGTCTAAAAATAAATGAATCAACAGTATTGACTTAATTAGATAGTAGTTAGTGACAATAATAATTATTTTGCAGGTCTGGGCTATATCATTCATAGCCCAGTAGTGGGAAAATTAGCAAGTACTAATGTACAGTTGGCCAGAGGACGCCCTAATGTACTAATCGTACATCCTTTCCATGGAGGCTCTTACCATGTCCCGATGAGATGATGTGATGATGATAGTGAGTATTAGGGGTGGAATCATTTAAACCTAACTTAAGCCTCGTTAATTAAACCCTGGTTACTGTTGGAGTAATTCTCCTTTCGGGAAAAAAAATACCCATGGCACCAGCCGGGAATCAATCCCGGTACCCCTGAGCTCCTAGCCAGGTGCACCGACCACTATACCATGGGGCTGGTTCATAGTTAATTATGATATTAATAATCCCCTTTCTTTTATATCGGTTGAACTCCACTTACGTGATATGGTTATTTACTTCGTAATATCACAGTTGAATCTTTTCATCTAATACAAACAGAACCGTATATTTACATAATTTGATATGATAATTGAGTAATCTTGATAACACGACATTATTGCTTTTTGGCTAGGCATGAGAAATTTAATAAACCTCGTTTTTGTTTAATGAACTACAGTAGATTATATTTCCATTGTATTGTTGATTTAATTTGCTGCCAAGCTTATCTCTTAAAATAAACTATGTTAGTAGAGAATTACCCGCTTCGGTGGCCGCGTGGTTTAATGCGCTACTCTCGCAGTAGAGTAGACTGACGATGATGGTGAGATAAAGGTTCGAAACTCGGTTGGGTGTACTGAGGATAGTTTTTTGCGGGTACATTTTCTATAAAATACAACCTTTCTAATTTTTAAAACCATTAGCGTAATTAGTACATAAGCGTATAACCCGAACGGGTAGCAAGACGCAGTTCTAAAAAAAAAGTTATTTATTTATATAGAAATTTTAAAATGATCTACTTATTTTGACCTGTTTGTGTTGTACATATTTAGGCCTATCCTACAAGTAAAAGTAAGTTTTTAAACACTGTCGGTGCGCTATTGATGATATATAACGTTAATATAATAACATTAACTATAATATAATAAAGAGAAGTTATATCATAGAGTATTAGGGAATTAAACTCGAATTTCACTTTGTCATCGTTGTTGAAAAGTTATATAATCAATTTCCATTCTCGTGCTTTATGAAATATTACATGTATGTTTTTCATTAGTTTTCATGTTAATGTAGATACCTTTTATCTAAACTAACCTTATCATCCTAATTCATTGAAGTAAGTTATTATACTAAACCATTGTGCTAGGCGTACAAGTTAAGTAATAAGTATATAATAACTAAGATATTTTCATTGCTGTAAGCTTAACATAAATAAATGCACCAATTTTAACATAATTCTTCAGTTAGATTATTTTTAAGTTGGCAATCGCATTCAATAAAGTTTAGTTTTTGAAAAGTTTTCCCCGCATATTTCAATTGTTATTCTTTCTCGTTGTTATATGTTATTTGTCATAAATTTGCATTTTAAAACTTTATTGTTGGCATTTATATTATTCTTTGTCCATGAAAATGTATGTATTTGTCTTATAATGAATAAACTAAAACTAAACTAAACTTATAAAATTATAAAAGGTAAGAACTTTATCAATTTTAAATAAGTTTTATTTTATTGGTTAGGGAAATCAATAATATATATATATCTACTTTAATTCAATATAGTAGGACCAGTTCTATGATCTTCATTAATTATTAAATTTATTGTAATTAGCACAACTATAATTTGATCAAAAATATGTTTATGAAAAGCTTGGATAAGTAACAAGTTCTTAATAATTGTGTCGTACCAACTATAGTTTACTCTAGTAGGAAGGAACATGTAGAAAATACAAACTTTTTTGTAACTAACATTGATAATATTTTATTTTATTATTAATATTGTTTCATCAGAAATAATTTTAATGATAAAAATTCTAGTTTCGGATCATTTGACAGAGTATATGAGTATCTGGAAATGGCTTTACTAACTTTTACAACTGTCTAAAAATGTTCCATCCTAAGAGAATAGGACTTAATCGATAGTTTGAAAGAACTGTGAACTTATGAGCTCAAAGCTACCTTGACCACCAAACAATCCCAATAATGTTGACATCTGAGTAAATTTGAGCAACCTCGATATTAAAGCTGAGATGCGCTGCAGACGTTCAGAAATCAAGCATTATTTAAGAAGTGGCTATTTATTTTAAAATATATCACACTCAAAAATTGTGGTCAAAGGTATAGATATGTTCCTATGGCATTATAAACTTTAAATTCAAAGATTGATAATTTAAAAGAAAATAATGAAAGATAATAAACAAGTTCATTTTTACGACGCTCCACACGAAATGTAACAGGAAGGTAAGTTATATTTAAAAAAATAAATTTTCTTCAAATTAATGGAGTTATCTTTTTAATGGAGCTATAAAAACCTACTATACGAAGAGTCATATTGGCGCTTCTCGTAAAAAATATAGAATTTTGAAGATATTTCCCTTCAAGTGGATGGTGCCCTTAAGGATCTGTTTTAGCGTCTGAGGGTCTTGTACAGTTTTTTTTAAATAACTTGTTATTTAAAATTAAAATCTGGAGAATCCACTACGTTCCGCAGAAGTGTTTGTAAATTATTAAGAGTATGTAAGATCATTTAAGACGTTATAATAATACCTAGTAATGTTACTTGTCTTGTTATACTCAAATTCAACGCATTAAAACCCCAGCTCAGAGTAAAAAAATTGAGCTCTACACTAATTATTTAAATCATAAATTAGATAATCTTATTAACCATGACTTATGAATGATATTCACATAACTATCTCTAATCATGAACTTAAAAACAAGTGAATACATCATCTATAAATAGGGATTGATTAAATAATCCTATTTATTGACATGTAATTGTCGCGTTTACTCTAATTCAATGTGCTAGTCTTTCAAGATAAAATACTGTAATTTTGATTGTTAAAATGTGGGTGTATTGTTTTTTAAGCTCAAACTTAATTCAAAGGTTCGGTATTTTACTTGGTTCGAATAATATTATTTACTATTGGGGTGGATGAAGATTAAAATAAATATAACCTACTTTGCATGGAGGAGTGTAAGGAAAATATTTAGGAATACACACTCCAGTACAAACGGCTTGGATCTTAAATTCGACATTCCTGTCAATAGCAAACCCAATAAGTCGAGACTGACAACTTAGCCAGTCTGATCACCAATGCGGGGGGCTCTCCTAATTGTCCTCACTATACACATCACTTTAGGTTAAGTTGCTAGTAATTATGATAGTACGAATCGTCGGGTGTGTGCTAAAGTATCGAACCTGAAACACTCAAATTTTTCAGGAGAGCACAAAAACACCTTTTTTCTGTTTTAAAAATCAGCGACAATCATGTTTCAACAAATCCATCAGGTCGTTTAATATCCTTTCATGGACATTTATCCTCTTCAGTGGCGTAACTAGCTAACGCGCTAGTTTCAAGTTGAGCTAGACTGCCGAGGACGGGGAGATCGAGGTTCGAATCTCGCTCGGGTGAACTGGGGGGGGGGGGGTTTCCCTAAGTGGTTTTCCACTCTACCTCCACGTAAATGCGGGTTCACTTCCTCTCTATTAAATCGTCCCAATTCCTAACCATTAGAGCAACTAGTACTTAAGCGTATAACCCGAACGGTTAGTAAGACGCGGTGCTAATTATTATTATTAAGTATTATTTCATGGACATTTAATTTATAATGGCTTCATTGAGTTCTCGCTTTATATCTTTGAGTAAATTCAGATTCTTTAGTTTGAGTTTTAGGGCCAGTTTCATAGTCATATTTAGTACGCCTCAAGTGCGGCGCTATACTAAATATAAGACGTCACCTACCTGAAATTGAATGGAATGGGCCAGTTTCATATGCGAAACTGGGCCATTCCATTTTGTTATAGGTTGGTGTCGTCCTGTATTTAGTATCGACTCGCACTTTAAGCGTACTAAACCAGACTATGAAACTAGCCCTTAGTGTGAGCTTCGATCATTCTGTAATGTTCAGAATAAAACATACTAATATGGTTCTCTAATAATCTTACCATCTACAATAATAAACTAGGAAATGGTTATTTACCATTATCTTGAATATAGGAGGTATTTAAAGTGAACTTTCTGGACCTATTGATTATTGAGCACACGAGAATTTCTATAAGCGATCATAAAAGGTTCTACCAATTTTGCCGGGAAAGGTATTCTCACATAACTTCCAGGTTTATTTTACAGGTATCAATCAACATGTGACTAACGGCTCTATTTTCCTACGAAGGAAATTGTGCTACAAAAATTTATCACTAGAAAAACATCCCTTAATTTCGGTTGGGTTTGAGCCCCACGAGCATCGGGCGTGCACTTTACCCCAATACCACCGAAGTTGACATTTGACTTATCTTAATTATAATATATATTCTAAGTTTGTAGCCTAAATTGGTGGGCATGAGAGAGAAGTGTCAGGCTCATCTAGTGAAAAAATTATGTTGAGGTTCAAATCCCGGCCGAGTTTCTGGGGGTTCCTAAATGGTCTCCCACTCTAACTTCACGCGAATAAAGGTACATCTTCTAGTAGAAATTTACCTTCCTCATACTTAACCCTCTAGTGTAAATTAATGCTGATAGGACAGGGTACAAAAGATTACCAATTTGAACATGATCGATGGATTGCGATCTCCAAACAAAACCGCTGTAACTTTGGCATTTGGTGAAATAATATTTACATGAATGTAATGTACCTATTTTTTTAAAAAAAAGTTTTATTTCTGTTGCTACATTCTGAAAAGGAAGCCCATAGTTTGATTTATATCAAATTGTAAAAATGTTTTTGTAGGTCTCATGGAATGCTTTCATTGGGGCTACATATTATACGATATTTTGTATAGTCATGTTGAACTCAGAAAGAGAACACGTGAATTTGAAAATAATTTTCATGTATTCGAATAAATTGCTTGGATATTCCTGGCCGTCAAGCTCGGTTGTCTTGGGGTAAAAAGCTCTCCTCGGGATCCAATTTTCGTGGGTTCAAAACCAGCCGAGGTCGACGGAATTTTATTTGGTGATAAAAATCCATAACAAAACTGCCTTCAGAGGGGAAGTAAAGCCGTTGGTCCAATGTTTATTGTGGCATGTTAAAGAAACTAGGGAGCTATGTGAAAATAACTTCCCCGGCCAAAATTGGGAGTTCTTTCCGCTCTCGCTTATAGAGATTCTCGTGTGCTGATATTATCAGTGGCTCAGAAAGTGCACGTTAACCTTAAATACACTTAAATAATATTTCTTTTAATCTCTGGTCTCATAACTCAACAAGTCGATTTATTTTAGTAATATTTGTTACAGTTGTAGTAAGGAGAAATATGAGATTATAATATAAGGAACGTAACTAGATGTTACATTTACTTAAATTGATTTGTATAACTCCTTTGGTCTATTAAATTAAGATAAAAATAAGAAACGTAACGGGCAAGAAGATTTATTTAAGGAAATACATAGTTTATCATGAATTATGGAGTCAATTAAACAGGTACAACAACACTTCTAAAATAACCCTTAATAAGATTGTTACAATAATAATGTTCTGGAATTAAATTAAACTAACAGATATACAAGGAAAGAATAATAATAAATGTGATTATTAAAACATTTTAAGTAATAGCAGTTTATAGAATTGGCTGCCAAGCAAATTGACCAGTGGATAAATTGGCAATTTGACTAGATTGGCCTTATCTACACCTTAAAAACGTTAACAAAGACAATACATGAATTTTAATAATTTCGACATAAAATATTTACAGGCTATATGAGAGGTATGACTTATCAAAAGTAATAGGAAGATTGGTATGCCATTAATAATTACCTTATTATTTAAACTAATTATGTATAGTAGTAAATTTTTTGAATACAAGTAACAAGAAAAACGTTGTTCTGTAATAATTAAAATATTTTAAGCAGTGACATTATAATAATGACTGATATTAAAGGTTAAATAGTTTGACTGGATTGTTATTGATGTATCTCACACATGTGAACAAAGACAATTAACGTATAAAATATCAACATGAAGCATATTAAAATTGAGGTTATATTTTATATGTATATTTATTACATATTTGAAGATTATAAGGGAAAAGGGTGTGGGGGTGAAAGTATTGACAATAGCCACATAGGTGGGCATGTGGAACTAAATATCAGGCTTATAGAGTCCAATTTGCCAGTATATAGAGGTTGGGGTTGAAATCCCAGCCTGGTTTACTAAGAGTGAGTTTTCCTAAATGGCTCCCCACTCTTCTTCCACGCAAATTCGATGAACCTCCTCAAATTATGCCTTTATAATATCCACTCTGGATGGGTAGTATGACAAAAGTAATGAGCTACGAGGCTAATTACAATATAACTAGGTGTAAATCTACAACAATTAACAGGAATTTTGCTAGCTAGGACGTAAGATAACAGAGTTAAGAAATAATTATATAGTAAGTAGAATAGCGCAGGCAAAAAATATGTTTATAGAAAAAATATATACTAACCTCAAAAAACCAAAGCTTAGAAATCAAGAAATTCTCGTCTGGGCCCTATTTATGGAGCGTTGCCTCGTATTTATTATTATTATTATATTATTATTATTATTATTATTATTATTATTATTATTATTATTATTATTATTATATTAGCACCGCGTCTTACTACCCGTTCGGGTTATACGCACTTACGCTAATGTGTAATGGTAGGGTGATATGAGATGAAATGGAGGACCTACAGTTTAACGTGGGATCCGAACCACGGTGGAGGCCTGGCATTCCACACATTCACAAGTTGTGATTAATACACGTCTTGTCAGAGGTGAAGGAAGGGTTTAGGTAATCAGATGAATATGTGCCGGACCGAGGATTAACCACGGACCCGTAGCACAGAAGTCTGACACCTTACCCCTAGACCGCCAGGATCACCTGTTGCCTCGTACGGAAGTGAAATATGGACCAAGGGTAAACTGAAACAGAAAAGATTGGAAGCATTTTAAATGTGGTGCTACAACATAATGTTTAAAATACTGTCACATCCTCTTCCCTCTCTCCGCTAGATCGTCTCCTTTGGGTAGCGTGGTTCGAATCTAGGGGAACAATAATATAATTATTTAACGAGAGGTTCGGAGCATATCATGGGTCCGATTCTGTTTTAATAATATTGTAGGTAGGATATTTCTAGAGGATTCCTTGAACGTTCATATAATTAAAGCGACATAAACCACATGGATAATCATAAGGCCGGTTTGCTATCCTCTTAGAATCCCCTGGTCTCTCGGTTAGTTCCCAACAAGGTAAGCTAAACTTAGCCATTCTTGGCCCATCATTCACCTCGGGGCCTGAATAATGATCCAGATATACAGCTAGTAGCTGAACCCCCCCCCCCCCCTGCAGTGTACGTTGACATCCGTGTCTCAAGTCTTTAGTAAGATAGGGTAATCGCTTTGCAAACGCAAAAAAAAAAGAGCAATGGGTTATAGTTTCTTGCGTTTATGACTTTAAGTGTGAAGCGTTTATTGCGAATTACGCAAAACGTGATTTGAGATTTAGCTAAATTATTATATTTAGCGATGACCGTTTCGCTGAAAATGCGTGCATTTAATAAATGCTGGAATTCTATAAACGATGTTTTTCAGCGAAATAAGTGATTAAAATCTTGAGTTCACTCGTCTGTGCTTCAACTGTTTTACTGCATCCTTCTTCCAGCTCGGTAATGCACATTCGTTAGTCTTGCTTATCTAAATCCTTGTATGCCAAACATTGCGAAAGAATTTTACCTATTTGCTAAACATGCATATATCACAAATGATAAATTCAATATTATGCAAAAACTGAATTATGCTATTACCTATCTTACTTATAGGCTACTACGTATGTCTAGAGAATAATACATTCAGTAGAATCGCATACGTACCCCATGCTCTTGTGCTAGATGACAGCACAGCTGATTTGCATCAATTTGTATATCCTAATTTGTCTGTAAGTGACGGTGTAACAGTTTTTGCAGTATATGTCGATGTAGATACATAATTTGGTCTGGTAGCTTTTCAAAGCCGTTAGCTGTCAGCTATGAGCTGTCAGTCAGCACCAAAGAAGCCATGGGCCTACTGTACGTTTATTTATCTTTTTACTTGCATCAGTTAGTAGGATTCACATTGTAATCACATTATATCAGTTAGTCAGGTACAAAGTGACACGAATCTTCATCAGCATCCAGCGTAACACACAGAAAATTAGAGTACGAGTCGAGTCCCGGATTTTCGAAACTTAGGTCTTTTATAACCTCAAAGAACTGAACTTTGAAAAATTAGCTACGCACAACGCCATTGTGGCAGTGCGAACTGTGAACTAGCAGAACAAAATGTGTTGACCACTAGGACACAGGAAATAAACCGAGAAGTCCAGTACAGGCAAATATTGTAGGAACGTTTGCTTGGGAACCACGTGATGTTGAGTGATCTTCGGTCCACTTGGGGGTTCTTGGTTCGTGTCACAATGCCATGGAGATGGAGAGATGTGCTAAGAACTGTAAAGGAGGAGTGAGAGATTTGGAAATGCTTATGAAAATAATATATAATATATATGGCCACATACTTGGACATGAGAGTTTAAGTTAATTATGCAAGGACAGATTAAAGGAAATATGCAAGAGAAAGAGTAAGGGTGGGACAAACATTAATAATTTTGCGTAAAATGTTGTAAAGAACAATTATAAAGATGTATAAACTTCTATAAATATGATCAGAAGAGAGATATGGAGCAAACTAATATGAAAATTGAAAAAAAAAGCATATATATATATAATATGTTGCATACAAGTGAAGTATAGTAAATAGTTTTAGATGTAACTTAATTGAATTATACAATATTAATTAAAATAATTACAGTACTAGGTCGTTAGCGATCTTTACTGACTCGGGAATACTGGGTTCGAACATCAACAAGGGTTTAAGGAGTGACTAGTGCACGGGGGGTGGTTTCCAATCCCCTATCCAAACAAATGCTGGTGGTATATTACCTAAAGCTTGCTTACATACAGTTCTTTAAGCTGCAAGTACTGGCGTTATCCTTGTGAAGTTAGTGGTATTGTGACATTTTTTTGTACTAAAGTTTGAAATATATGCTCGGAAATCAATTTAGTTAGAAAATGAATCACTATTATTTCAGGATGTTGGTAGGAAGAAACTTTAATAAAATATAAACTTGCTGAAAATGAACCATATTGGTTACATTTATAGCATCACAAACAGTGATCAGAGATTAAGTCTTCACGCTTGGCCAATACATTTTTTTTAATACCCCAAATTCCACACCTTCACTTTTAACTTATTGAATATGAAAAATGTCAGCTTTTTGGTTCATTGCTCCATTAGTTACCCACACATTTGGTCATGAAGTATAAAGCGTCAATCTCTTATTACATATAAAATTAAAAGTAACCTAAATGATAAAAGTATATTTCTGCAAATATTTTATAAAAACAAGTAATTATTCTAAGTCTTAGATTTATATGTCCCCTGGCTTTGAAGTAATTTTTACTGATAATCACGTGATTAAAAGCGTCTGGCTCGTGATATGTGTCAGAGCACAAACTAAGTCCACCCTAAGTACGTAGGTGCATGTAATGTTTCAGCCTTCTATGTTTATTGGTTTTATAGATATTCTCACAAGTGTACGGTGTAAGACTCGTAATATAGACAAGTTTAAAAAAATCCGAATGCCCATTTTTATATTTCTCTAACTATATCAAATTCTCGCTTTCCATTATGTTTTTGGTTCAGAGGCTAGTTTTCTTTTAAACAACAACCTGCAATTAAATCGTTATTTTTTACTATTTATTTTTTAAATGCGCCTTGTGACCCTTTAAGGTCATCCACATTTATTACACTTACGCTGTAAGGGTGAGTAAGGTAGAATTTAGAAGAAATACACTTGAATTAGCTCATATTGAGAGTGGGAATCAAATTTGGGGAAAACACAGTTATATTTTTTATCACCGGGTCTTATTACCTGTTCAGGCTATACGCAAAAATAGCTAATTTATCCGTGATTTGCGGTCCAACCTCTTAATTGCTGGTACAACTAGGTTATACGAGCTTGCCGTGTTAATCCACGTTCCCTCCGATGCGGGTGAAATAATCCTCAATTTATTCTACTCCACATTGTATTCTAGTTTAATACATCTCTTTTACTCATGGAATTACCTAGAGTGCGATCATTTTAAATCTTTATTTTAGAGAGAGAATTTGAAGTTGATATTATCGCCTTAAAGTTGAACTAGGTATTTAGCTTAACCTATATCTGGATATACAAATATATAGGATTTTACTTTATTATAACAATTATATTATTGGATTCATATTACAAAAAAATACACTTTACCAGAAAATATGAACAGTTTGGTGACCAAACAAACACAGGTGGGACTGTTTCCGTGGTATTACTTGATAAGCAATAAATTAAATCCACAAACCGAGAACTTTCAAGTAATTCATAATTGAGGTAGAAGAGTGGAGTGTTTGGTGGGAAAGAGTGGAACTATTTAATACAGTTAATAAATCATTAGAATTAAGTTGGTAATCTTCCCATATTCAAAGCTATTTATTACTTTTTGTTTTGTTTTGTTTTTAACTACACGTATAGATACTAGTGGAACTTAATATCTTGCCTCACATGTCGGATAACGCTTAACTTAAGTAAGTAATACAACTGGATTAAGTGGATGCTAAGTGGACACTAGCGTGGGTTTGCTTGCGTCATCATAGGTTAGAAGGTGGACCTATATTGTGCTCGGAACCACACAATCGGTCCACTAAGCACTCACGTTCTTGCAAACTGCCCTCGATTACAGAATATTACCGTTTCCCAATCTATTTTGACCAAAATCCAATAAGTGGTCAAGTAATTTTGGATCAATTCAAAATGTGATGACAAGAAATCTTGGAAGAGGATGCTTTACGCACCACTGATAGATAGTTGGCTTATAACACCAACGGTGGGAATGAGTATAGTTTCCTTAAATCTGTCAAAAAAACTTTATTTACTGAGTTTTATTGATTTTCCTTCAAATACATAGCAATATAAAAATGTCTTCCTCTCAAGTGTTTTACATTATCCACTTAAAATATCTTTAATATTGTGTAAATAGCCGTTATCCTGGGCTGGCAGTAAGATCCGTGGCACACTTAATGTAGAGTAATTATTTTGTTGTATGTGAAAGAAGATCAAACTCAACTCAAATTACGATTAAAAACAAACTCCAATTATCTAAAAAAAATCACTTCAAATATCTGAGCCATTCAGTTAATAATTAATTTTCCCTCTAGAGGCCCACTCCTAATAGCTGCCTGTAGGAGCTCACACCAAATAATTCTGGTTAATTTAATTTTCAAAAATAAATTCGGCAATATATAGATAGGGTCTAGACTCTAGAGGAATCCAATCTTCAAAAACTTGCTAAAGGATGACCATTTCAAATAGTTTTAGAGGACTTTCATTTTCAAAAATTTCCAGGTGAGAACCAGGTTAGTAACATTTCTTGGAAGCCCATCCGAGATCCTATTTTTCCTTTTTTTTTTATATATTGACTTACCCCTCCCCTCCCCCTTTGTACAATACAAACAAAGTTCTACGAACACCGGAGAATATCTTTAGCAATATAATAAAAATAGAGTGTAACTTTTAATGATTGTTAACCGTGAAAAAAAATGGTATTTTATAATCTATCCTCTTTATCGTGGTCTTACTACACATTACGAGAAAGAAAAGCATAATAAAGTACTACCCATGAAAAATTAATCATTTTCAAATAGCTTAAACAGTTATCCAGGGCTTAAATTTTGTTACCGTGAAAGGACCCTCATACTAACCTATTAGTTGACCCCCTCTCCCACTTCCAAAGAGCTCCCGGAGCCCTATCATACAGTTTTAAAAACGAATGGATTTACTTTCTTGTATTCATACTCAAAATAGGATGTTTTGTAAGTAGGAATGGTGATTAAAAATGGTATAATTTATCATTAAAATATTGTTAAAATAAGCTTGTGGTTTTCTGAATAGAAAAAATAATTAATCAACATGTATTTAATCTTAAAGATATTCTTGTAAGGCCAACTAGTATTAAGATTGGTAGGTTAACCTAACACTTAGGGCGCTTTTGGCAGACAACATTTAGTTGTGTCCAGTGTATACATCAGTAGCTTAATCAATATTTGAAGTTTGAGATGACTTGATGACACGAAATAGTGAAGGATGGTTTAGGGGAGACAGGGATACTGTAAAAAATCTTTACATTCTAATTTCTGTGTCAGTTACTAAATTACTAAATTATATTTGTTTTAAAATATCCCATGTTTCCCTTCCTACCATGTTCTTATTGTACTGTAAATTATGGGCAAGAAAGCCCATAATTAAAAATACCTGCTTAAATTCTGAACAGGTAGTAAGACTCGGTGATAGTATAGCATATAGCCAATAATAACTTCAACATTTCAAACAGGGTTTAATATTTGCCTGAGCTGAGCACCCCAACTCTCCCTACGTTTTCAAAGAAATTCCAGAGCCCCCCACCTAATAACAAAAAATAATGTAAGTGAAACGAAATAATATAAATTATTGTAGAAAAATATTGGAATAAAGATTTTCAAAGTTTAATAAAGAACGGAAGAGGGGAAACCACTTTAAAAAGTGAAAAAAGTAGCACCACGGTTTACTAAGTTTTGTCACTAGAAGTTACACGTAGAAGTGTTACGTAGCCAGAAGTTATGCGCTAGTTTTTGTATTTGTTTACTTAATTAGGTTTTTTCACCTGCCTTTACAAAATTTTCTATCTTTCCAAGATTTTTTTTTTAGCTTAGGTAACTCCATCCAATAAAAAAATATTGTAGCATACAAATAAACTTATATAGCGGCATTCAAATATTATAAATAAGAACCTTTGGGGGGTGGAGGGGGATTCGAGCTTCCCTTATTGTTGCTGTCAAGGAGGTAGGAGGGGTCAGACCAATGCTTACGTAAGACAGAGAAAGAAATACATTAATTTAATTACCAGTTTAATACCGTAAATTTAAATTCACTGTACAACAATGTTTATTCTGAACTATTTCACACCATTATTTACACCACTATGCTAAAAATAATTAGGCCTACTCTTTATTTTAATATCCAAACCGACGTGCTAAAGCAGTTGCTTTTCTTACAGACTGTTGCTTACTTGATAAACAAATTCTCCTCTTTGGGTTTTGATGTTTCACCATTTTAACTAACATTATACTAAACACAATCACTCTTGAAGTCAATGCACGAAAAAATAAATGGTACGGCGCACCGCACAGACTTTCTCTCTCTTTCTATAAACTCCTAAGATTTCTGAACGGAATAATGTACATTGTATAATCACCACTCCACTTAAGAACACGCATAAAATAATATACAATGATATATAATCAATGAGAAAAGAGGCGCATCTTTGACCACCTAAGAGCATTTCAAACAGTTTAATGTCTTCCACAAGGGTCAACACTTCATATTAAAATTTAGATTTCTGGTTAAAATTTTAACATTTTATAAGGTGTTGCAGATCTTCAAGTCATCGCATTGTTATTTAATTATTCATTTATACATTTTGACCAATAAAAAATGTAAATATTGACTATTTAGGGTAAAATGGAGATAGATCATTGCTGTGCAAACATTTCTCCAAAGAGCTTTAAGGAAAAATAACATACTATTTAGATACTTACTTATATTTAATTACTCTATGGCATTGGAGAATTATTGTGTAAAGACTTAAGTAGTATATGTTTACAACTAAAGCTCACAAAATTGTATTAATATATTTGCAAATATCTCAGAAACTGTTGCTTTTATAAAAATATATGTCAAATAAAAGTTTTTTATTTCTAATAGTCCTACAATTTTGCAATGATAAGTTGTTTAGTTTCTCAAATAGTTGTGGAGATACGGAAATTAACGCTTCTGTAAAGTACCCTAAAAATCATTTCATAGGAAAATGAAAATAGCCAGTTTATTTATAATCTTAATCAACGCCTAGATACGAGTTTTATTCAAAATCGTTTGAGTAGATTTTGAGAAAACCAACTTTTTTTCTTTTCGCCCTTCAGTAAACTACCCTTAATTTTAAGTTTTTATAGACACACAGACAGACGGCATTGCAAAGACTATTTTTAAGGGTTGTGGGGGTCATGAGACGTCAACATCCATCAACATTTCAGGTTAGTTTTTTTTACGGTCGCAATACTTAAACTTTAACGTCCAAAAGTTTAAAAAATTCATATAATTGCGTATAGATTGAAAGTTATTGATTTTATAAAAATATGTTTCGGATAAAATATTTGAACTATAAATATATATACATATTTGTAATGCTAAGTAATTTCATATCTCAAATAGTTTCGGAGCTATTATAAAAAATGTTAATTTACGCATCAGACCGGAGCCCTTAAAGCCATTTTGCCGAAATATTGAGGGTAGCCATTTTTTTTTGGAATATTTATTGATGTTCATAAATGAAATTTAATCAAAATCGTTAGAGCCAATTTTGAGAAAATCGACTTTTTCTCTTTTTTCCCTTCAGTAAACTACCCTTAATTTTAGGGGTAGATATCCAATTCCAAAAATCCCTCGGGGCAACCCTATTAAAACCCTAGATATCAAGTTTCAGCTCAATAGGTAAAATAGTTTAGGCTCTAGTTGGAGGTACAGACAGACAGACAGACAGACAGACAGACAGACAGACAGACGGAAATTCAAAAACCACTTTTTCGGATTCAGGGAGTCATGAAACGTCAAAATTCATCAAAATCTCGAGTTCGATTTTTTGACGATCACCATACTTTCTCTACCTGTAAGATAGAGAGAAAGTAAAAAGGGGGGTGGAAAGAAAATGAGCCGTTCACCCTGCAAGATAACTCGCCTGCCTTCTCTAATGACACTTCCCCTCTTTCACTGCAAAGTAGAGAGCATCACTCCACTATTAGCCCCTGGACAGCATTGTCTTCCATTTCTCCTTTCCATTTCTCTCTTTTTCTATTCTAGATAGATATATGGTTCCACGGACTTTTTAATCCATACTATAGCAGGAATTTGTTCTTTCCGCGAATAAATAAAATAGCCTAAGCTGTAGACCATTTTTTAAAAGAGTGTTTACATAAAAATACTTGCAGATAAAAATAATAATTTTAAAATAACATAAGAGAATTTTTAGAATTATTTCCTAATTTATGGGTTTTGTTTCAATGTTCTATCTTTAAAACTCGCTGAATAAAAAGGAAAAACATCATCATGGGAAATCCTAACTTGTTTTGCTGTGACGTCACAGGTAGGCAACGTCGTTAATTTCTTTTAATTGTCCTTTATCAAAATACTAACCAACAGTTCGATAGATTACAATAGAACAAATTTACCAGCTAAATAATAATAGAGAGGGGAAACAAGAAGAGAAATAATTATTCAATAGTAATAATAATTTAGTGAAGAATATTAATTAATGTATATATATATATATATATATATATATATATATATATATATATATTAGCGTTTACCAACTGTGTTTTGTCGGCTAGACATTCCTGGTGTTCTACTGGCAGAGGTAGATATGGAACAGGTTTTTGAGGTTGGGACACCCTGTAGGTGCGGTTACTTCATCTCGACGAGATGATGTGATGATAATGATTATTGTATGCTACCAGTAAAAGTCTTAACCCTAGATTAAGTCTAACTAATCAAACCATGGCAACAATTCCCCTTCAAGAAAAATACCTATGGTAACACCGGGAATCCAACCCGGGATCTCTAGACTAGTAACCAGAAATGCTGACCACTAGACCAAGAGGCCGACCTATACTACAATTATTATTTCAAATTTAAGATATCTCTATATTTTTCATATGTATGGTTCCCCTGCCCATTTCTATGTAAAGCTACCGCAAAGTTAATTTACCCAAATTGCTTGGAGAGTATTAGGACAAAATCCCTCGTGTGTTTTAGTAATATTACTTGGTATCAAGAAATATCTCTGAAATCCTAGGGAATGGTTAGAAAGTATACTCAGACCCTAACCTCAATGTTTAAATTAATTTTTAATATGAGAATATTTGCTATGACGTTTAAGTTTGTAACGAGCAAGAGAGATAAAGATTAATTTAATCGTTGAAGCTAATTTTATATTACAAATAAACTAAACTTGGAGACCATTTTATTTCGTAAAACCTGTTATCTCAGGCCGAAGTTATGGCGGTATTCCCGGAGCTGAATTCCAGCTGGACGCAGAAGATTGCATTAGCAATAAACGCAGCCAATATAAAGTCTGTTCAACGTAGGAATTGTTTTATGTAAGGCCTTTATCCCTACCAGAAATCTATTATATAGTAGTATATTGGTAGGAAAAAGACCTTTCAGAGAGTAATTCCTACCATGAATGGAGTTTATTAGTGGTGTTCCCAGAGCTGAATTCCAGCTGGACGCAGAAGATTACATTAGTAACGCAGCCGATATAGTAGTGGTGTTCCCAGAGCTGAATTTCAGCTGGTCGCAGAAGATCGCATTAGTAACACAGCCGATATAGTAGTGGTGTTCCCAGATCTGAATTCCAGCTGGACGCAGAAGATTGCATTATAAATCAACGCAGCCGAAATGGTTGCGGGGATAAGGCTGCTATAGTGTACTAAGCAAACAGCGGCAACCATAAATGTATGCATGGACAACACAACGGTATTCCAAGCGCTTCTCATTCTAGAATGACCCTTTAACGGGTCGGGCTATATGTCATGAAAAATATTTAGAACCAGGCATTGGCAACAGTATGGTTCTCATCTGTGTTGAACCCGATGGACGCCGTCTCAAATGTAGATCTTCTCTCTGGCAACTGCACGAAGAACCTTCAGCTACACTCAACCCATTTAATATTGTACATTTTCTAAATAACTTTTGAAGCTCTGTTATCTGATTAGTAAAGAAATAAGGCTCCGGCCTAAGGCTCCTCTGTTGATTGCGTCTGAACTTCAGGCCTTCTCAATTTACGCCACTCCATCGATATTTAAACGCTCGTGCGAGGGAAGGCCAAGAAACAGTTGCAGTCAAGAGACTCGTCTTTATAAATATGTTACCCTCACCTTATATATGAGGTATTTAAGGTGCACTTTCTGAACCAACTGATTATATCAGCACAAGAGAATTTCTATGAGCGAGAGGGATAGGGCCTACCAATTTTGACGGGGAAGCTATTTTCGCATACCTTTCAGGGTTCTTTTACATGCCACAATCGACATGAGACCGACGATTTTACTTCCCCATCCGAAGGAAGTTGTGATACAGACTTTTATCATTTAGAAATAAATTCAATTGATTCTTGCTGGGTTTGAACCTGCGTACAACGTGTCGTGAGACTAGAACTCTACCCCAAGACCAACGAGGTCGATATTTCTAATCATTATTACTAGCATTTTACAAAAACCATTTGTACTACCAGAGGGTAATTGAAGGATTCCTTTGCAAGAGGTCAATAATCTTGATAAAAACTGCTTTAGTAACGTAAAACTAAATTAATCATCATCATTACAAGCTAGTTATAACACTAGAGCATGAAACATATTTTTAGTAAATCTACCACTTTGGCAAACTTTATCATAAATAATTGTACAGCAATCGCATATAATGTAAAACTACGAATTTTCCCCATCCGTCTGTTACTTTACCATATTATCCTCTTCAAGACATTACGTTTGGTTTAGTTACTATATCTGCGAATATGTCAAATTCGTTACTTTATCATAACCCACTTTTTCATATCGTGATATTTCTACCCAAGCTGAAACTTTTAAACTGTCATATTAATTTGTAATTTCACTACGTAGTCATCTTTATAATAATTAATTTAAAGGTTAACATGTCTTGAACATTCGAACGTGACTATTCCCTAATTTACCCTAATGAGGTCCAGATTTAGGACCACATTCGTCAAAGTGAAATTGCCTCTATCTCTAGAACGAATTGACCTACAGTTTCCAGAATGTGCCACAATTTGTACCACGTAAGACTTATCTAATTAAACTTATCTCGAAACTAAAGAGTTGCAATCTTGCATATTATATTATGGTTTAACATACAACTGACGAAATGATTATTTAATATTTGTTCACCAACTCTCTCTAAATTAGGTTTGTGGTGGAAGTAGGCTTTTTTTTTAAATACAAATTTTTTGTGTGGTTAGTATAGATAAACATTTTACCTTGTAATTGGTGTAATTTCCAAATTTTATAAATTTTCTATAAAAGTGACAATTAAAACACATTACTTGACATATATATGGATGAACATTGTTTAAGTATCTTTTGTGACTGTCATAAAAGTTATTTCCTTTCTAAATTTGACTCTAGATTGGTTCCCAAAGTATTAGTAAATGCTTGTAAGGACCTGTCTCACGTTGAGTTTATTCACAAAGCTAAAAATTCATTGATTTACAGATCTTAAAGGAACTTGAATTATTTTCTCACGCACATTACGTTTTACCAAGAAGTAATTGATATAATAAATGAACTCCATGGTTTGATTCTGCAAGCGAGTTATACTGACCAAGCGGTCGCTGTCCTTATAAATGATAGTGCCAAACTTTGCAGATAGAGGGTGTCATGTGGTCAGCACGGTGAGCCCTTTGGCCGTTAATCTTATTTTTATAAATAGAAGCCGCTACTTCTTTACTCAAGTAGCTCCTCATGTCTCCTCGTGAGGCTGAGTCTGGCCCCTGATTTTTATCGCTCAGGAAAAATCCGTCGACCCCAGTTGGGTCTGAACCCACGAATTTTAAAACAATAAAGAGGTTCATAAAATACAGATTTTTTCCTATTGTTTCACTTGAAATCGAATTAAGTATGTGAACCCACACATGTGGTTGAACCTGTACTAATAGATTATTAGTAGGGCTCGGATTTTGATGACATGTAATCTTTTTTTCAGTTCGTCGCATAAAATGCTCGTAAGTCCATAAACTCTGTTCATGATCCCTTTGTTGTAGAATATATATTATTATATTTTATTTTTGTCATTTCGGAATTCATTGTCATATTCCCTTGGTTTGCGTGTTTTTGTGTAATTTTTAGGCATTTCAAGGCATGTTTTGAGTCATTTTAAGCCATTCATGTTAAAAAAAAGTTTATTTTCTAATACTAATGGTATTTTATAAATACATATATGCTAAAAAAAAAAGTCAACACACAGTTGTCGGAATGAGAAGATAATGTAGGTAATGAACTTTGTATCCTCTTTGCTTGATTGATTTTACGTTTGTAAAATACACATTCCTGGTGAGACACTGCAACAAGTATGGAGAGGGCTACGTTGGGGGGAGGGGGTAGCTATTACTTCTGAAACATACATTTGTGAATCAATATTAAATTCAGCAGAATGCATGCATTTTTTTTTTTTGTTAAAGGCTTTGAATTGCATTTTACATAATTTGTAAAGTGCGTGTTTGATTTATTTGTGTGCGCTTAGAACGAGTTTTTGTTCGTATTTTTAGGTCATTTTTTGAAAATTAAAATTTTTTTTTTTTAATTTTTAGGTCATTCACGCACTAAAATTTGCGCTGAGCCAGACATTCGTCCATCCAAATGTTATCTGATGTCATTAAATGCCGGTTTTTATTCACCCGTGGTCTGGAACATACTATCTATTAATCATAGATGCACAGGGTTGTAAAAAATTAAATTTAAAGAAAATGTACAAGTATTAAAAGTAACAGCCGCAAATCACACGACATTATGTTTGAATATCTGAAAGTAGGTCTTGTAGCTTTTCTAGTTGCCAGATAATGTTCTTCCTATAAAAGTTTAATTCCACACCAAATTAATGTTGTGAATATAAAATAAAACACAGCGAAACTGTGAAAAGTATAATATTAAAGACCAAACTTGTATTATAAAAAGTATTTTACATACACCGATTGATTGACACACGTACATGCTCACACATAGAAGTCATTGAAGCGTATTTTCTCTCACGTTTAAATTTAGAAGGATATTTAAATAAATGTTCTGGAAATTAAATAAGATTCTATCCAATTATTTAGGAAAATTCTACAGCATTATATACAACACAGCCTGTTTCTGACCATCTCTATATAATTCTAGAGTATTCTAGGAAGGTAACAACCTTTTTGTCTTTGGTAATACAAACTTATAATATTATTTTGCTCAAATTAGGTCAAAAAACTACATTTAAGCTGATGAGGCCTATGTTTAGTCCCATTCTTTCCATTAGTAGGGTTATTAGGATTGTTATTAAATACATCTTAGGAGCAGAGATAAGTTAGGAAACTTAGATGAAAGGAACTCTCATTAGCTTATAGAGAGAGTGATATAACCAAGGTTCTATATCACATGTAAAAAAACACCCCAACAGACCAGGTCAAAATTTGCCCCTTGCCCTGTCACCAACAAACAGGTTTATTTAAAGCCTAACATTATAGCCCATGTGGCTATCATTGTTTCGTACACGACACAATAAACCTTTTGAATTTTTATTTTTATTGTTTGGCTTGTAATTTTATTACTTTTTCTTGTAGATTTATTTAAAAAATCAACAGTAGGAGGGAAAATGACACATTCTAGTGAGGATAAGCATTAAGGCATTACGCTTATCTATTTTTAAGGTGAAAGGAAAGTCAGGGCCTGAGGGTGACTTTCCTTAAATTGTTTCTCCCTCGAGGTAAATGCTGGCAAAATTCTTCTTAAGTTTGATATTTATTGACACTACCCCATTAGTGTAAATAGCTCGGATGGACAATAATACGTCGCTCAAAAAAAGGGACATGTGTTTAGTGCTTTCTAGGATTTTATTAATGTTATAAAACTCTCTCAATATGGTGCTTTTTAGGGCCCCGTTTTTGGTTTATACTCAGATGTATTAATTATGATTGAGTGTTATAGAAGAGTATGGTTTAATTTAGAGGATGTGTACCCAAATTTGCTTGAAGAAAGAGAGTGTAAAACATTCAAGGAATAAAAAAGTGTACCTGATAGGGATTCGATCCCGATCCCTCCATCATAGACAGTTTAGTTTATTGCGAGAGTTGTGCCTTCGCTTAGACCATTCGAATGGCGAAGCAGGTCATAATTATCCTTTATAATAGATAATATATCCAGAGGTAAGAACAACTGAGACGAACAGAAGAGCATAAAGGGAGACCCGATAACTTCCCAGGGAATGTCTGAGGAATTTCTGGTTCTCATTCCATTGTGCGTGACCCAGAGCAACTATAGAAGCTTAGAGTAGGTCTTAGCCATTCCCTGGGGGGTCTCCACCCTATAAACACAATTACCTCATCCCTTCAACTTAATCAAATAAATCATCCAAGACCCGTCTCCGTTCCTCGACTGGGAGTTTAGAGGACATGGAAATAACCAGGCTCTTGTCATTCCGTTGAGCTTAATTTCAAACAAGGGGGAGGGGGGGGATAAAACCAACTGTGTCGCTTCATTGGGTCTGTGTAAGTATATAAAACGCACTTTATTATCTCATAATTTATTTACAGTGCGCTTGAAATGTAATACCTAACATTTATAAAAAGCTTTTAGCTAAAAATGAGACTCTTCTCAAATATATTTTAATCTTATTTATAATATGATAAGCCCCTTTCCGGTAATAGAAATTACGAGGAAATTAGAAAGTGGCTCAACAGGTCTTGACAAACAACCTCTCATTTTTAAAGTTAAGGGTGCAGGCTGTCGGGAAAAAATAGTAGTTTCCAACGAAAATCTGATTTTCCCTGAGAATCTTTAGCTTTCCAGTCTTTGTTTACATCATCATGTAGACCCCGATTTGTGCACGAGTGCATATATATATATAAATATAATATTTATATTTGATTAAAAATAATACCAACTCAATTCTTACTTTAGCGATATGGTGCAACAAATAGAAAGATTAAGGCAATTACATAGATATTTATCAAACTAACCAATGACATTAGGTTGAAAATATTTTATATTTTTTGCATTATTGATTTTTATCCTTCTTCTTCATTGTCTTTAAATATTTGCCTCTACTCTTATGTATAAATTGATAAGCCCTATTCTGGTAATTTAAATTGCTAGTAAATAGCTAAACCGATTTTGAATTTTTTTTATCTAAAGTTATATATATTAAACAAACCAATGATAGTAGTATTTGATTGAAGGAATTAATTTCCTTGACTAGGAAAACATTTATTGTTATTGACATGTTGTTATTGTTAATTGGCATTTAGATCAACAATATTGACTTTAATTCGCAAATTAAATGGTTAAAAGTCGATTTCCCAAAAAATATCTTAAGTTTTGTTTCGTGCATGAATTATAAATTAAAAACGATACAATTATGTTTAAATGTATTTTAGTATATTTTATTATAATTTCACAAATTAAAAAATGATCTTAAAATATGTTTAGATAGCTAGCTTTATTGTTAAGTATGGGTGTTGGTGTTAATGTTTTCATATAGTATCACAATACAAAATGTTTAGGAATGTTTCCATGCTACCACTTGATTTTGAGTGGATAATATTTCAAAGTAATGTACATGCTATCCCTATCTTGAACTAGTTCTATCCAGTCCACCTCATTTCACCCTATCCCTGTCTTGAATTAGTTATATCCAGTCCACCTCATTTCACCCTATCCCTATCTTGAACTAGTTCTATCAATAACATAAAATCTTTAGGATTCGCCTCTAAATACAGGATATTAAGTTTGAACCAAATCCATCAAACCGTTCCAAATCTATGGCACGTTTCAGACAATCATAATCTCGAGGTGGAAAATTTTCACGATTAGAACATCTCCTTGCGCTTGATACGAGAAAGTAAAAATTGAATTTAAAAAAATCCTAAGATAAAAATAAATAATTTTTTAAATTTACTTCAAACTTTAATACGCTAGATGAGAAAGTTTGTACGGTTGGGTCGCACCGTTGACAAAAAATAACATTTTACCATCGAAATTGTGTATCATTTCCTTGTGTGTGTGTGTGGTGTGTGTGTGTGTGTGTGTGTCTTTCCAAACCTTCCAGCATCCCCAAGATGACCTAGAAAGCGCGGAATCTATGCACACTTATAGTATTACTAGCTTTTGCCCGCGGCTTCGATCGCGTTAATGTAGATTTTATCAATAAATTCAGGTTGTCGATTGACACAGGGAATATGACAATAAAAACGATGAACATATTGAGGTTGTTAGTAAATAGAGGTAGAGATAAAGAAAAAAACAAACTACACAATATAAATCAGGATTAAGTTGTAGGAGTAGAAAAGAAGTAGAGGAGTGTGTTTCAGTAGAGTCACAGGTTATGCCTTGCCACGAATTGGAAGATCCTACTCCATCTTAAATTTTACATACAGTTAATTAACATCCCTTATTTACTCCGCTTGTTCTTGACCATTGCAATCATGGGCACAAAATAGATCATTATTTTAGGACGCTCCTATATACTATGTTGTATGTCCTTCCATTTGGCGCAAATACATACAAATTCTGGGCATTGGACACACGCGAACAGGCTATATATAGCTGGCCATGGGAAAACATGGCATTTCCAAATGCACCCCTGCTACCTGCAATGTTTGCCCTTGCGCTTTGTTAATAGTAATAGCAAAACTAAGTTTGATTGGAAACTGGAGTCTTTTGAATTGAAATGGTAGGTCAGTGGGGATTATTGGGATTCGAGGTATGATTACACTTTCCCCTTTTCCCACACCTGTTAAAATGGTGGCACAGATTATATTTTGCCCTAATTGTGTAATTCGAAGCCTCGTCCCATTACAAAACGGGGTGCATCTAAATTTCGCATAAGCATAACTTGTACACCTAATTTCAATTGTAGTTTATGCGAGGGTACACCCGATAGCTTCAGAGAATTTAAAAACTCAGCGGGATATGAAGTGCTCTGTTCTGTGTCCATGATTGTATCTATTGACATATACTCCTTTATTTCTCCCTGCACCTCTTTCAAAATGTCAGTGTTGATTTTGTTAACTATTTCATATTTTGGTGCAAGAATTGCTCTTGCACACAACCAATGATCACAATTTAAATTTAGTTGTAAGTCTGGGTAAGCTTTAGCAATGAGCTCAACATCATTTTCCACCAAATTACAGAATTCCCCTGTAAGTAAAATACAGCCTTCAGCATCCGTGTCCAAACGTCCATCGCCAATTTTCAATAGTGTCTCTGTGTAATGTCCTGAATCTACGTTATTATAAAGGTGGACTCTCATATTATTTTTCACTTTTGCCCCCAATCTTGATGACTTGAGACAGGCTTTGATTTTATCTGCATGTGTGCCCCTCTGGATCACCGGTACAGTTTGTCGGAAGTCACCAGCCAGTAAAACTGCCATTCCTCCTCTCTCTCAAGTCCTGAAGATTTTGGTTTAACACCACTATAGCTTTTTTGTGGGACATCGTACTTTCGTCCCACACTAAAAGTTTACATTGTCGTAGCATCATACCTCGAGAGCTATGTTTGCTGAAATGAATAATACCAAACTTCTTACGACAATTTTGTCATTTACCATAACGGGGTGAACAGACAGAGCTTAATTAGCTGAATATAATCATTTTTAATCATTTTAAGATAGATGTGCCTAAAATAACTCGGGAACAGATTTTTATTTGGGATATCAGATTTTCTTCTGGGATACCGCAGGTCCCTTTTTCTGTACTCCAGGCATCATGTTGCAATTAATTTATTCATATCAGTAGGCCGAGTTGTTAAGCCGGACGACCGTCTAACAGTTTTTTTTTCTATCCGTCAGGAACAGTAGTTTTTTTCTGGATGAAAGGTACCCTATGTCCTTTTCTGTACCCATGAACGTGTATGCGAAATTTCATGATGATCGGTCGAGTAGTTTAGGCGTGAAAGCGTAACAAACAATAACAAACAAACAAACAAACTCATATTCACATTTTTTTCTGGATGAAAGGTACCCTATATCCTTTTCTGTACCCATGACAACGTGTATGCGATATTTCATGATGATCGGTCGAGTAGTTTAGGCGTGAAAGCGTAACAAACAATAACAAACAAACAAACAAACTCATATTCACATTTTTTCTGGATGAAAGGTACCCTATGTCCTTTTCTGTACCCATGACAACGTGTATGCGATATTTCATGATGATCGGTCGAGTAGTTTAGGCGTGAAAGCGTAACAAACAATAAGAAACAAACAAACAAACAAACTCACATTTGCATTTTTTCTGGATGAAAGGTACCCTATGTCCTTTTCTGTACTCATGACAACGTGTATGCGATATTTCATGATGATCGGTCGAGTAGTTTAGGCGTGAAAGCGTAACAAACAAACAAACAAACAAACTCACATTTGCATTTTTTCTGGATGAAAGGTACCCTATGTCCTTTTCTGTACTCATGACAACGTGTATGCGATATTTCATGATGATCGGTCGAGTAGTTTAGGCGTGAAAGCGTAACAAACAATAATAAAAAACAAACAAACAAACAAACTCACATTCGCATTTTTTCTTGATGAAAGGTACCCTATGTCCTTTTATGTACCCATGACAACGTGTATGCGAAATTTCATGATGATCGGTCGAGTAGTTTAGGCGTGAAAGCGTAACAAACAATAACAAACAAACAAACTCACATTCGCATTTATTTATTTTTTGATGAAAGGTACCCTATGTCCTTTTATGTACCCATGACAACGTGTATGCGAAATTTTATGATGATCGGTCGAGTAGTTTAGGCGTGAAAGCGTAACAAACAAACAAACAAACAAACAAACTCACATTCGCATTTATAATAGTTAGGATATACCACGGGGAAAAACCAAACGGACCCGGATTTTTTCTTTTATCTGTCTGTTTTTCGGGTTAAAACTAAAACCTATATACCGATCAGGCTCAAACATGGTATCTAGGTTTTCCATAAGGTTCCCCCGAGGAATTTTTATAATTAGATATCCAACCCTAAGATTAAGTGTAGCTTACTGAAGGAAAGGGCAAAAAGAGAAAGAATTTTTTTTCAAAATCCGCAAACGATTTTGGTTACATTTTATATCCAGGCACTGTTTAGCATTACAAACAAAATTGAAATTCTCATTTTTCAATGAAAATGACTTTGAACTTTAGATAAGCATACATTTTCAATTTTGAACGTATCTTCACAATGATTAGAGAAAGGAAACAACTTGGGCCTACCATTGTAAATCTGTAGAAAATGGAACTACATTATTTGAAAAATATTCTTAAAAAAATCAATAAATGATGAGTTATAAGAAATTATATATCAAGCAAATATATATATATATATATCTTTGAGATACTTTAAAATGGTGAATTATTATGCTATTTGTTGGATACAAATATTCCTCTTTTCTCAATGTTTTCATAAACGTGTAAATTATTTCATTTATTCTCTTTGAAGGAATCTGATGATCTATTTTTCCATCATGTCTCTGCAAAAATGTTTATTGATTTGTCACACAAATCTAACGACTTTTAAGTAAATGTCTAGGTTGCGTACTTTTCTAAGCGCGGCAATGAGATTTCGAGCTCCCAATGCCGTAAAGTAGTCAATATGTGCGAGTACTCTTGATTTCCACCTTAACCCCACCCTGGATATGTGTTTGTTGATGAAAGTAAGTAGATTTATGCTTATCGTGATATAATGGGCAGTTACAATAAACGGCACCGACATGAAAGCCACTATACAACGCTTATCGCTGTGGACAAACGTCCAGTTGCGGTGTTTAATGGAAGATGGTATTGGTAACGGGCCAGTCCTATTAATAAACGATGACAACTGTCGACATAATTCACGGTCTAAAATGGACCACTAGGATATACATTACCAACCACAACACTGGACAAATACCTTTTCATTTACACGCGTTAGCTTAGGAAAACAAAGAAACCAAAGGAAATCTGCCAAAACCAAACTTAAGATTACTATTTTTTTTTTTTAATGTTGCCAGGGGCCAGCTCAAACAAAAATATTAAGGGACAGTGAATTATTTATTTTTTTCAAATTATTTAAAAAGAAAATAAACTGATATGTATTTGTTTAAGTGAAGCTATAATATAGGGCAATAGTTTAATCAGTCAAAGTAAAGATTTCTTACAACAATTCAGGATAAATTGGGTGTATTTTACATAACTTCCAAAATAATAAGCATCCAATCATAAAACATCATTCATTAGTTTGTTTATTGATATTTGATATTAAATAAGCACATTTATAAATGTATTAAAATAAGATTTACTGCCCCCTCTTTTTTTATGGTGGAGGGTACTTTGTCACAATTATTAAAAACATACTAAAAAATAATGACAATCAATGCGACCTAATGGTGATATAATTTTATTCACAGTTAAAGAATTATGATCTGTCATATAACCCTTTCCAATTTATTTTTAGCTCAATATTAAACATACATAACAGAATTTAGCTACGAACACCACGATGCCGATGCAAATACAAATAATAAGTAGCATTAGGGTTGGGGTGGTTTAAAACTAAAGTTAAATTGAATTTTTATTTTAGATTAAAATTTCTACAAACACATAAATTAACGTCTAAAATAGTATGTAAAATTCTAGTGGCAATTTTCTGGTGTTATTTTCCACCCTACTCTACAATTCCTTTTATTTCTCCAATTTGTCAAAATAATTTACAATTTACTACATTATTGGTGAATTAAAATTTGTTTCGAAGTTAATCCGCGACACAACACGATATGTTGTCGTGTATGTAAAATGCACTAAATGTCCATTCACAAGAATTCGAAGGTTGGATCGTACAGAATTATTTAAAATAATAATAATAATGAACTTTGAAATATTGAAGAACACTTACATCTTCATTAAATATATTTATTATTTAAAATCATCTTTTGAGTTCTTCTTGTTCATTTTTGTGGTCGGCCATAGCTACTCAAGGCATAATCAGCTGATGACAAGTGAAGAGCGAGTCTCGTTCGGAACGAAAATAAAAGAATTGAGATATTCATTTGGACAGAGTAACTCCACACAGAGGATATTCCCACACACAAAATAGAAGCCTGCCCAGAGGCCCGTGTGAAAATAAGATTTATTTACTTTTCAACTATCGCGATTTTTAATTTTGATAGATGGAAGTAAAGATTTTAACTGTCTTTTAACATTTTCCATATTCATTTATAAATCTTTTCAACTTTTATAATAAATCAAATTCTATGTTATATTTATCATTAGTTCATGGCCAACCCTTTAATCCTATTATTTATGAATATTCTCCTTGCCCTTGGAGAAAAAAGTTTTTTTAAATTTGGTTCTTGAAGAAGATACTTCGAACATGGATTGAATAAAATTATGGTCTTCTTCTGGTCGTCTGAAAATTTTAAGGATGAAATAAGTGTTCATCCTAAAAAAATATTAATAATTCTGTACGTTTATGGTAAAATTAATTTGTATATATATATATAAATTGAGCTAGAAGCCTAGTACTCAACTTGTATGATTTTAATTAGTGAAATTCAATAATTCGAAACGAAAGAAGAAATTAACATTCAACCAATAACTTAGAAAGCTTCATCACGGACAATATTCTTTTTTACGATGAGATCAGACAAAAAAAATTATTAATATTTATCTTCATCATCAAACTATTAAAACTTTTAGAAGGAACATCTATTAAATTGATTATTTATTTTAATATACTCCAGACAATACATATTTTACTTAAAGAGCTTAACTCATCTAATAGACGATTTAATTATTTTACACGGGTCAGACAATATTTTTTCTTTTGGCTCATGTGTCATAAAAAAAAGATAAATTGTAACTTTGAATTCAATTCTCTTGTATTTTATAGCATATATGACATATAAATCAAATACCTATATATACTTTTTTATTTTTACTATTTTCTCAGTTATATTCTAAGTACATAGCTAGGATTGGGATGAGGAAACATCGGCATGGTAATAAAAGCCTACAGGAAGTTGCACCGATTGTGAATTGGTTTTTTATTGTAGTTTGACCTAGTACAATTAATTCACTGATTCATTTTATTTAAATTTGTTCAATATTGCATTGTATGTATTTTCTCCAACACTTTTAGGGATTTCAATCGTACCATTGTTGTAGGTTTTGTCATTATATATATAGCATCGCCCAGAGAGTGTTCCTGAGCACACATAGTGGTTTCGAGTTTTAAAGGTCATCGTGCCACCGTCAAAGCTAACAGAGGAAAAGGTTTGTTTTTATTTTCTCCCTACGTGTAATCCCTAAGAGTGGTGCCCACCAAATATATACCCTGATTTTGGTTGAAAGAAGAGTAGAGGAATTTCAAACATAAAATGTATTTGTGATCAATAGTAATAACATTTGACTTTGTCATTTGTGTCATTCTATAGGTATTGATAGTATCTATAAAAAAAAGTGACGGCTGCAGATAGCATGACTTGATGTACGGAAATATTAAAAAAAAAATTGTGACTTTAGTATCTAACTTCTACTGTTATTCCTACCAAAATCAGACCATAGTTCAAACCCCACACATACCAATTTTACTTCTATATTATTTTATAAGGGTAGTCTTAGGAGTCATGTTCCTTTACCATGTTTTATCAATTTTATTAGAATTTCGCAAAATGTTATCAATGTTATTTGTTTTAGTTTTACATTTTACACATGGTTTTAAAAGGATTTAAAATAAATCATAGGTTTAATGATGTTAAATTACACTAAATACGTTCACATTAACGTAAATAGACGATGGAGAATACACAGTTAAATTGTTTGTTTGTTTAATTGTTTAGTTTTTCACCATGTCTCCCTACTCGTTCAGGTTGTATACATATTTAATAATTATGCTAGTGAGCTAGGGAGGACGAAGGTTGAATTTAGAGGAATTTTACCAGCATTTAAGTGCAGGAAGAATGTAAAACTTTTTTTAGAAAAAAAACCCTCAGTAAACCCAATTGGGATACAAACACGAATCTCACTTTAATCAGCTGTATAGTGTGGCCTAACACGAGAATGACGCTTTAAACCATGTGGTCACTGAAGCATGTATCAATAGAAGTTAGTTGCAATTTTAAGTTCAACCCTTTAGACCTTCATGATTCAGGAAAAAATAAATAATGAATAGTATGTATTTTTTAAATATAATTTAGGCTTTTAGTAAATAAACTAAAGTTATCCTAAAAAGTAGCCAAACCATTGTTATTAAGTCAATATATGTTGTAGAACGGCCCATTAATATCCGACTAAATTTTAATTAAAATAAATATACCTGGTCCAATACAAAACTAAAAGATAAATAAGAATCAGCCGTGATACTTTCAACAATTAATAATAGGCCAAGTGGCGTTTATTTGAATTATCAACACGGCTGTTTATAAAATTAGAAATAGTTTTAGGTAAATAATATTAATTTAACTACGGGGCTAATTAATTTAAATTAATTCACATTAGTTGTATTATGAGACCTGGAGACGGGAATCGGACCCGGGAAGTTTGTTTAGCGCACAAGGGTCATTTTTCTTGGATAGCTTGATGGTTGAGCATTGGCGCGCTAAACCAAATGTCTGGGTTCAATTCCCGTGTCCAGGTGTCATTTTTCAACTGATAAAGATGTGATCCCCTCCATTTGGACAAAGCCGTAACTATCACGCTTCGGTGGCTGTGAGTTTTAACGCACCACTCTCGTGTTGGACTAGACTGCCAAAGACTGGGTGACTGGGTTTCGATCCTGGTCAGGTGATCTTTTTTTCCTAAATGGCTTTTCATATTACGCCTTTTTTTAACATCAATTTAACAATTCCGACCGCTTTCTCAGCCAAACCATTGCTGCGGGATAGTGAGGATTGGAGGTTACTAATTCATTATTCTATGATTGAGCAAACACTTTGAATTCATATGAGTCAAAAGGTTGGTTTGTCAGACATGAATTGTTTGGGAATCCCAAAACGCTCAGAGATTGGTTTGAGCTTATTTATAGCAGTAGAAGCAGACTTACTTGGGTCCTTATCAGCCTCAATCCACCGCGAATGGTAGTCCACAATAACTAGATAGCTATCGCCATTATAATCTGAAAAATCGGCAGCAATTTTAACAAAGGGTAGATCAGGGATGTCATGAGGTTGCAGCGAGTCCTTTATTTTAGACTGTTGAAATCGATTGCATTTTAGGCACGCAAGTATAATTTTTTTTTCAAATCAGAGGTGATTCCTGGCCAATAGAAGCTGCGAGACGCTTGAGCCTTGACTTTTTCAAAACTGAGGTGAGTTGCATGAAGGATCTCAAGGGCGAAGCGCCTCAGTTTAAATGGAACTAATAGACGCTCATCATGGTAAAGAAGCCCATCATGGACTGTAATGTATTTTCTGAGGGAAAAATAGTGATTCAGCTCTGAGAAATCTGATGAAAATGACTTAGGCCAACCTTTAATGTATTAATTAAAGACTTTGCTCAAAACAGAGTTAACAATTTTGTTTAGAGTAGTGTCCTCCCTAAGAAGGTGTTGTTTTATTGACTGTGAGTTCACGCCCAATATTGTTTGTGCACGCAGCAACTTAACTTCCTGGTCACCAAATTCACAGGTCGGGGAAAGAACTCTTAAGTTCTGCATAAAAGTTTTCAAAACTGTTCACAGATACATTGTTTCCTGTTAAAAAAATTGAACACAAGGATTGTTTCATTTTTCTTCGGAATACAGTGAGATTTAAGAACAGACAATATATCATTTACTGTTTCTTCTTCAGGTTTAATGGTCGTTAAGGTTTTATATAGTCAGAAAGCATCTCGTCCTGATAGGTTTTTTTAGCCTGGCTAATTGCATGCCCGCAGATTTTGTTCCAGTCTCTGTCGCCTCAAAATATTCTAGAACTTCTTTCTGGAATTCATTGAAATTCTTCGCCAAATCTCCGGCAATATTAAGCGGCTTTGGTTTATTAAACTCCAAATTGATAATTGCTTCTTTACAGGACTAGATATTCGTATCCATAAATTTGAATCACAGATAACTCACTGCAGACACTACTGACTGCGCCATGTTTTAATTATACATACAAATTAAGTTTCAGACATAATCAGAAACTTCAAGACGTCTCATTTACATAAAGTACAAGCTATGTATGAACAAATAAATTATACAAGAAGGTTATAAATAAATCCATGCTAGAATAAACACGAAAAGTATCGTACACAGTGAGGCCAAATGACCAACAAACTCAACCTTCAATTGAGTTAGGTGCTACTATACACTTATTAAACAGTAATAATATATAATAGTTTGGTCATCGAATTTCCTAAATCAAAAAATAAGCTAATTTTTTAATTCTAAGTAAATTTTATAGATTGGTTAATAAATATTGAATCATTTCCATAAATCTCCAGAAATGGATAGGATGTATTTTTTTAAAATTAAACTCTTTATTATTTAAAAGTACTAGATTTTTTTTGTGTGTTAAGTGTATCACACACAATATTATTTCTTCTTAGTTGCTTTATATTTTATTAGGACTACATTGCTAAAATTTTTTAAGTGTTGATCTAGAAATTCAGATGCCATAGCAAATACGTAATTATGTTGTATAACAAGTTTAGCTAAAAATATTATATATTGCTATATTATGTCAACGTTTTTATGACGTGATACCCATAATAAGAACATACAAGATTAATATGATCAAATGCTTATATTTATTTTTGGAATCAAACTGGTTAGAATAAAAATTTATATTACTTATAAGAGCGTGAGGTTAACAACCTTTTTTATTAAATTTCTTCTAATTTATTTTCATGAGGGGATGGGAGGGTAAATATGTGTAGTGTTTCCACAAAATGTTATTAGTATAATTTTGACTCACAAAAATACAGTAGGCTGTTAAATATATAAATCATAAAATTATTTCTTAGCAGAATTCATCAAATACTTGTCATATATATCAGATATTTAAAATAAACATAATTCAAGAAAGTATTAAACTATTTAAATCTTACTAAATCTTAGCTGGTTATAGTGAATAGTAGACCTCATCCAGGTTTTATCTACATGATTGATTTGTCATAAGCTTAATAATTAGAATAGGCACCAAGCAGTTCTAATAATAATTTTAATTTCATTTATTATAGTGCTGGCCTACAGCCGTGAGAACTATGACAGGTCCAGCACTGAAAAGTACACAAGTACCTTACAAACACATATAATAACAAAATAATATAACCAATAACAGCAAAATAATGATACATATTGATGAAAAATTACAAAAAATTGACATAATTACTAATGATAGATGATACAAATAATAAATAAAAAATTAAGAATAGTGAAAGCGTAAGTATTTAAAAAATATAATAATAAGCAAAAAATAAATCAAAATAAAGTAAATTTAAATATTCGAGGCAGAGTTATAAGTAAGTTCCTTAAATAACTATCTGAGTTTGGCTTTTATTTTATGATTAAAGTCTAATTCAACAAATCTGGAATTATTGCTGTGGATACAACGGCCTAAAGGGCTCACCTTGCAAGAGCATAATTTTGGATGAAGAGATGTCTGAGAAGGGACATGTATACCTACATGATCAAGGTTAAATTTACAAGAAATTTTGATATTGGAAATATTAAAAACGGCATCACAATAAAGTATGAGTGAGTAGAGAGTTTGGAGCCCTAAGAGGTTTCGAATTCTTTCATAATCATAATAAATCTGGTTAGTAAATAATTTATCAAAGCACTCAGCGACAAATTTTCTTTGAACATTTTCCAACCTGAGAGAGTCAATTAAGATTTTGGAATTATTCCAAGGAACAGTAGCATATTCTAACCTAGATCTAACCAGGGCGTAGTACGGACATATAAAACAGTCAACTTCTTAAATGATGAGGTATAAGTTTAATAAGACCTAGTATCTAATAATTGGGATAATATATAATCAACATGATAGTGGAAGTAAAGTTTATTGTCCAGAGCACCTATATCATTTATATAGGGGGAGATAACTGTATTATAATTGACCAATGTATACGTAAATATATGGGATTAATTTTTCTAGTAAAATATATAGATTGGATCTTTAATTAATAATTGATAGACATTCCATTTTCAAGAGACCCTTGTATAATACATTAAAGTTGATATATTACAATTCAATTACATGATTAATTAGTATTTCCCAAACCCTAATCCCCACAGTGTGTTTTATTTACAAAAAGTGCGTATAACCCGAACGGTAGTAAGACGCGGGCTAATAATAATAATTTCAAAAGCTAATGTGATTCATTATTTTTTGAATTGTAGACGAAAACTCTTCTGGATCAATTATGATTACATTTGGTTACGTTTAAAATCTTTGTATGATGTGACATTTGACTGCTAAATTGTTTATCGGTAATCTGTACGCGATAAATAATATAATGAATCATTTGTCACATGTGAATGAACTTGTAAATTGGTTCAAATGCCATTAAGTTTCCAACAGTAATGAGAAGAATAATAAATACGCAACATATGTTTTTTACTGAATAGATTTAAAATATATTCGTTGTGATTGTAACCTTTACTGATATTTTCGTACAAAAATATATAAATAGGTATGTTTTATAAAATACAGGCAAACATAATCCCGAATAGACCTACATTCACTAATAATTTTTATCTCTATATCTTTTATAAGCAAGTAGATAACTGAATATTTTCTGAAGTTTTGTCAATATCTAAGGTACATAATTAAGCTGATATAATTTTAAGGGATAATTTTGTTAGTTTTCGTGCTGTGCTGCTGTGGGTACGCGTTTTTGTTTTATGGTTGATATAATTAACATATTATTCCTAACTACACGAACTATACTATAGCATGACTTACAAACTAACTTAATATAGGATTGTTGAACTGATATTGTAGTTGGATTGTTAAAGAATAGATTTGCTAGGAAAATAAAAAAGGAATAAATTTTCACTTCGTTTATCATAAGAGGTGTAATATGAATATGACACTTCCGTGTCTTGATTTTAAAAGAATTAATAATTAATTAAAATTAATGTGTAATAATTTTTAATTGAAATTTAAGTAATATTCTATTTTAAGACATCTGCTTTCTTAAAAAATTATTTCGATTCAGCTAACTAGATGGTAATTATTTTATTAGAAAGTGTATTATTGGCTACTTACTTATTTGATACGTACTTTATGGAATTAGGAAGTTGAAAGTCCATTGCCGCAACTACAATAGTACTCCACCTATCCTCATCTTGAGCTAGTGCTATCCAGTACACCTCGTTACACCCTATCTCTTTCAGGTCCATTCTAATGCTATCCGCCCATCTGCGTATAGGTCTTCCTTGTGGTCTTGTAGCGTCTTATCATACCTATAACGTTTAGTTCCTAAAAGACACTAAATTATTTCAAATAGTATTTTACCAAATAGTTAAATACAGTAAAACTTTGGATTGCGAGTAACTTGGTCTGCGAGTGTTTTGTAAGACGAGCAAAAATTTTCAATAAATTTTAACTTGATAAACGAGCGATATCTTGCAATACGAGTAGTACTATGGTTATGCTTTGTCTGCCGAGCAGTGTCATTGGATAGGTTCTTTGTTAAAGTCGCACAAAAAGAAAAATATTTGAGTGAGCCAACATATAGCGGTGATTCCGTTAGTGACAGTGGAAGTCGTCCTAAGCAATAACACACCTCTTCCTCTCCTCTCTCTCGTCTACCTCACACCAGCCACCATTAAATGTAATTAATAAATTTGATTACAGTACAGTTACATTTAAATAACGACAATAAAAAAGGTATTAATAATTCTTAAATTAAATATTTTTGGGTTGTGGAACGAATCATCTGAGTTTTCATTATTTCTTATGGGGGAAATTCGCTTTGATATACGATTGCTTTGTATTTCGAACACGTTTACGAAACGAATTATGCTCGCAATCCAAGCTTTTACTGTAATGTGAAGTTATTCTAAACTCACCATGCTTCATTTTACATTCCTTGACAGCAGGAAAAATGTCAACAATTTACTGACCGATTAAGACGTAGCATGCATTTACAGATTACATTATTTTCCTAATCTCCACTCTATGATCACTATTGCTATTTAAAATTGTTCCTAAATATTTAAACCCATCAACAATGCCAAATGCTATGTTGTTATATGTATTAAGTAGTTTTTAAATGCATAATGTGTCCATATTTTATACACACCCATAATTAATAACTAATGAAATAATATATAGACTTGTAAATACGCCATCATGATGTAGAATGAGTACATTGTGGTCTTATCTTACAGGTTCCACCATAGCGGAAATAAACAAGATATGTAAGCTTGTTTTATTTCAGGGTAAATAGATCGTACAATAACGATAAGAAAACGTAAGGTAATTAACCAATCTAAATTTGTCATAGTTAAGACACAATATTTTAAAGTGGCATGTGAAGAACATATGACTTGCTGCCAGAATATATAAGAATAACATAAAAAATATAATTAAATTAGCAAATTTAATGGAAATAAAATAACATTATTAAAAAGAAATAAGTGAATCGATATCAAATAAAGAAAAAACAGTAATAAGCTTATTAAAATAGTTAATTACAAGTCATATTGGTATATATAGAATATTTTATGCATGCAACTAAAGAAATGTGAGTATAAATTTGTGATATCTGCATGTATGAGTTAAATTCAATTAAAAGAGTTAATTTAAGACAAGTTAAAAATAAAATACACATATATAAAATATTGTACCATGCAAATTAAAATATTTCAAACATTAAATGTTTAAGTCAAACAGCGATTTTAAGATTAAAATATATACCATTTTTATAAAGTTGAATGTGTGGATTTTGTTAGACTATAATATGTAAAAATTTGGTAAAGTTAAAACTTTCAGTTAAGGTTCTTCATACGTGCAACCAACAATACACACCCAACCCTAGTACCTAAATATCTAGTAATTCCATATGATGATGAATTCTCCATCAGCACCATCAGAATCAAATCAGGGGCATGTTATTGACTACTCTTTCCACTAAGCTACGCGGACAAGCAAAGTTGTTTTCCATTTATTCGAATGTATCGGGGGGGTAATAGGTCAATCGAAAATGGTTTTAGTCGGATTTTTTACGTGCTTCACGTCTTACTACCAACCCGAGCTATCTGCATATTTGCAATAATATAATAATAATAATACTTAGCACCACGTCTTACTACCCGTTCAGGTTATACGCTTAAGTAATAATTACGCTAATGGGCTAGGAATTGGGAAGGTTGAATATAGAGGAAATGAAACCATATTTGCGTGGAAGGAGAGTAGAAAACCATTTAGTAAAAAGCCCCCCAGTTCATCCGAGCGAGATTTGAACCTCGATCTCCCTGTCCTCGGCAGCCTATCTCAACACGAAACTAGAGGGTTAGCTAACTACGCCACCGAGGTGGGTTACAATAATATAATAGACGCGTGAAGGGTAGAATTTAGACATTCCCTCTTCCCCAGTTGCATGAAGGAATATTGGAAAGGCATTTGTAAATATTCTAGCTTAATAGCACACACTTAGCCTGGATTAGAACCCTGACATATTCGTCACAGGCAAATACTACAAGATTAGTTTAAACCCTCAATCACACGAGACTAGTAAACTATGACTGTTTTTGTCATGATATCAACTGTCACAATACTGTGCCCATATGAACAGATATTACTGTCGCTGTCAAATGCATGAATCAAATCATTTTGATGTGGGATAGCTTGAGAGTAGCTCTGCTGCATCAGGACCAACAAATACCTCCGTCACTTGCATCGTGTGAACAGACTTGTACCACTTTAGCGCGACAATGTGACGGTGATCCATTTCCTTTTCGCACCAAGCACCTGTTGTGTCTCATAACATAAACAAAAAAAATTAATCGAGCATTCATTTACCTGGTTTATTAATTCAAGGAAATTGTCTTGATCAATTCAAAGAAAATTTGAGAACGATTGAAAATTTTCCAATTTTATTATTATTATTATTATTATTATTATTATTATTATTATTATTATTATTATTAGCACCGCGTCTTACTACCCGTTCGGGTTATACGCACTTACGCTAATGTGTAATGGTAGGGTGATTGTGAGATGAAAATGGAGGACCTACAGTTTAACGTGGAATCCGAACCACGGTGGAGGCCTGTCATTCCTCACATTCACAAGTTGTGATTAATACACATCTTTTCAGAGGTGAAGGAAGGGTTTGGCTCCAATTTTATTAAACAGCGTGTTTGATGCACTCAGGATATCTCTTAGTGCTTCTCATTCCAATTCTGTTTATTTTCCGTAGGTCTATTTACCTCAATAACAATCAGTTCCTCAGCCCCTAAATCAACAGCATGCACCAAATCCACAATCTTCACGGTGGTTTAGGTATTCCCTATCACACTTTCACATTTATTTCAGTCCATTGTATGAACACATACGGCCGTGGCTGAAACAATCGCTCACTGTCACAACTTCTACAGGGTTGACAGTACTGTCACCGTGTGAACGTGGTTTAGCTTTCTTTTTTTTTATGCGTGACCATAGCTGTGGGTGAGATACTTAATAATTGGACGGAGATCAAATATTTTATTTGGGTTTTTTACGCTTGAAAAAATACACGTTGATAGCTTGAAACATGGAACATTCTTAATCTGAATCCCATCATATTGGCACATGTCTACATTATTTAAAGAGAGTCAAATTTAAATCTGGATTCCCCCCCACCGATCTTAATGGCGTTCCTCATCGAATCGTTTTGCTTCACATCAGCTAGGAAAATATTTCCGATTTTGAACTAACCCGCTCCCCTGTTTTCATATAAAATAATCTTGACGTAAGCCGATTTTATGCTATACCGGGGTTGACCTGGAAAATTGGGAGGATAAAGAAAATACGGGGATTATAACAATAATCAAAAACAATACAAGAATATTGGTGAATTTAGGACAACTTAAAAAGTAAACAGCCGCTTCGGTAGCCGCGTGGTTAACTCGCCACTCTCTCAGTAGACTAGACAGCCGGTGACGGAGAGATCGAGGTTCGAATCTTTGTCGGGTGTACTGTGGGTGTTTTTTTTCAAAATGGTTTTACACTATCCCTCTATGCAAATGTGTGTACACTTCCTTTAAATATAATCTTCCTAACAGCTAAATCTATTGATGTAATTAGAACATGAGTTTATAGCCCAAACAAAAAGTAAAACACGATGCTAAAAAAACAGTGTATGATTATTATAAGCTATAGATAGTGATATAATAATAATTTCAAATCATAGCAGTTCACGAGTTCTAAAGGGTCTAACTTGATTTTTTATGCTTTTTACGTAACATTATTAAGGTAGAGAGCTACAGTAATCAATTTACGGGGCTCAAATTTACTATTAATAAATATTCATATGAGGTGTTCAAAATTAAATATCTATAATATCAACAATATTAATGGTAAAATTTATAATATAAATATTTCAATGAAATATTAACATTATTAATATATATTATATTAATACATAGTAATACTAAATTTAAGCCATACATCTATTACTGTATCTCTACCTTAATAATTGTATGTAAAAAGCATAAAATAGCACGTTTTACCCCTTATTACTCGTGAACTGCTATGATTTGAAATCAATATATGATAATACACTTGTTGAAATTATGCAATAAAATTTTAAGGGTCAAATGACATTAATAAAATAGTAGCAACCCTGGATACAGACAGAGGCTACGTACTCAGTGGATTGCGAAACGTAGGTAAATATCTGTAATGAACGTACCTAATCACATAGATATCAAACAGTGGCGGGGCCCCATTGGGGAATGATTGTGTGTCTGAAATACCTCCGTGGTCTACCCGATTGATAGATTCCTCTCAGCATCTTGTGGGCAGACCATGTTTACTCTTGTGGCGAACCGAGGCTGTTCGGGAATCTCCTCCCCATCCCATCGACAATTCGGGTTATGGACTCCGCGTGACCTCTACGTAGCGAGTCTTCCTTTCTCGACCAGAAGCGCGCACTGCGGGTGTTGTTGCTACATGACCAGAATAACCCACAGGACTTCCTCACTTTTACTTCGCTCTTGGGAACGTAATATTCGGGGAGTCTTATTTTATTATTTTGGGGTTGGGTCAAATAATTGTTTTTAGTATTCCGAGAGCATTTTCCGTCTTGATCTCTCTATCTCATATTAACTCTTCCCTCTTTACCTCATTCGAGAATTGTCTTGAGTCTTGGTATTAAAGGTGAAATATACTAATTACATTTAAAAGGTTTTTTTCATAGCTCTACATCTAATTTTGAAGGTAATCTTAAAATGCAACATGAAAGTATTACTTTCTTTTGTGGATATTTAAAGAATTATGCGTACCTGTCAAACCAAATGATGAAAAAAGAAGTAATTTAATGTTTTAGCATAGTTAGACCATATAAACTAACATATTATATTAAATACGATTATTTACCAATAATATTAATGTTTGATTAGATTCCAATTATTATTTTTAGTATTCTTTATTGCAGTTATATTTGCTACACATTTAAAAACTATAAGGTACTATAGGTGACCTGGTGGTCTAGGGGTAAGGTGTCAGACTTCTGTGCTAGGGGTCCGGGGTTCAATCCTCGGTCCCGGCACAGATTTATCTGATTGCCAAACCCTTCCTTCACCTCTGACAAGATGTGATTTAATCACAACTTGTGAATGTGAGGAATGCCAGGCCTCCACCGTGGTTCGGATTCCACGTTAAACTGTAGGTCCTCCATTTCATCTCACAATCACCCTACCACTGCACATTAGCGTAAGTGCGTATAACCCGAACGGGTAGTAAGACGCGGTGCTAATAATAATAATAATAATATAAGGTACTATACATTAACAATTATTATTTCTTGAGAATTTTTTATATTGTATATAAACAATATGTAATACCAATGCATATGCATACTAAACGTAGCCTATAGAATTTTTTTTTTCAAATTGTAAAAGCTCATCACTAAATTAAATAATTCAAATTAAGGTTCTAAAAACGTTAAAAAAGACGTAAATAGTACACTTTTTTTGAAAACACAATCTACTCAATCTAGTGATACTAAGTTTATTTAGTAATATTATAAATGTAATTGTAGCCATAAATATAAATAAATCAATAATAATAGCAATATTAATATACAAGGCCGTAGTCAGCCAATAATTTCAGGGGCACATCCCCCAATTGTCGGAAGTTAGAAAAAATTCTAAATCATAAAATTTTCTAGAAGCTATCTGAAGTGTTTTTTATGGCAGCACTACCCCCTAACTGCCGTGGCCTAGGAAAATTTCTAAATATGAAACATTTCTAGAAGTTATCTGAAGTTTTTTTTATGGCAACATAACGCCCCAACTGTTGAAGGCTGGAAAACTGTCTATACTAAACACCTCTAGAAGTTATCTAAAGTGCTTTTTATGGTAATATAGCACCCTAATTTGTACTTATATCTTAATATACATATTATCTGAACCATAAATAAAGCCATATATATTTTGTTCATAAAATTTCAAGGGAGGGTTGAGCCCCCAAATCCCCCCTTCCCCCGGCTACGGTCTTGTTAATATTTTAACTTATGCTCACTTTTAATATATACTTCACTATTGTATATTAGTAGACCTTTTATAAATAGAGTGTTTTAACTCCAGTTAAATAGTGTATTTATATTATATTAATATTTTGACTATACATGATGTCCACCATGAAACTCTACTGTAATGAGCTGTGTGTGGTAGAAATGTTGGAATCTCATGGTAGACACCCTATATATTTGAATTTGTGAATTTGCGCTCTTTGATGAAATATCCCTAGTTAAAACGATCATCAAAATGTGATGGTAGCTTGGAATCCAAAAAAGGTCTAGAAGAAGCAGTTTATGTAGATATAAAATATATATTTTAACCAAAGTCAGATTTAATGCTCGTATGTATTAATTTTCTTTTAGATTTTACCTATTTTGGGTTTAAATATATGTATCCTAGATTCGAAATTATCTTTATATTTGATTTTAATTTTTATAGTCTCAATAATAAATAGCAGGCAGATGTAATAAATTAACATCAGATGTAAGAAATGACAGTTATATGTAAGAAATGAAAGCAGATGTAAGAAATGCCAGTTAGATGTAAGAAATGGCAGTCAGATGTAATAATTGGAAGTCAAATGTAAAAAATAGCTATCTGATATATTAAATAACAGACACATTAAATCAAGTAATTAAATGATAGAACGCTTTATAAAATAAACGGAACTCAATTATTGCGACCAGTTATTCCATGAATTATTCTCTAAGCGCTAGCTTCAATTATTTAATTTGTGTTGGAGCTATTCGTAATTATCTTCCAGGTATTTTATATTTATAAAATATATTAAGTCTTAAAGCCAGAGGATTAATCCAGCTATAGCCATCACAAATATTTGGAATACATTTTTCTCTTTTTCTCACTAAACGCAGGAAAATAAATAAAATTATTTACTTCTTCCATGTATTTATGTCTGAAAGTTTGTTTTTATCAAAAGTACCATATACATAGACTCTAATCTTTCCACCCTAAACTGGTAAGAACCTCAACGTTTTTATTATTACTACTGATATAAGTATTACTAAATATTTGGACTCCACCTTGATTCTCGCTAGTTAGTATGAATCTGGATAGAGAATGTAAGATCACTAACAAGAAAAAAATCTTCCAAGTGGCTCGTGCAGTTTTTAAGTCCTGGGTCACGTAGCCAATGTTGATATATTCACTATCTTGTATTTATAAATTTATTAATAACTAATGTTAGGATGTTGGAATAATTATTTTGTATAGAATAATATTTTTTATATAAAAACGTAATGTTAAATTTTCTATCATCAGCAACGTTAGCTCAGCAATTCTTTGTTAAAATTGAACTGAGAAAAGTATGGTTAAATACCCAGCCAGAAATATTAATTAACTATTTTTGACAATTTTGGTGTTTATATCTATCATTATCTGGATTCTGGTACATTTACTCATTATTCACCCTTCACAGAATGTCGCACTGGGACAGGCATAAGTAAAGGTATTTCGCTAATACCACTCCTCTAGAAATTAGTTCGTTTAAAACTACTCTCAAATTATATTAAAATATATAAATAAATATTAATAGTTTATAATTAAACGTTTAAGACTGTGTTTTTATTGTTTAAAATAAAAACATGTTTTGATTTATAGTGTTTTATTTCCATTCGCTTCATTTTCGATACAAATACAAGGATTGATATTATTTTTTTAAAACCGATTGTTTAAATAGTCCTTTCATTTTTTTATTTATTTATTATCATCGCATCTTACTACCCTTTCAGTCAAATACACTAATATGTAAGGAAGTAGGAGGGTTGAATTTATTGAAAGTATAACCGTATTTGAGTAGAGAAAGATTGAAAAACAACCTCGGTACACGCGACTGTGAATCGAACCCGATCTCCCCATCATCAGCACGAGAGTGACATCTTATAGCTTAGACCATTCAGCCACTGAAGGGCTCCTTATTGATTGGGCGTCTGTTTGGCCAACTGTACACGACGCTTGGTATTTCTTCCCCCTCCCCCCCCCCCTTTCGTCTCACGCGGAGACACGTCAAGAGTGAATTCTAGAGGCGTTCTCAGCAGACAAGAATGTTCTATTCAAAGAAATCAGTTAAAGAAATCTCTCACATATGAAGAAAGGCTTCCTTTGACATGTTTTCAGAGAATTCCTAGCATCTATGGAGCGTATTGAATCACGAGGTAGCAACCAAGCGTGTTGCATATCGCAGCCATTGTGAGAAGACATTGCGGCGATTGAACGACCACTCTCGTTTTATTTTTCTATTTAATGCGTCTTACTATCCTGACAGGCATCCGTCCACGTGGTGTAGTGGTCAGTTCTCCTGGCTACCAGCCTAGAACTTCCTGGTTCAATTCCTGGCTGGTATTTTTCTCTTAAGGGGAATTATCCCAATGGTCGACAGGGGTTATTATTATTATTATCACCGCGTCTTACTACCCGTTCGGATTGTACGCACTTACGCTAATGTGTAATGGTAGGGTGATTGTGAGACTAAATGGAGGACCTACAGTTTAACGTGGGATCCGAACCACGGTGGAGGCCTGGCATGCCAAACATTCACAAGTTGCGATTAATACACGTCTTTTCAGAGGTGGAGGAAGGGTTTGGCAATCAGATAAATCTGTGCTGGGACCAAGGATTGAACCCCGGACCCCCAGCACCTGATACCTTACCCCTAGACCACCAGGTCACCCATCAGGGGTTAGTAGATTAGGCTTAGTTTAGGTTTAAGACTCCCACTGGCCCACACCTCCATATCCACTATCATCTCAATGCGGATAAGAGTAGACAACCTCCATAGAGGTGTGCAACCAGAGCGGCAAAAGTCTACATACAGGCGACCAAACTTGACAATATGTTCCTCCCGATGAGTTATGTTATAAGCTAATCAAATACTTACAGGTTATTTATTCATCGTATTTACACTAATAGGGTTCTTAAATAAAGTAGAATTTAGATTAAATGCACCCTAATTTGTATGAAGGTAGAGTGTGAAACCAAAACACCACTCAGTAAGCAAGCCCGGGATTCTAACTTTGACATCCACGTCACCGGAAAACCAGACTAAATGAAACTGACGTTTAGTCTGCGTGTACACCAATGTGGGGTTTTTGCATACACACTTTTTTTCCTTGTGCTATTATAATACGATTTTTTCTTGTGTACACAACACAATGTTATGTTGCAGATGAAACCTTCTTTTCACTAAAACTTTTAAGTTAATTCAACAATTATTTGATTTGAAATTATAGACATTCAATTTTTAACATCATATTTTTACTTTATCTCGACACCTCGGAGAGAAATTATTGTGATCGTCAAAAAATTCGAATTCGAGATTTTGATAAACGTTGACGTTTTTTGACCCCTTGAAAAAAGTTTTTCGCAATGCAGTCTGTCTGTACCTCGGGCTAGAGCCTGAACTGTTTTACAGTTTCGGTTAAAACTTAGTATATGGGGTTTTCATGAGGTCCCTTTGAGAAGTTTTTGGTGTTAGATATCTAAACCTAAATTTAAGGGTGGTTTACTAAAGGGAAAAAAGAGAAAAAAAATTGATTTTTTAAAAACTCGCTCCAATGAGTTTGATTGGATGTTATATCTAGAAACTATTTATTATCATAAGTAGAATGGCAATTCTCATTTATTCATGAAAATAACTTTGTGGGTACTTTACATGAGGGAAATTTTTCAATTTTGATCATTTCTCTGAAACTATTTGAGATACGAAATAACCCATCATTGTAAGGTTGTAGTACTATTAAAAATAAAAATAATTTGGTTGAAACATATTTTTATAAAACCAACAGTTTTTGAGCTATAAGCAAATATATATACTTTTTAATTCAGAAAATAAATTCTATTCTTATGCTCTTTGGTGGACAAAGATATTTCTCTTTTCTCAATCTTTCGGTAAAAGTGTTCCTAGTTTCTAGCGCCATAGAGTAAGTAATTATCAGTGTATACTATTTCATTTATGATCTTTGGTGTAGTATTTCTACAACAATGTATAGCCCTATTATTTTTCTTCACAAATATTACGAGTTTTTAGTAAATGTCAATTTTTGAATAAAGGGGGAGAAAGTTTGGGCAATGCACCATACTATTTATTTAATAACGCCGATCTTTGGTTGACTGAAATAAAACAATTTTAATATGTATATGTCACAGGAAAAGTAGATTGTTAGGGAGAGTTGACTCGGCCTAGGTAAAGTCGACTCTTACTAAAAGTATCAGTAAAAGTTGATAGAGAATAAACAGATAAACTTTTCCTAGGAAGAGTTAACTATGCCTGCTGTGGTTTAGTAAAAGTTGATTCCGCGATGTTGCTCTCCACATGCGACTTCACGCGCGCGCACATCTTTGTTTTGAATATCCAAGCTCTATTTGTTTACTGTTTTTTCTAGGTTAGGTTAGGTTAGGTCAGGTTAGGTTAGCTCTGCAACTCAAAGTGTCACAAATCTTTACCTTGCTGTAATAAATAATAAATATTTATATCTCTCTTTGTATCATAAAGTTTTGCTTTTTTTTTATTAGGTAGTATACCATTTCCTTGCAAAAATTCAACTTTTATTAACTCAAGGTAGTAAGAGTATACTTTCCCTAGGTACGATCAACTCTGACTAGTAAATGTTGATCAAAATTCATCATTTTTCGCTTTCAATCAACTGTTACTAAAAAGACCAGTAAGAGTCGACTCGGCCTAGGTAGAGTCGACTCGGCCTAGGTAAAGTCGACTCTTACTGGAGAATCTACTTTTCCTGTAACATATACAATGGAACTGTCAGGAAGGAAAATCAAATTAGTTTCAAAGATTACATTGTTTGTTTATTTTGTTTTACGATATTATTTTCAACGCGGAATTTTTTTCTCAATACTTCGCTTCATCTGTCATTCAATCGTACTTCAACTCAATATGAAATACTTTCTTATGATACGTAGATGTGTTCTTACTGAATTCGATACAATTCTAATATTACCGTGTGAACAGACAAATATGGTAGGATTCATAAAATAAGAACAGTACCTGACAGTTACAAAAGTTAATTAAACCCACCTTTCTTTGCAAGGGCATAGAAAGATCATTGTTCTGGGCGGGTCCACTAACAAATTCTAGGGGGGTATGGACCCCCCCTGACCCTGCTCTTTCTTTCAAACTTTTCATAGTTACACAATAATATTTAGAGTAAGTAGGTATGTTGAAATAGTGGGTTGTGTAAGGATAGTAAACCTACCTACAGTAGCCCCATGGCTTCTTTGGTGCTGACTGACAGTTCACAGCTGACTTCTGACAGTCAACATTTAGGTATATACCTAGATTTTGACTGTCAGAAGTGACATCTGCTAAACACTTGTTTTTTGCAGATCATATGATTCGGCGTAGGGATACATAATTTGGTCCGGTAGCTTTTCAAAGCCGTCAGCTGTCAGCTGTGTGCTGTCAATCAGCACCAAAAAGGCCAAGGGGCTACTGTACATAAGCTACCAACTCTACTACTGACAGTTGTTCTGTTATCTGGTTGTAGTAGTGGTACAATTTTCTTGTGTCCTCTGCGCCTCCATCACGTGGTTACGTGCACAAAGTTCAAGATTGATACTGAACTGAATTACTTGAATGGTAAATTGTTTATTGTCGGACCCATTATCGACCTTTTTTATTTGTAAAAATTATTGATAAATAAGGACTTTAATATAAATTGTGTTTTGTGTGTGTGTGTGTGCAACAATTTTTACAGGAAGTCAAAAAGGTCATCCCCTCCACTATACCCCAGTTATTACATTGGTCTACAATATGTTTTACAATTAATTTCAAGTAACAAAAGTATAACATAAGAAATGAAGATAACAATAGGATTTTTTTTCCCCATTGCCGCTTACTACTCGTTCACATTTAAATAGATTATTGGGCTATTTAAGATAATAATAATAATAATATTTAGCACCGCGTCTTACTACCCGTTCGGGTTATACGCTTAAGTACTAATTACGCTAATGGATTAGGAATTGGGAGGGTTGAATTTTAGAGGAAGTGAACCCGCATTTGCGTGGAAGGAGAGTGGAAAACCATTTAGGAAAAACCACCCCCAGTTCACCCGACCGAGATTAGAACCTCGATCTCCCCGTCTTCGGTGGTCGAGCTCAACACGACTAGCGCGTTAGCCAACTACGCCACCGAGGCGGGTGGCTATTTAAGAGAAAGTTATAACCTTAGAGGTAATATATCCACATTCGGGTGGAGGGAAAGTGGCATTTTTTTAAAAGGAGAAGCCCCATCTATTACACATGGCCGGTATACAAACCTCGACAAAGGAGACTAGACGAGTCTGACGTTAAGTCCGCGTGCCCACCAATAGAGATAACATTATGAAATAGGTCAAATATGTTTTCGTTGGTTTAATTTTTAATCGGAATGACTAGAATACAATATCACTAAAGGCCACATGTTATTGTGTTAATGATTCATTAGAGTACAATTTTAAACAAACGATCTACCGCTAATTTGTAGCACTAAGCCGAAACTAATAAAAGAGAGGCGGTTTACCTTTGAAGGTTAAAATAAAGAATCGTACTTGAACATCAGTATATTCGTGCGATAGGGCTCAAATCTATTGAAAATTTTTAAAATCGTTCCAATAAACAGTGTCCTGGCGAGTTCTCTTCCTGTGCAATGTGCGGTGCCTCGCAGAAACCTCTTCCTGTGCTATGCCTTCCCTGCGTGCAATGTGCGGTGCCTCGCAGAAACCTCTTCCTGTGCTATGCCTGCCCTGCGTGCAATGTGCGGTGCCTCGCAGAAACATCTTCCTGTGCTATGCCTTCCCTGCGTGCAATGTGCGGTGCCTCGCAGAAACCTCTTCCTGTGCAATGCCTGCCCTGCGTGCAATGTGCGGTGCCTCGCAGAAACCTCTTCCTGTGCAATGCCTGCCCTGCGTGCAATGTGTGATGCCTCACAGAAACCTCTTCCTGTGCTATGCCTGCCCTGCGTGCAATGTGCGGTGCTTCGCAGAAACCTCTTCCTGTGCTATGCCTGCCCTGCGTGCAATGTGCGGTGCCTCGCAGAAACCTCTTCCTGTGCTATGCCTGCCCTGCGTGCAATGTGCGGTGCCTCGCAGAAACATCTTCCTGTGCTATGCCTTCCCTGCGTGCAATGTGCGGTGCCTCGCAGAAACCTCTTCCTGTGCTATGCCTGCCCTGCGTGCAATGTGTGGTGCCTCGCAGAAACCTCTTCCTGTGCTATGCCTGCCCTGCGTGAAATGTGCGGTGCTTCGCAGAAACCTCTTCCTGTGCTATGCCTGCCCTGCGTGCAATGTGCGGTGCCTCGCAGAAACCTCTTCCTGTGCTATGCCTTCCCTCTGTCTCTGCTGTGCTGCGTCCAATGTGCGGCGGGCCTTAGGCTTGTTCCTATAGACGAGAAGATGTCCCCAAGGAGATTTCTCTACCTCTGGCAGCTTGCCTGATATCCGTTTGACAATCCTTCCTACATTCACTACCTGGGTGACTGCCCGACGGCTCAAGAGACGTCCTTTGTTTTTCAATATCATATGAATGTATGAAAAAAGAAAAATAGTATTTGAAATGTTGATGGAGGTAATTTTACAATCAGAAATTTTACAATGTGTATCTTGAAGGTGAATATTAAAATATTAACTAACTAATATTTATTAAGAGTAAATAGCCAGAGCTATATTAATGGTAATTACTTCAGTTAGATAACATATTCTGAAAATTGAAAAATGACACCTGTACACGGGAATCGAAGCCAAAGGTCCCAGGTTCGATTTCCGTGTCCGGGTGTCATTTTTCAATTTTCAGAATAACTTATATTTGGTTGATGACAAATACAATTAAAACTGTCATAAGAGTAGAAAAACCCGCCTCGGTGATGTAGTTATCTAATGCGCTAGTTTCGTGTTGAGCTAGACTGTCTAGGACGGGAAAATCGAGGTTCAAATCTCGGTCTGGTGAACTGGGAGTGGTTTTTACTAAATGTTTTCTTTTACTCTCCCTCCACGCAAATATGGGTTCACTTGCTCTATATTCAACCTTACCAATTCCTAAGCTATTAGAGTAATTAATACTTAGGCGTATAGCCCGAGTGGGTAGTAAGACACGGTGTTAATTATTAAGTAAGAGTAAACAACTTAAACATTAGGTTCTATTTGTATTAGGTGACCTGGCGGTCTAGGGGTAAGATGTCAAACTTCTGTATTGGGGGTCCGGGGCTCAATCCTCAGTCCTGGCACAGATTTATCTGATTGCCTAACCCTTCCTTCACCTCTGACAAGACGTGTATTAATCACAACTTGTGAATGTGAGGAATGCCAGGCCTCCACCGTGGTTCGGATCCCACGTTAAACTATAGGTCCTCCATTTCATCTCACAATCACCCTACCATTACACACTAACGTATATTTCGAACTGGAAGTAAGAAGTGGTGATAGAAAATAAACAAATAAATACTAAAATTAATTTAATGAATTTCGTCAAATAATATGAACCGAAATCATCAATTTTTAATTTGTGGCACTAATACTAATAAAATAAAATTAACAATAGTGAAATGTTATGGATTTTGACCCCAAAAAATGTGTTTTATCCAGGCATAGCTTTCCTCCCACCTGTTTTTATATATGTATAATTAATTAATAATAATTTAAAAATCATGTCTGATTGTTTTAAAATGTACATTTAATTTTTGTTTCATAAGTATAATATCTACCTACAGTTTTAAAAGGAATGTTGTTGTTGTTGCCGTAGATTTTGTAAACTTAATAGTATTTACTACCCGCCGTGGTGGCGTAGTTGGCTAACGCGCCGGTCGTATTGAGTCAGACCACCGAGGACGGGGAGATCGAGGTTCGAATCTCGGTCGGGTGAACTGGGGGTGGTTTTTCCTAAATGGTTTTCCACTCTCCCTCCACGCAAATGCGGGTTCACTTCCTCTAAATTCAACCTTCCCAATTCCTAATCCATTAGTGTAATTAGTACTTAGGCGTATAACCCGAACGGGTAGTAAGACGCGGTGCTAAAAAATAAATAAATAGTATTTACTCAAACAAGAATGTTTACAATGACTGAATGTAAGCCCTATGTATATTGCTTATTTAGTAATAGTTATGACTTTAGTTATTTCGAGAAAAAAAAATTCATAATTTTTAAGTAGGCTACAAGTTTCTCAACTTATTAAATAGGCCTACGAGCAACGCACATGGGGCTTTAAGCTAACGTAGCCTTATATACTTTATTTTATTTCTTGTTAAATCGACATTTTGAACTGATCGTCTTTTGTAGAGCAATAGCGAACTTCTACAAGGACGCTTATTGAATTGTTGGGAAATGGTCCCTTTTAGTTTCCTTCATTTTATTCGCTCAGCTCCTTTACCTTATTCCATTTTTAACTCACACGATGTTTGTTGTAGGAGAATAGAGGAAGGAGTGTACTAGAGATTCACGTGGAGAAAAGAAAGATTGGGAAAAAAGTAAGCACGGAAGCCTTAGCAATACAGTATGGCTTTATATTGTATTGTATTCCTATATAAAAAAAGTTTTTCTGCTTCAATACGTTCATAACTCTTTCTTCTTCTATAAAGTTAGATAAAGTACTTACGTCTGGGGAAACTTTATTAAAATTTATGTTGTTTTTATATACTCTTGGTTCTACACAGAAAAGTTGAGCGTCTTTATTATGTCTCCTGATTTAATATTCTGTGTTTTCTAATGCGGTGAGCGAAATAGAATTTACCTCTTTGTTGTCATATTTTATTGAAGCTAAACTACTTTCCATTGTTGTCGGATTAAATACGACAATATTAGAGTTTAAATTAAATTGGTATGATCCGCGTTATGTTTAATTTGGCGCATTCTTGGTCAAATTGATGTGAAGCTCAGAAAAATGATAGTTAACTTTTTTTAACTTGAGCAAATTACTTCACTAAAAATCGCAAACATAACCTGATTTTAACGTTGTTTCAATACAATTTAATCTTATAGTGATATTTAAAATCATTATTATTATTATTATTATTATTATTATTATTATTACATATTATTTTTATTATTATTCTTATTATTATTATTACTATTATTATTCTTATATTATTATTACTATCGAGGAGAAAGAATAATTTAAAGATATTTATTAATTTAATGCTTCACAATTCAAAATAATTTTTGCTTCGCATTAATTTGTCAAAAATATGTTATGAAATGTAACTTGTTAACTAAGTTACTCAATAAAATATATTACATATTAAAATGAAGTTTTTAAGATATTTAAAAATATGTTAAGAAATGAAATTAATGGTATACTCTAAAAAAAGTTGGTAGAAAAATTACTGAAAACATTAATGGAAACGTTAAATAGAAAAAAAAAAAAAACAAAGTTAAGAAACCATGATATTTACTTTGACAAAATATGAGAACAGTAAGCTAAAATTTGCTAAAATTAATTAAATAAGATATAAAGTTAAACAGTAACTAATACTTGTGATGATTATATAGTGTTAAATAAGAACAACAAAAAATGAAATTAAGCATGCTAAAATAGCTCTATGAGAAGTTTACAAAATTATTTAAATATAATGTATGAATTTATTTGAACTTAGATTATTTATAAATTGTTGGAAAATATTCCCTTTCTATTTAGGATTATACAACCAAATTATATAAATACTGCTTTTCATCAATCAATGACGCCAATCAGTGTTTTTCATAATTCCTCTTATTAATTTGTCTACAGTATAACATTAATTTCCTTTCTTAACACAATTTTAAATGTATAATAACAGCATTTGAATATATTTATATACTATATTTTATGTATCAATTGAAAAATGTTCTGTCACAGCTATTTGAGCACTAAATTCGAAGCAAAATGTTTTTGTTACTAATCAAGTTATTAGTTAATAACTATCTGGGAATGTATTATTTTTTATCATTTATAATTATTCTAGCAACCTTATATTTAAAACACAGTATTAATAATGTTTTCCATTAAATTCTAACTCTCGCGGTATCATTGCTCGTATTCTCAAAGTCGCGCATTCTTAAAATAGACTGAGCCTAACGTTGAAACAGTGAACGATGTGTGTCGGCACAACTAATTTACTTCGGCCATGAGCTAAATTTAATTTTACAGTCTTCTAAACTGTTTACTTCAACCACAACAGTATTTATTTTTATTTTTAACTAAGCATTATACTTGCCCTGCCTTACTTTTAAAAAACTGGATATGACCTCAAATGTTCTCTAGTTGGCTAAAGGACTACAAAACGAAACGTACCCATACAAATTTGACCAATTATTACTTACGAAATTAAAAACAGCGATGTCCCTATCGATGCTGTGACATCAATGTGAAAATCACATATTCTGCAAAACATTGGGAAAAGCTGATTTCCGTCAGGGCCATAGTTAAATTCCGTCACCATTATCAGCAATCATAAAGAGGAGTTCCATCATGGAAAATACTGGATTATTATAATGACACGGAAGTAAAACTAAAGAAAATATAGTTTTAGTAAAATAATCATTCCGTTTATTTTCGCAAATCATAACTTTTTAGGTAATAACTTAAAAACAGGCCTATGTGTAGTCTTTAGATGAACATTAATTTTCACCCGCTTCGGTGGCCGCGTGGTCTAACGCGCTACTCTCGCAGTAGACTAGACTGACGATAATGGGGAGATCAAGGTTTAAATCTCTGTCGGGTGTACTGAGGGTGATTTTTTCCAAAATACTTTTACACTTCCTTCCACTCAAATGCAGGTACACTTCATTTAAATTTAGCATTTCTCATCCCTTAACACATCGACGTAATTAGTACATATGAGTATATCCCGGAAGGGAAATAAAACGCATTGCTAAAAAAACTAAAAATATAAAAATAACAGTGAACTCTAATGACCAGCTATACAAGTTCAACTTGCGCTGCTCCTCGATATACCACCATATGACTCTTCCATTTTTGGAAGAATGAGCCACGCGATACTTAAATTTACGGTTACATTCATTAAGTTCGTGATAGTAACTGATCAAAAACTTGAGTTCCCTTTATTTCTCGTGACGGAATTGAGCCATGGACACAGACACGAATATACCAGATTCTCATCCTTACGGAAGTTTCACTTACACTCCTTGAGCCAGTTGAGTCCATCAACACTGGGGTTCGCTAGTGTCAACGCTCAGTGATAAAAGCACTTCCAAATGTACAGTTATTAAACGAACTCAGTTTTAACATATTCATCATAAAGGAACCATCGTAATTGTGATGGACAGTCTGCGTAAGCTCTCTGTGAAGTAGTATTATGTGAAGAGGGGTTGGTTCGCCACCTGAACCTAGCTTTGTGGAAGCAAGCCGATTTATTCGCGAGTCAAGATGTATATTTGTGTCTTCTCTCTAGCAAGACCATGTTTAAAATGAGTTTTTTTAAATGTCCCCTTGATGGCAGACATTTTAACCTGGGGACTATGGGTCCGGTGTGTACCTTGTCTATTGACATGGCATGACTAAAAGGTTAAAAAAAAACACAGTGATGGAGTTCACCTATGCATTCTGGCAAGTAGAGGACCTTTGTTGTTAGATGGAATCTTTAAGGGGGATAGGATTTCTAATAGTGTTAATATTACGGGCTTATAATTGTTAGAAAAGTTTTATATTTAGAAGGGGTTCATGTGTGTTGCACAAAAGTCCTTGAGTCTCTCACTGATCCGCACTCGAGCGATTGTGTCTGGCGTCTGATCTTGATACAAGAGGTCGTTGTTTTTGAAACTATGTGCGCTCAAGGATAGAATGAAATGCCCATCTCAAACGGAGTGTTCCTGATCTCCAAGCAACTGCTCTTTCGTTCCATAGAGAAATGTTTGTTCAATCTATTCTCTCTGTTCGACCACCACTCAACTCAAGGTACGTCAATAAAAAGATCAAGGCGAGCAGAAAGGAACGTTTTGTTATACGTTACTTATATATTCTATCATACTTTGTTCCTGACGATTCACGATATCGTCAAAACGTATTCGTATCTGAAATGATTTATTTGTAATGATATATATATTTAAAAAAATGCGTTACAGGCCTATATGAGTTTTTGTTTTACTATCTCTTATAAATATAAAGTATTGTAATCGTGAACATGTATGTATATATGTATGCACTTGTTTTATGAGTAGATAATTTTTTAAGCGTAGTTTACTGATGAGTGAATTTTTGAAAATTTAAAATATTTCAAAAGTGGCTCGAGCTATTGTGTATAAAATTGAGATCTGGGATGTGTTTGATATGACAAATAAAACTGTAACGATACTGGTTTTAGGCGAAAAAATTCATTTGAAGGTAGTTTATTGATGACTGTATTTTATTAATTTGAATATATTCAAGATAGCTCTAACAATTTGGTTGAAAATAATTTAAAATATTTTAATTATTAATAATTATATTTTTTCTTAAAAATATTGTATTAACATTGATTTACTTATTAGTTATTTAGGAAGAAGTTAATATTTTTGGAAATTAACACAAACGATTTTGTCCTAATTTGATATCCATAAACTGTTTTACATTATAAATAATAGTGTGGATTTTTCTGAATCAAACCAATTAAAAAATAGTTAAACAAACAACATAGAGAAAGAAAGGCTTTTAAAGGTCTATGACGTCAGGCCAAAATTTGATATAGTTTAACTATCATCCTCACTACTATCATACATGATGTCATAGACCTTTTATTTAATTAATAATACTCATTGGTACGTTGCATAGATCCCTGAAATGTGTGGTATATCACTTGGGGTACGCGTGCCTTAGTTTGATAAAAACTTTAATAAAATTATTTAAAAAAAGCTTAACATCAACACGATGTAATGCAATATGCTAGGTTGTATAACTTTGCCAGTGCTTTAAGAGGTTAGCATCCACAGTTTTACCATATAAAATAAAATATTTGGGGCCGGTAATGTCAATATTGTATTGCAATTACTCAAGCGTAAAAAGAGTGGTCAAGAAGTTGTGTTTTTAATTGGTTATTTCGAGAAATATTTATTTACTTTTCGAGTATAATTTTACTATAAAGATCAGTATATATGATTGAAAATGGTTATGCATGTATTTTTCAGAACAATAAAATAAGCAATAATTTAAAAATTTCATTTAAATTTGTCATGAGGGGTGGATCTAAACGACACACCCTATGAATAATAACTCAAACAAAAACATTTGTTTTCAAAATAATCTAAGCTTACGCAATATTATGGAGATGATTAAGTGAGTTGTATGCAAGCCTAACCAACACATATCTATGTTCTTTTAAGATTCTCTGTACTAGAGATTGTTTTTATAGTTTATTTAAGCAAATGTTGTCCCAATGATAAAGATTTTATGCTTCTTATCTAGTTTAAATTTAAGTTAATGCAAGTTAGTAATGGTTATAAAATACACCTATAAACAAATATATTTTATAACCATCTATATTGAAATTAATATTTACTCCGTATTTTGTGACGATGATAAACATACATTTGTTCATGTTTAAAATACGTTAACATGGTCTAGATTGCAAATATTTATTGACATCTCTACTTTGGATACTCCATAATCCAAACTACCATAAACCTTCCTAATAAAATAAGTATTTTTATAAAGGCTTACTTATTAATATAAATCTTATATTTATCAACAAATGATATCAAAATCTTGGACAGCTTTTAAGAATAATAGGTATGATCTTTTCTTTCATTTAACCACTAAATATTAATAGTAATGAAGAGTTATTGTACTCATAAAAGTCTAATAAAAAGTCATTTTCTAAATTTTTGCGTTTCCGGTTCCAAACCAATTTTATTATTTCTGTTAAACTATTTTACTTCCGAATACCACTTAATCCCACAAACATATCTTAAACCCCTTTGTCTCCTCCAAAATAGGTCAAAATTATATAACTAATTAACTAGCCAAAAAAAACTATAAAATAAATTATTTATTTTAAGGTTGAATAATGTGTATTTTAAATTACACATGTAAAATTGCCAATTATATTTATGTTAACTATAGTTATTATGATTTTTTTAAATGAAATTATATTAAGAAATGAAAATCGAAATATTTCAATTTGAAAATCGTTTCAGGCTTTAAGTAAACCACAAACGGAACTGAATAAGTTTAACGGCCAACTCACTCCCAATCCATACATGACTTAGCCAAATAGTATTAGATTTAATCAGAAGGAAATGCATAACATTCACCTTGAAGTAAAACGTAAGACATGTCACCAAAAAAAACTCTTAATTACATATGGTTGAAGTTAAACAATAACATTAACCTTGTGGCCAACTTTGACTGGATAACAGAATAATTGAAAAATGTTGAAACTATTCTGGTAACGAGGAAGGAAATATTGTGTGGGGACATTAACTTTGTACAGTTGAGACTTTTTCATTCTTAATGTTTACAAACCTGAGCTATTGGAGAATGTAGGCGCCTGAATATTAAGATAACTATTATACAAGCAGTACACAATCTTTAATAGGGGAAGTGGCGTGAAGATAATTAATTTTAACCGAGATATAATTATAAAACTAGGATTTTGGTTAGGAGAAACCTTTATAAACTACAAATATGAGTGTGTGCAGTCCACATTGATAACTAGTATTATTTCATAAGAATCCTTATCAAAAGTGACAAATGTAGATCACATGATCTGACGTGGAGGTATATATCTATTTTTTCTATTTGATGGATAAGGTTTTTCGTATGATACAAATAAGTTAATTGAGTTAATAGTTCGAATTGAAAAGTATTTTAATGAAGATTCTGAAGTTTCTTGAAAATTAAATTAAATAGGATGTCGGGATTAATGACATTTCTGATCTAGAGATTGATGAAATATAAATTATATTTCTTCTGATTCTTGTATGAAAGAAGATGATTTTAGAAAGGCTTAATTTATTAGAAAAAGATAAATAATGTAGCCTTTAGAAATAGAGTATAAACCGTATATCTCATTTATATTTTGTTTTTATATTTATAGTTTGCGGATAACCCGAGCGGGATGGGTATTAAGACGTGGTGTTGTTTATTTATATATTCATATAAATTTATTATAGTAAGTGAAGCACAGAGAGTTGAGAGATTAGTTCTACTTGCGTTGACTAACTAATTACACCATGAAGTCACTAGCTTAGAAAACAAAACTGTTTCTTTCTTAGTTAATAATGAATTTCTTTCCATAAAGCTCGCTAGAGATTTCAAACCCTAATAAATGCTTCCTTACTTTTAGTAAGCTTCTCCTTCCTCGTTCTTTCCTCGTCCAACTAACAGCAGATCTTGAATCATTTATTTATTTATTTAGCATCGTGTCCTACTACCCGTTTGGGTTTTACGCTTAAGTACTAATTACGCTAATGGTTTAGGAATTGGGAGTGTTGATTTAACCCGCATTTGTGTGAAAGTAGAGTGGAAAAACAATCTAGGAAAAATCTTCTCCAGCTCACCCGAACGAGATTCTAGCCTCTATCTTCCCACCCTCGGCAGTCTAGCTCAACACGAAACCAGCGCGTTATCTAACTACGCCACTGAGGTGGATTTGAATGAATGGCATTTATTATTATTATTTTATTATTATTATTATTATCTCCCACGTAGTCACACCTTATATTAGTGCTTACAAGTGGTGTAATATGGAACTAATTTTAATATTTCAACTAACTATTTATACTTTTGCCCAATTTCTTGAGTGATATTTGTGTAGGTATCTTAAAGCCTCTCCAGTAAGCACCATGGCGTTGAAAGCTTGATACCCTGCAAAAAGCTAGATTCTAGAACTACTATGTAATCTCTCTTCGGAGTGATTCTGGGTGTCTCCACTCCATTTCCTGAGCGTCTCTTGGTGTTAGGGCGCAAGAAACCGCGACTGTCTACGTGGTTAGTGTTGTGGAATTACACACAATGTGATGACTAACGACTGCATTAGATCCGGTAGGACTCTTATGGCCCTCGTTAATTACAGCTGCATTCTTTGTGCTTTAAGATCATAAAATTTAGCGTCATTTTATTGTATTTTTGTGTATAACATGTGATCTTTCAATGGATACTTACTTCACAGGTAAATACTAAAAAGGCATAATAGGAAGCATTTTTTTATCTAGCCCAGTCAATGCTCAACTTTTTAATCTAAGAATAAAATATTTACTATTTTCCCAAGGATGAAAGTATTGTAGTCGTGAGGATTATCTGTAACTAAAAAAAAATTGGGTTTTACAACTCTGCTACCCTCATTTGTTTGTTTGCACCCAGGGATACAGTTGAGAAATGTTATGGATTTATTTTGAGTTAGATATTTATATTTTATTGTCATAATTAGAGGACAAAATCGTCAGTTTGATTTAAAAACTAAAATTAAGAGTGGTTCACTAATCACTAATTTTTGAAAATACGATATTTTTCGAATTTATAACGATATGGTTTTAAATGAGTAACTGGTGAGTGTTTGGTAAGGTAAAAAACATTTATCCCTAGTGTTTTGGATACAATTTTTAAGCGTAGTTTACTGATAACTTACTTTAATTTTTCTTTATTCAGGTCTTATGTCTAAATGGTTCTAATTGATATTGCTCAGAAATAGTAGATAGATTGTAGGAACTATTTTACATGACAAGTAAGAATATATTTTTGTTTTTCGAAAAAAAAAAATTGATGTTAGTTTATAGATATTTGAAAATTCGAATATAAAAAAGTTGTCCATAGCAATTTTGTTTGTAATTTAAATCTAAAGATGGTCTTGTATAACTATAGAATAATGTTTTTTTTTCTGAGTTATAATTATTCAAGGGTAGTTTACTGATAAACGGTTTTTAATATTGTTTTTTCTATCAACAAACAATATATTAGAGTGAAAAAGAATATACGATTGCGTATACTTTTTTTACTTTCTTTCGATCCCTCGGAGAGAGAAGTCTTGTGATCATAAAAAAAAATCCAAGTTGAAATTTTAATAAATGTCAACGACCTAAAAAAAATTGTCACGATGCGATCTGTATGTCTATCACTATTTCTGTCTGTCTGTCTTTCTGTACTGTACTCGAAACTTTATACCGATCGGGCTATAACTTGGTATATAGGATTTTTATAAGATTCCCCCAGTGGTTTTTTGGGATTATATATCTAGCTAGCCCTAAAATTACGGGGTAGGTTACTGAAGGGCAAAAAAGAGATAACTATTTTCTTAAAATCGCTTTCTAACGATTTTGATTAAATTTCAAATCTAGATAATGTTTAACATTACAGACAAAGTGGCTATTTATCATATTCTTTGAAAATGACTTTGAGGGTACTTTATTTAAATGGAAGTTTCCTATTTTGATCATATCTCCACGACTATTTCAAATACTAAATAGCTTGACATTTTTAAGTTTGAAAATAAAAAAACTTTTATATGAAACATTTTTCATAAGACCAATAGTTTCCAAACAAGTATATTCTTTAGTTTAAAAAAAGAATCGTGGTCTTTGAAATGGTGAATTGAGTGCTATGCTCTTTGGTGGAAAAAGATGTTCTTATTGTTTCTGTAAAAATGTCTATTATTTCATGTATGCTCTTTGGTGAAATATGAAGCTCTATTTTCCCCATCATGTCTCTTCAACGATATATATTATTTCGTTTCAAAAATCTTAAGAGTTTCAAGTAAATGTTGGCATTGTTAGATAAAGGAGAGAGAAAGTCTGTGCGGTGTACTGTACCATTTATTTTAAATATTTATTCTAAGCGAAACATGTACAAGTCACTCACCTGAACACCAAGACGGCCCTTTATGTCCACATTCTGAACAAACATATATCACTCCAAAGACTTTTGATAAAAAAACTATGTATATTTTTCTCATGAAATATGAAATATTTGAACATAACGTGTGAGGAAAAAAAACAAATTCAATGCATAAATGTATATATATTATTTGACGCAGATCGTGAGTTTGTAGGACCACCCATCATGTGATCACTGAAGCTAAAAACTATCATTATTTTTGTTGAAAAGTGTGCGAATGTGTTCCCCACGTGTTGAGCTGATAGCGAGGCGTTAGGGATTCCACTTGGAGGAAAAACCACACGCTTGTAACGCGCCGGTAATGTCGCAAACTGACAACCTGTTGAGGGGTGTTGGTTCATGTCTGGATAATGTCTGGAGAAATATATTTATCGCACAACGTCTCACTATCAGTTTGGGTTGTAAGTATTTGAATGTGTTAGGGACCAGTAAAATTAAATTTAAAGGAAGTGTACCCACATTTTCCGTGGAAAACAACTATGGGAAAATCTCTCTCAGAACACACGACCAGGATTCTAACCTCGATCTACACGTCATAGTCAGTACAGTATATTGCAAGAATGATGCCTTAGACCATGGTTATAAAACTGTGGTCCGTGGTGGTGTGCCATGTGGCTCGCACATGGAAACATAATCGTATTTGCTTTCACAAATAGTCTAGTTTGAGACTAAAGTTTTCAAAATTAAGTATTCATTTATCTAACCTTAATTTATCTCTACTGTACTATCATGTAATGACTTCCCAGATTTCAATTTTAAACAAAATCGTTATGTCACATTTATAAAATCAAAAAACACTAGCCCGCCTCGGTGACGTAGTTAGCTAACGTGCTATTTTTGTTTTGAGCTAGACTGCTGAGGACGGGGAGATCGAGGTTCGAATCCCACTTGGATGAACCGGGGTGGTTTTTCCTAAATGGTTTTCCACTCTCCCTCCAAGCAAATATGGATTCCCTTCCTCTATATTCAACCTTCCTAATTCCTAACACATTATCTTAATTAGTACTTAAGTGTACAACCCGAACGGTTATTAAAACGTGGTGCTAAGTATTATTAATAAACATTAACCTATTCTGAAAATTTCAAAGTCAAAACAACACCCTGAGGACAGACATAACCATTTTTGGGCTACCGGGCACATACCACGTTAAACATTCATCATAATCTCAAGGTCGTCATTTTAATGCCTCCAATACTCGTTTTTTTAATCAGAAAATAAAATAGTGAAATAAATAAGAGTATAATATTAACAGTCTAACTTTGCTAAGTCAATTTGACTTTGTTCGAAGAGCCGATATTCATAAAAAATATACTACATTGTAGGTGTTATTTAATTTTATTTCATTAATAATATAAATCAAAAGTGACAGATCATATGACTCGAAAGTAAATTTAGAAACGTTTCTATCTATCAGATAAGGCTCTTTCTATGAAAATTGGACTGTAAAATGTGTAATATATGAAACGAAGTTATGAAAAATGTTATATTTACTGCAATTTCATTAGAAAATGTCCTGCTGTGACAAGTGACAGGCGGGTAGTATATTAAGGTGGGTGGTCCGTTAGTGCATCGAACAATGATCAAGTGTTGTGCTATTGGGGAAAGATTGAGAAACATCGCCTAAGGTGGCTTCACATTGAGACAACTAGTGGCAACCTAGTTGCTCGCAGCAAACAAACGTTGGGTGCAACCCTGATTCGTACGCAGCACGCTGCCGACCCATTTACACCGAGTGCGACAGGTTGATTCAATTTTTGAGTCAGTTTATTTAGAGATTTCGGTAAAGAAGAAAGCACGGTGGTGTGTAGTGCACCCTCTAACTCCTCACAGCTGATCAGTACTTATTATTTCTGTCTCTGTGGAAAGTTGTTTTCCAGATTTTCACTTTGTCTTTGACTTCCTTTGCCGAACAATCCAATTTAAAAGCCAGTTATTCCCATATCTTGACCTTTTTCCTATTGTGTTTATAGTTTGGGTCCCAAAATCCCCACAAAATATGTTTTTAACGGTATTCATCTACGAGTAATTTTGTGTTTTCTGTATCCCAACTCATCGTTCCGCGTGCGACTACACAACTGAACCCATCTGTGGTTGGAAGGCCTGGGGCCTAGTGATGGGCAGAATCGGATGAATAGAATCGATCCTTTCGATTATTCTGAATAATCGATTCATTCGATTCTTTCAAAATCATTCGAATGAAAACAGTAGCTGACTTGACGCGAGCCTTTACCAGAAGTGCTAAGGAAAATCGACCTTATGATTATGAATGTTTCCGGGCTATCTCTATACAGGTCTTCATTTCTATTAGGTTCATTTTCAAGAATAGTCTCCATTGCTGCACAATAATCGACCGTTCGCTTTCGAATGATTCCAAGGCTAATTTAATACAATGTTTAGGTGGTTGTACAGTTTACAATCGAATATCAGCCCCCCCCCCAAAAAAAAAATCTAATGAAAATTACAAAATGATTCGATTAATTTTCTACATTACTACGTAGATTGTTCTTTTTCATTTCCATTAAATTTTACCTTCCTGACTAACTAAACGCAAATAGCACGAACGGTTTTAGAGACAATTTTTTTAACGTTAACTTAAATTTATTAAATAAATAAGTATATACTTTTTATGTATGTAATAAAAAATTGCCCGGCCGTAATATTCAGATCGTATTATAATTGCATTAATTGAAATAATTTTACATTTTATAAAACAAAATATCACTACTCCAGCAAACTTACGTCGTCGTTTGTCGAGTAGTAATTGTGTGTTTGATTCTAAGTGAAGCTTTCAGGAGGCATTATAATCGATTCAGATATTCAAATCGAAGTTATTTTATCACTTACCCGATATATAGATACGATTGTAAGCTTATATATTTATTTATGTTTAGGAAATATTAAAAGATCAATTATTTAGACTCTTTTAAACACAAAGGGAAACGTATGTTCTTTATTTTATTATTAATCGTACGTAAACATATATATATTATTTGTGAGGTATTTTGTGACTAATGCGTTCACTGTATGGTAGTTTGTTGTGGCTGTAATTTGGTCTTTGACACTGGCACAAGGAACTAAATACACTAATAGAAAAGTTGTTGATAAGCTGCAAACGCAAAGGAATGCGTGTTGGGAGATCCGACAGTATGGTGAAGAGAATAGTAGCACAAAGCAAAACGAGCAACTAGTAACTACTTTTAGAAGTATCTAACATCCGATTATTATCTACTCTTTACTACTTCTCAAAATCATTCCAATGATTCTTTCGATTCATTCGATTATGACCATCACTACTGTGGCCTCGATCCACCACCGGATTGGCGCCGCATGCGATGGTGCTGCAACCTGCAGCATGCCGATCACACCGCACGCGGCGAAATTGTCTGTAGTCCTCAGTGTAAAGCCACCTTTGACCGATCGACCACTAAGGCGAGTGGGGAGAAGCGTTGTTTATTGGCCTCGCATCCAGTCTGTATACAAATAAATGTTAGTTTTGTTATTTATATAACTATTCCATCTATAATTAAAATTAAAGGCTCCCGCTGACTTATTTCAAGGACAAACACAGCACCTGAACCTTAGATCACGCGGTTTTAGGCGTCAGTCTCGCAGTAATACAAAACAAATAATTACGGTGAGCTTGAGTTTAAAATCTCAGCTGGACAAACTATAAGATTTTTTCCTTTTTGTGATTTATCAATGATAGTTAGCCATTCTTTCTCGATTCTAATGTGTAGGTGCATTAATGTGTAGGTGCATTCTCCTTAGTCCTAAAACATAGATTAAGGGCCAGTTTCATAGTCAGATTTAGTACGCCTCAAGTGCGGTGCTATACTAAATACAAGACGTCACCTACCTGAAATTGAATGGAATGGGCCAGTTTCGCATATTAAACTGGCCCATTCAATTCAATTTCAGGTAGGTGACGTCTTGTATTTAGTATAGCGCCGCACTTGAGGCGTACTAAATCTGACTATGGAACTGGCCCTTAGCCATTAAAAAAATCCCTTGAGTTAAAATATATGGAATTTAATAATGACAAACTAAGCAACTAAAGCTAAGATCATTATTCCTTCACTTAGCTAAGAGTTTACCAGCTTCAGTGGCCAAAAGGTCTAAGGTACCATTCTAGTGTTGGACTGGCTTTCCGGTGAAGGAGAGATCCGGGTTCAAATCTCTGTCGGGTTTACAGAGGTTGGTTTTCCCTAAATTGTTTCCTAATCTGTTTCCATGAAAATGAGGGTATCTTGCCTCTAAAATGCTTCCTTCCTCATTCCTACACCAATAGAGTAATTATCATATAAGTGAGTGTATAACCTGAACAGGTAGTAAGACGCAGTGCTAAAACAAAAGGCTAAGGGTGGCAGTGAATAGGGGGGAAAGGAGTATAGGTCATAATAAAAATTTAAGTTCTCGGTGCTAGCCTGGGGTCAAATTATGACCCTAGACAATAAAAGTTATTAGATTTGCTTTATTGTATTAACACATCAATAACTAATTATTAATGTGATCTACAACTGTCACTTTTAATAGATCTATCAATATCTATCATATAATATTAATAAATAAGTAAAATACTATCAATTTTTGCCACAAAATATTTTGTATTTTCTTAAAAATCCCTTTCTATAGAAATGGGATTGTATTTTCACGTATTTAAGAGACAAAATCTCGATACAGTTTTGTCACTCTTGTAATACTCTAGTAATATAATATTTATTGGCTTTATAGAAGTGAACCTCGGCCCTGGTCATGGTATATTTGATATAAGGAACGATCTTAGAGAGTATTTTTGTTTTTAGATAGTAGTGTTAAAAACTTATTTATCCTGTGTTAAGAAACCAGGGGTATGAACTATTCAGAGTTGTAATTTCAAACACCAATAACCCCTATAGTACTAAGCACGTGATAAAATAATAACGAAAATATATGTAACGCCATTTTTTTATAAGATTAAAGCATTATTTTAATAACCTAATATGATTAAAACATTCATAGTTGTTTCAAATTCAGAATTATAAAAAGAATCCAAGATAAAAGGTACTCACTAAATAAACACACTTTAATGTAAGAGAACATTTTGTTCTTTTGTTTGTTTTTCTGGTGTGGTGTGTTTTAAAATGAGTTCTCTTTTTGTTTATGAATCAAATTAACTTACAAATAGTTTACATTTAAATAACTGGCCATGATATCAACCACATTTCCATTTATATAGCAATATTAATTTAGTTAATTAGATGAGTATTGCACATAAAAATATACTACAGTCATGATTTTAAAATGCGTTGTGAATAAAATTTAAAGTTATTGTGGTCGTTAACGCTAGTATTAAAAATTAGTTACGTTGTAATGCCTCGCGTTTGCTCCGTTATATTTCATTATATTCACCATTTTGTATCAATTTTATATAAGAATTAAGACATTTGAGTGAATTTTAATTATAAAAATATACCCTTGTGGTGTTAAGATTCCACATTTTGTTACTTTTAGTAAAATTACTGTAGGTTAAAACTCCATTTCTAGCCGATAGTGAAGAAGAAGAAATAATATACAACTAGGCTCTCCAAAGAGTAAATTGACCTTTTCAAAGATATTATTGATTTAATTATAAAACAATTAATGTTATTTAAATTTTATTTGTACAATTTAACAGGTGACGTCCCTCTTTATTAATAAAACAATTGTAATTTGGAGGACTGAAATCAATATGGCATAAATCTATGTAGTTTTCAAAATAATAAATAATAGTTACATTAATAAAGGGTATGGGTAGGCCTTCAAATTGTCAATATATTGTTTTATTTGACAAATCAGTGGCAATGGCATAAGAATAAAAATGTCCTTGACTAGATTCTCACCTCAAGACTTAGATTTAACTTAATATTTTATACCGGCTGTTTAGCTCCTAAAGTTAAAATAATTTCATTTTTTCTTTATTTTTGTTTGACAAATAATATGTGCCTGGAATGGAGCTATCGTGCTATCGTGCATAGCGCTCGTCCTTAAATTAAGTAGAATTTTTTTTCATGATTTTGGAATCCCTTTCCCACCACGAAAGGCATCAAATTGATTTTGTAACTTAGATTATTTTAATGGTTTAGCTATATCTAGACTTAAATAATTGTAATAAAGTGAGTGATATGCAATTTTAGAATACTTTGAATGCAGCCAGTAATTTCATATTTTACCAAGATTTGACTCTTGATCTCCCCGTAATCAATCTTGTTGTAATCTTGTTAACTGTGATCATGCGGCCACTGAAACGGGTCGGTATGTAGCCATTCGGTACGTAAATTAAATACAAGTTAGTGAATTTTTATTATTAATAGGCCTAAATATTTATTTTCTGACAGAATAAAAGATTTAGTCTCACCATCAACATTGATCAAATAATCTTACGTATATGGATTCTGGACCCCTTTCCCTACTCAAACGTAAGAAAAATACTGAACACCCCCCTCTTTTTTTTTTTTTTCCAAAAACCCTGACGTAATTTAAGAACGGCCCCTAATGAGGATTCACACGTTTGACGAAGAAAAATAACAGAGTAGAAGCGCTGTCACGTGACTATATCTTAATCAATCAAAGGAGATCAGCGTGTTCTGCGTTGTCTGTTCGGTGCGACATGAAATTGTTTTAAATTTCTCGGTTCTGCGCGACATATTCTTGAAAGACCCAATCATAATTCTAAAACCAACCAACTAATTATTCAGTGCACATGTATCTTATCTGACTTATTGTATCATTGCGCATGCGCCTAAAATGTGAGATACAGGTAGACAGCATAATCTACTGTTGAGAAAATTGGTGGAGTGCGTTCGTCATTCTCGTTCAGGGTGGATTTGTGTCACTACAAAGCCTAATCGTTTTAAAACATCCATCGTGACATTAATCTTCAAGATCTGTTTATCAATTAATATAAATTTAGATCCTATTTTTAATAGTCAACTATCTTAAGTTTGCATTGCAAAACATCATAAATCTATAGGCTGGTTTTGATAGGATGAAAAATATCTGGTAGTTACTAAAGCTACTAAAACAATTTTAATATATTCATACATCAAGATGATATCAATACCTAAAAAAACAACACAAATAATATGGTAAAAAATTATCAATGTTGGCCGTCAAGAAATAGTTTAGAATTTTCTAAACCGTTCCTCCAACCAAAATCAGGGTACTTAATTTTTGCTAATGTGTGAAATGCTGCATCGATCAAGTAGATTATGTTTCCTGTTTTGGAAGAACGTATGAATCATGCTTTAGCGTAAGCTGCGTTTAACATAAAGCTAGAAAACAAGCTCACTGAAGTGTAATTTAACCTGTGAGATAGCGCCTTAGTGTAATAAATAAAGGTAAGGCCATTACTTCACAGGTGAACTCAGTATACCCGTGTAAAAGGTTTTTTTTATCAAAGTCCGTATATAAGTTCAAAATTTAAAACCGGTACACAATTACAAAGAGTAAACTTATTGCATTAGCAGATATTTTTTATGAAACAGTAAAAAGAACTCACAAAAGGACACTTTAAAGGAGTACTATAAAATGAGATGAGAATAATATCATGTAAAATAAAAAAGAATTATATTAAAAAAATTAGCACGGAAAAGCGAACGCGCTTAAGTTGAAAGCTTTAGCATTCTGTGGATGTAGGAAAAAAATAAATAAACCAGAGGATATATAACGACTCAACATTTGCATTTTTAATTCGTGTGCTACTACTCATTCGTGAAGTAGAACTATGAAAGGAGGGGAAGAGGGGGGAGGAAGAGCGGCTGTCGAGGCCCATGTGGTTGTCATGGGGACTCCGTGGGTGAAGGTATGTGGGGAGGTGTAAAGGGGTGGTGGTGCAGATGGATGAGGTTTAAAGAGGAACGCTATAGCCAAGGGATATTTAGAGGGTCTCTTCAAAAACTCGAAGCTACGTTAATTGGAAATATCAGACCTACAACGGTGACTACTTGACATTTTAACGAAGAACATCCGACATTTGCTAAAAAAAAAAAAATTCAAGGACAAAGTTTGCATCTTTGGATTTCAACAACTTTTTGTTTTAGAGGGAAAACTTGTAATTTGGCGATGTTTGGTCAACTTGTTTCTAAGCACAGAATAGGTGAATTTAAAATATAGAAAATGGTAAAAATGTGTAGATTTAAACTAAAGAATAGTAGAAGAAAATGGAAAGCTCTGTAGATGAAATGAGAAGGTTTTCTGTTCATTAGTTTATATTTTAATACGATCATCACTATCCATGTTTTTAGGTATCATTTTAAAGAACAGATTTTATTTTTATGTAAACTAGGACAGTGTAGTCAAGTGTCATCAATGCTGAAATATATTTAATTAAATGCAACCAATGATTTAGACACACATAATATTAATATATATTTATATCATCCATTGATGACTAACTACTCCTGATAATGATACACCACAGAAAATCATTCATAGCATTATTTTGTGAGGTGAAAGATACAAAATCTGTATTATTCTAAAAGATTACTCAGGTGGGAAATTTATAGATTTCTAAGAGTGTTCATATACTAAACGGTACACACAAGTATGATTATGTGGACCAAAAATGTGATAGGTGGCTTTACACTGGATACCCTAAGGGGATTTGAGGTAAAGCCAAACACTACCATGAGCAAACTAGGCTCTCAGACCTTCTATTCTCTGATATAGCTTAAGTAGAATTTTTGAAATATAATTATATCTAATCTTAATTCACAAAGTACATTTTTATTAACATAAAAAAGGCTACAATGAATTTATATTAATCATGAACACACTGCTTACTGTGAAAGGTATCAATCTTACTTTGATGGCGTACATAAGGTGTCAAGCTTATAAACTATACCATGGAAGAACGATGCAAAGTAAGCTCGCTAGTTTTCAGGGTAAACGAAAGGTACAATATAGTAAACTCAATCAAATTAGATTAAACATATAAAGATTTTAAATTTGATGTTTTTTAAGCTTTGAAAATTATAAAATTGTTACAGTAACACAGTATCACTAATTTAATAGTTTTTTGAAATTAAAATGAAATAATTATCTTCTTGATATATATAATTCTTCTGTACGTGTGTATGTCACTGAACTCCTCCTAAACGGCTGGACTGATTTTGATGAAATTTTTTGTGTGGGTTTGAGTGGGTTCGTGGATGGTTTAGATTTACAATTGGATTTTTTTTTTTTTTTTTAGAATTTTTGAATATCAGAACATGTACAGTAGTAACCGAAAACATAGGGCCACTAGTGAAATTAGAATGATATTGAACTTGAATCTCATAAACCACTATTTATAATTGAGATATTGAAGCAATATATAAACAGTACATTTATACATCAATTCTAAATGTACACAATCACTTTTGGACCTTCAAAGTTTTTTCTTCTTTTTTAAGAAATTATAGGTATAACAAAACAATACAACAGAATAAAATAATAGGTGTTTTTGTTACTAATGGAAGGACATTTTTAGAGCAAGTTACTGTATATGAAATATTGTAGATGTTCAAGGTGTGCAGTGTTCTACCTTGATTTGAAGTACTACTGTATATATTAAAAAATATACGTATAAATAGATTAGTGTTGGGTCGGCCACTGTGCGGCCGCTCCGCCACACCACCCGTCTCATGAAATTTAGCTATGGTATTGTTCACACATGACTTGCTTACATGTAACTCTGCTGCAATCGCTCTAGAAGATTTGCCGGTTCTGCTCATGCCAATAATCTACCATTATATTTCACCGATACCTTTTTTTCTAGACATTATTTACGGAAAACCAACACTACAATCACTTGTCATACACACATTGAATTTGTTATGGGGAAAAAAAAAAATTAACCTCGCCGGAAAAATCCCTTTAGTGCGGCTATCTGTAGTCAAGTACATGTACTAACACCACCAAATGGTAAAATCTCTGTGGATAAAAAATAATATCCACTTTCACAGCATGAAAAAACAATGAAATGTTAATATGTTTTTTGTTAATTTCATAAATTCGTTAAATGGCTGATAAAAGCTGTGTAACATTTTTTAGGCGTTTGATTTATCATTAAATTTTAGCCCTATGTATTCAATAAATTTAAAAAAATCTACATTACTGCATATAATTTAGTTTTTTTTTAATCACTTCGATATACTTAAAAATGTAGTAATTTTTGGTTTGTCTCAAAATCTTAAATAATTAATAAATAATAAACCGGTTGATATAAAAATTTGATTTTTACACAAAATACATGGTTTTAACAGCTTAATAAGCAATGGAATATACGAGAAGTTTAAACCAATATTTTTGAGCCAAGGGTTTCCCACAAGAAAGTATAGGTGGCCCTATGTTTTTGGTTACTACTGTAACCTCAAAATTTCACCCCCCCCCCCCCACCACCACCACCACCCAATATTTATAATAATGAATATAATATTAATAATTGATTATAATTAATATTTGTGTAACTCACTAATTGGAGTTCATTGTGAATGATCACATAGTATTTGTTTTATTATCGAAATCAATTATGCCACCCAAATGAAAAGCCAATGTTCGAGCAGGACAACGTCTGTCGGGTCCGCTAGTAAATATATATAATTTTATAGTCCTACGAATATTTTATTTAAGCTTCTCAATTGTTGTATTAATTTTAAGACATTAGATATCCTCTTAACTTCTTAACTATTACAACAAATACATCACAGCTTATTTGTATATTGTTAAAAGAGTATTGTGTTTCCTATGAGTAGTTAAAAGTCTATCTTATCAAAATACATGTTCTAAAAACTATAATATTGTTTTAATTTTACATGAATTAATGTATTGCTAGAGTTTCGCTGAATCTAATCAATTTGAGACATTGCGTACTTATGACATTGATTTGTATTTTTACAATAACTTTTTAAAAAATGGGCAATTGACAACTTGATTTTATCACCACGTCTTACTGCCCGTTCGGGTTATACGCTTAAATACTAAGGACGCTACTGGCTTTCGGGATTATGGATATTATATTTAGTTGAAGTGTACCAACATTTGCGTGAAGGGGAGAGTATAAAACCATTTTGTAAAAACCACCCTCATTATTCTCGACCGAGATTCCAACCTGATATCCCCATCATCGGCAGTCAAGTCCACTGTGAGAGTAGCGCCTTAGACCATGCGGCCACTGAAGTGAGTCAATTGGCAACAAAGACCACATTCAGAATTAATTCACACTCACTCCTATCTTGCCTACATTCACTCAACATGGAGACTGAAATCCATCCCAACCGTGCTTCGAAACATAATATCTCAAAGGTTGTAAGAGCCCAGAGATTTCAATTAAACGCAATGCTCTTTTGCACCTTAGTTTTGGGTCTTGTTTTAGTTATATATTTTTGGGTAATGCTCACGATTTTATGTGTGGAATTTTACTCTGTAGTCTATAGCTCAGAATTATAAACAATGCCATATTAAAAGAAAATCAAGTCACGTGAAGTATTAATTATTTCCAGTGTCACATCAATCATATTCTTAAAATTCCTAAATATTTGTTAGTCTCTAGTTCATCGATTAAACTAGCCCAATCACCCGCAGTAGCTGCATGCTCTAAGGTGCTAGTATCGCAGTGCCGATGACTGGGAGATCTAGTTTCGAATCTCCGTCGCATGTTTTGAAGTGTTTTTTTTTTCAAAATGATTTTTACTTTCCCTCCACACAAATACGAATACACTTCATCTAAATATAACCTTCCTAATCCATAGAAACATTAGAGTAATTAGTTAATAAGTGTATAACCCAAACGGGTAGTAAGACATGGTGCTAAATAAAACTAGACCACTCTTGAGGTCTTCCACGACAGAAAGAGAAAAAATTGATATTTAGTTTTAAGGTGAAAAGGTAATATATTACCAAGTAAAATTACTTGCGGATAACCGTACTTGTAATAATTTATTCTCTTTAGGTTGAGATAATTTAACAAGAAAGAAGAAAAACTTAATGAAGCATTCTCTTTGGGTTGAAATAATTTTTCAAGTAAAAAAGAACAAAGGGATGAAGCGTTTTCTTTTGGTTGAAATAATTTTCCAAGAAAGAAGAACAAAACTAATGTAAGTTTAAAGACAAAACGCGCTATTTGGTATTTCCGTATTTGTTCAGTTTATATATAATCAAAGTAAGAAGGGCATGACCCGCTTTGGTCGTCCATGATCCAGTGCGTTACTCTCACAATGGACTAGATTGCTGAGGGCGGGGAGATCGTGGTTTGATACCAGTAGGGTGTACTGAGGGAGGTTTATCTTAAATGGTTTCCCATATCTCTCTCCATGCAAATGTGGATTCACTTTCTCTAAATTCAACCTTTCTCATCGATAGCCCATTTCCTTAAGTATTGGTAATCTTACATGAGCGTATAGCCTAAATGGGTAGTAAGACAGGGTGCTATAAATAAAGAAAAAAGAAGAGTATTTATCCAAATACTTAAATAATGTTTAGTTTCACCTCTAAGTTTCCAAGATCGACTCCCGGTATGGTGTTAATCTCATTTTGTGTGTTTTACATCAGTCCACGCCCCATGCCTTGAAAGTGATAAGTATGAACACACAGGATAATTCTGGCTACTCATGCATAGACCCCAACTTGTTTCGTTCCACGGAGTGGTAGATACTTGTGTTACCAGGATCATCCAGGGCACGTGATCTTGGTAGACACGAGAGGCTTAAAGTCCACCTTAATCAACAGGACTCATAATTCCTGGTGGGAATAACACCAGGTTTTGTATATGTTAGGTTGTGCTTATGTTCCTGTATAACGCAACAAAGTATAATATAATATATATTTACAATGGCCTATAACAAAGTATTGATTAAAATCTTACTTAAATCAATTTCAATTTATTCATAGAAATTGGTATAACTGCTTTGCTTTATTATTATAAGGTATTTAAAAATAAATACTTCACTGTGAAAACAGCGTTTATCAAACTGTATAGTTTGAAACATAAAATTAACGTAATCTAAGTGGTTTCTGTACTATTAAATCAAAATTTCCTTGTATTTAGTTAATATTTCATTACTGTCACGAATATTAGGGTGGACCTACTTATCAATAACAAGACAATAATATAATATTTCTTCTTATTGCAATCATATGGACAATCGTAGTTGTTGAATATAAAATAAAGAACCGTTTGTTATTAACAAATAAGTTTGTCTTACACAAGTTATTTCAAACATGAACAGAATATATTTTCTGCCTGCTATGTATACGGGCCTTTAATTGGTTAGAGCCTTTTCAAGCATTCTCATTGGCTGATACGTCTCAAGTTCAAGGGTTTTAATCATTGGTGGAATTTCATCATTTTGATTAGGGGGGCAAATATTTAACCAGGAAGGGACTAGTACCGGGTAGGGGGGGGGGCTGGGGGTACTCCATACCAGTAAAACCAATACAGTGGAAATACCTGTCAAAGGAAAAGGATTTATTCTAAACATTCTTTTGGAGAGGACCGGATTAAAATCAGTTACCAACTTCAAATACCTTGGACAATACTCAATATGACAGAGAGAGCATCACAATTTTTCACTCAAGTGATAAACCGTACTGTTGTATAGTTAAAATCTATGAAAACATAATATTCACATACAGTCACAAAAACATATTACTACATACAGATGAACACTTCGTTGTATATTCAGAGGGCTCGGAATCTCATAGCACCCAAATTACACATATAGCTTGTTTGAACCCAAAAGTAATATGAAATCACCATACACTTACAACCGGAAGCCTATGCTACCACTAAATTGTGTTAAAAGTTTCGGCGTAGTTGCGCGCGCCTAACTCCTATGCAACCTGTTGTACACGCATGCTTAAACAGCTTTGCTATCCCGCGCTGTATGCCGAAACTTTGGACACAATTTAATGGCACTAACATATGTTTACGGATGTAAGTGTAGAGGGATGTTGTATTACTTTTGGTTCAAACAAGCTATATGTGCAGTTTGGACTATGAGTTTCCAAACACCATTCTTGTATATAAATTAAAATTTCATAATTGCAAGACATTAACAGAGGGTAGTTGCCATTGGCTGTTGGAGATGAGAAGCAGCCTTGGAACCCATTTCCAGATATTCCTATTGAGACTGGCCGCAACGTAAAATACAATAGTTGTTGTTTTAAACCAAATACATAATATTATAAATTATCACTAAAATTGCATTTATTACTTTATTAAAATAACATAATTTCATACATTATTTAAAACAAATCCTTACATGAGAAATTTGTTAAAGTCAAAAGTGAATAATGCTTCTCGACTTGTATTTTTAGTTTTGTTTTGGTGTCCTCTATATATTGGAAAGGCACTGGCCCCCTATACCTCTAAAATTACGCCTTTGATTTTAATGTAAGGAGAAAGAAAGTATAGATTTTCTCGAAATTCGCTTTAACGATTTTAATTATATTTTGTATATAGGCATTATTCTACCCCACAAACAAAATGAAAACTACAAATTTCCCATAAAAAATATTTTAGGGTACTTTACATAAAATAAAATTTACAATTTTGATCATATATCCCCTACTATACGAGATACAAATAACAAATCAGTGTAAAGTTGTAGTATTATTCAATATAAAATAATTTATTTGAAATAGACTTTTATAAAACCAATCGTTTCTGAAATATAAGCAATTATATATAATTGAACATGAACAGAGTCAGTAATGAATGTGTGTTGAAGGAGTGCGGTTTGAAAGAGAATCCAATAGGAAATTGTGAAAGAAGCGTCTTACTTTGCCTTGGGCTTGTTGAGAGGATGAGTATGGATCGAATGAAGCTAAAGATGAAAGATAAAAAATATGTGCAATGTACTGTTATATTTATATAATATTAATTAACATTAAAAATATATAATATTTAATTAACCATTAAAAATATATATATATATATATATCAAAGACGAAAGCCCTGACTGACTCACTCATCAAAGTATCTCACGAACCCCTGGACCTAGAATCTTAAAATTTTGCAGAAAGGTCCCTTTTAGTTTGTAGACATCCGATTAGAAGGAATTTTGTGAAATTCAACCCCTAAAGCGTCGAAAAAGGGGGTTGGAAAGATAGGCTTTTTTCGAAACCACCTAGGCTAGAAACATGAAATTTGGCCTGAGGGTTCTTTATCAAAATCGAAGAAAGATGTATTCAACTAATTTTCGATATTAGCGCCCTAAGGGGTGAAAATGGGTGTAACACCTTTTTTGACAAGCATGCATATTTCTAAAACCATTTAAGAAGTGTTCGACGGTTTTTCGAAAAAATCACCCAAATGTGTCAAACGTGCATTTTTCAAAAAATCCCTACATCTTTGAAACCGCTTAATCTATAAACGTCAAACTCGGGAAATATATTAAAAATAAATAAATAAATGTTCGACGGTTTTTCGAAAAAAAAAACTACTTGAACGAGTAAACGGGGCGTGGGTGGGGTTTTCAAACTGAGCTATATCTCTTTAACCTGTAAATGTAGAGATGTGAAATTTAGCAAGAATATTCACAACTACTTTCTAATGTGATAGAAAACTGATAGCAAAAAATAGTGTGTTGGGAAAAGGGTTTGGGGTTTTCAACATTTACCAAACTAATACAAACACTTTATAAAATTTTACTAGCTATAAACAAATATTTATTTTTAAATATAGATCGTAGAAATGGAGTCGATTGCCATGCTCTTTGGTGAGCGATGCTGTTTCTTTTTTCTCAATATGTACATTATTAATTACATGAATGTTCTTTGGTGGAATATTATGCGTCTTTTTTTCCTTGAAGTTTCTTCAATAATGTTTATTGTTTAGTTTAATCAATATAAAGATTGTGCATTAATTTTTGGGTTGCAATGTAGGATAATATTATTTTTATATTGTTTGTATATCGAGATTTCGTATTTGGTCAGCAAGAAAGTTTTTGTGGTGCAGTACGATTTCAGATTGGATTTAAGGTTATTTAACAGTTTGTTATAATTTTGTGTAATGGAGATAGATAATATCTTTGTAGATGGTATAGAGGTGCCTCAACGTATTGTGCGTATGGACGGTGATGGAGGATTTGTTTCTTTACGTGTTATCATACGCCGTGTTTGTCACTGACAGTCTAGGCCACGAGATGCGATACCAGATAGTAGACCATATATATGAGAATTGGGACACATTTCAGGTGTCTACCATGGACAATTGAGGGGGACCACTTTGTCAGCTAAGGAGATTACTGTGTTGAAATGTGAAGCTTAGCGCCTATGGTAGGTACCACCTGTGAGCTGGAGGCGGCAGGGCAGTTGTACCCCTGGAGGTTTGAGAAGTACCATAGTGGGCAATTATTAGTAGGTTTTGGGGAGGCTCATGTTTACTGGTGGTCTGTCCGGGGGTCACTTTGATGTGTACCAGGCAATTGAAGAGCTGCCATATTTATCCCAGCTTATTCAACATCAACCTGATACTCCTTCTTTGCAATGCCCCGATAATATTCCAAAGAAACAAGGTGGAAAAAACCCCATGCCAGGGTTACGAATACAATAAGAGACAAACAAATGTTTGAAACTGCTGTTAAATACGCTAAAAAAATGTTCAGAAGTTAATCGCACTATTCGCTGAAGCATTCGAAGGCAAGAGGACGTCCAAGGTCACCCTGGAGTGAAGAAGGATCATGTTTTAGGCAGAGTGTACTCGGTTCACCCTAATAACTTGGAATTGCTTCTACGCTGGTACCATCGTGTGGGTGTTAGGAGAGGGAGTGGGGAGAGCCGGTGTCGGTTTGCGTGTTGAGCTGCTTGTGTTGCCTACCCAACAGGTGCATGCAGCGCCAATTTGGCTTCCCATAGCGTCACCACACCATTTATTGTTGCCGACCAAGTTCATAACGTGGAAATAATTATCTTGTAGTCCTATACAAATGTATACTTATTCACCTGTAGATCTGAATAAACCTGTATATTATTTAAGAAGATTAAGTAATATTGTACGTAATTTAACTTAATTTATTAGTCATTTCCAAAATTACTTATTTTAAACAGGGGGAGCAGGGATATAAGATTTTTGAAATAAATATTTCTTATTAATCAAATTGGGTATTTCAGATTTGATAACGTAAAAAGTATAAAAATAAAATTTATTCTATCCCCTTAAACTTAGAAGCATATTTTTTATCAGTATATATAATATTAATATATTATGATTAAAGAGTGGATGCTCTGGTATTGACATTTAATGCATGTATTCTTCAAGAGCCCATTCATAGCAAATGTGACCAAGTGTTATGATGTGTATAACTATAAAGTACAACTTATCTCTCTCTGCAACAGATGAATAAAAATTAATCTTTCCTCTTGGGATGTGAATATTTCGCTATAAATAGAAGTACGGTAGAATCGTGTTAGTCCGGACTAATTGGGACCGAAGCTTGTTAGGATTTGCGAAAACTCGAATGTAGTAGAATACGGAAGGATTATCGGAGGAGACGGAATATTTTTACAAATTCTAAATTTACAGTTGAATGAATTTTATAAAATGTACAGTAAAACACAATAATTATGTGAACTGCAACATTACTGTACATTTCTAATATCATAGTTTTTTTTAGAATTCTGGTTTAACTTTGAGGTTGTTATGAATCAAATATGTTTCATTTGACTTTTTTTTATTTCACATGTATTTTCCATAAATTACGTCTGGAAATTTGGACTACCAGGTTTTTGTACAGAATGGATTACTGTTAATAATCAAAAACTAGTTGTATTTCAACATACAAATGGTTACAATTCAAAATAATATCTATGAAATTGTTTTCATAAAAATTATTCATATAGTTCATTCAATGAGTTAATAAGCTCGTATTATTATTAAAGATTTTTAAAAGCCAGCCAAAAATATATCTTGAATTTGAATAAAAACCAACCATTGAAATATAACACAGCTATTATGATTACCTATAATGGCTTTGAACCAACGTTCTTTTACTAACCAATGTGAAATAAACGATGTTTGACTGAGGGTTGGTGTTATCAACAGGTGTTTGAATAGTGTTTTTATTGACAACTTTACAAAACACTTCTGTTTAAAAATGAAATTCAAATAAAATTAAAATTTACTAAGTTAACGTAGAAGAATAATGCGTCTCCAGTATTATCTGCAGGGGTAGATTGTATTAGTTAATACTGTGCTTCTTAAGGTGGGATGGAAATGGACGCGAGATAAAGTTTTTTGCAGTTTTTATGGCAAAACTTTTATTCGGCCAAAATAAATAAATATTTATCCAGTACAGACATATAATTCTTCACATGGTGACCTCAAAATTTCTTGAATATCTGTCAAGGGTGTTCTGAAATTTAATGACAACATTTTTCTTCATTTAAAAAGTTTGTTAGATAATGCGACTATGCTAATTCAGATATTTAAAACTATTGATACCACCATGTGAAGAAAATTAAATTATGTTTCTACTAGAAGCAAACTTTTTTGATATAAAATAAAAACTGCAAAAAATACTGGATTTTCCTCGCACCCTTTTCCATCACCTTAACTGTCAGATCTTTTGGATAGAAATTACGAAGACATGCAGATAAAGTGTACCCACATTTTCATGGAGAAGTGACGGAAAAAACCTTAAAATAAAAGATTTGGAAAATTCACCATCTCACATCCGTTACGGGAATTCCAGTCGCGAGTCCAAAGCTCCACACCAAAGTGACCACCTGTATGAGTGAATAAGATTAATTATTAATTGAAATAAAATTTGTATTGATTGATAAAATGTTTATAATGGGAGCTTTTTTTTGTTTTGTTTTTGTAGTGGTTTAAAACTTGTGACTGAATCTATAAACTGCATTATTTTAACCATTAGACGTAATTTGAAGGTTAGTTTTCTCATTCTCTCTCCAAACGAGGATGACACATTATCTAGTTAATTCACCAACTCCATTGTGTTTTCTTTTATAGATTCAAACATATTGGAAGTGAAGCGGTAAAGATAAGTTTTAACGAATTGAGAGGCGAAATATATTTAATGTACTAATATCGATGTTGGTCTAGTAAACACGTGGTTAAGGCACAGTAATTGATGGAGGTGTGTACATTTCGGGCCAAATATATATTATATGGTTTAGGTTAACATTCATTCAACATTCGTTTTTTTTTTTTGCTCAACTGGACGACAAGCGCAAATAAATTGTATTTAAAAAAAATAAAGAATGTCTCTTTTTGAACGATTGCATTTTTTTTTTGGGTGGGGGAAAAGCTAAATATTTTTAGCTACCACAAAGCGGGTGCTTAGCTGAGTGTTTGGATGAAAAAAGTCAGTTACGGGATGGGTTTTTTTTCCATTAAAATACATGTGTTTTAAATGATAATCAGCTTAAATGAGATGCTAAAAGGTTATGTGGATATGTTATGACCTTTCAAGAGTATTTTTTTTTAAATTATGGATAAATCATGCCATCCATACTTTTACGAAACCTGCTATTCAAACCTGCTGTTGAACGCATCCTTTAAATAATTGTATACTTGTCAATAAATAGTGTACGGTAAAGTGAAATGCAAATAGTAATTTGATATTGGAGTGTCTACTTTCAATTCAGTGTTCTATCATTTCTTTTATCTGCTTTATTGTAACTTTCAATCTAGCGTTTCATTATTACCTTTATGTGAGATATTATCGCTTCCAATTCATTGTTTTGTTATTATTTTTACACGCTATACTGTCACTTCCAATTCAATGCTATATATCTACTTAATTGTGCTATATATACTCTTTCAAATGACTGTTTTATACACTGAGAAAAATCGAAGTAGGAACCATAACATTACAGACTTGAAATTTTTGTTTTATATTAAATCCAGGTTCAATGCCTGTAATTTTGGTTTACAAATGGGAGTTTTGTTTTGATTCAATCTCACGAAATTGTACTATTACCTGCTAAATAACGGGTTTTCAAAAGAATCTATAGAATGGAACAAAGTCTGGGGCTCCGTGAAACGTGTGCAAAAGTCTGGTTACAAAGCCTCTCTGTAATGGAATGACCGGGAGCTGACGTCATCTGACACCTCGCGGATATCAGTTCGGAATGGGACATTTACAGTCTGCTCGGTCAACGACGTAATATTTTACCATTAGGTTTGAAACAACGCAGTCTGTGCAGGGGTGGCTTCATCCGTTCCCGCCTAGGGCGGCCATCTTGCAGGCCTACTTGTACTTGGTGTAGGTAGTGAGTGGTTTCCTATGAATTTCAAGTTTAATTATATTACTACTAAAAATAAGAATAAAACTTTAAAATTTTACGAGTGATCTGGTGGTCTAGGGGTAAGATGTGGGGACCTCTGTGCTGGGGATCCGGGGTTCAATCCTCTATCCCGGCACAGATATATCTGATTGCCAAATCCTTCCTTCATCTCTGACAAGACGTGTATTAATCACAACTTGTGAATGTGAGGAATTCCAGTCTCTGCCGTTATATATATATATATATATATATATATATATATATATATATATATAGCAAAGGCGAATGCACCGTCTACACACTCGCCCTTGGACTCAATTGGGAACGCTCACCTAATGTGTATAGGAGTCATATCATGTGCAAGCTTAACTAATAAATGTGCGCTGATACATCAAAACTTATTAACAGTACTACTTCTTTTTTTATCAAAATGTGAGTAACCATCAAATAACCTGAGATAATTAATATGTTATATAATAATATATAGAACGCTAAGTGTATTAATATGTACACCCAACGCCGGAAGACATTAATTAACCCACGTCGTGTACGTAACATTTTAATTAACTGCCCAAGGGTGGGTCTAGTCATTATTAATTAGTCACTAATTACGGGGAAAATTATATAACTATATATATTTCGTAATAATATAATTTTTTGCCCAAATAAGACATTTTCACGTAATGATTCTAGTTGATTTATCGTAATATTGTAATTGACTGCCCGGATTCGGGGATCTTTTTTGTAGCACTATAATTTTCACCAATTGAGAGGCTGTTTAGTTGGCATTAGTTGTTAGCTTTTCCAAAATATTTTAATTGTCACCAACGATTAGGACTTTCTGAACAGTTGCGTTGATAAGTTCCTTCCGCCATGAAACTCCGGCCTACAAACTCCGTATGTGTTTAAAATTCTGGAGTATCCTGTTAAACACCTTGAATAACCATCTAGGAGTCTGCCTTCAAAGCCCGGCTAAGTGAAGATGAATAAGGCTTTAATTTCCGTATTACTTCTTCAATTCTATCTCCATGCTAATATTTTGACAAATTTTAATATTTAACCTTGTTCAGTCATTTTATTTAAATGAGTGTTAATGTGTGATCGCCTCGAACAGCAACAAGACGTATAGAACTGAAAATACACAGTATTTATAAATTAAGGCTATTTTATTTTGTATTTATTTAGCACAAGGCCGTAGTTGGGGGGGGGGGGGGTTTCGGGGTTCAACCCCCCCCCTGAAATTTTATGAACAAAATATATATGGCTTTATTTATGGTTCAAACAATATCAAAATTAAGGTACAAGTACAAATTAGGGGGTTGTGTTACCATAAAAAGTCTTCAGATAGCTTCTAGAACAGTTTTTTATTTAGAATTTTTTCTAGCCTCCGTCAATTGGGAGATGGGCCCACCAAACACCCCCTGAAATTATTGGCTGGCTACGGCTTTGATTTAGCACCCCGTCTTACTACCCGTTCGAGTTATACGCCTATGTGATAATTACGCTAATGGATTAGGAATTGTGAAGGTTGATTTAGAAGAAGTGAGCCCACATTTGCGTGGAAGGAGATTGGAAAATAATTTAGGAAAAACCACACCCAGTTCACCCGAACGAGATTTAAACCTTGATTTCTCCGTCCTTACCAATCCAACTCAACACGAAACTCGCGCGTTAGCCAACTACGCCACCGAGGCTGGTTATATTAAGGCTATATTTGGGTTTGTTATACTTCAGGGTACTATCATATTATCTAGCTTGAAAAAATAAATGTGCTTTCAGTCACGGTAAGAAAATGACCGTAAAGTGACAAACAAAATATAGACATGGCAAGCAGCTTTATAAAAGCTATATATTCCGTCATCCATTCTAAAAAGTTTTGTAAAAAAAAGTAATGAAAGAGTGATATACTAAATAGTATAAAAGAGCAAACAAAAGTGGCGAGGAGATAAGTTCAGCTCGCTGGTGTCACTTGACACTACTAGTCCGGATTTAGCTGGGTTGGTGAGACGGGAGAGGGGGGCTAAGAAGGGGCAACTGCTAAAAGCACATGAAGTGTCGCCTCTAATGAACCACACGGTACCACGCCGGCCAGCCGCGGACTATAAATCTGGTAGAGTAATGAAGGGGGGGGGGGGGGGGGACACACACGCATCTGCTCGAAGTGTGTCGTATATCCGGGCGCACCTTCTCTTCTTCCAACGTCACCTGCAAGGAATAGAAAATATGACCGAACCGAATGGAAGGGGTCTGTGTCCTTTTGACAACACCACTGAAGTTGTAACCAGTGGAGTCGGTGAGCTATGTCGGGATGGGAAATAAATATTAAAGTTTGTTTTTATTATTTTCAAACCAGAATTAATTATGATCAAACGAGCAGTTCTTTTGAAAGTTGGATTTACATATTTCAAATATTTTAACACTGTGTCTCACTACCCATTGGGGTTATACGCTTATGTATTAATTACACTAATTATTATTATTAGCACCGCGTCTTACTACCCGTTCGGGTTGTACGCACTTACTCTAATGTGCAATGGTAGGGTGATTGTGAGATGAAATGGAGGACCTACAGTTTAACGTGGGATCCGAACCACGGTGGAGGCCTGGCATTCCTCACATTCACAAGTTGTGATTAATACAAGTCTTGTCAGAGGTGAAGGAAGGGTTTGGCAATCAGATAAATCTATGCCGGGACCGAGGATTGAACCCCGGACCCCAGCACATAAGCACCTTACCCCTAGACCACCAGGTCACCCAATTACACTAATTGTCTTAGGTATGAGAAAGGTTATGTAACATTTATAGGAAGTGTGTCTGCATTTGCGTGAAGGGAAAGTATAACACGATTTTTGATAAAACACCCTCAGTACACCTGACTGAGATTCGAACCTTGATCACCCCGTCATCAGTAGTCTAGTCTACTGCTAGAGTAACACTTTAGACCATGCGGCCACCGAAGTGGGTTTAATTAATATAATTTCAATCCCCTCTTTCAATATTGATATAAATTACAAAATGAAAGTATAATATTGTGCCACTCCGTAAATAATAAATGGTACGGTGCACCACACATACTTTCCTTCTCTTTTATTTCTTATATAGAAACATTTACTAAATGTGTAGTGTTAGGGAAACAAATAACACACACTGTTGCAGAAACACTCCTCCCAAGAACATAAATGAAATAATATACATTATTGCAGAAACATTAAGAACATATGAATGTATCTGTTCACCAAAGAGAATAACAATCCATTTCACACTTCGAAGACCTGAATTTTGTATGTTTATATAGACTATGTATTTGCTTAAAACTAAAAAACTATTGGTTTTATTAAAATATATTTTAGACTTTTTTTTTAAATGTCACCACAACTTTACAACAACAACAACAAAAAAAATTACCTAATCGATCGAGCATATTATTTAAAGAAAATATTTTTTTTTCTCTTATTGCCCCAAAGTAAATTACCCATAGTTTTATGGATGAATATCCAATTTAAAAATATCCTCTGGGGATCCCTATAAAACCCTAGTTACCGAGCTCTAGCCCAATCGGTAAAATGGTTTTGGTTCTAGGCCGAGATAGAGGGTCAGACAGGCAGACAGACGGCATCATGAAAACAACGTTTTCTGTTTCAGGGGGTAATAAAATGTCGACATTTTATCAAAATATCAAGTTCAATTTTTTTTGAAGATCATATTACTTATTTCTCTCTCCAAGAGGTCAAGGGAAAGTAAAAATTGTTTCAATGCCATTTTCCTAAAGCGGATGTTACTAAAAGATTTAGATTTACAAACTAGATATGACAAATGATTTTTAGTCCAAACAGCAATAAAGTTTTTTATTTTATTTTACTATAAAAACTATAGATCAAAATTAATGTTAAAAGCCTTCTAAATTTCTTCGCAATGCCTCGATTTTTTTCAAGATAACTCTGACGATTTTCATTCGTTATTTAAGTGTGTAGTGGTCCATAACCAAACTTGAATGCTTCTATGAATATCTGGGGGGAAAAAATAAAAATAAAATGTTTATAATAAGCAAGCCATGAATTATAAAAGTAAGAAAGAAAATTGATTGCCAAGTTGTATATTTTAAATGACAAATATGAAATGATTATTAAAAAAAAAAGGTGAAATAGCTCGCCAATGCACAAAAACTAAAAATGGTTTTACTGTTTTTATTTATTTCCTGTTCAACTTCAATGCAATCGTTAATAATTGGTGTGGATGTAAAATTCTCGCCAAAAGTGCGAGAAATCTCGAACTAGTATCAATATCGTTCATTTAAATTTTTTTTTTAACTAAATCACGTCAAAATCCGAAATAATTAATTTTAAAATAATGGATTTGATAAACAATAATATGACAGAAATATTATTTCTATATCTTATTTAAACTCTGTGTAATGTACTTACTACAGATTATACATATTTATATAGTAATCAATAATTTGCTCAAATACTAGCCTAAAGTTATCTATAAACATAAGAACTAATCAAAATCAAATAAAATCATACTACGGAATCGATACAGAACGTTTTTAAAATTGGAAAATAGAATCTAGCTTAGTGGGAAGCGTATTAAAACTCATATGAATAATATTTAATACGTGACTATGGATTATACGCTTTGTTTCCCGAGGTTCTATCAAATATGGTTGTTCCAAAATTACACACCACACACACACACACACACACACACACACACACACACACACACACACACACACAACACACAACACACACAACACACACACACACACACACACACACACACACACAACACACACACACCACACACACACACACACAGAAACTAAAACAAGGATGATGTTTAAAATTTAATATCCAGCGTTTCCACGTATATTGTGTAGAAATCCTATATACCGCTTATTAAAAGTAGAGATTGTCCAGTTTGGTAGAGGAAATTAAACTCAGCCGTCTCTATCATTTAATTAAGTGAAACCATAAGGAGATTAACGGCATCCGATGAAAGTTGGCATACAAACACAAAAACTAATAAATAACGGGACCACATGGGCATATATTCTGGTTGACAAAACGCAAGGTATGGAGTTGATCAACATAACGAGGATAACGTTCATTTATCAAATTAATTTTTTTTATCTCTTCCATTATAGTTTGTATCCTTTATGTATTGAAAACAAGAAATGCCATTTTTTAGAGTTGGATATAATAATTTTTAATGAATACGTTTTATGTTCCAAAATAATGCCTTGATCGCCGCACGGTCTAAGGCGTCACGCTTGCAAGACTGAACTGCCGAGGACGGGGAGGTGGTGGTTCGAATCTCAGTCAGGCGTACTGAGGGAGGCTTTTCCTAGAAGGTTTTCTACTATCTCTCTCTACGCTAATGCGGGTACAATTTCTATAAATGTAACGTTCCTTATCTCCAAAACCATTTGCATGATTAGAAGATATGCGTATAGCCCGAACGGGTAGTATTATTATTATTATTAGCACCGCGTCTTACTACCCGTTCGGGTTTATACGCACTTACGCTAATATGTAATGGTAGGTTGATTTTGAAATGAAATGAAGGATCTACAGTTTAACGTGGGATCCGAACCACGGTGGAGGTCTGGCATTCCACACATTCACAAGTTGTGATTAATACACGTATTGTCAGAGGTGAAGGAAGGGTTTGGCAATCAGATAAATCTGTGCCAGTACCAAGGGTTGAACCCCAGACCATCAGCACAGAAAACTGACACCTTACCCCTAGACCACCAGGTCACCAAACGGGTAGTAAGTGTTTGTGTTTAATATATATACATATATATACTACGTATATAATTTTAACACGTCATACTACCAAATCAAAGCTAATAATAAATAGGCATACTAACTATTATTTTATCGACTATCCTTATAGAATGGTAAAAAAAACACACAAATTAAATAAATGGTACGGAACTCCACACGGACTTTCTCGCTCTATTGTTTAAAAAATTGAGATATTTACTCAAACTCGTAGTATTTATGTGAAACAAATAATATACACTAGCAAACCCAAGCATAAATTGCACTATAGCTATGTAAAACATTTTTTGAGTTCTGGTTTTAAATTTTATAATTTTATTTTTAAATAATTAATGTCCTCATTTGTATGTTTGGACTGATTAAAAAGATCAATATTGGGTCCACAAAGGTCAACCCTTCGTATTAAATTTTGTCCTATGGTTAAAATTTTCGACATTTTATAAGTGTGTTGTTCATCTTCAGGTCATCGCATTGCTATTAAATTCCTCATTTATAAATTTTGACAAATAAAAAATAATAAATGTAAATATTGACTATTGAGTCTAAAATGGAGATAAATCATTGTTGTACAAACATTTCTCCTAAGAGGCTTAGTGAAAAATAATATAAACTTTTTGAGAGACTTACTTAGGCTATATTTATATTACTCTATGGCATTGGAGGATTATGGCGTTAAAACTTAAGTAGTATATCTTTACAACTAAAGCTGACAAATTGTATTAATATATTTGTCAATATCTCACTGTTGGTTTTATAAAGTTATATTTCATGTAAAAGCTTTTCATAATTAATAGTACTACAATTTTACAATAATAAGTTATTTAGTATCTCAAATAGTTGCGGAGATACGGAAATTTCCGCTTCTGTAAAGTACCCTAAAAGTAATTTTCATGGGAAAATTAAAATATCAAGTTTATTTGTAATCTCAATCAACTCCTAGATACGAATTTTAATCAAAATCGTTGGAGCCGATTTTGATAAAATGTTTTTTTTCTCTTTTCGCCCTTTATTAAACTACTCTTTATTTTAAGTTTAAACAGACACACAGACAGATGGCATTGCAAAGACCCCTTTTTAGGGTTCGGGGGGTCATGAGACGTCTACATCCATCAACATTTCAGGTTAAATTATTTACGGTCGCAATACTTAACATTTTGTGTTCGAAAAGTTAAAAAAAGAAAAATCGTGTGTAGCTTGAAAGTTATTGGTTTGATACAAATATGCTTCGACTAAAATATTTGTATTATAAATAGATATACATTATTGTAATGATAAGGAATTTCATATCTCAAATAGTTTCGGAGATATGATAAAAAATGAGAATTTACTCATTCGACCAGAGCCCTTTAAAATCATTTTGCCGAAATATTGAGAGAAGCCATTTTGTTTGAAATATTTATAAATGGTTATAAATGAAATTTAATCAAAATCGTTAGAGCTGATTATGAGAAAATCGATTTTTTCTATTTTTGCCCTTTAGTAAACTATCCTTAATTTTAGGGGTAGATATCTAATTCCAAAAATCCCTCGGTGCAATTCTATGTAAACCATAGATACCAAGTTTCATCCCGATCGGTGAAACAGTTTAGGCTCTAGTTGGAGGTACGGACAGACAGACAGATGGAAATTAAAAAACTACTTTTTCAGATTCGGGGGGGGGGGGGGGGGGGGGGGCGGTCATGAAACGTCGAGATTCATCAAAATCTCGAGTTCGAAGAGATAAGAGGTTCTGTGCATTTGTCGCTTACAACAGACCTCTCGGAGAGAGAAATATTGTGATAGTCAAAATAACTGCACTCGAGATTTTGATAAAGGTCGATGTGCATGACCTCCCGAAACCTAAAAAGTCATTTTCACGATACCTTCTCTCTGTATCACGGCCTAGAGCCTAAACCATTTTACTGATAGTGCTTAGACCTGGTATTTAGGGTTTTAATAGGGCTCCCCCGAGGTATTTTTTGAAATTTTAAATATATATCACTCTAAAATTAAAGTTGGTCTACTGAAGGAAAAAGAGAAAAATACTAATTTTCTCAAAATCCAACAAACGATTTTGATTAAGTTTAGTATATAACCACTGCTTTACCTTACTAATAAAATGTATGTTCTCATTTTTCTATTAAAATTATTTCTAGAGTACTTAATACAGGCGGAAATTCTCAATGTTGATTACATCTCCTCAACTATTTGAGATATGAAATAATTTAACATTGTAAAGTGTTATAGTATTAATAAAATTAACATTTTTATTTGAAATATAGTTGTGTTGTAGCTTTAAAATATCAACAAGACATTTTAATTTCTCTCATTAATGACTTGAAGTGGGTTTGCTAAGATTATAATAAAAATGTCAGCAAGGTGATATACTTAAGAAATACATATTTAAACTTTTTTTTCAACCAGGGAAATTAATATATTATACCTAATGTGGCAGTACTTCCTGTTGCCGAAATTTATGATTTAAATCATATTTTGTCGCTAATTCAGTAAGGGAAAAATAAAAATACCTAACAACTTATCAAAATTAAAAGCGTTGTAACATTGGCCCTTTTTGCCTGAAAATAACTGAAGCTCCGGTCAAATCCATATATATTGTTTGTATGTACTGTACTTAAAATTTTGAACAAAAAATGGGCTTTTAGCCAATTTTTTATGGCACCTGTGGAATCTCGACAAATATTATTGAGCTATTATAAATAGTTATTATTAAAATTAAATTTGCTAGCTCATTTATTATGATACATAAGAAATGTGATAAATTAGTCAAATTGAGTTTTCATGTTCATGTTATGTTTTATCAGGTTGCACTTTTGGATTCTTACTAAAAAAATATTTTAAAAATACTGAAAGTCACTATCAAACAAATGTAAAATATTTTAGATGTCGTTTGTAATATATTTGAAAAATGTAGAATAAAAAGTATTCTCTTCCATTCATCTACGTTCAATCTCGACCTCTCATATTTACCAATATAACCTAAATACTATTTGAGATAGATCAGTTGTCTCTCAGGAGATGGAATGGATTTGAATGTTGATTCCAGCCTTCTCTCTATCAAAAACCTAAAAAAAAATAAACCAAGAAGAAAGTTTAATAACTTCACCAAGGTAATCCTAAAAGTAAAGAAAATCAAGCCAGCTATATTTTATTTCTTTTATTTGCTTGCATCATCAACTATGTTTTTTTATGAATAACGTGTTTTCTTTTCACCTTCTAAAATAAACGCAGTTTCATTCATACTTTGTGGAAAATGTACTCAAATGTTTACAAATGTAGAATGTAAAACCATTTAGGAAAAAAAATCAACCTCAATTCATTTCTGTCAATGTTCTAACACCTTCAATACCGGCTAAACTTGACACCTTAGCCCACATGACCACCGATGGCGGTAGTGATGCATATATTCTCAATATTGTGAACTAGTAAGGGTATGGTATTAATATTATTAACACCACGTCTTACTACCCGTTCGGGTTATACGCACTTACGCTAATATGTAATGGTAGGAGGATTGTGAGATGAAATGAAGGACCTACAGTTTAGTGTGGGATCCGAACCACGGTGGAGACCTGGCAATCCACACATTCACAAGTTGTGATTAATACACGTCTTGTCAGAGGTGAAGGAAGGGTTTGGCAATCAGATAAATCTGTGCCAGGACCGAGGATTGAACCCCGTACCCCTAGCACAGAAGTTTGACAAATTACCCCTGGACCACCAGGTCACTGGTATTACTATTAAAATACGTATAAGAATAAAGCGATGAAAATAAGTGACAACTAAACTATGGTGGTGAGCTCACACAAATAGTATTTGTATTATTCGGCCACGTCCACCTGGCTATGAACCTAGGGGTCCTGGATACGACTCCCGGCTGGTACCTTGAGTATTTTTCTCTTAAGGGGAATTATCCCGATGCTCACCAGGGGTTGGTAAATTAGGCGTAAGTTGGAATGAAAGAGGATGCGATAAAAGGCCAGTGTTTCTTCAGTTTTTATGGAAAAAAACTTTTTTGGTTAAAATAAATAAAGTATTGATCCATTACAAGCATAGAGATTAATTTTCTTCACATGGTGATATCAACAGTTGTTGAATGTCTATCGATTCATGAGCATAGTAGCATTAGATGAGAAACTTTTTAAATGAAGAGAAAAAGTTGTCATTCAATTCCAGGACCCCCTTGAAAGATATTTAAGAAATATGGACATCACCATGGGAATAAATTAAACTCTATGTTTGTTCTGGGGCAATATATTTTTAATTCTAGCCAAAACAATGTTTTGCCATAAAAACTGCAAAACGCTAGTTTTTTCTCGCAACCCCTTCCATCCCACCTTAAGTTTGGTTTACGACTCCCACATTCCCACACATCCATAATCACTATCAATCATCACATCATCTCATTACGGGTACGACGTGTAGACAACCTCCTGTTGTGTACCTTGGGCAACGTTATGTGACAACAGAGCGGCTAACAGTCTACACACAGGCGATCGAATTGGATACCATGTCCCTTCCAGTCATTAATACCATATACTAAAAAAAATAGTACCTTTATTGGTAATTTTTCCCATCACTATACAATGTACTAAGTGCTCTGGCTTAGATCCCCAAATAGGTTTTAAAAAATATAGCTTATATAGTGATATGGATCGTCTGGCTCTGAAATAAGATAACTCCATAAAAATGGCTTTGAGCTTCTTCAACTTGAAAGTTTCTACCTCTGTGATAAACCAGTCTCTTTTTAGGAAAGAAGAGATACACACCATTGAGAGATATGGCTATGTAAGCGAGATAACATTGACATGTGTGACTGTTGAATTTTATATGTATTTTAAAAATTGGTGTCGAATATTCTAGGGGCATATTTCCATCGAACAAACATTAAGAGCCCTTTTCATTTGGCATGGAAATGCAAAGCCATGGGAACAAACGGTTTTCTTCAAGAATGTTTATTGTTTTGCAATTTTCTTTCCGGAAACGGTTTTGTTCAAGAATAGAAGCATGTTGTTTACGTTATACTTTTTATGTACACACCTCCTCTATAATTTTAACAGTGATAAAATATCAATAATTTTGACATTTTTCAATAGAAAACTGCCTGCTGCATGACAAAAAATAAACATTTATACATTATCTTAGAAGAGGTGTTGAAAGTATTACAATAAAAATTTCACTCATTCTATAGAAAAATGATATTTCCAAACGTATGATCTTTCCGCAAGACCTGTCCAGTAGCTAGCGCCATCTAGGTTTTCCGTGATCCATCTGTTCTTGTTGGAGCGGAAGGATACTTTAGTTGTGAAGCCACGCCACGCCTTACACCCTCCCGACCACCATTCCACAAATTAGGTTTTAGACTTACACTTGACAGGGCCAAGTAACTTAAGAAAATTTATTATAAACATGGGTTTTGAAACGTTTAGTTTTAGAGTTATTCCTCAAAGATGGATTGCCAGTGGGGGATTTATTGAATGGCCTGCTTATACATCAGGTTTGAACTAGATGGATTATTTTTCTATCCCCGGGGAAATTTAAAGTCCGTTGTTTACGCAACTACTGTGGCTGATGTTTACGTTTTAGTAGGTCCTATTGTAAATGGATGGAAGAAAATACCTAGCACCCCAGGTGTACCCAACAAAGTTCGACAAAGCATGAAACGCATACTCAGAGGATGCATCGAAGAAGAGAATACCAATTTAAACATTTTTTTAAATCAAAATGTTCCATATTCTTTTGTTTCTGTTTGTTCTTGTTAAACTATATCTTGTTTAATTGCATTACTTCTTCTATTTGATTGATTAATTATTAATTGAACAGTTCTCCCACCTCAGAAACGATATATTTCTAGACCAATGTTTATATGAAACTTTCTTGGTGTTTGTTCGATGGGAATACAACCCTGGAATATTTTACACTGATTAAAATACACCCTATATATATATATGTATATATATGTATGTATTTTCAAAGAGTGGTTTTGTATCACCAACAAATGATCTGGATATATATAACATTAGGTCGGTATTTATGACAACCGACATGTAATATTGGACAGTTCATAGATTCACTCGAACAAGAAATACAGTGTGCACAAACAATCAAACAATACCCTCTTATAAATTAAAATCAGTGAATTCAATGATTGAATAAGATTTTCAGCATATATGTTTGATTTAAAAATACCTCTCGTGTTATTTAATTTTAAATAAAATGTAAACTTATATTGTCATGTTTATTTTACTATATTTTGCTTGTTAATCATTGTATTTTTTGAAGTAGGATGTTGAAATTTTTAGAAATGTTATCCATAAATAAAATAAGGAGTTTCTCCCCCAAAATATTTTGCTTAAGGAAGAAACTGCATTTTTTTAAATGTTAGTAAATTGAATTTTTAATTGTTTGATAATACCTTTGTGCTAAAAGCTCTATCTGTGTGAATATATATTAATAAAACTTTTTATTTGAATTGGTCAACATTTTAATGTAAAATGGGAAACCATCATGTTATTTATTTTCCTTTCTTGGACCTAGATAAGGATAAATATAGGTCAGATGGGTTTTTTTTAGTCATTGAATGGATATAATATTAAGTAAATGCAATTTTTAAGAGGAAATTAATAAAACATAAATATTTTATTAATAATAATATGATTAATAATATGAATAATAAGAAGATACAGGAATGATCAATTTATATTTATTTAAAATCTAGATATAATTTATCTAATATTAAAACAAAGCATGTATCCTCTGGTAGACTGGGAGAATCATATGATTAGTTGCTTGTCCCCATGATTACAAATATGTTTTATATATTTATAGCTTCATTCCATTGTTTTTTATGTTGTTTTGTTCAGGAGGGACCTAATATTATAGTGTGCCAAATTTGTTAAACATGTTATATTATTTTATCTTAGCATTATAATCAACATAAGTTGTAAAATCCCTGAAGTTGGTATGGGTGCGGACAATAATACAACTCGAAAATATTGGGAAATTTGATAATTACATGCTAATCTTTCAGGATGTCCATATTAGGTAGATTTTTCAGCTGATCTCTTTGATGTACACAAGTCCGTTGTTGTTTATCTACCCACAGGTCCTAAAAATGAGTAAATTTTTTTGTGATATTTTCCGGAACATTTCTTGCTTTCTTTAAATATGGTGGGTGTCCCAATCTATTATTTTTAACAATGAAATTAATAAATCCTACATTAATGCGAATTATAAGTAGGTGTGATTATCCAATACGTGTTTTTTTATATAAAGTCAGTGCTATATTAAAATATATTTCAATCAACTTAATAACACGCCCCAACTTAAACATAATAATATTTACTTATCATAGGGCTTGTGCTCATATATCCATATTAAGGAGATGAAGAGTTTGTCATGAGCTTTTCGCAATATCTACCTCACACAGAGGTCTAAAATATAAACATTAGTAGCCCCTGTGCACAAACATGTGTACCTTCAAGCTGGAATTTTAAATTTTTGATTAATTTCTTTTAATTATTAAGTCTTTTTTTGAAAAAATTAAGATGAAGAGATTGTTTCTGTCTATTTGAAGCAAAAAAAAAAAGTTGTTCGAGGTAACAACACAATTCATTAAGCAGCTACCCCAGGCAGCTATGCAATTGATTGCGCAGCTACCCAGAGCAACACCAGGTACTTCTGCTAATATTTATTTTATAATTTGGACCACCATTCCCACAATATTTTTGCAAAAATTTTTAGTAAAATTAAATTTTATGTTTAATATTTGCAGTGCCAAGATTAAATAAATCCACTAATTTACACCTATCAATGGCTTCACACTTCTAACAAGTATCGTCACAGCTCGCTAACAACTATTAAATTAAAAAATATACTATTCCACTGTTAATATAATTCTCTCCTGGGCCTTGTTCTATACATAAAACATTCTTGAGACGGGTTAAATCTTCACATTTTCCCTACAGGACCTTACCTTGGATGGGACTTTACTTTACATGTTCAACAATGTTCACCCCGCTTACCTTGACCTAATACAGTATAGCCCTATCTAATAAGATGCACCAAAGTGGAACCCGTCAAGGTAAGTTTTCTACATAACTGTACATACAGGGTGTACCATAACACGTGGGATCCACTTGAGTGGTAGACATGAGACATAACACCAATGGAAAAAAAGTTCATACAAACATTATGTTACATTTACCTTGTTTGTAAATTATACCATGTTTTATTAATTCCAGTAATGTGGAGCTGCGATGATAGGAAATATTAAAAATGGCCACTTTCGGCCTAATTTCGAGCCTTCTGTCATCTTGTTGTAAAATGCCACACCCTTTCAAAAATACATTGCATTTCAATGCTTGTATTCAGGTCTAAGGTTGCTATTTTAAGAAACTTTTATGATGTTAAAAAGCCCCAAATCACTGGAGCACAAACATGACTATAGCTCGTAAACAAGGTAAAATGGGACACATATATTTATTAACTTTTTTGTTGTTTTTATGTCTCCGGTCCACCACTCAAGTGGGTTCCACATCTTACGGTACATCCTGTATATTATATTATTATTGTTTATTATATAAATGTCAAATAATTTCAGTAAAAATAAAATTGAAACTGTACACTACCACTTTCGCGAGAATTGATTAAAATGTGTACTAATTTGATATTGTTAAGTGTAACAAGTTTGAAGTAAAATATTTAATTTAAAAAACCTAAAATAATCCAAAAATGAGTATTAAAGTGATCTATTCCTGTAAATAATTAACTCATATTAATCAAATATTATAAAAAGATAATCATTAGATTTAAATTTGATCCGTGTAAAAACTGTTTTGTTTAGAACTGATTTTTTTAATATTGTAAAAAAAATATAAAAAATGTTCACACAGTTATTTTTCTAAAATAATTTGAAATTATGTGCAGCCATGGTTGTAATTTGTTTAAATAATTTAAAATATTCAATTAGTCTTCGTCAGAAACCAATTTAATATTGTTTGAAACAAATGTATTATTCGAATATATTGAAAAATTACTCCTGGGCATGGGAATTGGATCTGGGACCTTTGGCTCAGCCACCAAAAGTTACAGGTTCGATTCCCGTGACCAGGTGTCATTTTTAAACTATTAGGATATTACTCAGTTATGGATGAGCTCCATAGTTATAATCATTAATCCCCCGAGCTTTGCCTTTTATACATACTTAATTGAATAGCGTTGCTTTCTTCCAAACAAATGTATTAGACACAAATGAGACAGTCTAATTGCTATCCACACTAAATAAGCCTTTATTCGTTACGTAAAAAGTAGCAGGCTAGTCCATCTTTTTTTTGTGACTGGAGGTTTCTCATTAGCCCTTTTAGCTCTATCTTACACATTTACTTGCAACATCTATTTTGGGTCGTGCTTCTTTTGTTTACGATTCCAAGTGTGAGAGGTAAAATGGTTTAAGTAGAGAAAAAATGGGACGAAGGCATTTGGAAAGTTTATAAATATTATATATATAAATATATATGAATAAATGTAAGCCTATTTATGCTTAATCCGTTTATTGACTAAACAATAGCTCTATCTTATTAGCTACACCATAGTAGATCCAAGAATGGTGACTTACCAACTTTCAGGGTAAATGGGGGTCACGTACAATTACCCACCCCCATTCTCCATACCTTTTAAAATATGTATTAAAAAAAAAGGTATTTGTATTTTTAAATTTTCTCAAAGCTTTATTCATCTATTTAAAAAAAAACTGTCCGCCCCGTTGTTTAAAAAAAAAGATTTGCCCGTTTCCTGCAGATTAGTACTTTGTGAAACAAATGTTAAGACATATCTCCATTTTAAACCATTAAGAGAAAAACCACGATTTTAAGTAGGTTTACGTATATTCTACATTATTTAAAAGAAACGGTCACCGAACGTTAAGTTATCTCTTTTATAAAGAGTTAGTTAAGCTTTTAAGGAACTAAAGCCCGTGTCTTTTGTTCGCTTTGTGGTAAGGACCATGGTAATTACGAGTGCTGGCGCAAAACCACTCTCAGGGTTGACATTTTAGATGGGGCGGGACCTCGCGAAACACTGGGGTACAAATAATGTAGAATCTTTGTTTTACAGAACGTTGAGAAAATACAATTAATACAACATTTAAAAATTAAAGTAAAATGTTGTTTGGGAATTAACTTACTTGAAATTTTTTTTTAATGATTTAAGAAAAGAATGATAAAAAACGGTAAATAAAAGGTAGACAAAATAAGGGATAGATTAATGGATGCAATTAATTTTTGTGTTTGATATTGGAAGAATTTCAAACAATTAAAATGTTTACTCATCATCTCAAAGAAGTTATTGGTTCTAAATCAAACCTGTCACTACAATGTATTTAATTGTTAATTGATATATTTATAACTAACACGTTCAAGATTTTTAAGTATATTTATAATAATAATAAGTTATGCGATTCTAAAATATTAAATAGTAAAGATAGTATTTTTTTTACTTAAAATATAATGACAAAAATTATACGTCACCTCTTCAACTTAATCTCGTACAAATAATAGTTAAATAAATATTTAGTAACTTTTTGACAACATTGAATTTAAAAAAAAATTATTGTCTTATCGGGGCGACGTAAATTTGGTCCCAAGCGTTGTGCCCCCCTTTCCACTAATACGTAAAATGGGTCTCAATATTTTGAAACAAATAGGTAAAATGGGTCCGCGACTCCGCGTGTTATACATCGCTGTAGTTGAAAAGTATTATTATACTTGCTGAATCTAGGCATTAGTTAAGATAATAATTCTGTTTCAAATTTACATAGTGCCTTTTTGTTTGTGCTGCTTGCAGTTAAACAGTGCAGAGCAGTCCGGCACAACGGAAACTATGACAAGTCAAAAGAATAAGACGATGTTTATATTTAATGGTTATAAGTTTAGATATCACAAAGTTATGAAGGACGGAATTCAACGTTCAATTCAACCTCCAAGTGGTATCTCCTGGGTAAGGCTAATAGGCTGACGGAAGACGGGACCCAGAAGATGAGACCCATTTTACGTTTACCCTTTTTCTAATCGAAACCTAATTTGACATAATTTCGACAGATGGGATCCAATTTACCAACCTCAGTCTTATCACTGTTATTTATTTATTTTTATTTTTAGCACCGCGTCTTACTAACCGTTCGGGTTATACGCTTAAGTACTAATTACACTAATGGATTAGGAATTGGGAAGGTTGAATTTAGAGGAAGTGAGCCCGCATTTGTGTGGAGGGATAGTGGAAAACCATTTAGGAAAAACCACCCTCGGTTCACCCGACCGAGATTCGAATTTCGATCTCCTCGTCCTCGGCGGTCTAGCTCAACACGACTGGCGCGTTAGCTAACTTATCACTGTTCAATATACTATAAACAAGGTTAACTGTGCCTAAAATAATTTCTGTACCTTTAAAAGTATTCAAAGATATTTTTAAATTGAATTCAAATATCATTACGAATCGATGGTTAATACTTCCACAAGAAATATCTGGTTTATATTTTTAATTTTTTGAGAATAATTGGATCATATATTAGTGGTTGATCGTTTGGATGAGAGCTGAAATACAATATATGGTCTACATATACTCAAATATATATATTTACTTTCTAGCAATTTCATTTAATGAGACATTTTAATAATTTAAATTATGTTTATATATATATGTTACGGGCAAATGCCAAATCCCAGGTAAGTCGCGATCTCTCTACCAATTTCAGGCCAAGCCCGATGTATATTGGCAGAGCCTGATGTACCTTGGTATTTCGCGATGTGCTCTGGAAAATAATCTTTAAGTAAATAGCGATTAAACCGAAAATGTAAAGAATAATGCAAATAAAAACAGAACTGACAAATTATTACAATTACATTTAATTGAAGAACATAAAAATATATACTCCCAAAAATTAAAAATTACTGAATTAAATGTTTCTTTTGTAAGGAAGATGTTCAAATTATTAAATTAAAATCATATGAAGTTAAATAATTATATTTATGTAATAAAGCTATAGATAATAAATAATGTTTAGTGATAAACATAAAAAAAGCTGAAAATATGACAAAAAAAAAAAGACTCACAGTTCATTTATTGGTGCACGGAAGATACGGACAATACTTTGAAATTCATTTAATGCCGTTTGCGTTGCAATTTACATTTTTTATTTGAATATTTCTGCTTGTAAGAACAATTTAACGTACCCCTCCCTGCCTACCAGTACGTGATTATTTTATGTTTGCTTCTCTGAGACTTATTTCTTTATTTGGAATATCCTCTGCTTTCAAAAATGATTCTTCACAATCACTTATTTGGTATTTTGAGAAAAGACTGTTTAACGTACCTTATTTTTAATAACCGTCATTAGTCACTTCTAAAACCAGCTCCAGGATATCCTCTGCATTTACTTTACTTCTATCTATGCTAGGAATTGAAATTTTCCCAACAGTCAGATTTGGAAACACCTTTTCCCTTGATAATTTTATTTCATTTGGTTGTTTTTCCGGGCCTTCAAGAGCTTTGGTTTTTGATTTTCCTCGTAGTTTTTTATTACATCTCATACGATACAATTTGCTATCTTTTCCTACTGCACATGTGTCACGAACTGATTGAAAACGTATGATACATGCAATACTATCTTCATAGAGCAGCTCACATATACACATGTTTTTTTGTTAATTTTGTACTGGAATTACATTTGTAGTAATAACCGGACTAGAGTTTATCGCTTTGTCATTTTGTTCGGCTGAATCATCACTTTGGTTAATCTCTTCATGATCGGTATGTAGTTTATGTTGGAGGTTTTCTTCTGAAACTAAGCTATTCAGGACGTTATTTGGTAGTACAGATAAGTTTAAGCATATATGAGCTTTATATCCAAACATTGCTCCCAACGGGGTTTTCTGTTTTCCACTATGTAATGAACTGTTATTTCGAAATTGGCAAAATCTCAGTCCCTCATTACACTGCTTTGAATTATATCATTTCATCCAAGGGAAAAAAATAAATCATATTTTCTATATCATGGTTCGCACGCTTGACACTTCCTTAACTTTGGGAATGATGAGATTTACCATGGACGATCGTCAATTCTTCCCACATGATTTGTAAAATAATGATCATTGTCAAACAGCAGCTCACTTGGAGCTCTGAAGAAACAAAATACATCAATTATATTATAAACAACTTCAGACGCAGTTTTAGTATTTAAAGGACGTATACGCACAAATTTGCTGAGATGATCTTGATAAGCCTTTATGAACGTGAACTCTCCATACGTACAAGTCTGCATATCAATAAGATTTACTTGACCCAGAGAAAAATTTCATTAAAAATCATAGGTTTCACAACTAAGATTTTCTTTTTAGGATGACTGAACCTCTTCTAAAGGGTTTTGCTAATATTTTAATAAAACATATCATTCTGGTATTGCTAGATACAAGTTTAAATTTTTGTTTTATATTGCTTTCCATACGATTTCAGCCACCATGACCCAAAATTTAAATCAACCAAATGTAAAATATGAAAAAAAAAATCATTCTCGTGGTCATTAATAGATTATTTCACCTTTAGCCTTTGTAGTTGGGACAATTAATTTCTTTGTCTCGTTTATTGTTAGTGAATCAAATCTTTTTATTCTGCTGTAGTCCATACACAACCTCTTTGCAACTTTCTTCACCCCTTCCACGTCATTCACTGGTTCATAATACTTCTCATCCGTGATAAAATCACTTATGTTCATTTCAGCTAATTTCACGTGAAACTTTTCTTTCATATCACCAACACGTGTATCAGAAACCAATGCCATAATTAAGTCATACGCACTAATTACTACTCCCAACAATGTTGATAGCTTGACGTGCACAGTCTCTGTGAGAGTAGCCTGGCACGTGACCTTGAGATAGTTTGGTCGAAGGAACTGGTGAATAAATTCTGACTTCCCGCCTTTTCGTAAGCTCCGACTCACTCTTAATACAATACATAAACAGAAACCTGTGAGCAACATTTCCGTTATTGACTAATGTTTAGAGTGAGAAGCACGTACGTAAAGTTAACGTACTTATCAAGTAATTTTTCATAATTAATAGGAATAAAATATTAATAGCGTAATTTCTTTATAAGTAAAGATAGTGCGTAATATAATATTATATTCCCATAGCAATAATAATAATCATCACATTTAATACACTTATCCTTGATATAACAGTGTGCAGAAATAAGCGATTCGCTATTTGACCCGTGTTAAATGATCCCATCACGATTTTCCCGGCCACATCCCGATATGCAACAACAAATCGGTCCTTGCTCCAAACCGGTAGGCGCATCGCGATTCAGCCGTGCAAATCGCGATCTGTTTGATTTCGTCATTTTCCCGTAACATATTTATAATTAGCTGCTGTTACTAAAAGCGATTCCGTGTTGAGCTCCCACGCCAATACGTGTTGTCAATCATAGAAAGAGAATTATTTTAAAACTCTTGTACAAAAAAAATACAAAGCGTATTTGCGAGTGGGATGATTATAAAATGGTTTTGGAGGTTTACATTTTCAAATGTCAGAAGAAATAAAAAATCCGTATCTCCCGTAGTGGTTGTATTGCTTTCCTAATGACCCCCCTCCCTATCCATCATACACTCCACACCTACACTCTTTCATTGAATAGAAAGGTTACCCGTGGGATTTTTTTATTTAAGTCGCAGTATTTGTTTTTAAATAGCTTTGATCATAAATTTTGAATATTTTATATGTGCTCAACGTTTTACTAACCTGCCGGGCAATCCGCATTGTATTACCTTGATGATGTGGATATAAAGAAGGTATAATTTAAAGGAAATGTGCCTTCATTTGCTTGTAGAGAAGATGGGAAACCATATAAGAAAATATACCTTCAATGCACCCGGACGAAATTTGAACTTCGCTCTCTCCATCATTGATAAACCAAACTAGATAAACCTGACTACTTTTTTTGGATATCCATCGATGCACGTCAGGTTTTTTTAAAAACTATATTAAAAATGCAATATTTTTCTTTTCACACTTATTCAAGTATTCACACAAATAATTTTAAATGATCCCACCCTTTTATTCAATTCACTGAAAAATGAAAATCTGGACACAGGTATTTAACCCGGGACCTTTGATTTTGGGAAACCACTGGTTAATGTCATATTATTTAGGACCATTTTCACGCTCTGTTTTTTGACTATTATATTTTACCTGCAGGTTCTTAAATTTCAGCCGATCCTAGCCAAATCTAAATTTTGTATGTAGCCTGCAATTATCTGGGACAAATTATTTTTAACGTTGGCTTATGTTATTACGGATGATACTCAAGAGATCAAATTACTGTAATTTTGTTGCTGTGAACACTCCTAATGAATTGACTATGTCTAGAATCTACCAGTGATGCAAATAATTTTACAATGAATAATTTCTTTTGTCAAGAATAATTGTTTGTATAAAATTCCATATTAAAAAAAATCGCATCATGAAAGCCAATTAATTTGAGGATATCATACTAATTATATGGAGGCAGCATCTTCATTTTTAAGACTTCTCATTGGTTGATAATGTTTAAAACAGATTTTACCTAAGCAATATAAAGTTGCAACAAATATAAGAGATACGTTACTATTTTAAATGGGATCTTTGTTGAAGAGATTGTTTTTAGTGACAGTATTAGCTGTGTTTGTACCTGAACTATTAAATAAAATAATTATATCTAATTCACCTCTGACAAGACGTGTATTAATCACAACTTGTGAATGTGAGGAATGCCAGGCCTCCACCGTGGTTCGGATTCCACGTTAAACTGTAGGTCCTCCATTTCATCTCACAATCACCCTACCATTACACATTAGCGTAAGTGCGTATAACCGAACGGGTAGTAAGACGCGGTGCTAATAATAATACATCTAATTGTATTTATGTGTCTTATTTTATAAAAAGTTTTTATTCCACTAAAGAATTTACTGGACAGCTAATTAATCAAAGGGTAGTCAAGTAAATTGTTTGATATTCTATTTTCAGAAATATAATTATTCAAATGTTAACTATTCTTATTTCAACTAAAGTATTCTTGCAGTGTATTTAATTATTTATTTATAAATTGCTTATAGTACTACTATTAATATTTTTTTTCCACGTCTCACCACCATTTTGGGCAACACATATAATATTCTAGAGATTTCTCGAAGATATATACCATATTTTAATTTAGACTTGATTAATCATTTATTTTTTTATAAAAGTAACACTATGATGGGTTTAACTTTTAAATAAAAATAAATTTAATTGCACATTAATATTAATCTTTTTAAATAAATCATTGGTTTTGATAAACTAACTACTTATACACACCCTAGTACTAAATAACCTCTATACTGTTTTTCTGATAACTTTTACATATGGGAATACACGCGCACTATTAGATTAAATCTTGCATCATATGTCACTAGATAAAACATATGGTATTCATGTAAATTACATTGTTTGCATCACCCAACAACCATTAGTTAAGGAAAAATAACATGCTTTATAAAGAATCACTATTTGTATATTTCATTCGAAATCAGAAGTCAAACAGTTAAATCATGAATTTACAAACCAACTACACAAATAACATTTATAATCAACTTCAAACTACACCCATTTGTAATTTCACAGTTTCACTACATCACTTCTATAATGTAATCTACTTTATTCCACAACATTAAAAATAGCTTCGTAAAATTAACCTCGATGGTCTTGGGGTAAAGTGCTCACCCCTGGACTCGATGTTCGTTGCTTCAAACCCAGTCGTGGTCAACAGATTTTTCTTGATTGATATAAATCCTTAGCTCAACTTCTTTCAAAGGGGAAGTATAGCCGTAGGCAACATATTGATTGTGACATGTTAAAGAAGCTTGGAAAGTTTATGAAAATACCTTTCCTGGCAAAAACGGTAGGCCCTTTCACTCTCACTCATAGAAATTCTAGTGTGGTGATGTATTATACATTAATTTTTTAGCGCTGCGTTTTACTACACTTTAGGTCTATAAGCCCTGCTCCCAGACAAATAATATACCCAGAATCTCAGACTTCAGGTTAAAATGGTTGCACTCCTTTTGGGATCTTGAATCTTTAAACACTAGGATCGCTGCGGTTAGTCCTATCATCACCCAGCAGTGACACTAGCGAGGCCCAGTGTTGAAGGACTCAAGCTGGCAAAAGGAGCGCAGCAAAACCCCCGTAAGGTTGAGAATCTGTTTCTTACTTGTCTGTGGCCCTGATGTCTTCATACGATCATAGAATTGAAGATTAAATACCACCTCAAATAGATGAAAAACTTTTTTTTAAATAATGGTAGTTTCCTAGGGGAATATATACACCGAGTTGGTTAAAACGAGATTTAAGAAGTTCTTATGACACTTGGACATCCTTGGCTCGGTTAATTTCGACCATATAAGCAATGTAATCGTGTTTGATGGCCTAAGAGATTACTTGGCTACCACAAAGTTAAATGGGCCATCGAATAAAGGCATAAGATCTTTGGTAAGTGTACAATTTTGTTCATGCACTATGTATTATAACCCATTCAGGGTATCCAAATTTAGTTATTCTAATTAATTAGGGGTGAGGAAGGTAGAATTTATAGGAAATATAGGCCTACCCGAACTCTCGCGTAGAGAACTTGGGAAACCATTTTGAAAAAACCACCCTCAGTGCAATCGATAAGAATATAAATCCTGACCGCCCCGTCATTGTTAGTAAGACGAGACGAGCTTGAAGTTAAGTCCGTGCAACCACTGATAGTGGTCTATGATAATTGTAAATAGAATTATTTCTTATAATATTTTTAAAGAATCACATATACCAAAAAACTTAGTTTATTAATTTTGGAAATTCCCAACCCCTACATGGGAAGGAGAGGGGTGCGGGAACGAGTATAAATCCAGCCCGTAGTTGATTGGTAGACACCTATGATGATTAAAAGTTTGATAAATAAACACTAAGCCGTTCCAACGTGATAAGACTTATATAAACAGTCACTGTAGTCACATCAGTTAATTGGATCTTTTTTCCCCGGTGTAAAGGACCAAATAAGCCTAAATTTTGAAAAGCTCTATGGAATTAGTAACTCGAAAAATTATGGCTGCCCTTACAAAAGTATGTTACCTATACCTTTGCTGAGCTATTTATACCCAGTCCACCTAATTATACCCTATGTTGAGTTAGTTCTATACAGTCCACCTCATTACACCCTATCCCAATCTTGAGTTAGTTATATCTAGTTCCACTCACTACACCCTATCACTATCTTAAGCTAGTTATACCCAGTCCACCTCATTATACCCTATCTTGAGTTAGTTCTTTACAGTCCACCTCATTACACTCTGTTCCTATCATGAGATAATTCTATCCAGTCCACCTCATTACACCCTATCCCTACCTTGAGTTATTTTTATCCAGTCTCCTCATTAAACACTATCCTTATCTTGAGCTATTTATATCCAGTTCCCTCATTAAACACTATCCTTATCGTGAGCTAGTTATATCCAGTCACCCTCATTATACCCTACCTTGAGTTATTTTTATCCAGTCTCTTCATTAAACACTATACTTATCTTGAGCTATTTATATCCAGTTTCCTCATTAAACACTATCCTTATCTTGAGCTAGTTATATCCAGTCACCCTCATTATACCCTATCCCTAACTTGAGCTAGTTCTCTCCAGTCCAACTCATTAACCTCATCCTTAACTTGAGATAGTTATATCCAGTCACCCTCATTACACCCTATCCCTAACTTGAGCTAGTTCTCTCCAGTCCAACTCATTACACCCCATCCTTAACTTGAGCTGGTTCTACCCAGTCCACCTCATTACACCCAATCTCTTTCAGGTCCATTCTAACGTTATCCTCCCATCTGCGTCTAGGTTTTTCCAATGGTCTCTTCCCATTGGGTTTTCCAGTCAGTTCCCTGAACAGGATTCTATATTATCCTCTCATTTGCGCTACATGTTCTATTCACTGTAATCTATGAGACTTGATTATCATAATAATGTCTTGTAATGAGTACAAGTTATGTAACTCTTTACCATGTAACTTCCTCCACTCCCCAGTATCCTCATCCCTTTGTGGATCAAATATCTCTTCCTAAGTATCTTGTTTTACAAAATCCTAATTTTTTTTCCTTTATCTAAGGTAAAAGACCACGTTTCACACCCAAAGAGAACAACTAGTAAAATGATTGTTTAGTATATTCTGAGTTTTACAGACCTTATTATTAATAATAATATTATTACTATTGTGGGATTATACAAACGTCTATGGTGCTTGTTACTGTGTTACAGCACCTCCTTGTTGGAATATCGTCACCCGAGAATGCAAGTGTTCTATCTACAAAATTGTTAAATTTGAGATATTTGGTGTTTACGTTTAATTAGAATGCATTGATTCACCTGCGGTGAAATTGAGACTACTACACCTAATTTCATTGCTGAGGGAACTGCATGCTTACTACTGAGCAACAGCGTTGTCATTCTATGGTTTTCCGTGATCAGTCTTCCTTCGAATGTATATCAAATTTGGAAATGCTGGGCTGTCGTTGTTGCCACTAATTGGTGCTTCTTCCTCCAGCACAGTCGTAAAGTTACAGTAGTCTGAGTCTCATGTTCCTAATAGCGAGCTCAAAAACATTGACTAAATAAACACTCATATTTATAAGTACTCTGTGTATAATAATATGTGTTATTGATCACGTTAAGATTTGGTGTGTATCTGTATGTGTTGGTTGCGTGTTTTGTATTTTTACAGTAAGGTTGTGGAACTATAGTTTTATGTGCATATTAATATATTTATTTGAATAATAGTGTATTGTTAACAATCAAGATATAACAAACATTATAGAATCTCCGGCTTGTTACAAACAATTACATTCCAAGAGGAAAATATTAAGTAGTAAAGAAAGGGCAATGGTGTTAAGAGTCTACACCTATTTTCGTAAAGATGGAACTTGCTCAGTAAATCAAGCGGCAATGGAAACTGCAGAAGCTACAGGTGTGTCTTATAAGTTAGTAATCTCTATTAAACAATAATTCAAAACTAAGGGTAAGTTATTGACACCAATCAAAAGAAATAACTGTACTCAAAGGAAGCGTTTGGATAAATATGACAGTTTTACTCAAGCAGCAATTCGCAGAAAGGTACATTCACTTTACCGTAACAATGAATTACCTACCCTAAAGAAAATTAAAGCTTTAATTGATACTGATAGCGACCTTCCTAATTTTTCATTGACGACACTTCAGAGGTTTCTTATAGATATTGGCTTTAAATTCATTCGACGGAAGTGTAACTCTTTGCTTCTAGACAGAGATGATATTATTGCGTGGCGACATCGCTACTTAAGAGCTATTAAGAAGCACAGAGAGAGCAACAGGAATATTGTTTTCACAGACGAAACCTGGTGCAATTCCAGACACACAACTTCAAAATCGTGGATGGACACAACAATTGCATCATCCTCACAAGCAAGGCGAGAAGGCCTAACTAAAGGAAATAAGCTTCCCTCTGGAAAGGGCGGGCGCGTCATTCTCGTCCACGCAGGTAATGAAAATGGTTTTATACCCGGTGCAGAGCTTATTTTTCATGGGAAAAAAGATGATGACTATCACGATGAAATGAATGGAAAAATGTATGAAAAATATTTCAGAGAGAAGCTGCTTCCAAATATACCATCAAACAGTGTCATAGTTCTAGACAATGCATCCATTCATTCTACGATCAAAGAGAGCATTCCAACCAATAGTAGTACCAAGATTATTATTCAATCCTGGCTCACCAGTAAAGGTATTTCTTGGGAAGAAACCATGAATAAGATGGAGCTTGTGGAGATTATGGACAAAGTACGAGGCAATTATGAGCGTAAATATATTATTGACGAGATCGCTAAAAGTGCTGTACATGAAGTTCTACGACTGCCACCTTATCACTGTGAGCTTAATCCCATCGAAGTAATTTGGAGTCAAATTAAAATATTTGTTGCTCAAGAAAACAATACATTTAAACTTAATGATGTTCATCGCCTACTAGAAGAAGGAGTGAGAAATATCACAAAAGAACACTGGCGAAATCATGTTCATTATGTAATGGAAGTTGAAGCAACAATGTGGGACGTAGACGGGCTTATAGAAAAACTGCACGACAGTGTCGTGATAAGTTTGAAGGACAACTCCTCTAGCTCTGAAGATGATGATAGTGATGCTGATCTAGGAGTGGTACCGTTACCTGATTAAGAACAAGTAAGAATGTAATTTATAGAATTTCTTATAAAATGCATGTTGTAATATATTTGTTTGTATATTAATTATGAGGAAAAAAAGCTTTATACATAACATTTTTTAAGCATAATTAGGGAGGAAATAGAGAAACGTTAATAAACTTCAATCTTGAAAAAATTACGATTGTGGAAATAGGTAATGTTTCTAGAAAAGGCTGTACACCGATAGGAAATGCTTTTACCTGTCAATTGAACCCCCCAACCACCCCATGCCGCATTGTTTACAATGAGGGATTTCCAAGTAAACCCTCCCCCCTCACATTCCAACAACCGAAAGCTAGAAAGTTTGGCAACTTGTACCAGAGAGAGAGCGAAGATAAATCTTTTCTCCATAAGACCTGCAGTTCCCTCAGCTATGAAATTAGGTGTATATAATTATTTAAGAAGATACAAGCTCGAGTTGTCATCTAGTAACATTGGTTTTATACACAAGGTCAAACTTCAATGCTCTTTTACACCAAAGTGAAAAATTGGACATAGAACACTTGCATTCTCGGGTGACGATATGTTGACTGTATCAAAGCAATTTCTTGAGTAACGCCTACCAGATAGACTACGTGTGGCTTTCTACAGTCTCTGCTTTGCTACCTAAAACCCAGCACTGACCCAACAACCAGCCCTCACTCGTTAATTCATCACTGTGAAAGGGAATGCCCGAATTTAACAAATAGTAAGTTTTTCAGTCATGTCAAGAATCTAACCTGGTGCCCTTCGCTTAGTAGGCATACATCCGCCTCGGTGGCGTAGTTAACTAACGCGCTAGTTTAGTGTTTAGTTAGACTGCTGAGGACGAGGAGATCGAGGTTCGAATCTCGATCGGGAGAACTTAGGTTGGTTTTTCCCCAAATGGTTTTCCACTCTCCCTCCTCGCAAATGCGAGTTCCCTTCCTCCTCTCAATTCAACCTTCCCAATTTCTAACGTAATTAGTACTTAAGCGTGTAACCCGAACGAATAGTAAGACGTGATGCTAAAATAAACAGGAACATGTAATACAGCTATCCCTCACACTACACGAGGGATTGGTTCTGATAAATAATCGCGTAACACGAAAACGCAAGTGAAATGATTTTAACATGGGTGATATAGGGATTACTCCAAAGGAAATAAAAACCTAAAACTTGTGAATGAATGCCATTTTTTTAATGTATATAACTAGTGCAATGCATTAGGTAGCCTACACCTATTGCCAATCTTCAATCCCCTGAAATTTGTAAACAAACACAATTTTTAATCAATGTATCTAATTAATACAATGCTACAGGTACACTTACTGTTAATCTTCAATCGCATGATAAAATAACTGAATTTGGCAAATCTGTATTATCACTATTTTGCTCTTGGTGGTAGACTCTTGCTCTCTTGACGGCCCTTGGCCGGGAAGCTCATGATCTCTTGAAGGTCCTGGGACGGTAAGCTCTTGCGCTCTTGACGGCCCTTGAACGGTAAGCTCTTGATCTATTGAAGGTCCTGGGATGGTAAGCTCTTGCTCTCTTGAAGGCCCTGGGATGGTAGTCTCTTGCATTCTTGATGGCCCGGGGATGGTAGGCTCTTGCTGGCATGAAGGCCCTAGGATGGTAGGCTCTTGCTTTCTCGAAGGCCCTTAGATGGTAGGCTTTTATCTCTTCGGAAGACTCTTGGACGGTAAGCTCTTGCTCTCTTGAAGGTTCTAGGATGGTAGACTCTTGAGATCTTGAAGGCCCTAGGACGGTAGACTATTGCTCTCTTGAAGGCCCTTGGATGGTAAGCTCTTGCTTACTTGAAGGCCCAGGGAAGGAAGACTCCTAATCCCTTGAAGGCCCTGGAACGCTAAGCTCTTGCTGGCATGAAGAACCTTGAACGATACGCTCCTGCTTTCTTGAAGGTCCTGGGATGGTACGCTCTTGCTCTCTTTAATGCCCTGGGATGGTAGACTCTTGATCTCTTGAAGGCCCTGGGACGGTAAGCTATTTCTGGCATAAAGGCTCTAGGACGGTAGGCTCTTGCTTTCTTGAAGGCCCTGGAATGGTAAGCTTTTGCTGTTTTGAGGGCCCTGGGTCTTTAGACTGACAAGTTTCAATTTATTTGATGAAATGGTTAAGACTCAACTGACGGGCAGCATTTTCTCTCTCTCTATAGAGTTATTTGTAGCAAGCCAAAGAACTTTGGATCTCTCTGGCAACTTCAGTGCTTATATCCATTTTAGGGTCACTTCAATGATTCTAATTGCAATGTCAATGTGTTTAAATAAGTCAGAAAATTGTTTTGTTGAAATTTGTTTGATAGGCTAAACAACATAAGGCTGCTCCTCTTAATTCTTTATGCCATTCTCCATTTCTAGAAGATATTCTTTGGTGAGTTCTATTGAGTGGGATTGGAACAATTGATCCACATTTGTCTGATATATGTCCTCAAATCCAACATCTTGCAATGTCAAAGATGTTAAGTCTTGAATTGGAAAGCTCGTGTTCAGGATCAAAATCATGAAAATCAGAAACTTAAGGCCAAATATTTTTCCAAACTCTCTTCATACAAGACTGTTTAACTTCTGCCCATGCATATATAATGTTGTCAATACCACCCCCCCAACACCAAAACTGTACAGAGAGATCAATGCTTTCACTGGAATGTGTGTACACAAGGTCACACCACCACCGCACAAGATAACTGCGAAATTCCAGCTGACCATGCACTATTTTTTATTTCTTTGAATCGTGTTATAGAGAGAACACATAAAGTGAGATCGCGTATAACGAGGGATACCTGTATTTAATGGTCCCACTGTGTATTTTTCTAATTTATTTTAGTCATTCCAATCATTAGAATTAATACACACAAAACATATTAAGAAAAATTTTATCTGATGCAGCTCAACTAAGAATTATGAAACACTGAAAATTAAAGTAGATTTCCATACACCTTTGCCATATATTTGTTAATAGCTATAAAACCACTAACCAGTTTTAAAATTTCAATTTTGCGGAGCCTTTCAGGTGATTTAGTCTAAATTGCTTCATCGTGGAGCGAAGATAGTTTTTAATGCATCCAAGCATTGAAAAACTTATTTCTGCAGTAGCTGATGTAGCTGGTATCATTATCAGTTTTCAAAATCTCTTCAGTGTGTGCTCCAAGCACATTTTATTTTTATTATGTTAATATAGTGTGAACATTGTATCTTGACTCAATAAGATGTTTACATTATCTAAAAGTTTTACTATATTATTTTGGGGGGTAAAAATGATACTTTTACCCCCCTCAATTTTTCGGGGGGGTAAAGTTTACCCCCGTACCCCCTAGTTCCTGCGCCACTGATGAGCACTAACCTTGATTCGTTAAGTTTCAAATGGCAACTTAGAGAGTAATTGATTTGATTCTTGTTTTATTGAAAATTTATTCTTCTCTTGCCACGAAATAAAGCATTATTGAACACGTGGACAAAGACTTCTGATTTACCGGTAGCGAGAAGTTTGGAGTTCATATATTGTCCAAGTGAATTGAGACTTTTTTCCTTAAATTGTTTTCCACTCTCCCTCCACGAAAAAAAGTGTAAAATTTATCGAGATTTTACCTTGTTCATCCCTATCACATTGGTGTAAAAGAATGGATATCCCGCACGGGTAGTAATACACAGAGCTCCCCTCAACAATTTGGAGTTGTTTTGTTCTTGGTTACCGTTGACGGGGAGGTCAGGGTTTAAATCCCGGCTTGAGACGATTTTCTAAATGAATTTCCTTTCTTCTTTCCGTGATAATTATTCAGATGACTTTCACAATTTTTCTTCTAGTTAGTAACCTTTGTGTTGAATGTGTTCCTAAAACAAAGTAAACATTATGTATGCTTAAATCTGGTTTTATAAATATAAACTCGCTTTGCAGTGAGCTTTCTTTGCAAGAGGATGTAAACTAATATAATTCTAGCGTTGTTTTGAAATTAAAAAATGTGTGGAAAGTGTGCAAAATTTACCTAAAATCAAAAAAAACTAGCTCTATTTAATTTATAACAGATGGAGATACGACAAAAAGTATTAGGACCAAACTTGTGGCTCTCACCAAATCCGCAGCTGCTGGTGAAATCCGTTTTTTGATAGGTCTTGCCGTTTAGCCACAAGAGACATCCAAAGAAAGGTCCGCACCGACTTTAAAGTTGCTCCACCATTTTGAATTTTTTTCGGGGTTAAAAATTTTTTTTTAACTTTTTAGAATGTTCCCGTCGATTACAGGCTAAAAGCTATAAGTTTGATAAATTTCAAGTTTCTAGCTTCTCTGGAAGTGAGTAAACATTAACGTCAGTGGGGAGTGAGTGATTGAGTCAGCCATGTGGCTTTATAGTAGTGGTATGGCTACAGTTCAGTTTTAGTAGAAAGAAACCTTATCTGACAGAAAAGTTATTAGATCTTCTTTCACGTAATTATATTTCAGGTCATGTGATATGCAGCAGCCACTTTTAATGGATACGATTAAGGTGGTATGGAAGGGGACGCGATAAAATACAACTGTTTTTGCAGTTTTTATGGCAAAACTTTTTTTAGCCAAAATAAATAAAAAATTGCTCCAGTACAAACATAGAGTTTAATGTTCTTCACATGTTGATATCAACAGTTCCTGAATATCTGTCATGAGCATGGTAGCATTATATGACAAACTTTTTAAATTAAGATAAAAAGTTGTCATTAAATTCCAGAACACCCTTGACAGATGTTCAAGAAATTTTGAGGTCACCATGTGAAGAAAATTAAATTCTATGTTTGTACTGGAGCAATATTTTATTATATTTTAGCTAAAAAAAATTGGCCGTAAAAACTGCAAAAACACTAGCTTTTTCTAGCAACCCCTTCCATATCACCTTAATACCTGTATAATAAAAGTAATTTAGTAAAATTATGTAAATGAAGGCTACACAAATTTGTTTTAATTTTTGAAAGTCTCTCCCTACGATTATTAGACTCTATATAATAAACACATATGTGTTTGCTACCAATATTTATATAATATAGGCTTAACTACCTTCAATATGACTCTAAAGAGCAATGTCTGCTCCATTTAGAGCACTGTCTCCGTTACACAATGCTATAAATTTATAAAAAATTGATTACCTATAACCAACAAGTGCTTTACTCTCCTGGGATCGAGCCAACGCCCTTTCACGCAGCAATCGATCTTCCTTGTACATCATCCCGTGCCACAGAGACGAGGGACATTTCACTAATTAAGTCGTTTAATTGACTTGATGTTGAGGCTCTTTTAAAACCTAGGAATGAAGTCAAATTTGAAGTTTCAAATTTGCACAGTTTATCATTGTGCTTAAGGCGATTGGCCCTTTTCATTTGGCGTGGAAAGGCAGAGCCATGGGAACAAACGGCTATCTTCAAGAATTCTTATTGTTTTGTAATTTTCTTTTCAGAAACGGTTTGTTAGAGAATAGAAGCATGTTGATTAACTTATACTTTTTATTTACACACCACCTCTATAATTTTAACAGTGATCAAATATCAATAATTTTGACATTTTTGAATAGAAAACTACCGGCTTCATAACGATAAATAAGAAAATGTAACAGTTAATAAACATCGATACATTATCTTAGAAGGGGTGTTGAAAATATTAACATAAAAACTTCACTCGTTCTAGAGAAAACTGTATTTCAAACGTATGATTCTTCCACGAGACTTGTCCTGTAGCTAGCGCCATCTACTGTTTCCGTGATCCATCTGTATTTGTTGGCGCGGAAGGATACTTTGGTCGGTTGTGAAGCCACGTCATGCCTTTCACCCTGCCGCCCACCATTCCACAAAATAGGTCTTAGACTTGCACTCGAAAGGGCCAAAGGCCTTAAGCAAAAGCTGTACTAATAAAAAAGCATAATGTGTCTGGATGTATGCATGTATGTCCAAATGATTATGTTTTTCTCCAATTGCCAAAAAGTTGAGATTTGGTGAGATTGCGGAGGAATCACTTAAAAGGTGCGCAAAGCTATTTCTTTTTAGCACCACGTTTTACTACCTATTCAGGCTGTACGCATATGTACTAACTACGCTAAGGATCTAGTGATGAGGAAGATTGAATTTATAAGACATTTACCCCAATTTGCATAGAGGGGGAGTGAAAAACAATTGTTAGAAAATCACCCTCAGTACATGCGACGGGATTCAATCCCCAATCTCCTTGTCATTGTTATTCTAGTCTAACACGATAAGTATGCCTTATACTATAAAGTCCATCGAATCAGATATGTAAAGCTATTAATCTTGCAAGTTAAAAAATAAATATAAAAATCTATTTTAGTTAATAATTTTAAATCGTTGACATGTTATTTGCACTTAAAAAGCAAGGAGAAACTAGAATAGAAATTTCAATATCAAATCCAAAGAGAAATTTCAAATTATTTCTATAGTTGTGTTTGTTGTTTCGTGTTAATTTTAATCTAGTAAATAAATAAATGACACGGTGAACCACAGAGGCTTTCTCCCACTTATATCTTAAAATATTAATTTACTAAAAACTCGTAAGGTTTGTGAAACGAAATAATATGTACCTATATACATTGTTATAGAAACATGATACCAAAGATCATAAATGAAATAATATACACTGTTACTTACTCTATGGCATTAGGAACTAGGAACAATGTTGCAGAAAAATTGAGAAAAGAGAAACATCTTTGTCCACCAAAGAGAATAAAAGTCAAATTCATTTTTAAACACCTGTAAATAATATATATATCAGTGGCGTCGCGTTGGGAAAGCAACGCAAGCACTGCTTGCCTTTGATGAAGATATGTAATTATTTTATTTTATATTTGCAAACTTTTTTTATTTTTGCCTGTAAATCATTTAAATGTAATTCAAGCATCAGTGGGTTTGAAAAAAAAATCCCATACATGGCAGTGGTCGTATAACATGCATGCAAGGCGTGCACTAGTCCATCTAATGGTGGTTGAAGGTCGGTATTTGTCCGACTTTCATCCCATTGCTCTAGCTACTGTAGTTCTTATTTGTGACGTCATAGATTTCGGGGAGGGGGAAGGGGAATAGCTGTGGATGCCAGGTAAAAATGCAAGCAGCCGAGCTACGACTTCTCTTGCCCGAAAGGTGCCGACTAGAACCGAAATCACTACCCCTCTATTCCCCTTCCAGAACAGAGTGGGATGGTATAGCATGAAAGAGGAAATTAATATATTAATGTCAAGGTACTGACCCCATGCCTACACATCTTTAAGTCTGGTACACATGACATAACTTCTTGTACATAAAGATGTACAAGACGTTGCAGCCTGAAAATAGCGTCGTGTGAATACCAAAACTTGTACAAGATCTGCTTTGCACATATTATTGTATACAATTTCAGGAAAGAGAACGCGTCCTATATCAGCAACTTTTCTTGTACAACTTTTGATTTGTAAGCATGAAAACTTCGTCTGATAGACAGTTACTTTAAAAAAAAAAGAGTGATTGTAAGAAACACAGCTAAATACTTGAAAACAAACAAATAATTATAATTGAAGGGGGCTAGACCCCAAATATAAAGGTTTTCAACTGTTTTAAGAAAATATTAAAAAATAGAGTAAAAAAGTCGTTTTTATTTTCATAATATTTAGGAATGATTAAGAAATTATTTACATTAAATAGCAATATTTTCCAAATCATTCAATAATTATTTTTCCATAAAAAGGGCAAAAATGCCATGTTTTTCCTAATATTGTATGCAATCACAAATGCCGTGTGAACATTCATTGGCTAAAATTGCTATGCAATCCATGTGACCAAGATATTGTACAATTTCCCTTGTATATTGTACATTGTACAATACCCCTTCCAAGCTTGCCTAAGAATTTTGGTCACGAGACGCTACTGATATATATATACTTATAGCTAAGAAATTAATGATTTTTTAAAAATATATTTTGAATCAAAATTTTTACCTTTAATAGTACTACAACTTTACAATGATGAGCTATTTTGTATCTCAAATAGTTGAAGAGAAATGAACAAAATTGGAAAATTTCCTCATGTAAAGTGCCCTCAAAATCATGTTCATGATAAAATTAGAGCTGCCATATTAATTATAATGATAATCAGTGCTTAGATATAAAATCTAATCAAAATCTTTAGAGAAAATTTCAAGACACTCAATTTCTTATTATTTTGCCCCTCAGAATATTACACTTATATTTAGGGTTTTCATCTAATTACAAAAAACATCTCGGGGGGACCTTGTTAAAACCCCAGATACCAAGTTTGAGCCCAATCGGTAGAATAGTTTCGGCTCTGTTACTGTTTGAAACTATGGACCCTAAACATTGCGCAATCAACTAATATGTATATTGTGAGCTTGACGCTTTAAACTATATGATCATAGATGAGGATATTTAATTATTAATATTATAATAAACGACAACACAAATAGCCATAACCCATCCCTGAAAATGTTAACGATATCTATCTGAATACAATTTATTCAAGTTTATATTCAATTCCAAATATTTGCCATAGCCATATTCAAAGGCGGATTCACCTGCTTCGGTGACAGCATGGTCAAAGGCTTTACTCTCATATTGGACTAGATTGCCGATAACAGGACTATCGGGGTTCGAATCATGGTCTTGTGTTCTGAAGGTTTGTTTTTCCAAAATGGTTTTCCACTCTCCCTCCACACTAGTGCGGATACCGCTATTCTAAATCCACCCTTTCTCATCCCTAGTTCAAAAGCGTAATTATTACATATGCGTATAAACCAAACCGGTAGTAAGACGCGGTATTAAAAAAAATAGTAGACTCATGGAAAAAGGCGCCAGCAAGGTGATTTTTCCTCTATGGTTTTTCAAATCTTCCTTAACTCAAATGTCAGTACATTTTCTCTAAAATTTAACTTCACTAGTCCTAACCATTATTATTGGATATCATGGATGTATATTAAGACGAGATTCATGTCTATAAAAGTTATTGAGTATGTATTACATATGTCAGAGTAAATTTGGTCCATGCACTAGCACTTAGAGACATTTAACTTTTATTTATTTTTACACTCATGGATTGTGTGTATAAAAGTACACAAAGAAAATATTTATATAAATGAAAAGAGTTGTACCATAATCTTTATACTCAAATACGTTTCTTCAAAATGAATATAAGTTAGGCTATCCTGAAAATCTTATTTTGTAAAAATATGAAATTTAAATAATATCCTAACTGCTTTTTTTTTTTGACAAAAATCTCAATTTAGGGATTACACCTCTTGGGGTAGTACATATAATGCACTGTACACAATGACAAACACACACATTGACTATACACATATTTACGTAAATTAATTGACTAACTAACTAAAATATAACTTGTTAACTCTTCAGCCTTAAGGAACTCGAAAGTTCATGGCTGCCAGAACTTAAGCTAGCCATTCAACCCTATACTGTCCAATCCCTATCCTGACACACAAACTCCTACAAATACATTTTAAAATTATTCTCCCATAACGTATTGATCTACTCTAGAACCTTCTATCTTTAGTTTTCCCAACTAACATTTTTTTCACACGCCTATCATCACTCATACATGACCAACCCAACCTCAACACGCGTGCCTTGATGATCCTTAATATGTTTGGGAATGTATTAAAACCACGAAGTTCGGTATTATGTAACTTTCTCCGTTCTACTGATTGTTCGTCCCACTTAAGCCCGATTATATTTCTCAAAGCTTTAATATAAGAAAATCTCAAAATCTATCCTGGTATAAAGTATATGTCAACAGGTGACCCATTTCGGTGACTGAATGTTCTTATGTGATACTTTCGAAATAGACTAGACTGCCGGTGAGGGGGAGAATGAGGGTTCGGTATCGGTTGGGTGTTCTTGGGGTGGTTTTCCCTAAAGGGTTTATCACCCTTCCTTCACGCAAATGCGGATACGCTTCTTATAAATTCAACCTTCCCTATCCATACCTCACTAGCGTAATCAGTACATAATCGTATAACCCTAATGGGTAGTAAGACGCGGTGCTAAAAAAAGGTTAGAATATAGTTTTGTATGTATATACATATATATATACAAAACTATATTTGAACCTTATATATATATGTACAAAAATAGATTTGAACCTTATATATATGTATATATATACATATTTCTACACCCATTACTGTTTCCCGCCTGTGGCCTGGCTCAGTTTTTTATTCAAGCCAAATATATTTTCCACTACCAGCCTGCTAGGCCTGTCTTGGCTTCATATGCCTTATAATCTAACCTAAGACTAGGACAGGCACAACATCCAGTCCCCTGACGTTAACTCATCACTGTGAAAGGGTAAATCCATATTTAATCAAGGATAAAATAATTTGGATAGGCAACGGAATCGAACCCAGGACCCTTAGCTTAGTAGACAGACACGCTACCGATTGAGTTAAGGTGTTGAAGTTTTCTACGTATGTATATCAAATATGAATAAAATTGGCCAAACAGTTACATGCGCTGAAGTGTTCGTGTAAACTAACATATACTTTTTTTTAACACCCCATCCTACTACCCGTTCGGCTAATACGCCAAGGTACTTATTACACTAATGTGATTGGGATTAGGAAAGTTTAATTTAAGGGAAGTGCACCCACATTTGAGTGGTGAAAGAGTGGAAAGAAATTAGAAAAACCACCATAAGTGACCCGACCGGGATCGAGCTCCTATTTCCTCGTCTTTGACAGTCTAGTCTAACACAAGAGCAGAGCGTTAGACCATGTGGCCACCAAAGCCGGTAACATATACTTAATCTACGCAATTGCATCTCATGGAACAGTGGGATTATACGTAATAGGTTAGCTATATCAGCACATTACTTAAAAATTAACTTTGGCTATTGTTGAGGTCTAATAAAACATACACAGTGGGAGCATTAATTTATTAACTGGCAGGATAAACAGATAAACAAAATTTTTTTTAACTGTCATTAGAGTTCCTATCTCATAGATTATCACACCAATAGCCTTTATATTCAAACTTATACACCAATAAAGGAAATTTAATAATAAAAGATTAAATATTTAAATTTTATATGTGTTATGAAACAAATATAGTAAAAGATAATAATAGTGGCATATGTAGGACTGTGAGGTAGACTAGCTAAAAACTATGAATTTATTTAAAATCGGGTTCTAGGCCTGTTTAAAACACGTCGATTATAATATTAATCAACCTAACAATACCTAACCTTGAATTGAACCCAAAGTGTCAAGCTCTGTTTCTAAAAAATAATCTACAACCCAATATACAATTAGATATATTTGCAAAGATCACCACTTGTTTCTATGTTTTGGAGCTTCAACATTATGTCGTTTTCAAAAGTAGTGAGAAGAAGTAATTCTCAATATAATCGTGTCATAAACTACATTGTCTACATTTAACACCAAAATATGTGTAGAGCACGTGACGTGCAGCACACTTTTGGAAAACATCTTTCATTATTTTAAACAAATTTATTCACATCGTGTGGTGAGCTTTACCGCCCATACACGCCTCGGTGGCTTAGTTGGCTGACGCGCTAGTCGTGTTGAGCTAGACCACCAAGGACGGGGAGATCGGGGTTCGAATCTCGGTCGGGTGAACTGGCGGTGGTTTTTCCTAAATGATTTTCCACTCTCCCTCCACGCAAATTTAGGTTCACTTGCTATAAATTCAACCTTCCCAATTCCTAATACATTAGTGTAGTTAGTACTTAAGCGTATAACCCGAACGGGTAGTAAGACGCGGTGCTAAATAATAATAAATAATAACATACCGCCCATATAGCGTAAGCTGGCTCGCTATACTTTTAAATTGCTGGGCCAGCGATTTTTGTGAAACATTGTGTATCCTTTTTCCTGAAGGACTTTCACAAACTATTAGTGGTTCAATCTAAAGTAGATCTGAAATGTATCATCATCATCAAGGTGTAAATCGTACATTATATTAATCATATTCTTGATTTTTCTTGTTGACTGGATGGACCCATTTTATTCTCTTTGACAAAGATTATAAAAGCAAAAGTTTCTTATTAATTTTGGAATATTTAGTTACCAATCCACATAATTGGGCGTGAGATCCACACCAAGGTACCTAGAGCAACATTTTGACCAAATGCGAATAGAAAACTGACTAAACCAACCAGAAAAAAGTACTTCGTAGAGGGGGAGAAAATAGTGCCCTACTCATAATATTTGTATTTGAATAATCAAAGTCATGAGCTCGGCTACTTTGCGTATAACTTGTCACGCATAATATTTTGTTGTGAAATAGCCTTAATGAATTCAAAATTATTTAGAGAGTCCTATTGCATTTTAGCTTGACGTATCTAAGCTCTCCAACACTTCGGCACTTATACGCCAATATAATGAAATAGAAAGAGAGGAAAGGAAATCATTAGTTAATATTTTGAGTTCCCTAGTTTACCTGCTGATAGCATTTCCCCTCTTCCACTGACCAATAAACACACGCTACTATTTGCACCTTAACAACATTGGCGTTAATTTAAAATTATAATTTTCTTCTAGCTCAAAGTAGATATACATATTTTTTCACTGACTTTTTAATCTATATCCTGGTAGAAATATTTCTGCTGGCCATTTCCACAAATAAATCTGAGATGCAGGAGATTTAACAAAATAAGTTTAAAGATAAAAATTTCTTCAACATAAAAATATAACTGTGTCACGTTGTGATTTAAAAAAGATTTATTTAAAAATGTATGTTTCTTGTTTCACTGTTATGTTTTAAAAACTCACCGAATAAAACGTAAATACGTCAACATGGGAAAGTCTATCTTGACTTGCTGTGACGTCACCGACAGGCAAAGTCGTTAAATCTTCGCAGCCTTGTGAGAGAAATTGTGTCATATCCTTGTTCTTAAGACATCCCTAAACAAAGGCATAATAGGCTCAAGGGTCCCTCTCCCGTGGATACGCCACTGTGTATATTTCACTTTTGTGTGAGCTTTATTATTATAAAACGAAGGAATTTTAACAATTCGATATTTCTGATTTTCTTTCTAGTGAGGCAAATCCATCCATAGCTTCATGTGAACTTGAGTATTTTCGTAACTAGTAAATAAGATTTAAAAATTCTTCTATGTAGCCCTGCTTTATTCACATCCTCCCACACAGTTCACTCTAAATAAATAACAAGTTAGTTGTTTAGCTATTATAAGCCACAGGCTTTGGCGGTAGCCAGGAATAGTACAGGATCGATCTAATGATGGATGCTTGGTAATTAATTTATAGAGAAAGGTCTCTTATAAAAGCATCTAGCTATTTAAGACAGTGTTTGTTTGATCATACTGCAAACTGAAAATAACTAATTTATGCAAATACACAAAGAAAAGGTTATTATAATATTATTATTATTATTACTATTATATTTTGACTTTTTAAGATTATTTGTTCTTAAATGTATGTATAGTAAAATAACATATATTTATATATACAGGCCTATATGTATAAATGTATGTACAATAAAATATACATATATTTATATATAGGCCTATATATATTTTATTTTTGTATATATATATTTACATATATTATATATTGTATATTATTTGTATATATTATTTGTATATATGTATTTATATATATTTGTATGTATATTTGTATATATTTATATATACATATATATTTTTATATATTTGTATGTATATTTGTATATATTTTTAAATATACATACTTTTATATATATATATATTTATACATACATACGCCTGCATATATATCTAATCACACCATTCCCCTACGGGCTGGGTAAGAAACTGTAAAATTATCTCAAAAAAACAACCCCGTACTTAATCCATTCTCACTAACTTTCTCCACAATTACCTATCCTTGCATACTTTCTTCGCTCCAAAAACGTCCAAACACTGAGTCATCCATGCTCTTTTGTTCTTTCGAGCCACACTCATCTTCTAAACATGCCCAAACCACTGTAAGACACTTCTTTCACATTGATCTATTGGATTCCCTTTTAAACTGCACTCCTTCAGCAGCAGCCCATTACAGACTCTGCCCATACGAGTTTTTATATTTTTATACATTTGTATATATATTTATATAATTTTATTTATATACTTTTATATATACTTTTTATGTATAACATAATGTCCTACTTACCATATGGGTTAAACATATATTAGTTATACTAATGTATTAGGTATGAGGTATGTTCTCTTCAGAGAATGTGTTACCATATTTGACTGTAGAGAGAGTGTAAATATCTAGGATTAACCACCCTCAGTACACCCAAAAGGGATTCGAACCTCGATCTCCCCATTATCGGCAGTCTAATCTATTACGAGTGTGATGCCTCATACCAGTGTTTTCCAAACATTTTAGACCCAATGAGCCCTTGCACCAGAAGAGATGCATGGTAGGGTCCTAATTTTTTTATACAGTATTATTATGAATATTCAATAACGACAGTTAAATTTTACAAGTATAAAAGTATAAAATAAACCGGAAACATAACATATTCTGGCTGCACCTTTGGGTTCAAGTCGTGATTTTTAAATCATACTCTCAGAGTATCAGCAACTATGTGAATGGCCTTGTATTGAAACCAAATATCAGCGACCACTTACGGAATTTTTGTGATATTTCCGGTGTAGCGACGGTGGAGGATCGATCCGAGGCCTTCGAGTTGAACATAATAGGCAAATTAGACCTGTTCGTCGATCATTTTGTTTAGGGTTATTCTAAGCGTTAGTAACATAGGTTTGTTAAGTTCTTTGTTAACATCGATGGTCTAGGGACAAAGTGCTCTCCTCAGGGCCACGATTTTGTGGGTTCAATCCTATCCGTGATCAACGGATATTTCTTGAGTGATAAACATCCGTTGCACAACTTACTTAGAAGGGAAGTAAAGCCGTCGGTACCATGTCGATTGTGGAATGTAAAAAACCCGGGAACGTATATGAATAACTATCCCGGCAATATTGTTTAGCCCTTTTACTCTCTCTCTCATAGAAATTCTCATGTGCCGATGTAATCAGTAGGTTCAGAAAGTCCACTTTAAATACCTCAAATAAATAAAAAATATAAAAATTAGGTCCTTGATAAATCAAACAATCACTGCACAAATTTATTTAGAACAGACTTAAAAGCTATGTTGTGATTGTTGTTTAAAGAGTCGAAGGGCGATTAAATTGTCTGTATTAAAAATACAGATTAATCTGTTGGCCATATTATTTATTTAATTATGTGACCAATAATTACTTACCGTAGGTTTTCTTTCTCTTCTACTATGTTTTTAGAATCTAGCAACTATGTTCTAAAATTTATTGATTTTTATTCCTCAACTAAAATTAAAAATTAAGTTTTACATGATATAAAAACAACCCGAATTGATTAATTTTAAAAAACAATGCAATTTAAAAAATAGATAATAATATAATATTTCCGTAACAATAACATTTCTAAACCTAACATTAAAATTATTACATTTGGCGAAATAGCTTCACTTAGTTCAAGGTTTTAATTCAGATTGTAAGTTATCTTTTTCAACCTAAAATGGCAAGTTCAAAAATTGCCTTCACTTTAGTTAGTAAATAATAAGTATAGGTTGACCTGGTGGTCTAGGGGTAAGGTGTCAGACCTCTGTGCTGGGGGTCCGGGGTCAATACTCGGTCCCAGCACAAATTTATCTGATTGCCAAACCCTTCCTTCACCTCTGAAAAGATTGATATTAATCACAACTCGTGAATGTGAGGAATGCCAGGCCTCCACCGTGGTTTCGATTCCACGTTAAACTGTAGGTCCTTCATTTCATCTCACAATCACCCTACCATTACTCATTAGCGTAAGTGCGTACAAACCGAACGGGTAGTAAGACGTGGTGCTAATAATAATAGGTATTAATTTCTAATAAGTACAAAAAATATAAAAATCAAGTGGAGCAATGTATTATAAAGATAATATTTTAAACGAGATATTTTATGCGTAGCTAACATTTTCTAGTATCCTCGTGGAAATCTTTATTTTTTGTGAATATTTTAGTTGCATATCGGCTCTAGTCTGCAAAGCTTTGGCATGGCGACAAGGCGTGTTGAGGTGTGTTCAATCGGTTTATCGAAAATTATCAACACGTGCCCTATACTAATTTACTAGCACAGTAGATCTTCACTCACGTTTATTGATTAGAGCTGGAATGTTATTGTTACATGATATTAAACACGGATTAAATAGTATAAAATGTTTATTAGCAAACATTAGTTACAATCATGATCGGGAAATTGGTAAGTACAATTTTAAAGGTTCAGACAATGTCTGTGAGAAACTGCCATATAAAAACAAAAGCGTAAAACTCTCTCACAGTTAGTGATGAACACTATCGAGTGAAACTATTGAATAGTTCGATTGTATTAGACTATCGACTTATTCGATAGTTCATGAATCACTCGAATGAAATGTATTCAAATTCATTCGCATTGTTGCTGATCAACCTTACTGTTTTGTATGTTATACTTTTCATATTCCTCACATAATATACGTTTTAATAAGCTCCATTTTTGGAGAGGGTGCCATGCTTGCTGATAGTCGTCCTTAAGAATTTGAATGTATACTTCGTTATCCTTGTGGAAAATATTCGTTGCTCTTAAGGTGATTATTACTAGGCCTAAATAAACTTGGAATGGATAAGTAATATCCAAATTTCTATGCAAATTTTTAAAATTGGTTTCCAAATTGAATTATAAAATCACTTTAATGATTAAATTTTCATAATTTTATATGACTTATTTTTAAAAGTAATATTTCTATTATAATTATTATTTTCCAACATATCTACCATAACGACAACACATCAATGCCTTAATCAACTTGCTTACGGCTCATAATGTCTAATTTTCCACTAAGAGGAGTCGGAGAGACAATTGTTTACATGGCAGCCTGGTGTATTAAGGGTGAATTTTTTATATACATTATTTTCCACCCTTACTCCACGTAAATGCGGGTAAATTTCCTATAAACTCTACCTTCTTCATCCTTATCCCATTATCATAAATTAATTACAATTCGTATATTCTGAGCGATAAGTGAGGCATAATAAAAGAATTTTTTTTTTTTTTACAAAATTACACTCCTAACTGTACAGTTTACGTTCGTCCTTCAAAGAGTAAACATTTCCTGGTTGATCAGTGGCTGAAGGTGACCAATTGTATTGAATCTCAATCTACTTCATTATTATTATTGCTTATAAGGTACTTATGTACCTTTCAGTGCTAGCCTGTCATAGGTCTCACGACTGTTGGCCAGCACCATAATAAATAAAATTGAAATTGAAATTATTATATTTTCTCCCACGTCTTAAAACTCGTAAGGGATAGAGCACCATTAATTTGCTAATGGATGAAGTTAGAATTTTGAAGGAAGTGTATTTACCCTTACTATCATGAAGAGAGTGGGAGATCGTTTGGAAGCTCCATCATTAGTAGACCCGACAGATGACGGAGATATCGTTTAGGAAGCTCCATCATTAGTAGACCCGACAGATGACGGAGATATCGTTTAGGAAACTCCATCATTAGTAGACCCGACAGATGACGGAGATATTATTTAGGAAATGCCATCATTAGTAGACCCAACAAATGACGGATATATTGTTTAGGAAATTCCATCATTAGTAGACCCAACAAATGACGGAGATATCGTTTAGGAAACTCCATCATTAGTAGACCCGACAGATGACGGAGATATCGTTTAGGAAGCTCCATCATTAGTAGACCCGACAGATGACGGAGATATCGTTTAGGAAACTTTCCATCATTAGTAGACCCGACAGATGACGGAGATATCGTTTAGGAAGCTCCATCATTAGTAGACCCGACAGATGACGGAGATATTATTTAGGAAATTCCATCATTAGTAGACCAAATAAATGACGGAGATATTGTTTAGGAAACTCCATCATTAGTAGACCGACACATGACGGAGAGATCGTTTAGGAAACTCCATCATTAGTAGACCCGACAGATGACGGAGATATTGTTTAGGAAAAAATGTCATTAGTAGACCCGACAGATGACGGCGATATTGTTTAGGAAACTCCATCATTAGTAGACCCGACAGATGACGGAGAGATCGTTTAGGAAACTCCATCATTAGTAGACCCGACAGATGACGGAGAGATCGTTTAGGAAACTCCATCATTAGTAGACCGACAGATGACGGAGATATTATTTAGAAAACTCCATCATTAGTAGACCCAACATATGACTGAGAGATCGTTTAGGAAACTCCATCATTAGTAGACCCGACAGATGACGGAGAGATCGTTTAGGAAACTCCATCATTAGTAGACCCGACAGATGAAGGAGAGATCGTTTAGGAAACTCCATCATTAGTAGACCCGACAGATGACGGAGATATTGTTTAGGAAACTGTCATTAGTAGACCCGACAGATGACGGCGATATTGTTTAGGAAACTCCATCATTAGTAGACCCGATAAATGACGGAGATATTGTTTAGGAAACTCTGTCATTAGTAGACCCGACAGATGACGGAGATATTGTTTAGGAAACTCCATCATTAGTAGACCCGACAGATGACGGAGATATTGTTTAGGAAACAATGTCATTAGTAGACCCGACAGATGACGGCGATATTGTTTAGGAAACTCCATCATTAGTAGACCCGACAGATGACGGAGATATTGTTTAGGAAACTCTGTCATTAGTAGACCCGACAGATGACGGTGATATTGTTTAGGAAATTCCATCATTAGTAGACCCGAAAGATAACGAAGAGATCGTTTAGGAAACTCCATCATTAGTAGACCCAACATATGACTGAGAGATCGTTTAGGAAACTCCATCATTAGTAGACCCAACAGATAACGGAGAGATCGTTTAGGAAACTCCATCATTAGTAGACCCGACAGATGACAGGGAGATCGGTTTTCAATTCTCTGTCGAGTGTTCAAAGGAGGCTTGATCCTCACGCAGTGTTTAAAAACCTTTTTTGATCGTGACCCTAAATATAATATTTTCTTGGATCCAAAGTTATATTACATGTAGCTTAAACTGTCTATTATTTTCATATTAGTGTTTATTAAATTAACTTAAATGAATTAATTTGAGTTACAAAAACTAGTATTAATTTCAATAACTTTTTATTCAGTTAAAGTGTAGAACTAAAACACAATTTTTAATGAAAATGTGATTGTTACATTGCTAGTAAAGTTAAAAAAACTATTTATTTGAATATTATAATGCTGTTTAATTCTTGGGGAGAGTTATTTTGAGTTTTTATTTTGTATCGATTAATGTTATCATCTAGATTGAATTCACTTCAATAACTTTTTTAACTGACAAATAGAAAATAACACAATATGCTGCAAAAATTTTTTAGGCAAGATCTTCGAATGTGAGTTTTACGTTGATGTACAGGGTATAAAACAAACATTTCTTAGACTCCAGGCGACTCCTTGCTTTAGTCTTGATCGTTACAAGATATGAAAACGCTTTTTTAAAAAAAAAAAAGGTAGACTATATTGTTAAAAGAAGGAAAAGAGTCTGTTGAACTTCCTGAGGGAAAATAGGCCATTCCTTGATATGGTTCCAACATTCCGACTACAGGAGGGTTTCAAAACGTTATCTCATTACTGTTGCTATTCTCAGTATTGCAGTAATCATTCTTAATGATGCCCCAGTGTGATTAAATGTTTATAATTTAATATTTCAAAAGTTTGACAATTCTTTTCGAGGCTTTCTCGAAACCCTCAGGAATATTCGTAGCAACCCTCTGACTCAGAGTTTGGGAACAACTATCATAAGATAATTTACCACTTGTATATATGCAAATACGAGTACATTTACTCTAAATGTTAACTTTATCATCCCCATCTCATTAGTGTAAATGTGCGGATAGATTTAATGAGTAATAAGACGAGGTACAAAAAACACCTAATTGATAGTTGCGTTGAAATTATATACAGAATATACACAGTCAACGATAGTTAGTTGTCAAAATCTACTTATCTTAGTATTGTCTATGAATAGAATTTGATTTTCCACTATTACCATCTCATCGAAAGAGAAAGTCTTGTAATAGTGAAACATTCTTGACCTAAAGATTATAGCCAGAGCCCTGCGTTTGTGGAGATCACGATAATTCGCGAATGTTAGATATGGCATTTTTTCTTTCAGAAGTTCACATTTCAGGTTACCCTGATTGTAAATATATGCCCAGAATTGTCGCGATAATTCACGAAATCGGCGTTTAAGCGCGATATTCGCGATTTTAAACGATGTCTAGCTATAGTTTAGTAGTAACAGACCGCAGAACCACAATAAAAGGGGATAACATTGTTACCAGCTGCATATTGCAGTTTGGTGATGTTGATTAGTTATTTTGTATTTTTCTAGCCTAAATTGAGATTTAAAAATATAGTCACAATTTTTGTGAAGTAACAAGATGATTTTTGTGTAATATTTTGTCTTTGTGACTTGTACATACTTTTCCCGGACCAGCTGCCGCTAAATCTTACTTTTTTAATAAGTTGACATCACATTTTTTTGCGGACTAGTGTTTTTTACCGTTTTGTCCAAACAAAATGTAATTTTTGGTTTTCACTTCAATATGTTTAGTTTACCTGATTCAAACATTGTCCTGAAAGTCTAGTTTTAACCCAACAAAGTCACCTTAATCACGAAAGTTTGGTAAAAACAACTTTTTTAACGCTTTTGTCTTAATTCTATAATTTCGTCGCAAAAATAGGATTTTTGTAATTCACCGCTTATTCACCGCTTTTGGGAAACTTAAAAACGAAATTGGGCTTTTTTTATTCACCATAAAAGCAGGGCTCTGATTATAGTGAATCTTTACGTTTTATTTGACCCAGAACCCGAAAATGTGGATCCTAAAATTCCGTCTTCCCTCTATCTGTCTGTCCATTGCCACAGATTTGAAAAGGACTGATATATTTTGTACAAACTTTATACTTAAATATGATATGGCTAGGTCTAGGGATTTTTTTACCATATCTATTAAATTAAGGGTGGTTACTGATGATTGATTTTTTAAATTCAAAATTTTCCTAAAATTGCTTTAAGTATTTTGTTTAAAATTAATAGTTAGGGAACGTTTGATTTCCCAAATAATACTGTATATTCGGTTTTTGGGTAGAAGTCTTCTTAAGGGTAGTTTACAAATAAATGGTTTTGGAAAATTCGAACTATCTCGAAAATGGCTTTAATGATTTTTTAATGATATTCATTATAATTGTAGTAAGGAAATATAGTATTATAATAATCATGTAATAAACAGATATAATAAGAAGTGACTTGATATTCAAGGAAATAGGCTTACGTCGAATAATTGTGTATTAAATTGTTATGAAATAAACTAAACAATATAAATATATCAAAACTTTAACGGTTATAAAATGAATTATCATTTTAAGACAAAATATTAGTTATAAGAGAGAACAATGAAAGTTGGCAAGTCTAATTTTCTAAAAGCTAGTAATATTTGGAATCAAATTAGATTTGAACTAAAACTGTTATGCAATATACTAATTAGTTTTACTAGCTTTTAGAAAATTAGACTTGTCGACTGTCACTGTTTTATATTATAACTAATATTTTGTCATAAAATTATAGTTTATTTTATAACCGTTAAAGTTTTGATATATTTATATTGTTTATTTTTTTTCATAACAATTAATACACAATTTTTTGAAGTAAGCTTATTTCCTTAAATATCAAGTCACTTCTTATTATAATATCTGTAGCCTCCTTGATTATTTAATGATTTTGTTTAAAATGTATATCTTTAGATTGTTTGACATGACAATAAAAGTGTGTGCTGTATATTAATAAGAAAATCGTTTGAGGCTAGTTCAATGGAAATAAATTTTGAAAAAAATTGATTTTTTTTAAATATCTACGATTTTGTTTAAAATTTGTATCTATTTGTATTTTACATGATAAATAATCATATATGTTTATTTTTGTTAAGATAAATGAATTTAAATGTAGTTAATTTAAAAAGAGTTTGAGAAAAGTTGAATTTTTTTTTCAAAGATGGCTTTGAAGATTTAGTTCAAAATGGACGGAGGGGAATTATTTTTCGTGATGGATAAGAATACGTTTTTAATTTTACATGGTAAGATTATCTTGAGTGTAATTCACAAATAACTCATTTCCAAAAATTTGAATTATTTTTGTTTGAAATATTGATGAATGAAGAATTTTTATTTGGATTAACAATAATATGTGTGTTTTTTCCTAAGGAAAACGAAATTAAGAGAATTTTATTGAAACACTATATTCAAAAATTTTGTTCTAAACTATAATACACGGTATGAGAAAGTTTGTGCGATTGTGTCACAATTGTGTGTTTTAAAATAATTTGGATGTCTCTACACGTATATTTGATTTTCTCCCACGAATATTATTACACTTAGAGTTAAAATTTTATAAATCTCTACTAAACATTCAAATAGCCAAAGCTACTATTTATGCTTTTAGTGAGGATTACTCCATCTAGATATAATATCCTGAAATTTTAAAAAATGACACCTGGACACGGGAATCGAACCCGGAAAAAATATATACCCCAATTGTGTTTGAGCTACATTTTCTTTATGTCAGTAAAACTCTGGTAGTTCACAATTTTATAATCTGTCTATTATTTGTTGTTATCTTTCTCTAAATGTTTGTTTCAGAGTTTTAAATTATTTATTTCAAATTCCAAACCTTTCTAGAAGATGAATAAAACCAAACCAGCCAACTCGAGTAAAATATTCCAGTCCTTTAGAAATTTGAACTTCTGTTTGTTTAGGAAAGGAAAATAATTTGAAAGCAAACTTGGTCTGAGGTCAAATAAATATTCAATGTACACTTCTACAAATTACACGGGGGAAAGAAAACATTTTGTTCATCAAAACGTCCGGAAGTTTTGGTAAAAGTTTATAACGAGTTAAAGGTAAATACTTTCTCAGGCTGCCTCTAAGATTAAAAATGGTATTTTACACTAGTGTCACAATATTCAGACTTATAATTGGCAACAACTATATTTGGTAGTAGTAATAGTAGCAGAGATAGTATTCATAAGTTTTTTAACGCAGCTTCTGACTACCTGTCAAAGCTATACATATATGTACTGATAACACTAGTGAATTAGGGATTATGAGGTTTTAATTTAAATAATGTACATGCATTTGCGTGGAGGAAGTATGGTAAATTATTTTGGAAAAAAAATCCTCAGTAAACCTGAGCTCCTTGTCATTGTTATTCTAATCTAACATGAGATTGACGCCTTATACCATGTGGTCACCAATATATGCCGTATTAGTAGTAATTTAGTTGTGATAGTATTGGTAGAAGTGGTAGTAAGGGGATTAATATCGGTAAGAAGTGGTATTTGTATTTGTAGTGGTTGTAGTAGTTTTACAGGGAGTGGTATTATAATTATTAGTATGGGAATTAGGCTGTTGCCAGTGCTAGTGTTAGAGGTTGTAGTATTTACGATTTGGTGTCGGTTTACTTATTTTTGGAGCCATAAACTAGAAATAACTTCTAATACACCCACTAGTTATTCAAACCCCGCCCTCCTGAATATAAAGACAAACACATTAGCGAATATCTTATCCTTTGTCAGTGATTCACATTTCTTGTGCAAGGGAGCATTGTGTAATATAGCCTGAATTATAGGTATATATTCCAATATTTTCCTGGATAAAGCACGTAAAATTTACTAAAACTGCCTGAAATGAATCTATTTGGAGAAGGAACTACAGTCTTTTGAGTCACAGCTGTACATATTATCACTGTGACCATCCCGGTCTGTCAGTAAATGTGATCTTGTGAATATACTCCATTTACACCAAAATAGAGCAGTATTAGCTTGACGTATTATCCTATAGAATAGCTTATAAGATAAGGCCGTAGAGTAATCCACCGAGGTGAGACATCGATCGAATTAGATCAGTGGCTCTCAACTTTTATTTGTGTTACTCACGGTACATTAGTGTCTTTAGTGAGTCATCGTCGCACACTGCACTTCCACGTTACCCACACTACGAGAAACTTAGACATGTTCATGCATAGGGGGGAGAATTTTCTCAGTTCAACAGGAAATGTGAGTGTGTATGTGTAATCTACTAGGTTCGGTTTGAATTTTTATTAGACACACGACAAATTCAAATTTATCTTTAAATATCTCTCTCTTCAATTGAAGGCTATTACACTCTCTGGAAAATAAATATTTGTAAGCTTTCCTAAATGTATCTCTTATTTATTTAAAACAAATATTGAATTAAACTAATTTTATTTTCATCTATCGCAACAATTACATAAAGCTCAAAAATTCGTGAATAACTAGTCGACAACCAAGCTGCTCTCTAAATAAATAAAAAACATATCAGTAGATTATAATGATTACACCTGGTTACCAGAATTGAACCCAGGAACCTTCAATTGGCGTTCCAATATTCTACCACTGAACTATCCAGGATTGGACATGCGCAGGGTTACTATTCATCCAAATTTAAGACAAAACTTAACAATTTGATACTTAACACAGTTACATAAGTAACACAAAGATAATTTCGCTTTCCCAAGAATTGTTTTCATTTACAATTGTTCAAACATTAGCTTTCCCCAAATTATCTTAGTTTGTCGAACATATGCAATTACTGATCTAAAACAACATTGTCTTATTATGAGAAGCTGTATAACATTCTTCAATATTCCTTCATACATAAATGCCACCACAAACTCCATCACGATAAGTAGATATTGTTTATTTCATTTCTTTAACGAGCACTTTCTGAAACGACTGGTTATATCAGCACACGACCTTTAAACTAACTTAAATCTAGAACTTACACAACATCCAGCCTCCGGTTAATTCATCACTGTGAAAAGGAAAACCTTTATTTCACCAATGATAAATTTTTCGGCTCTGCCAGGAATCGAACTCGGGACCCTTAAATCAGTAAATAGACACGCTACCGAATAGACTAAGATGTCGGATAATATATATTGTTCTTTATATCATTGATGTATAAATAATAAAAGAGGAATTTAAACCACACACTAACGGACACATCCAAAAAGAAAGAAGAAAATATGATCAAGTTTCCATTTGATCCCAGTTTTGAGATGATCGGTAAGATATTGTAAAATAGGAAGACAATAAGTTTCCGGATGGAACAAAGTAATATTCTTGCTCTCAAATTCGCATTATAATAGAGTATTATATCGTTATTATTTGCTAGACTTTTGTCTTCTTGTAAACAGAGCTCCTATTACACCGATTATCTCCTGACTATACCAAGGTAACATCCATAACCGCCTTTCGAACAAAGAACTTCATGGAACTAGACAGTAGATAGAGTACCATTTGAAGAAAAGATAATATATGTAAATCTATTATAAGATTTTTTGTAATGTACAATAAATATATTATGTACACAAGATATAAATAGATACTATAGTGTATATTGTAATATATATTAATACAAATTTAATGGTGTCTTTATGTATTTATGTTATATCAGTAGAGAGAAGGTTTAGTATTTCTCAATAAGCAAGAAAACCAAAATTTAGTGAAAATGGTAGAAGAACCACTCATATGTGCAAAAAATGTTCACAATCGGAAACTGATAAAGAACTAAAATTTGAGAAATTATAAATATTATTTATTTAATCATTGTATTTCTTTAACATGTTAGTTGGGTAGTTGCACTTTTAAAGCGAGGAAAAACTTGAAGAAAAAAAAAAGAATTTTCAACGTAAAATATATTGCCGTATTTTAATACAGTGACTTGTTTTAATAGTTTTGTTTGTTAGATGAGCTCAGGGATGGGGATGACGTCACTCAATAAGGGGTATGTTGTCATTGCTTGAGTAGGGGAAATGGAGAGGGGAAATTATATGAATAGTGTACCAGTACGCCATGGAAACTACCATGCATATAAAATATGTAGAGTAATAAGTCCCACTTATTTACTATTTACATAATTTAACTTTCATTAGTCATGAGGGATCGTTGAAGGTATATACACCTCGCTTATCAAAAGTAGTAGCAAGTGGCCCTTTTCTTTACCGGTTAGAGTATAACACTATCTTATAAGCTCCTGCCTAGAGGAACCCGTTAAGGTAATATTACTACCCACCCGTATCGGTGGCCACGTGGTCTAACACGTTACTATCGCAGTAGACTGGATTGCCAATGGTGGGGAGATCCAGGTTTGAATCTCGGTCGGGTGTACTGAGGGTGGTTTTTTACAAAATGGTTTTTCACTTTCCCACCACGCCAAATGTGGGTGCACTTCCTTTAAATATAACCTAATTAATCCTTAAAACCATTAGCGTGATTAGTACATAAGAGTATAACCAGAATGGGTGGTAAGACACGGTGCTAAAAAGAAAGGCTACCTTTTATTGTAAATGGAGTGTAAATTTCTTAAATATTATAATGTATCATAATAATCACTAGGCCTACAGGTTTTCAAACCACTCATAAATTAATACTAAAATATGACCTATAAACCGCACCAATGCGCACACAGATGAAATGTTAAGCTCATCTATTCTGATTTGTCTTTGACGGGGATGTCGGGCTTCGAATCCCAGTCAGATAATTTGTGGGTAATCTTTCATAAACAGTTTTCCATACTCCATCCACGCAAATTTATAAGTACATTTCATCTAAATTTACATTACTCTTCCCGAAACCAAAATTGTGATTAAAAAATGGGTGTCTCGGACGTATAGTACGATACCATGGATACAAATGTTTGTTTAGTTATGTTTCAACTCCAATTCAACATGAACTGAACTCGTTTAAAAATTGTCTGCAAACGTTGCAATGTTAATTATGTAAACCTGCTTCAGTGGCCGCATGGTCTAAGGTGTCACTGTCGAAAGAAACTAGACTGCCATTGATAGGGAGACTCGATTCAAATTACTGTCGGGTGTATTGTGGGTGGAACTCTTAAATGGTTTTCCAATTTCCCTCCACGCAAATGTGGGTACACTTAATCTAAATTCAATGTTCCTCATCTAGTACTTATTAGTGTAATCAGTACATATTATGCGTATAACCTGATCAGGTAGCAAGACGCAGTGATAAAAATATGTGTTTTGACATTGTTTTATTTAGCGTGCAACTATTTTTAATTTTCATCTCTATAAAAATCATATTAATATTTTAATGAACTTCTTAATATAAACAGAGAAGAAAAATTCTGTCAATTCCATACTTTATGGTATTTGCTAATATTGCAAATTTTGATCTTTTATTTCTTTTTTTAACAATATAAGATTTTAATTGAAGTTTTTTAAATTCAAAAAGTAATTTGTTTGTAATTATCTGCATTGAAAGTTGAGCAAGAAGTTGGCAGTTAGATTACTTCTTATTTTATTTTTACTTATTTTAAAATACAATCTTTATAAGGTGAAAATTAATTACATCTTCCAAAAAACGAAAACAAAACAGATATTTATAAGAACTTGGACGGTGTACGAAGAGGTCCAATATATTTCAACAACAGTCTAGTAATTTTCCAAGAGATAAGTTATTGTAGAAATGGTTTATCTTAAAAAATGTCACCGAAATTATCTCCATCAACGTCTTGAATTAAAAAAAATATATAGTAAAAAGTTAATCAAAGCGTTACGATTAGTCAATCAAACCCTTAACGATTATTGTTTCATAAAAATGACATTAATTGATATATTTATTCTGCTATAGTCTATTGTGAAAATTATTTTTATTTAATCAAAATATTATTTACATTGGTAATTTTAGCTCACAATTTGTTGTAAGTTTCATTTAATACAACACAGTGAATGTAGTATCATCCTTCACATTATAATTTCGATATTAGTATCTTCAATTTGTTTTTTCATTTATGGTTTTAAAATATTTTATTTATAAATTTTAGAAAATCATTTTCAAATTAAATAAATAGGATATCTAAAATCTACGTCCACTCAGAATCAATAACAAATCCTAAACATCATCCTTATGATTTGAGGTTGACAAATATGCTGAGTAATAAATCATCCGTAATCTAAATAAATAAATACAAAATCCCTGACTCACTAACCATCACCGTATATCGCAAACCCCTGATATGGAACTTTGAATTCCGGTAGGTAAGTTTCTTTCAGGACGTAATTATCCTATAAGAAGGGGTTTCGCTAAATTTAACCCCCAAGGGAATGAAACGCAGGTTGGAACATTGTGATTGTAAAAAAAGCTTGTATATATGAGCTGTAGAGCTGAAATTTGGCATATCGCTAGAGAGGCAACTCCATATAACCCTAAACAATATAAAAATTGAAAATTGTATCATAGTGATCCAAGAAATTGGAGGGAGGAATTATAATTAGAAAACTTTTTTAAATTGGATGTAAAAATTAAAATTTGATAAGTGTAAAGACAAATTCAGATAATCAAATAAGTGTTGATATATCAAATTTCTAAGAGTGATTTGGAGTAAAGGGGATATCGCGTTTAAAATTCCCAAAACCAATAAAAATATTTACTTTTCAGTTTAAAATTAAATTTAAATTTGTTTGGCAGTTAAAGGGACCACTCAAAATACTCATTAAAGTCTGAATTTATTTTAATGCGACACTATTAAATAAGGGCTGAGTGCTATAGTCAAAATAATATCTCTTAGGTTTGGTCAAATTTTTAAATTTGCCAATTGGGTAGAAAAAACTCCAGATACCCAAATAAATCTTAAAACTTGAAATGTCTAAATGTAGTTAGTAAAATGGAGAGAAGAAGTATTTTAGAATCCCACTAGATAATAGGGAAAAATTAATTCTCCATGTGGCAAAAAAGTGAAATCCAAACAAAAGGTAAAGGGACCACTTTAATAACCCTAAGATCCTGAAAATTTTAAATTTAATTTTAAATTTAGCTGTGACCTCGGAAAATATAGGGAGGTGTGGTCTAAAATTTGAATTTGGCACGCATATAAAAGTATGCCTCCATGTAACAAAACAAATTTTAAAATTTATAAGTGGAAGTTTATTAAGGGTAGAAGGAGGAGGGTGCTCCAAATTTCCTAAACTAATATAAATAAATTTTTCACTGTTTTCTCTTAACACATACAATTCTGAACCAGTTAAATTTTAAAATGAAACACTGGAAGTAGAAAATAATTCTTTTTAGGGAAGATATAAATTAGAGAACTATATGAATGTAGATGTATCACTTCAAATAACAATTTATAGCACATCAGGGAAAATGACTCAAGGGGCACTTTACATAGGCTGATCCTTCCAACTTTGATCATATTTCTGCCAGATCTTTGAGATACAATATAACTTACTGTAGCAATGTTGTAGAGCTATTAAAACTAAATGGCATTTATTTGAAATAACTTTTACAAAACCAATATTTTCCTAGTAGTAAAAACATAAATGAAAGAAGTAAATGTTTGAATCTGCTGCTAAATATGCTCAAAAATAACCGGAGGGTCATATAGCTTTGGTTGCTACATATTCCCAAAAGCACCTGAAGGTTCATCGAGCCTTTGTTGCGTATTCCCAAAAACACCCAGAGATTAATCGAGTCGATGTTGCTGCATATTTTCAAAAGCATCAGGAGTTTCATTGAGTGGAAGTGTTGAGAATTGATGAGAGAGCAAAGCAAGAATGTTCTATGGTCTAGTAAAATAAAAACTACACACTCAATTACAGCTCTGACATAATTTACTAGTAGGATAAGATCGTTGAGCTAGGCACGTTGGATACCCAGTGTCAGTGGTGAAAAGCGAAGAATTGGATGGATGAGACCCTCGGCACACGCTACAGCAGCGGCAAGGTGCAGCTCTCTACCTTCGAACAGCTATCAGAGCCCCCCGACCCCAACCCCCGTCTTATTAATTGGGAAGCACCTACACTCCCCGTTAACTGGGCAACACTCTCACACCAGGCACTTCCTGAATATCATCAGAAAATAAATTTCTGATTCCAAATGACTTATTTGGGATGAAGGAGGTGTCAGAAAGGCAACTCCAGGTTGACGTTAAAGGTTAAAGGCCACATCTATCACAGGATGGGTGGCTTGCTTCGCGCGCCATAAAAGAACACAAAGTTTCTGCAAATTTACTTCGTGGAGATGAAGAGAATGAAGGAACTGTCAGAGCCATTTGATTCGTCAACTTTTCCTTCAATAGAAGAAATGGGAATTGGAGGATAGAATATTATACCACAATCATTAAATGTTTTCATGTACATCGTGATTCAAGGAGGTACTAGGAAGGGAAATAATAAATCCAGGGAAATCACCGCCATTAGCCACTCTATAATTTCAACTTGTCGTCCCATCACCTTTGGATAAGTAGTTAGTTTAGAACTGAGGTTGTTTGGCTTATTCACAATATGACCAATAGAAATATCTGGATGTAGATTTGAAAATTTCACGGAAGAACATGTACATCTAGAATATGAAGAAAATAAAAGATAAATTTGAGGTGCAGTAAATTCCATCTAGGCACAAATAGTAGAATGTGTGAGTATTCGTCAGATAAAGAGTAGAAAGGATATCGGCATTTAGACAAGGGGTATTTTATTGTGAACAATTCATTTTTATTTCCTTCCTTTCAATTTTACACATTGATGTCTTAGTATGGAATGCGAGCTATGAGCGGTATTGTAGCAGTTTAAGAGATAAGTATGGAAAATGAGTTTTCGGCCACCATTTTTCAAGTTGGTGGCCGTAGATAACTTGTCCATTGCTCATAAGGTTTTTTTTTCTGCAAAAAATAAATCAAATATTACTCTAGTCGAAACATAGAAATTACTTTTCCCCCCGTGGAGTTATATCAACAGTTCTTGAATATAAGTCATGATCATAGCGGTATTAGATGAGAAACTCTTTAATTGAAGGAAAAAAGTTGTCATATTCCAGGACACCCTTGACAGATATTCAAGAACTTTTGGTATCACCGTGTGAAAGAAATTAAACTCTATGTGTTTACTGGAGAAATATTTCATTTATTTTGACTAACCCATTTTTTTTAGATAAAAACTGCTAGAATACTGCCCCTAGCTCCTACACGCCCACCTTAAGCCCAATCAAATTCGCGAAATAGCTTTGAAATCACTAAGAAGGCAACGTCGTTAAAATGTCTAATTAGTTCACACATTAAAGTAATTAGAGCTAGGATTATAACCCGGACGGGTAATAAGTAATTCACAATGCTAAAAAAATTAGTTGGACCATGCCATGACAAAATATGAGATAGTTGAAAAAATAAACACATTTATTATTTAAAAAACTATATTAGAGGAATGAAAGAACAAAGTAAATAGTCGAAGACGTTCCTCTCAAATGAAAGTGAAACATTCTTGATGTTGGAAGTAGGGAGAGAAAGGGATGATAAGTAAAGGGATGAGGGAAACTTTCATTATCTTCGAGTTTTTGTCACTTTCGAACTTAAGAACTTAAGAACAAAAGAATAAAAACAATTACTCTTTTTTTAAAAGACAATTTAAGTGTCTTCTATTTTGAATTAAATTAAATGAACTTTAAAAATACTCAGCTGATGTAAAGCACTCGGCAGGAAATTAATACAACTGTAATTTTGGTACAACTTTATGAGTGTTTTTTTTATCATGGAAAAATGTACAATTGCTTTCAAAGAATCATTTATATTCCTCTTATTATATTTTCTGCTTCCATTTTTGTTTTATGTTCTTAGTAATGGTGTGAAATATACAATCGGTGAGTCATAATTTCACTGCAGGCAGACCCAAGACTGCAATAAATTTAAGTTAAACACTTTATCCATTTTTTTAAACTAATTTCGACCAATCTTGGTCAGTGGCTTAACCAGGGAGGTTTGGGTGTATAACCTCCCCAAATGATTTGAAAATATATATATATATATATCCGCAATTTTTTTTCTATAACCTGCTCATTATTAATAATCACTCAAATTATTCATAATATTATGTGGCATTGTGAATTGTTCAGTGTTTTATTAGGATAAAAGAAGAAATAATTTGGGAATACTAATGCATCATCATCAGCAATTCAACTTCAGTGTGTCATACAAAATTCGTCTTTTTTAATTACTCTACAGGTGTTAGCAAAGGCTTTCTCTTTGAGCTTACCACTTTGCCGAGCATTGCAACTTGAGAATGTAGATTTTATAGCTGCCATTAACATGGTAAATTGGCTCAAGAAAAAATTTCAGCAATAAGAATAAACACGAACATTGAGTTTTCAGCTAATTACGAATCAGCTAAAACAATTGCTGAATTGTTTGGTTAAAATCTTGTCACACCAAGAATATCTACCAGACAAATACAGAGGTGTAATGTAAAAGTATACTCCGATGAGGCTTACTTCAAAGTTGCGATATTTTGGCCGTTTTTGGATCATTTTGAGAGTCAATTAAAAACTCGTTTCTTGAACCATCAAATAGTGCTTGGCATTTTATGTGCTGATGCCAAAAGAAAATCGTTATCACAGAAGTAGAAGGAAGATGAATCACCCGCCTCGTTGGCGTAGTGGCTAACGCGCCAGTCGTGTTGAGCCAGATCACCGAGGAGGGAGATCGGGTTCGAATCTCGGTCGGGTGAACTGAGGTGGTTTTTCCTAAATGGTTTTCCACTCTCCCTCCACGCAAATGCGGGTTCACTTCTCTAAATTCAACCCTCCAAATCTAATCCATTAGTGTAATTAGTACTTAAGCGTATAACCCGAACGGTAGTAAGACGCGGTGCTAAAATTAAATTAAATTAAAAGATGAAAAAGCTAGTTACTTTTACGGGCAAGATTTGCAATGTAGTGATATGGTAGCAATTGGGGAACTCCCCATTTAGCACTGTATACATGGTTTTTAGTAGTTGAAAAATTGCTAAATGGTAATTTACCAATATGTATTTTTCGAAATTTCAAAATATTTTGGAAATTACTATAACGACTTTGTTTAAAATGTATAAATGTATCTGGTTATTATTTTATATGACAAATAAAATAGTATATTGGTTTTTATGGAGGAAAAATTGTTTAAGTAAGTTTCTGATGACTAGTCTTTTAAATTTGAATGTTTTTAAAAATTTATCTTGTGATTTAATTCAAAATGGGTAATTTTTAAGTTTTTTACATTATAAATAATATTTTTTTTTGTTTCAAAAAATCATTTTAATTTAGTATACTGATGAATGATTTTGGTAAAATTTGATTTTTTTAAAGATATCTTCCACGATTTTGTTTAAAATTAATAACAGAGTAATATTTTACATGATTAATAATATTGTATATTTATTTTTCCAAAGATAAATTAATTTAAGGGTGTTTTACTTAAGAAAAATTAGATCAATTTTTTTAATAGGCCTTGAAGTTGAGTCCAAAATGGGTATCGGTAAATAATTCTTTGTCATAAATAAAAATGTGTTTTAATTTTTACAAATTGATAAATAAGTTTTGGGTACTAAACAAATCTTTTTTTTAATTCTTAAAATGTTTGACTTTTTTTAATATGTTTATTATGAATAACAAGATGATGGGGTTTGTTTTTAGTTGGGTAATCTAGGGATAATTTACTGAAAATCTATTTTTGGACGTTTTATTTCAAGCAATATTACACTATATGAGAAAATGTGTGGACCTGTGTCGTACTATTTATTTAATAAATAGTTATCATACATAAATATTATATAGCCGATTAGTACACGAAATTCTAATACAAATTGTTGGTAATATGATTAAATGAAAATTGATTTTATTTCACACTATATTATTATGGCCTTTGCCCCACGTTTTATTAAAATGTATTTGGAATCAAATTATAAATGCATGCCATTTTTAACAGAGTTGGGATCAGCTCGATACGTAAAAAAGAGGACTTATTACTTAACCATCCAATAAGTAATGTATATGTAGTTAATTTCTTGGGCACATAAATCAGCCTCAGTGAGTATTAAACTTTAAAACATTTGTTATATTTACTCTGCTATAATACCGAATATTCGAGATTAGTTATGTTCCTCCCTATACGGATATTACACTATATCACCAAGAGCTAGATTATGAAGGCAGTAGTTTTAACGATCTTAACTGTGGTTACACTTTCAAATATTAGTTAAAATATATCAAATAAATGACATATAACCGAGCTATATGACCTCTACTAATCAACATACATTGTTAGTACAGTAAAATCTCGCAGGATTCTGTGGGCGGGAAATACAGTGCGAATGGAAGAAACTAGAAGTGCGTTCAATCTATTGACTGGTAAACCCAATAGAAAGAGACCATTGGGAAGACCTAGACGCAGATGGGAGAGTAACATTAGAATGGACCAGAAAGAGATATAGTGTAATGAGGTAGACTGGATAGAGCTAGCTCAAGATAGGGATAGGGTGTAATGAGGTGGACTGGTTAGAACAAGCTCAATATGGGATAGAGTGTAATGAGGTGGACCAGATAGAACTTACTCAAAATAGGAGTAATGAGGTGGACCAGGTAGAACTTACTCAAATAGGGAGAGTATGTAATGAGGTGACCAGATAGAACTTACTCAAAATAGGGAGAGTATGTAATGAGGTGGACCAGATAGAACTTACTCAAAATAGGAGAGTATGTAATGAGGTGGACAGATAGAACTTACTCAAAATAGGGAGAGTATGTAATGAGGTGGACCAGATAGAACTTACTCAAAATAGGGAGAGTATGTAATGAGGTGGACCAGATAGAACTTGCTCAAAATAGGAGAGTATGTAATGAGGTGGACCAGATAGAACTTACTCAAAATAGGGAGAGTATGTAATGAGGTGGACCAGATAGAACTTGCTCAAAATAGGGAGAGTATGTAATGAGGTGGACCGATAGAACTTGCTCAAAATAGGAGAGTATGTAATGAGGTGGACCAGATAGAACTTACTCAAAATAGGGAGAGTATGTAATGAGGTGGACCAGATAGAACTTACTCAAAATAGGGATCGGATGTAATAAGGTGGACTGTATAGAGCTAGCTCAAGATAGGGATAGGTGGCCTACTTTGGTAAGTGTGGCAATGAATTTCGATTTCCTTATGCCATAGTAAAATGTTCACACTAATCTTGGTTTATTCACTGTTTTTACATTAACCAGCATTGCTCGTTTAGTGTTTGTAATTCCCCTATTAGATATGAACAAACCTCTATAAAATGACGTTTCTTCTCATGTGTTCATCTAGATAAATAATGTAGTTTTAAAATACATTTATATTTAACATCATGTGTTGATCTAGAGAGTAAAATAGTAAAACAGAATATTTCTCACTCATCTATTTTATTCTTGAAATAGCACAAACAACTCAATGAAAGGTCAGATTAATTTTCAAACATTTTATTATATTTTTGCGTGGTACGAAAACATCACATATAGTGATGATAACGTTACGAATATATGTATGTTTGTTAAAGTTACGATACAACCATAAAACAGAAAATATTGACATGAAAATCTAATTTCAATTGGGTCTTATGTTTGAGACAGTATCTCTCTTGTGTTGACGGGTGGAATTTAATGTAAAATACGCTTGAATAAATATGATAATGTGTTTGTTTTGTTTCGCTTTGATTCAAGGTTGTCGCCCGAAGTGAACGTCAAACTCGTATAGTTTTGATCGCCGCTGATAAGAAGGGCAGGCCGGATCCGATGGATTGGAGGCTATATTTCCTAATGGGTTTCTTCATTCCTTCCGTGAAAATGTAGGTACTTTTCCTCTAAAATCTACCTTTATAATCTTTAGCGCTTTAGTGTTAGTATACGGTTGAAACTGATTGATAGCGAGAGGTGTTTAAAAAAAATCATAGCTTATGAATGTGTGTAGTATCAGGCCTCCTTCGTGGTTCGGATCCCACGTTAAGCTGTAGGTCCTCCATTTCATCTCACAATCACCCTACCATTACACACTAGCGTAAGAGCGTCTGAGTGATAGTAATAATAATAAAATAAATATTGATAAACTAACTAATTATATTACATATTTGTTGCTGCCCTAGGTAAGAGGGTAACATATGGTATTGGTCTCTTAATTCAAGAGCCCATTTGACTCCTGTTCAACCAGGATATTGAATACAAGATTACACTAGAACCAAAAAACGTATCGAATTATGGGTTTCTGCACTCCTCTTTTGACATAAATAAACTTTATATCAGTTTAGATAATTTTCAATTAAATATTTTTTATTAAATTTATTGTATTTTTAATAATATGTTAAAAACGTTTCAACCGCCTCGGTAGCGTAGTTGGCTAACGCGCTAGTCGTGTTGAGCTCGATCTCCTAGGACGGGGAGATCGAGGTTCGAATCTCGGTTGGGTGAACTGAGGGTGGTTTTTCCTAAATGGTTTTCCACTCTCCCTCCACGCAAATGCGGGTTCACTTCCTTTAAATTCTACCCTCCCAATTCCTAATCCATTAGCGTAATTAGTACTTAAGCGTATAACCCGAACGGGTAGTAAGACGCGGTAATAAATATTATTATTAAAACGTTTCACTGTTTTCAAGTTCCACTATTTCTTAAAGTAGCCACGGTGTGACGTCTGGTTCTGTATGTATTTCTAATATAAATTATGATTTAGGTGTTATCCGTGGAATAAGACGAGCTCTTAAATATCTTCTTTTTTATTTTTTATTTTATAAATCTCATTTCCCAGCCATTAAGATACTAAGGGCTTAAATATAAAAGTAAAAGAAGTTTAAATACTTGAAACACACCAAATTGATTGAAAATAAGATATTGTAATATCATTATTTAATAACCAATAAAAACGGTAAAGTTAAGATAAGTATTTATTTAGGCTTATTTTCTGGATGATTATGTCCTAAGATGTAATAGTCACTAGTACTAAATCACACCATCACATAAATAAAGCAGAATCAAGTATGTGATGTGTCCAGAAAAAGATTAGACACTTCTAGATGCGCTAGAAAATTGGAACCCCACACAGGATTGTAAAGGGATTGTTCTATATAATTAGAAAAGTATAAAAATGGGAAATTTCAAAATGAGGAACTTAGAATTTGGGAGTCTTGGGGAGTTTAAATATATAAAAACCTATCAGGGAAGATAGATAATTGAAATTTGGGGGGTAGGTAGAGGTACAGCTCCAAATAATCAAACAGGTCTTAAAAATTTGAGATTTCAAAGTTAAAGTTGTTGAAATGGGGAAGGGGGTTTCCAAACTTTAAAAACTAAATAGAAAGTACAATTATAAAGGTAGTATGGAACTTAAATTCTGCAGGATGATTATGGGACTACCCAAAATAGCCCAAAAAGGCTGATAATTTCACATTTTAAAATGGGTCTCTGACAAAATTAGAGTTATCTTTGAACGTGGAAGCTGGTGAAATAAGTAGGGTTTCAAAATTGACTAATCTAAAAGAATAAGCTACTTATCAATGTTGTAAAATATTTAAATTTATCAAGCAAATGTAAGGAGCACCCATAATGAAGGTTTTGAACATTCTCAAATTTCTAAATTAAATACCATTATATGGGAAGGGACTTCCCTAAAAATTTACAAAAATAAAACTAACTTTTGAAACAGAAAATATTATATGGAAAATTGAAATATTTTACTAAATATAAGGGGTCAAATCCAAATAACCATAATAGAATAAATATTTTAAAATTCCAGGTGGAAGTACAGGAAATGGTCAGGGCTGGAAATTTCTTAAACTAAAATTATCAACCGTCTATCGGTGAGGTAAAATTTTAGATTTGGCGAGTTGATAAGCCCAAAGCCCAAAATTTTTAAAATTCGAAATTACAAAATAAGAGGATAGTAAACAGGGAAATGAGAAAGAATTTCTAATATTATAATAAAATGAATCTTTCATTACGTTAGAAAATAGAAATTTCTGAATTTCTCAGATAGCTAGAAAAGTGTCAAAGTCTTTTTAAATATTAAAATTAAGATTTATGTTAAAGGAAGGCTAAGAATTTCAAAAACCAATATTAAAATATTTTTTTATTGTAGTATAGTATTTAAATACTTGAAAGCCACCTCAAATTATCAAAAATCCAGAGATACTGGAAACTTAAAATTTCAAAACTGCTTCCAAGAAGTGGGGGAGGGGGGTTTAACATTAAAAAAACTTTTTGTTGGAGATTACAATTAAAACTTGGCATGTATGCAAATATACCTTCCCTTATAACCAAATGGTGTCTGAATAAATGGAATTCAACAATTGAAGACTAGGAAATATAAGAGCTCAAAATTAATACAGTTAAAGTAACCACTATTTTCACTGTGGATGAAAATTTAAATTACAAGTTATGTACGTAAAATAACCGTATCAGATAATCAAATCGGTTATAAAATAAGAATTTGGGAACCGAAATGGATTGAGGGAAGGTTGTAGTAGCTTGAAATCTCTCCAAAAGACTTGAAAATCAACCATTTAGTGTGAAATAAAATTTAAATTGGGCAAATTGGTAAAAGATCCGACCACACCAAATAGCATAAAAGTTGAAAGATTTGGAATGGGGGGGCTGAAATTTATAAATTAACAGAAAAAGTTTTTCCACGTGGTAAAGAGTTATAATTTCTTAGAGGCAGACAAAAAGCCTAAAAATAAAATATATGAAAAGTAAAGACTATCTTAAAAGGAAGATATAGCATTATGATTACAAAGTTACATATCAAAGTATAAGCTATCGCCTATGCAGGAGCTATATAATAATGAAAATAAACAACTTCTGGTGACATAGCTTGGTGAATCAATATGCTCTTTGAAACCATAATGCTCATTTATTCCTTATGTATTTATATTAGTATATTATTTCATTTATGCTCTTTAGTAAACCGTTATAATAGTCTTTTATCCAAAATGTTTCTGTAAGAATGTCTATTAGTTCGCTTCAATAATATTATGATCATGCCTAGGCAAATATTTTGTTGTAATTTGATTGCGTTCGTTAGTGCACTCATTTAGGGGGCTAGATAATATTTTTTAAAGAGATTAAATAATTTTAATTTTTTAATTGCAATAATTTCCTTGGGATTGCTACGGTTATTTCAATATTGGAAAAGTAAGACCATTAAGAATGTTGGTAACCGTATGTTGAGCTTCCTAATATGATATAGTTTTGATGCTGATCAACAATGTGAATAACAGGTTACACTGCTAGTTTGGTATACAACATTTTAAAATTTTTACTTCAACCCTTGAGAATATTTTTTTTTTACTAAATGGTGAGTAAAGTTTTCAAACTAGATTCATGTTTACCAAGTATCACATCATTTAATCAATACAAAGGTTCTATTATTTCCTAATATATTTTAATGAATATTTTGAAATGTAGTGAGAAGGGGCTAAACATTAAAATTGGGTTATTATCTTGATTAGTCTACAGTTACTTAACGACCGATCGTTTATATTTTGCCATTCTCTTTATAGTAGATTGATATAAGGCGTCACTTTAGCAATAAACTGGACTGTAAATGACGGAGAGATTGTGGTTTGAATCCCAGTCGGATGTACTGAGGGTACTTTTACTAAATAGTTTTCTACTGTCCTTCCACGCAAATATGGGTGCACTTCCTCCAAATTCATCCTTTATCATCACTGACCTATTAATATAATTAGTACACATTCATATAATCTGAGCGAGTAGTAATACAAAGTGTTTAAATAACCACCTTAAAATATTTTTTCGATTAAATCCCCACAAACAATGCGATGACAATCATAACTTTTGTAAAATAACATTAAAAGGTTTGAAATTTAGTGATATATTCTTTCTAGTTTTTCGATACTAACCTAAATTCAGGGATTTATTTTGATATATAAATATGTGCTATCTAACATAGTAAAAAATCTGAATAGCAGACGTTGTAAACGTTATTTCATGCCAAGCTAAACAACAAATAACCATGTTTTCCGTCTTTTGTTGTTGATCATAACATTTATAACATGTTTCACTATTCTTGTATTTTACATTATAACTACACATTTTGTACCCTAGATTCTATTGTTTTAAATTCTATAGGATAGGCTTTGTTTGTTTATGGTGTCAGCAAGCGACCAATTATGAAAAGAAGAGGGGTATATCTCCATGAATAGTGTTGAAAAAATGTACCCTAGTGCAACCCTTTTCGGAATTCTATGTACAAACATTCAAATAAGTTATTTTACGTAAATTGGACCAGCACCAAGCATAGCACAGAAAGACAAATTCCATCATGTCATGGTGACCTGGTGTTCTAGGGGTAAGGTGTCGGACTTCTGTGCTGGGTGTCTGGGGTTTAATCCCCGGTCCCGGCACAGATTTATCTGATTGCCAAGCCTTCCTTCACCTCTGACAAGACGTGTATTAATCACAACTTGTGGATGTGTGGAATTCCAGGCTTCCACCGTGGTTTGGATCCCACGTTAAACTGTAGGTCCTCCATTTCATTTTACAATCACCCTATCATTACACATTATCGTAAGTGCGTATAACACGAACGGGTAGTAAGACGCGGTGCTAATAATAATAATCCATCATGTCAGTCAGTAAGTGAGCCATTGACGACCGTCTATTTGCAAGGATAATGCCACTTTCCACGTATAGAGGATGTCATGTGATCATCGCAATGAACCCTTCAGCCGTTGATCTCAGTTTTCTAGAACATAACCACTACTTTATCATTCAAGTAGCTCCTAAATTGTCCTCGCGAGGCTGAGTTGACCCCGTTCCAGAGCAACTGATTCACAGATAAATCTTGAAGCGCTGAAAATACAACGGGGCCTCTCGATTTTTGGTCAGGAACTCTGACCGCTAAACCACAGAGGCGATCAAGCCAATTATTGGTTAATTCTAACCTGAGACCGGAAGTAAATAACCATTCCCATTATCACTACGTTAAGGACCTACATGATTGGTGGAACACCAGTGCAATATTTTAAACGGACGCAATCATGTATAGTCATTATCATAGCAAAGTAGGTCACTACGAGTATTTGTATTTATTTTTATACTTTTAAATTTCCTGTCTTATATTTAACAAAACTCGGACCAGACTCAGCAAACACCATAAATACACAGGAAGCACTCAACACTCACAACCATCACTTAACACTGCCGAGATGAACTGTCGACTGACCGTTGCTGACTTGAAGTTAACATGTTATAAGGACTGTACCAGGGAGTCCTTTAACGCTGAATCAGGAGTTGTTGGTATTCGAATAGCGCTTGCAAAGCTTAAAGTATAATTATCCTAAATCAAATGAAGGGAGAATTTCAGTTATAATAATTTTCTAATGTTATTTTAAAACAAGTTTAATACAAAACAAAGGAGGGACTATGTAGTGAAAGGATACCATTGAAGTCCGTTCAGTAGCAAATCAGAGCATAGATTTCCACGTGGCTTTGTTTACATCTGGTCTCATCTTAGAGTGAATCAATAATAGCACCAGAACAGCAGTTTTTTGTAGTTTTTTAGCACCACGTTTTACTGTTTGTTCGGGTTATACGCTTCACAACAGCAGTTTAAATACTAAAACCCATTAGATCTACCTTTGATGTTGTTACCAGGGTGTTTAAATAAATATATATTTTGTTTCGTTTCACTTAAAACCCACCCTGTATGTTCGTCTATTCACACTAACAAAGTAGAGATGAGGGTGGTATATTTGAGAGGAAATGCACCCGGTTTCTCATGGTGGTATTATTGGAGGTCATTTGTGAATCGACACCTCATTACACCGGACTAGTTTTGAACCCAAACCTCCCTGTCATCAAAAAATGCTGATAATACGAAACTGACGTGATAATCCGCATGTTCACTGCTGCAGGGATTCCTGTTGACATTAACTCGTTAGTGTTATTCTACACTTTTGTGATTAATTATAAATACCAAGCCTATTTATTTTATAGCTATTCTAAAACAAATTTGATAAAATGTATTATGAGTTCAATTTTAATTTTATGTTGTCTTTGCCAATTTTTTTTAAGCAGGTCCTACCACGTCTTAATACAAGTTCAGCTAGGTTATACGCCTATTTACTAGTTACGCTAATGAGTAAGAGATTGGGAAGGTTGGATTTAGAGGAATTGTATCCACATTTGCGTGGAGGGAGAGTGTAAAATTATTTAGGAAAACCATCTTCAATCGACCCGATCGGGATTTAATCCTCTATCTCCCTGTCGTCGGCATTCCTGTCTATATGAGAGGGACGTATTAGACCATGCGGCCACCAAAAGTGGTTGTATCACTATGATTTTAATTTGAGATACATATTGGTGTATTACATTAAAATTGTAATATAAATATAGCATTTATTGATGTGAAAAATGCGTACAGTCTGAACAGTTAGTAAGACACGGTGCTAAAAAAAATACTAAAATGTGAATCAGTAACGCTTTGTAATAAATCAAACATATAAAGCTTTTGAAAAATAGCTTAACAAGGTAAAAAAAAAGTTTTGTGTGTTACTTAGAATCTAGATATAATCTAAATAAAAAGGTTCCAACTTGTTTAAAATGTCAAAAAGCATTTATTAATTAAAAAAGTAGTGCCAACTTGTTTGTTTCGCCGTCAAGAAACAATCTAATTTACAAACCACAACCCATTTTTGATAACCGTCAAAACTGACCTTTATTCTGGTGTGAGCCTAGTGAGTATAAAGGAATAATACCCGGACGTCCAAGACCCGTTGTGAGCTTTGGTGAGTGTGACACGTGTAAAGTGTCGGCAACATATGTTACTTACTCCCTGTGGACATTATCCTTCGAGTGTGTAAACACAGAGCAGTAAACAACTGTCACTGCCGCTACACTCTCTTACTCGTCACTGCATTCAACAAGATTGTCTATAAATAAATAAATAGAAAAAACATTAGTTTTATTACACGCTTCGGTGGCCACATGGTCTAAGGAAGAGGATCACAAATATTCTAGACCGAAGAAGCCCTTTCATTAGTAAATACATGTTAGAGCCCTAATAAATATGTTAACAGTAATATTATGATCATTCAATAATGACAAGTAAAGTTTACAGGCATAAAATAATAAAACAAACGGAAAACTTCACAGGTGTTCCTTTGGTAAATGTCCTTTATTCAGATTTGAAAAAATTGGCATTCCTAATTACTGATGCTTTTTTATATTGTGAAAAGAAAAATAATAAAGAATATATATAAATTATGTTAAACCCTGTCAACAAACAGACGAGAATAGTCTGTATATTTCGATCTGTAGTATATGAATAGAATTCTGTTGTAAATGAATTTTTAGGAAATACAAACCAATTTATTGTTAAAAAACAGTTAAAATTTATTATTATTTTGTATGTATTTGAATGAAAGTGACTGATGTAGATAATATAAATTGAACTATGATGAATACTTTAAAGTAGATCTAATATTTTTTAAGCGTCAAATTAGGTTTTTAATGTTAAAAACTGAAATTTATTTGTGTGTATGTGTTTTAGTACAAAGTATGAATTCGACCCTACTAATTATTTGGCAGTGTTATTTTGGCGCTAGCGTGAAAATAAATTTGGCCTTATAGAAAATACTAATTTAGACCCATAAACCAACAAAAAGGTTATTTCCCATTTTAAATAGACTTATAACTGTCAGCCTCATCAGGTTGGTTATGTTAGGTTAACTTAGTGATGACTAATAGTGAATGAGATAAACAGCTAAATAACCGTCTGAGGCAAGTTAGTACGCAAATACAGGGATGAACTCTGACAACCTACTGCCCCGGGACCAAATTTGTATGCATTCATTTGGTAACATGTGATTGGCCACGAATAGTGGAAACACAACTTTGTCCTTTATTACACACACTGTATAGGTAAAACAATTGATATATATTGAGACGTTATTACAGGCTGTTAAAAAATGTTAAGCATTTATAATACAGTAGTACTCATTAAAATGAGTAAAAAAGTCTCAGTATACATATATCAGCAAACCAACTCACACAGACATACAGGAAATTATGTATTTCGGCAATGAATAGAAGTTTTATACAAAACTAAATGCTATATGAGTTATGACACAAATGTATTATCTCATCACTAAATGTTCAGTCTTGGTTGTAAAGCTGTTAAAATCTATGTTCTTAGTTTTGGTTTTATTTGAGTCCAAAGGTACTTTGTTGTTTTTAATTTTGAATTGCCACTCTTTTTACTACTAATCTAATCAGAGTGTTTTCTCTCTCCTGATTGTACAAGCAGCCTCCCCCCCTCCCCCTCTTTTTTACTTGCCATGACTATCTATTGGCTTATGACTCTCATAGAATCAAGATGTGTGTGTTATATTAAGTCAAGGGCGGCATAAGGGTCATACAAACCTGGTGCCCGCCCGAGGTATCAGCTTGAGGGGAGAGGGGGAGTTTAAACAGAGCAAAACCTAACCTAATATAACCTGGGCGTGCTACTAAAATAATCCCCAATCTTAGTTAGTAGTTAAAATAGATAATTAGGGACGGGGGAACTAGGTAGGGGGTAGATTAGGAAATTCAACTGCCAAGGGTGGAAGGAAGGGTGAAAACCGAAGTGTGGTGGGTAGAAAGTAGGTGGGGCACCAACTCCGATAGGGCGCCTCCCCAGTTGGTGGATATGAGGATGCCCACCTCTGCTGGGCGCTTGGCGGACTCGGGAGTGAAATTCCGGGCATTGTGAAGGGCCAAGCGGGGGAGGGTACCGAGGGCGTAATATACTCGGGGCGGACCAAATGGAGCTAGGAGTGGTTGAATTTCATTTAAGTTAAGAGCCAAAATTTGTTTTTTAATGTTAAAAAGGAAATTCATATTGAAATTGTAAAAGAAAAGTCAAAGTTATGTGGAAAAACGGCCCGGATTTAAAGTTTGTAAGATACCGGGCCTGTAAACACTGAATAAATAAATAAATCCCCAAAACCTAACAACTCCAAACTTAACGTAGCCTGCGCTTAATAGTGGGGTTGCTAAGCATAACAATCGTTCATTTTTTTCTAATAGGCTAACGTTAAATTCTACACAATAGTATAATTTTGTGGTAAGTAAAATATTATTTGGTGCCATTGTTTAAAAATTTATTTTATATATTTTGTTATCTTGAAAAAATTGTGCCCTAAATCGTTTTTTTTTTGCAATTATCTCGTATAACATTAATCATGTCAGAATGTTTGTTAAGCTTGGAAAAAATTTAGAAGATAATTTTGTTTACCAAATATGTTTTTATAGTTTTCTTTGTAATCCTAACAATTTTAGTACAATCTCGCAATGAAACGTTTGGAGAACAATAACCAACTGTGGAATTTCACTTCAGATTATTTTCATATCACGTATAGGTTACCTGAGATTTGGAGTTGTTAGGTTTGTGGGAGTATTTTCATATTTTCATAAAGTCCAATTACCATGGTAAATGTGGTAGCTGACAGCTAATATAAGATATAAAAACTGTTAAAAGTAAAAGACAATTAAAAGTAATTAAAAGTTAAGACTTAGATAGATTGCTCTAGAAATATATATATTTTTTATAGATTAAACAGTTACTAAATAAGTAGTTCATTAAGTTAAATTACAAGTCAAAATGCATCATTAGAATTTACTTCTGGTGAAAAAACTTATTGAGATATGAACATTTATAGGCCTATACAATTAATAATGCATCATTAACTAGACCAGGGCTTCTCAACCTAGGGGTCGCGTAAATATTATTGGGGCTCGCAGGACATTTGAAAAATAAATCATAAATTATATGTAAATAAACTTATCCTTCATTTTCAAACACAGCGCCGACATTACTTTTTGTGACTTTAGGCCGCACTGTTGTTTCAACATGATAGTATTAACCTAACAATTTTAATCTGGGTAGCAGACAACAAAGTCCTTTGTACAGGCCTGGCAACAGGGAAGGGATTGTCTCGGCCTGAGGAAGGGGGGTATTTTTGCTGGCCAGGGAGATTAACAAAAGGTTTTAAAGTACGTTCTGTCGTGACTCATTCTTGGCAGCTTGTACCTTGCAAGTGAGATAGAGGTAGATAGAAGTACTAGCAGGTAGATTTCAAACCTTATCATCAATACTAACCAGTTGAGTTCCACAACAGTTCACCAACTCGTGTCACTAAATAGTTTCGCTCGGTGTGGAAGGCCTTATTTGCTGTTTGTGAACCATTGTGTTCGGAGCTCTTGCTAGTTGTTCACTGTTCAGTGTTAGTTGCACAGTGTTTAATTGTTAAGTTTTTCAATGTTGCTTGTACAGTGTTAAGTTGTTTATTTGTTCTTCTAGTATCTCCGGCGTACAAAGATGTACTGGACGAGCAAATAATTAACTGTCACCATTTCAAAGACAAATTGTAATAAAATCGAAATTATCTTACCCATGGATAAGTGGTTAAATTTATCAAAGACTAAGACAGCAGATAATACTGAAGCCTGAAGCTATAGATCCTGCAGATCCGGGATCATCCAGTACTAACAAGAATGTGCAGATATATAAAACTGAAGATATTTCTCATTCGCGTGCAAAAACGAGGAAATGCAATGACAAATTTTTGCGATATGGATGTACTTTTATTTTCACAAATATTGAAGACAGACCTATCTGCTTGATTTGTAATGAATGCCTGGCGAGTGAAAGTCTCAAACCTGCAAAATTAAAAATACATCTACACACAAAGCATGCTTCCTATTCAAATAAGCCTGTACAGTTTTTCGAAAAGCTATTAGAATCATCGAAAAAAAAACTATCTCTTGAAACTCATGTACTGGTCGATAAAAAGAACTTAAGAGCATCTTATGAAGCCTCTTACTTAATTGCAAATGCTAAGAAACCATACACCATTGTCAAAGATCTTGTGTTGCCAGTGGCAATTAGAATAAATGAAATTATTCACGGGAAGAAATATGCAGACGATTTTTTTTTAGATCCACTATCAAATGGTACTGTGGGTAGAAAATTTTGTAAATTAGCAATGACCAGTGTGAGCAACTTATTGAAAGAATTAAAGAAATTCGAAATTTGCAATTCAGCTGGATGAATCAATTGACATTACAAACTTCGCACAGCTATTGGCATATGTCAGGTATTATTACGGTAACAGTGTCCAAGAAGATTTACTATTTTGTCGATAGTTAGATGGACGTACAACTGGTGAGGCAATCTTTCAAAAGTGAATGAATTTTTCAAATAAGTATGGCTAGAATGGAATAACTGTGTTGGAGTATGTACCGAGGAGCAGCGGTAATGATAGGAGAATAACTGGATTTCAGGTAAAAAAATCTGCAAGCGATAGGCCTACTACTTTCACTCATTGCATGATTCATCAAGAGGCATTAGTGGCCAAGAAAATGTCTACAGAATCAAATGTTGTACAACAATATGCAGTTAAGGCTATCTTTTTATTAAAAGTCGTGCCCTTAATAGTCGCCTCTTTGCAAATGTATGTGATTAAATGTAGTCCAATTTCTAAACACTTTTACTGCACACAAAAGTGTGATGGCTGTCAAAGGACAGTGTTAAAAAATGAAATAATATTATTTCTATCTGAAAATAGTTTTCACTATGTCAATTTCTTTCACAATGAAAATTGGCTGTGCAAATTATGCTGTCAGATTTTTTGAAAAACTCAATGAAATTAATATGTTTTTCCAAGGGGAGACACGAATATATTTTACACTCAAAGATAAACTTAGGCTTTCATGAACATATTAACTTTGGAAGAATAAGTAAATGACTCATTTGAAATGTTTTATATACAAGAGTTTATTGTTGATAATATGCTTAGTTTTGACTTAATAAGCAGATAGTAATTGATCATTCGGTATTCTTGGAAAACAATTTTCAGAAGTATTTTCCCACCGGAATTAGAAAATAATGAATTAGATTGGATTAAAAACCCTTTTATTGTGGAGATGGGAAATGTGAAGTATCTCTCGTTGAAAGCCCAAGAAGAATTTGCAGAACTTTCATGTGATCCAAACCTCAATCTTGAATTTTCAAGGAAAAACTTAACGCTTTTTGGCTTGGTGTTAAAACAGAATTTCCAATATTGTTGGAATTAGCGATGGCAGCTCTTCTGCCATTTGCTACCACCTATTTGTACAAATCTGGATTTTAGACAATGACGGCAATTCAAACAAATACCGCTCAAGTCTTAAGAACATCGAGATCGCTATGAGACCAGCAGTGACAAATATTAAGCCATGATTTAAATTATTGTGTCAGAATAAGCAATCACAGCCATCATATTAGAGGTAAACGTATTCTTATCTTTTTCAGCCTTCAGTAAAATTTTATTTGGTATATTAAATTTGATATTACAAATTAATTGATATTATTTTGCATGTCAATATACTTATACATACATTTTAATATAATAAATTATTTGAAGAAACTTTCATTTTTAATATTTTCATACACTATTTTTTAGTCAACATAATTCTTTAATGATATAGTTATACTATATTTAAGGTACTTTATTTTTTCACCCAAACAGGATTTACGCAAAATAGAGTTCCATCAAACGTGGTTCACGCAAAAAGTACACACACAAACCGGGTAAATTCACTATATACAGTGCTACTACTATTATTGCAGTTATGACGGGGTCGTGAAAAAATGTGTCTGGTCAAAGAGGTCACAGATGAAAATAGGTTGAGAATCCCTGAACTAGACCATACACGAGTTGATGAAAAGTTTAAAATAAATGTTTACACGTTCAAAATATTATTATAAAAACTTTAAGATATGCAATATAGTATAGTGCAAAGCAATGTTTTAGGTTACAATATTTGGTAAAATAAAGAATAAAATTTGAAGGATAATATCTGCCAAACAAAATTAATGAAGTAATTAACTTATGTAGAATAATCTAAGTCTTATCTATTTCCTTGTCCCATTACTCCTTTTTGATATCCAGCACTGGAAAGATGCTGGATTACTTGATTCCAACATGTTTTGATACTATGGTACCATACTCATGGATACTGCAAACGAAATTAAAGAAGCATAAAGATAAATTAAGACTTAGAGTTATAAAAGAAGGATTGTGAATTACCGTTAAATAGTTATGAATTGTAAAGAAAAAAATTACCAAACAACCACACTTACTTGAGTCAGTGTGAAAAACACGATGTGTTATTACGACGGCAAGATGTTAACTAAATAAGGTGTGGTCAGAGGAAAAAAGTTTGTGAAAATAAAAGACTTGTGATAAGCAAGCTAAAAAAGGTAAAGTTTGCAAGACCACAGTGTAAAAATGTTAGGTTTGAAACTGCTATTGCAACCAGTTGAGTGTTGAATAATCTATGGAATCAAGGATGATAAAATTATGGAAATGAATGTAAAGATGAAGAATAAGGAACTAATCTCTGACACCGGCTCGAACGGGTCATTGTCTACCATGGAAGGTAGAACAGGATAAATGAGGTTACAGGATTTTAATATTTTTGGGTAAATGTTTTAATGTGTTAGCAATAATTTTATTTGAAAATTGTAGTTGTTCATTGAGAAATGATTTATTTTGAAATAAATCTGCTTGAATGAAAAAGTTTTCAGCTGTGTTTAATTTTGTGCCTTTGTGAGATAAGTGAAGAGGCTTCATAAATGGTTTTATTGGTTTGGGTTTGGGCTAAAGGATTAAGGTCAGTGAACTGGGGAAGGGCGGTATGCGATTAGACTTCATCGAACTATCCATCATCTATTAAATGTCTCAGGTGACGCCTGATGATTAGAAAAAAAATTGGTGGAGCCCCATTATGTATAAGCCACATTCATTGTATTCCTCCAAGTGTCACATCCTCCAATAAATTGGGTAAAACATTTAGTAGAAAATTATGTTAGCCTGCACCATTTAATCTGTTCGGACAAACAAATGGTCCGCCTTACCGATGCGAGCTGTTCCGCTAAAGTTCAAATCATCTTTACTTCATCCGCTCTGCCCGAGATGTTCGGCACAGGAGAACCAATCAAATCTAAGAACCAATCATCTCAAATCATTGCGCATGAGTATTTACAATGCATGCGTTATTCAACCAGAAGCAAGAACGGGCCGAACTATTCTACATCCACATAACCGCTTAGTTTGATTTGGTTATTTTGGGGTATCGTGCAAACTTGCGAATAAGGTCTAAGTAACTTAATTTTTTTGTTAGTTCAAAGAATGGTCAGAAGAATGCGATGTTGATTAAATTGTTTGGTTAGTTCCAAGAACGATTCAAGAATGCTGTGTTTCTAAATTATTTTGATTACGATAGATTATGCGACTTTTATAGGAAAAAGTATTTATAATCTAAAATAGCAACATTTTAAATGCAGGCCTTATATTTAAGACACTCTAGGGTCTTTTTGTTAAGGCGCTCTAGCGTCTCGTCCATAATTTTTGTCAGGTCCACAAAGGGTGGGTTTTATAGATACAAGATTTCTCTTTCACCCATTTAATTATAAGTATGTTTTCTCGTCCTTGTTTTCAAGATATAAGGCCTTTAAAGAGGGAGAGGAATCGAATTATCAGCTAAAGTAGCCTTAAGGGTGGTGCTTAAGTTTAAGGTGCAACAGACCGAACAATAATGATAACTTTTTTAATTATATTATTAATATTATTAGCACACTGTCTTACTACCCTTTCGGGTTATACGCACTAACGCTAATGTGTAATGGTAGGGTGATTGTGAGATGAAATGGAGGACCTACAGTTTAACGTGGAATCCAAACCACAATGGAGACCTGGCATCCCTCACATTCACAAATTGTGAAATATGGTTATGTAAAATTTAACTTGTTGATGATTAGAACGCGCCAATGAATAACAGAGGTAAACAAAATAACCAAAAGGAAAGTTATTGGCGGCTGCTACTGTAGACCTACACTTGTAAATGTAGCACGCGCCAACCTTGGGGCTATATTGGCTAACCCATCAGTCATCCGCCACAGGGTGTTCAAGAACAAAGGCGTCATTCTCGTCTTGTCTGGTTTCAAGGTAGCCACAGGTCGGGGTTCGAATTCTGATCGGATGTACGTAGGTGATGTTTTCTTAACCGTTCCCCCTCCCCACATACCTCACGAAAAAGAAGATACATTTTCTCTAAATTCTACCTTAGTACATCCCTGTCCCATTAGTGTCGATCTAGTGATAATACATGAGTGCAAAAAATGTAGAACACGGTAAAACACACATGAATACAACTAGAACATTAACTGTCGACACAAAAACTGCTTTTTATGCTACTATATAAAGCAATGAGGCCAGTGGGTCACTTTTCTCACTTTTAGAGACTATTCTATTTGTTAATCACTTAAATTCACTTTTTTTTTAAAAAAACTCACTTTTAGTCACTTTTCTTAACAAATTTTAAGCATTAATTACTTACTTACCAGCTTAAAGGATTTTCAAGAAGGAAGATCATCATTAGTAACCTTATTCATAAACATTGAATCGAAGTATAAAATCTAATAACTGCATAATATCGCCCGCTTGTTTGTGTTTGTTGTTGTTTTTTGCACCATAGTTTAAAGTGAATCTCAATCAGGAGAAACAGAGGGGTTTTCTTAAAAACGCATAGACTACTAATGGTTGTGCTCGATATTACATTGCTGATTGCTACTTATTGCTTTGGTGGCTACATGGTCTAAGATGCCACTATGACAATAGACTAGACTGCCAAGAACGAGGATATCGGAGTTTAATCCCAGTCGGGTGCAATAATGGTGGTTTTTTCTGAAAGGTTTTCCACTCTTTCTCCTCAGGCAAATTTGGGTGCACTTCATTGAAATTCAACCTTTCTCATCCCTAACCGATAAAAGTAATTAGTACATAAGCAAATAACTCTGACGGTTAGTAAGATACAGTGCTAAGAAAAAATCATTCTATTATAATTTATTTATAATGTTTTCAAAAAAAATGTTCACAACACAGTTTTGCTTTGAAATGATCCAAAGCCGTATTATTGTACAGCATTTTTATTTTCAATATTTAATTTTTAACAGAAGGAAGGTTTTGATCAGATAGGTGCTTGTGTACCAGGAATTTAACTGTATATAACTGAAATATGGTCAACTATTTAATGTCAGGTTGATTGATGGGTGGAAGCTGTTGAGCGTGAGGACAAAATTCGTCAAATTGAAGAAGGTGTAAGAGTAGATGAATTGTGGAGCTATTTATTCACATTGTATAATCCAGCTGAAAACTTAAAATAGCCAATTCTATGTAAAGTTATAAAAGCGTCCCTATTTCTTTCCTATGGAAATGCAAATTTTGAAAGAAGGATCTCCTCCTCAAGTATAGTCCACACAGAAGATAGGTCCCAAATGTCATAACATATATTAAGTGCATATCTAACTACAAAGGATGCATCATAATTGTATAGTAATTAGCCAGAGCTAGTGCCCATTGCAAGACAGTAATTAGATCTTACCCAAGGTGCTTACAAAAGCTATCAAAATTACCTGGAAGAAAATAAAATAAAAATTGATGATAAAAAGAGGAAAGAAAATTAATATATTTAAAGAAGAAAAGAAGAAATTCCATTTAAGAAATTCCATTTATTTTTAAATATATTTTGGTGATTTTCTTAAAGTTAAATTAAACTTTGATTTTAACTGGTATTTTTGGTAGGGGACAAAGAAAAATACATAATATAAATGATCAATACTTCTAGAATATTGTCCTTTTTAGTCACTTTTAATCGCCTTTTAGGTCACGTTTTAATCACTCTTTTATGGTTTCTTGTTATTTTACTCACTTATTTGATGACAATTCGGTAATTACATCCCTTTATAAAGACACAGGAAGAGGAGGGTGTGTTTCAAGCTAATGCACACAACATTCACCTGACGAGAGATATAGAATGTGTGCATTTTCTAGCCTAGTCTTAAAGGTATTAGTTCCTAAAATAACAACTAGATCGCAATTTTGAGTTAGCACTACTGCTTTCTAGTAGAGATTGTTGGTAATATATCAAATTAAGACCACCAACAGCCTACAGGTGTCGTGTTTCCATAAATATATTGACACCACGGAAATATCTAATTTATATACCAATTAACAAATTAAACAAGTATAATATTTAATATAAATAAAACTATAGAATATCTTATATATTTTTAAATAATATTCTAGCTTGTATATTAAAGAATATTTTCGTATCCTCGGTATTAATATCAAAAACATGTTGCTATGATACAGATCCTTGTTGCAGTTTAAATATTTTATTTTATTTCTATATATTTCAAGTCCGCGGTGGGCTAGTTGGCTGAGGCATGTAACGTTCTAGAGCTGGATGGAGAATTCTGTCGCTCGAAAACGGAACCATGTGACGCGACTAGGAAAAAAAAAAGACCGCGGACATTTTTTATAAATTGTAGACACACATGTTTTACACATGAGAAACACACGTTTGAAATAAAGCTGAAATATTGTTCAAATTTGCACACGTAAAGGTTGAAGGTTCGAGCCCAACCAGAATCAAGTGTTTTTTTAACTTAATTAATTATCTTTCATTTCTTATCCGAGTCATGTGGTCTCTCTGTATATAAGGTAATATTAATATCTCTAAATTCTATGTGAATATAGTTTTTCTATGGCATATCTAGTGCACAACATCTTACTACCCAAACCATCCATACGAATGTTTCACACCCTTAACACTATTTACCATACGAGTGAGTGTTTCTAGGTATGGCTTATGCTCATTCTGCTGATGAGCTTCACTAACATTCTAACCGTCCAATAAAAAATATAATAAAAATATTACTAAAGAGAAGACTGAGATATATATCTATTAAATTCTGATTCGATTGAACTTCATATTGATATTAAAAAATCTAAAATAAATTATACATTTTATTTACGTATATAACATAAACGTATTTAAACCCTCTAATGTTGGAAAATCTCAACAAGTTGACCCCAATCTTTTTGTATAATGATTTTTTTTTTTTGCACTTCAATCGTTTATTTTTACAAACAATTTTTTAGACAAAAGTAATTACGAAAATTAAAGGTGTTTTACCAGACGCAACAAATATAAAAATGAGTCTCTTATTTTTTTTTTAAACTAAGGATTTTGACAAATTATCTTAAATTTTTTTTAAATATTTAAATTTATATTAAAATAAGAGAATCGTTTTTATATTTGTTGCGTCAGGTAAAACACCTTTAATTCTTTTGTTTATTCGATCATATTCATCCCTCATAGATTTAATAGAGAAATGTTAGTAAATATCAAATTGAACAAAATCGGATTAACTGTTTAGTGGGAACTAAAAAGTATACAGACAGAATATTGACCAAAAACAAAATTTTTGAAATCAAAGGAGCTGGACCGGTGAGGGGGGATTGTTGCATAAAGTCTCAAGATAATTTTAATCAATGTCGTAATACTTTCTCTATACTCGGTGTAAAAAAATAGGTAAGAACTACTTGTCCTAGATTATCTACCATCTTTTCGCGCTAACTCGCAAACTCGGAGATTCGTAAGTTGTGATTAACTGAGGCGTCGCCTTGGGAAGGCGCGTCGAGACGCCAACGTCAGTGGGAGGTTTGTCCTCATTAGTTTGGACTTGTGATCCGGCCTTCGTAGGAGAGGTAAGGGGTAGTAGAAGGGGTGTTATTGGTTCTTACAACGTCTACGTAGGAATAAGTTCTTCATTTAGTTATTTTTAAATAATATTATTATCTAGTCTATATAGCGCGTTCTTGGAGGGGGGTTGGGGTTAAAAGTTTGGAGTTCACCGGCTCTATCCCCCCACTTCCTTTTTCTCAAAATTGAGAATAGTTTCAATGAAAGTTTAAAGTACATTAAATACTGAGGACTTGTCGAATCCACAGGCCATTTAAGTAATATCATGCTAACGACCTGATATTCAAAAGGCGTACCGCTATAAACATTGTTTTATCTAATTGGGATATTGAACGCGCAATTTCTGAATCGACTGATTACATCAGCACACGAGAATTTATATTAAATAGATCGAAAAGGCTTATGGATTTTTGTTGATCAAGAAAAATCCGTTGACCCCGGCTGGGTTTGCAGCCACGAACCTCGAGTTTTGAGGCAAGCGAGCACTTTACCTCCAGACCACCGAGTTCAACCTATACACATTAAAAATATCTCTAAAACGTTCAGAAATAATGTCGATGCTTCCTCATGTCTCCATCCTTTCCCCAACACTATATATCTGATTACGCCGCTTTCTAGGCCAGGGGTACTTGATCTAGAGTATAACTTGCATAGAAAGTACTTTATATGGCAGCTATAAAACTACTCATCTACCTCACGTATTCATACGTCCAGTCATTTTATATGTCTCACTTTTGATATTTTACTAACTACTGAGCTAAGGGCCCTGTATTCGATTACCAACATGACTGAAAAGTATAAAATTAGTGAAATGTGTGTTGCTTCTTTCCCAGTGATGAATTTACACCCAGGGGATGGATGTTGTGTTTGTTCTGATTTAAGTTAGTTTATATAAGTCATGTTTTGATATAACCAGTCGGTTCAGAAAGAGCACGTTAAATACCTCCATAAAAACCCTACAATCTAACATTAATAAACGATGACCTGGTGGTTTAGAGGTAAGGCGTCGGACTTCTGTGCTGTGGGTTTGGGGCTCAATCCTCGGTCCCGGCACGTATTTTTCCGATTTTCAAGCCCTTCCGTTACTTCTGAAAAAACTTGTATTAATCAAAACTTATGAATGTGTGAAATGCCCCCCCCCCCCCCGAAATGTTATGAACAAAAAATATATATGTCATATTCTGAAAATTAAAAAATGACACCTGGACACCTGTCATTTTTCAATTTTCAGAATATGATATCTAGATGGAGTAATTCCCACTAAAAGCATAAATAATAGATTTGGATATTTAACTCAAAATATATGTGGCTTTATTTACGTTTCAAACACTATCAAAATTAGGGTACAAATAGAAATTAGGGGGCTGTGTCACCACAAAAAGCAATTAGGAGAGCTTCTAGATGTGTTAAATATCCATACATTTTCCTTGCCCTCATTATTTATGGGGTTACGTTATCATCAATAAAATTTCAGGGCGCTTCTAGAGGTGTTTAATATCTATAATTTTTCCTTGCCTTAAACAGTTAGGGGGTTATGTTATCATAAAGAGCACTTCAGGGATCTTTAGAGTTGTTTAATATCTGTCATTTTTCCTTGCCTTCAGAAGTTAAGGGGTTATGTTACCATAATAACCACTTAAGATAGCTTCTAGAACTGTTAATCATTTATAATGTTCTCTATTCTCCAGCATTTGGGGAATGGGCCCATCAACCCCCCCCCCTTAAATAATTGGTTGGCCACGTTCTTAGATGTTCCCTCTATGAAAATTATGTTATAGAAACTTACATGCATCCATACCTATGGTAGGATCATTATGAGAAGAACCTTATCTCTCATTTAAGTGTGTGTTCAAGAATGTTATTCATCTCTTGATTCTTCTACTCATCCTTCATGCGAAGGAAGGCCACATTCATTTCCACTCCTGTGAACACTTTGTTTTACGTTAAGTTGTTAACAATTATGGTGTTGAGCCTAGAATAATATAATTAGAAAGATAACAATGTATAAACGAGTTCAGAGGACGTTCTGCAATTTTCACAGCCAATATGGGCCGAGTTTATTCGGTTGTGTTAAGATCCGGGTTGAATAGAGTTGTTTTCATGCTATTTATTTGAGGTATTTAATGAGTACTTTCTCAACCAATTTATTATATCAGCACATGACTTATAAACTAACTTAAATCTAGAACAGACACAACACCTAGTCCCTGGCTGTAACAGTTATTCATCACTGTGTAAAGATAACTGGCCCCGTGGTATGGTGGTCAGTGTACCTGACTACGACCCTAGGGGTCCCGGATTCGATTCCCGACTGGTACCTTGGGTATTTTTCATGAAAAGGGAATTATCCCAACGGTCACCAAGGTTTGGTTAGTTAGTCTTAAGTTAGGTTAAGACTCACGCCGAGTTCACAACTTCACAATAATTACCATCACATCATGTAATTGTGGGTACGACGTGTAGACAACCTCCCATGGTGTACCCTGGACAACGTTCTGTGACAACAGAGTAACTAATACACTATACATAAGTTGTAGGTTATGTATTCCCCGGTCATATGTAAAATAGGATGAAAAAAATCTGTTAAAGGGGAAATTTACACATTTTTAGGCCATACTAGGAATCGAACCTGGTACCCTAAGCTCAGTAGGCAGACATGCTACCGACAAAGCTAAGACGTTGGACGAATGGGGTTGTTCCTGCAGGCCCCTGAAAAACGTGTTCCTGCATATTGCGCGGAGTTATATACTAGGAACTAAACTAAATGTTTATTAAGATATAGGTACACATTAATTTGTGCGCTATCGAGAATATAAAATGAATTAAAGATAGGGTCATAGTAACGTAGATCTTGAAGTAATTCGGTATTGAAAATTACTAAAAAAAATCTAGTTTTCTGGTATTTTGCATCTTGGTTAGGGAATTTAATATAGGTGGGAATCTTGTAAAAGATAGCAATTGGAAATTTCTCAGTTTCTTCCAGCAATACCGACCAAGTAAGTAAAGCCGGCTTACACTCTATCTATATGTGTTTATGTAGGCTTCCTCAAAATGAGATCAAAACAAATTTTAGGATTATAAATAGACCCGTATCTATATATAGTTAATATTGATGTAATTTTGCCACTTTTAAAATACTAACTCACTCAAAATTATTTTTCTTTAATATATTATAAATATTTAAATAAATACACCTCATAAGAATGTATAGTTATACTAAATTTCAGCCCTATAAATTTATTGCTTTATTTTAACAATGGAATGCAAAAATTATAAAATAGCAAGTTTGATCCCATAAAACTCGTGAACTTTAATGATTGTATTTATTGAATAACTATTTATAGCTTATAATTATATAATTGTAAACATTATGCAATAACATTTAAATTGTCGTAGGACCTTAAGGTTGCTATATGATAAAGCATTGAAATGCATTGCAGATGACTAGAGTAACATATTTTTAAAAATTATTTGATAATTTTAGTATCGTTTTCTACAAAATGTAGGCGAACATGATGAGCAGGTCTCCTGACCAATAAAAGAGTTTAAATTTATGTTTTAAAGTTGTAATTTTTTTTAAATTCAACGATGCTTTACGTTAAAATTTGTATTTTTGAGATTAAAGCAATAGTTTAAAACCTAGATCCAGTCGTCCTCTATCAAATAAACTAAAGTTTTGTTTTGATAGGGTCACAATAGACAATTTTAAGATAATGTGGTATTGTTTTATAGGGTTTTATCCAAGCTATCACATTATTTTTTTTACCCTTCAAACCTAAAATTTAAACTTTATAATAGGTCAGAATTTCCTCCAACATTTTGGTGAAAACAATTAAAAGATATCAAACCACTTCATAAATAATTCAAGATTTCTAAACGTCTCAAAGCTTTTCGGTGCTCTCTCATAAAAATGCACCCTTAAGTGATGTTACCTGCCTCGTGTGCTACTTCAAAAGGGACCTTGAACTATTTCAAGTTGGCGCTGGGCCACGTGGACAAATAGCCTACGAACAAGTGACTTTTAGCGTAGCCTAGGTCAGAAAGGAGTAATATGATGTATAGTCACTGCATCGCGTCTTACTACCCGTTCGGTTTATACGCTTATGTAAGTGTAAAACTGTGGGACACCTGGCGGTCTAGGGGTAAGGTGTCAGATTCGGTGCTGGGGGTCCGGGGTTCAATCCTCAGTACCGCTACAGATTTATCTGATTGCCAAACCCTTCCTTCACCTCTGACAAGACTTGTATTAATCACAACTTGTGAATGTGAGGAATGCCAGACCTCCACCGTGGTTCGGATCCCACGTTAAACTGTAGGTCCTCCATTTCATCTCACAATCTCCCTACCATTATACATTAGCGTAAGTGCGTACAACCCGAACGAGTAGTAAGACACGGTGCTAATTATGATAAAAATAACAATAATAATACTAACGCTGATAGGTTAATGATGAGAAAGATTGAATTTAGAGGAAGTGTAGCCGAATTAAATGGAAAGAGAGTGGGAAATCATTTAGGGAAAACCTCCCTCGGTACTACCGACTGGGATCGAACTCTGATCTTCCTGTCATAGAAAATCTAGTATAGATGAGAGTGATGCGTTAGACCATGCAGCCACAGAAGTGGGTCAGTTAATTACTGTTTTAGTTATTTAGTAGTCTACTATTAAATATGAAGACCTCACTAAGACTGGTGCTTTTCCTGCATACCTTTCAAAAAACACCTCCGCCCCGCCCCCCACCCTCAATCCCTTGGCCACGATGGTGCCCAAGTGCAGATACAACCAATATCATTGCTGAGGGAACAGCAGGACTTATGGAGAAAAGTTTTATCCTCACGCTCTCTCTCATTTAACTGTTGCCAAATCTCCTAGCTCTCAGTTATTTCGGGAGGTTGTGTACTGTGGTAAGAAGGAGCTGCTATCCGTCGTTGTGAAACTTTCCTTATATTTGAGGGGAGATTGACCGCACAAAAATTAGAGTATGACAACGCTGTTTCCCACTAGTAACCATACAATTCCCTCATCGATGATATCCAGTGTAGCTTCCATTTGATGGTCCTCTATCACCGAAACGTTGAGGAGCACTGCTTTAGGTAGCTAGAGCGCATGGCTCTGAGCAGGCCGAATGCTTTGAAGATAGTTCACGACACATTATGGTTTCTCTATCCCCAGACGAAAGCTGATAGTATTTATTTAATACGTAACAGTTTTACCTAGTCAATGGTGGATCAAGGGTCTGTTATCAAGATGGGGCGATTGGTTTGCATTAGGCTCCTTCACGTATACATTTATTAATTTTAATTAATCAAGATTTTAATTTATAATAATTAAATTGCTAGTTTAAAAAAAATAATTCTACTTACTAACCTAGTCATAATAAAATGAGAACTTGTTAGAAAAAACACCATTTTGATTAACAAATTTGTAATTTTATTTAAAAAATAAATAAAACAACAATCACTGTCACAATAAAAGAAATAAATATGTAGATGGGCCTAAAATGTTTTTGTATGTATTAATATAAACATTATGTATTTTAATACAAATAATTGGTTATCATACTAAACTTAGTAATCTAACTACTGGAGAGTTTTAGATTTAAGAGCATGCATCCTAGCAGGCCCAGATCAGCTCTCGGCTTGCGTGAGGTATGGAAATAAAAGGGAAAAGAAAAAACTTACGGTATGCTAGAAATGTGTGCAATGCATTCGTATTTGATTGATTACTCGAAATTTTACACGGCTACGATGGGGGGACAAAGCTACAGAATTTGTTGATAATAGCTACAGTATGTCTTTAGTATAACATAATGAATAATTATACACAATGCTCATCTGTGAAGACATTCTAAAATGGTCAAAAAATCCTTATAAATGCAGTTTTTATCTAAATATCTTTTAATAGTTCAACAATGTTCATTATTAGAAAATTCTATTAGCAATTTATCTCCAGTAATGTTTAATAAAAAATTATCCACGTGCAGTAGTGTTGGTGTAAATTTACGACTTCTAAAAGACTGTATCACAGACTTGATGTCATGTGATGCACGTTCTTAAGCCACTTAATTCTCTGCGCATTATAGCCAAGTTGACGAAGCTATTGGCTAGGAGATGTAGGAGATAGGGCGTGGGAGGTGTTAGCCAGTCATTCTTTACGACATTATAACGTAGTGGTTTAAATATATATAGTTGTTTTCAATATGGGGAGGGGTTCACCCCTCTTGAGTTATGTATAATTTAACTTGTTGATGATTAGAACGCACCACTGAATGACAGAGGTCCAGATGCCAGATGCACTAGATGCCTTTCCTATCCCTTCAAAGGGGGGAGAGGGGTGTTTGTATCACAGTTATAGTAGAGATGTTGGTACACATACATACATATTATAAATAAGAGCAAAGGATAAGTTAACATAATAAGATCTAATGAAACGAAAGTACATGGAATATCATAGGCACATAATCTCAATGAGTACAGTCTATAAACTTAGTTAGCAATCAGGTAGCTAGGCAATATATCTAGGTCAACAATGGGCGTGAAGCGCCTTATGGACGTACTAGAACAAATAAGATACCTAGAAAACATTCGTTAACATCATGCGTTGACCGTAGACATTCAACAAGTTAATAAATAGGGCAAGTTCAAGTTCAGTCATCATGAATACCTGAGATACATGAGCCAAAAGAAACACTCACATGGAGGGCAAGATTACTTTACAAGAAAAATATTTAACATTACGGGCCAAGCCTGGTCGGCGAAAGCGCCCCTCCAGTTGAGCCCCCAAGTGGTGTTCAACAAGGGTAAGAAATACAAAGCAATTAAGGGGGCCGCCTTGGTACGTGAGAAAGTATCATTCGTGTTAGACCTCATGTCTTAAAATGAAAATGCTCTGTGCTGTTATCTTGAACTACAGCGTCTGTCTCTCTCTAATCTTATCCTCTTCACACTTACCCTGCCACCCCATGTCAGAAGAAGAGAAGCAAATAAATGGAAAACTATTTCAAGGTCAAGAGGAATAATGCGCGTGGCTGATCGCCTCCCCACTCACTACACAGTACAGCTGTCAGCCTGTGTTTATCTTGTGATATTTTGCTTACTTGAGATTCTCGTGAAGGGTTCACAAACAAGCACAATCCTCTATTGATAGTTTAACTTGTCTTGAAACCTTATAATACGAACGGGTAGTAGGACGCGATGCTAAAAAAAAAAATTGTCTTGAAGAACACACACTTTTATACATGTCACTTTTTTTTTAGGAAAATGTGAATATTAACTATACAATAATTAATCACGTGTAGACTAAATTTCTATCTTACCCTTACTTAGTTGATAGCAGGGCGTCGGAACCGAGGAGTATAAGGAGCTCTAACACACGGCCCTATACCCCCAACCCGTCTTAGATTTATTCTATTTGTGTAAAATGTTTAGTAAATACTTATAAATATTGAAGATGTAAAAAAAAAAAAAAAAAAGCCTTCAACTAGCTTCTAAAAGCATTCACTTTTTTTTTTTAATCGGGAATAATCCTCCCCCCTTCCGACCTCATCGTTGTTAATCAAACCAAAGAGGTTTTTCCTTTTAGAAACTGCGTCTTACAACCCGTTCGGATTACACGCTTATGTAATAATTACTCTAATGGGTGACCATGCGGCCACCGAAGCGGGTCAAATTAGTTAACTTTTACTCTCAACTAAAATGAGATAGACTACATATTGTTATATCACCTACACTGTTTACGCCTACACAAAGCTAGAGTTTACATAAATAATAGGTTAAATGGTCATGTGTAACCTATTTTCAACAATTAATTCATTTTAATTTCAGGTGCCTATTCAGGCTATCAGTAATTTCCACTGATTATTCTAGCTGATAGGGGAAGAGGAAGGAAAGTTTTGATGAAATGTACCCGTATTTGTTTAGAGAGAGGGCTACGGATAAACTACCCTTAGTAAACCTGGCCGAGAATCAAACCCCGACCTCCTTGTCACTGGCAATCTTGTTTAGCTTGATCCTTACGTTTTAAATAATTAAATCAAGTAAGAACTTATTAAAAACAATAAGAAATAAACAATATTATTAATGTTGAAACACATTGACTGTTTCATATAATACACACACACACACACACACACACACACACACACACACACAGAGTGGCGGATCCAGAAAAAAATTACAGGGGGGCACCATGATAATTTATTATTATTATTATTATTATTATTATATTGCTACCTTACATCCTTTTAAAAATCTCGTATCTGTATGTGAAAATTAATATTTAAACAAGATTTACAAAGCTGTGTTGGATAAAAGCCTTTTGAGTCCAATGATAAATGCTGATAAATAATTATTAATCTTTAAGAGTTTGATTTAAGTTTTCGAGTGTGTTTTCTATCAACCATGTTTAGAACCTCTTCAGGATATATTTCAATACTTTTATTTAGACTAGGCAATGAGCCTGGCCAAATTATAGAGTATTCCCTGACCTATTGTTCTCTAGATTTATTTCCTCAAATTGCATATTACGAAGTGACGTAAATGTTTTTGGAGATCTCCTAGAAAATAATTGTTCAACGTCAATCCAAAATTTTATAGATAGTTTACATCCTTGAAAAAAAGAACGAGTTTAAAGTGGGATAGAGATTATTGTTAACTATACGTTGTGTGAAGTAGTACATTGTGCCCCCGAAGGCTTAGTTGTGCAAAAAAGATAATTTTAAGGGCAGATAGTGACAAAACAGTAACCGTAATGAGATTACAAAAGGAGGAGTTAGGGCAGTGATTCCTAACCAGGGTTCCGCGAGAATCTCCAACCTTTGTTTTTATTAATCTGACAATATTTTTTGGACAGTGTGGAGATATATAAATATAGCTCATGTACCCGAGGAAGATGAAGAGAATAGTGCCGATAGTAATATTAAAAGTGAGATTGGTAAGAATAGTGATAACCCAAGTTCAAGTACCGGAGGACAGTAATTAGTAATAGTAAATAGAAATAGGCAATAAATAATCCTGAAATATTTTATTCAAAAGTATAAATTTATTATTATTATTATTATTATTATTATTATTACTCGTATTTAACAACCCTAATGATCTATATGTCTATTTTATAATTTACCCTTGTCGTATCTAATGTGTGATAAGATTTTATGAAATATTTTAAGAGTTCTTCTAAAGAAAAAAGGTTGGGAATCACTGGGTTAGGGTCGCTTTCCCACGCAGGAGGCCAAAATATTATTAATATTGGATGCCTTAGCAAGCTATTTAGCGTTCAACTTGGTTTATTTTAGGGGAGACTTCAATTCAATCTATAATATATACGGATAATATAGATATATCGAGGTGAGTGCTCATAGAAATAAGAATATATAATAAGAGGGCAGGGAGAGGGGTGTTGGGTGAGGGGGGTATTGTGTTTTTTTAGAGCCCAAAAACAATTATAATGTATTACTTCATCAACAAAGTGGGGGTAGTTAGAGATCTTTACTTTAGTTTACTATTGGTTAGAGAGTAAACAAGACAGTGTTAAATTATTTTCCAAATTAAAACAAAATCGTAGTGAAAGATAACTCCAAATAGTTTCTGAAAGCATCCAATTTCCAAAAGTATGTCGGTGGAAGCACACTTCAAATATATTCTAGAGCAGGGGAGCACACAGAAATTATTCTAAAGGAGGATCCAAAGTATAGAAGTTACAAGTCAATAATCAATTAAATCCATTATTACTAAACAAAATACTTAACGCTATACAGACTAGACAGCGTTAAATCCAGTTGGGCATGTCTCACACTCAGGCATGGATTCAAGGGGGTGGGACTAAGGAGCTATAATCCCCCTTTTTGAGATATTTTTCAAAAATTAAATTGAAGGATTGAAGGGTGCTGTGCTTCTCTGCAGACATACGTCCAATGTGTTCGAACAACACATGTTTCACCCCGTTTACTCCGAACCCTGGCTTTCCCGCACACTGCCCTCCTATCTCACCTATCCTTTGTGTAGTAAAGAGCGTGTTATTTACTATTGACTTATTTTCATATTTTAACTAAAATACAGTCACTTGAGTTAGGCATCTTTATTTTTAACAGTTCATTTTTATATTAATTTAAAAATTATACTCACAAACTAAATGTAAATTCTACAGTGAATATACCTAGAAATTAAAGCTGGCAATCAAATCGAAGGTAACATATATTTATAACCCATATAAGTTTAATCAGAAACAATTAGGTACAAAATATAATTAAAGGGCACCATTTTGAACCTTAGAATTACAAATTTTTCTCCAGAGGTGAAAAGCCCCAAGGGCACGGACCACCATTTTATTGGTTCCTAAAGGTGACCTGGTGGTCTAGGGGTAAGGTGTCAGACTTCTGTGCTGAGGGTCCGGGGTTCAATCCTTGGACCCGGCACAGATTTATCTGATTGCCAAACCCTTCCTTCCCCTCTGACAAGACGAGTATTATTCACAACTTGTGAATGTGAGGAATGCCAGGCCTCCACCGTGGTTCGGATCCCACGTTAAACTGTAGGTCCTCCATTTCATCTCACAATCACCCTACCATTACAAATTAGCTAAGTGCGTATAACCCTAACGGGTAGTAAGACGCGGTGTTTATGATCTATTGGTTCCTAATGGTATTTCTTTTGTGGTGTAGGCACGCCCCCCCTCCCCCCTCATGACATAATCATGGATGCACCACTGCTCACACTGTATCAAGACATTGGGTTATTTTCAACCACTGCTTTAAGGCGATTTAACATTGCTAAATCGTCCCTTTGCATTTAATATTTTATTTATCCTTCATGTTCTCCATGGGGGGCTGGGACCCACTGGACCTCCTTTGTGTGTACGCCCCTGTTCTAGAGGAATATTATTTTTAAAATTTTCTGGGAAAGGGTCACTCCAAATATATTCCAGATACAAATCATTTTAAAAAATCCATCTGACAACTCCAAATTTATTCTAAAAGCATCCTATTTTCAAAAATGTCCAGGTGAGGATCATTTCAAATAGCATTTAAAGATTTACATTTTTTTTTTAAATTAGAGAAGACCACTTTAAATAGTTTCTAGAGACATCTATTTTTATTTTTCAATTAAAGGCGAGGACCACTCCAGATGGCTTCTAGAAGCATTTAAGTTAAAAAAAAATTTTGTAGAAGACTTCTCCAAATAGCATTAAAATAATCTGATTTTCTAAATTTGGGGAGGAGGACATCTCCAAATAACTTTTAGGGACATCCAAGTTTCCAACATTTATTGCGAAAAGGGGCAGAGTAAGGGAGAGGTGAAGGGGGAAGGCAACTTCTCAAAAAACTTATTTTTCGTTTGCCACCGCCACCTCCCCCTTCCACCCTTCTACACAAATAACGTTCCGCCACCAGTGGTAGCAACCAATCCGTGCAACTGGTACAAAATTATGGTGCACCCCTAAACATTTTTTTTTAAATTTACCTACTACTGTCAACAGGAGAATTTACGGCCAAGAGGTTTACAAGGGCGAAAGTTGAGAAATAGAATTTTATAGCTAAATTTTCATAAATAAGTCTTAGACTTTAATTTTTTTTAATACAGTAGTGATGAGTTTTTATTTAACTAGATATATATTTGCTATTCATAAAAATAGAGCCTAAAAAGACTTTTCTAAAATCTTACTGTGGACAGGGGTGGACTAAGGTGCAAAAGAAACAAGCGGACACTTGGGGCACCAGTGGCTGCCATGGGTGGAATTTCGTAGCTTGCAATAACTATAGCAAATACTATTTTGATTATAGTACTTATATTTATATAAAATATATTATGTGACTGTATATACAAATACATCATTGGATTCAATTCTTGTATTGTAAATTCTACGTAACCCTTTAGGGTGAAGGTTATCTAATGTACCTAATACTATTTCTTTGTTATGGTACGCAATTAATTATAACTAATGTCAAAACTTTATAGTTCGTTTCATAACTATTCATATAGCCATTTTCCAGTGTAATGGATGGTATGGCATTGTTTACAACTTGATTAAATTATTGCAGACTTCAACAAAGACCCCAGGATTGATTTCATCATCGCCACGATGCTTGAAGGGTGGGGCGGGATGAGGGGTGGCAGAATTATTCTCCGCTTGTGACAATACATTTAGTCTGCCCCTGGCTATAGATATTTCCTTCACCATAATCACCATGGTTTATGATATTAGGCTGATAGTATTGATATAAGAAACCCATTATTAGAAATATATTAGGCCTAACAATTAGCACAGAAAAGTCAACAACCCCAAGAACTCCCCCCCCCCACACACACACACACACACTAAGACCACACAAACATAGATATTCTATATTAATGGTTCCCATCCTTTTCCAGTTCACAGACCCCCTCAAGCCAATGATAATTCATCGCGGCCCTCTAACCTCCCCAGCCATACATGGTGAGATAAAAACATTTACACATTTATGGTACTCTACGTAACCAATTATATATATAAATATTGTCGAACAGGAAAAAAGAGATTTTTGAGAAAATTGTGAATACCATATATTTTTATATGATGTGAAAATTCAAATAAAAGAAAATTTAAAAATACTAGGGCTTATATTTGTTTCGCGGGCCCCCACAGGTGCCTTCGCAGATCCCTAGGGACCTGCGAACCCAGGTTGGGAACTTCTATCACATTCAATCTCTGAGTGTGGTACATTTAGTAGACTTATGTCAAATATAACGTGTGGAGATTATTACTAAATTGGACAAGCGGTCAGGATATTATGAATCATGAAAATGAAATAAATACCGTATGTATGCTAGTAGCTATGTAGCTATGTTCACACAAAACTATTTGCTCCCGAAAATTTATAATGGATAACCTATTAATTTAGTTTTCCTACCCCAGACAAAGCTGACTAATCTCCAAATTTATTGGTTCCATAGCTTTGTCTTCAAGTTGGGTTGAATCCAACGTTGTGGACATTTCAATGGGAGTGGACTGAGAAAGGTTTACTCTGTCCCGACAATCAGCTTTGTCCTCTCTGCCTGAAGAGAGAAAAACACCTTGTCTGAAAAAAAAAAAAATTATTTAATTTATTGTTATCGATTATTAGTTACCCGCCTCGGTGGCGTAGTTGGCTAACGCGTCAGTCGTGTTGAGCCAGACCGCCGAGGACGGGGAGATCGAGGTTCGAATCTCGGTCGGGTGAACTGGGAGTGGTTTTTCCTAAATGGTTTTCCACTCTCCCTCCACGCAAATGCGGGTTCACTTCCTCTAAATTCAACCTTCCCAATTCCTAATCATTAGTGTAATTAGTACTTAAGCGTATAACCCGAACGGGTAGTAAGACGCGGTGCTAAATAAATAAAATAAAATAAAGATTATTAGTTTTTTATGGCCTACTGTAGGTATATCATGACAAAACACGTTCTAATTTGAGTTAACCGTTTCTTATAGAACATTTGTGTTCACTATTATTATTATTATTATTATTATTAAAATAAATTTTATATATATATACTTTGTTCTATCAAATAAATGTTTCCACGGCTTTCTTTCTGTTTTTTTGCGGCGAGCACAAATTCGTAATTTTGTTTTTTCCCCTCTACGTTTGTCTTCTTTACGTGTCACGTAATCCATTTAAAAAATAAACAAGAATATGTATCACAAGCAACTAAATAAAAAATATATAATTGAAAGTATATCAAACTTAATAGAAAACTAATTAATTACTGTGCTAAACATTGTTTGGGTCTTAATTATATTAAATGAGCAGACTATATTTTTTAACTCATCACTGATTAAATATGACGGGATTTCTGGAAGTCTGCACGGAAACTTCTCGCCTACCGAGGCGGCCCCCTTAATATTGAAAAAGCAAATTCACACTTACTCATAAATTAAATATATTGCTCAAGCTTTTTATATTGTAGAGCTGATTTTGGAACTTTTTCAGTTGAGACAACCAATCAGGCACTAAACATTGTAATAATTGCTTTAGAGTTAACCTTCACGTATCAGAACTGAATTAATATTTATTAAAATTAAATGTTATCTTGGGTGTAGTAAAAATTTTGTTTTAATATATAGTTATACATATTTTAAGAAATTAAATTGTCCATTATCACTTTGTTAGTAATTAGTATACGTACAGTAAATATATACTTTTCCCTCTTATTTATCTTTATGTAATGTTTTTTTTACAGTACAAGGAATGACCAAATAAATAAATAAATGTTTTATCCAAGCAACAGAATTCAAATTATGGTTCTTTACTTCACAGGACTAGCTTTATGAAACTTCCGGACGGGATTTTAACCCCGTCCTCCTGAATATAGGAGCAACACGGTAAAATGAAACTAACACCCAACCGTTGAACAGTGAACTAGATCCTGTTTTTATACTAATCAATCAGTATGTACTTACTTTTATCCATTAATAAAACGCTTCTTCCCCTTTTTCCATCCTAATTTTTTGCGGCGGGCAGATAGTCGAAGTCTAGTTTTTTCCCCTTTACGGTAGTCCCTTTTGCTTGTGTTATTGTTCATAGTAGTTTTAATTTATCGAAAATAACAATATTATTCTATTTTATTTATATATAATTATAATGGCTATCATAAGAAGGTAAAGCATACACAACTGTTCGGAAACACTTGTGTTATTGTTCATAGTAGTGTGATGTTATTTTTGGTTAAAAGAGTTACTTATAATAGAAATCTAATAATCAGTTGACTAAATTCTTCAAATATATAATATCGTTGTCAATTTTACTGTTTATTTGTTTTAAATTTCATTCAAAACTCCTAAAGTTTTGAATATTCATTATTTATTCATTTACAATTAAAATATATGTTATACATATAATCTACTTACCTTTATTTCACTTTATTAAATCATCTTTCTTTATTTTTATTTTTATTCATAAACTGCCAACCCGCCATGTTTATTAATTTTGTTGGTAGGTGATTTGAACGCTATCTGCTCCAGAGAGTGGTTTATTTCGGAACTATTCGATTTGTTTATTTTATGTTCTTGGACACTTATAGCATCTGGCTGTCTCTTGAAACATTAATTGCCCCTAGCGGAAGAAATTATTATTCTCGTTTTGTTTTTTTTGTTTGGTGCCAAGTTTGAATTAATTTTTAAAGATGAATTATGTTTCTTTGTAAAAATGTATCATTATCTTTTTAGTAATACCCCCAATCTCTAAATAATTAAGATTGTTTGCTTTATTCTTGCATACAAATCCCGGCGAATGTTTTCTCCTAGGCCGGTGATTGTTTATTTTAAACAAAAATAACGTGTTTGTGTTTTGTCTTACTTATTGTTGTGACTCTCTAAAAAATTGGCGTCGAAAGTGTAAGGAAGGATCCGATCTGCGGATCCTTCAATTATATATTTTTTTAAAGGTTCATGGTAATGTTATTCATCTAAAACTTCTAAAAGCTGTATAAACTCGTGAAGAAAGTTGAGTGGAAGCACTCAAAGAAGATCTTGGTGGAAATTTAAGGTCAGAGAGTTAAATATCGACGGAGCTTTGATTCAACATTTTTACCAGAGCAAGGACATTTTCGGGTGAGATCCAATCCATCTGTAAACATCCTGTTACAGATGTAAATAATTAAGCATAATCCTTAAAATTACTAAAGAAGGACAAATAATTTTCAGTTTCCAAACTAGAATTAATACTTTTTGTCCACCTCAGAACTATTTTTTTTTTGTTTATTATTGTTACATGTTATAAAGAATAAATTTTGTTGTTAAAATCTTATTTGCTTAAAGAAATATGTATATTCAAATATACTCACAATTCAGGTGAGAATTTAACAATTTCAAGTATTGCTTAACAATACTTTTAATAGTATTATAATATACGAGGCATGCTTCATAGGTAGGGTTCATTTAAGAATATCATTCACTTCAATAATTAAAATTACTCTTTAAATTTAATTGTTTTATTGTTATTTACATCAATGTACATTGTATTTTCTTTCGAACTTGCATCCCATGTATAGCGATGCTCAGTAGAGTGGATTGGTCAAATCAAGAATAATAACCTGCATCAGGAAGTCTTCGGTTGTAAGTGTCCAACTTAAGTCCAAACTTTAGGTAAAGTCCAGGGGTCTTGAGAAAAGGGGTTTTCGTATTACCGCTGAGCAGTTTATGGGGATAAATTTATTCTATAATTAAAAATCTACCTATCTCACCAAAATAAATGGGGTTGGTAGTTGGCGCCCAATAAAACACAAGATTATATATTATAGATTATAGATTATCCAAGAATTAAATTAATACTTTCATTCAAAATATAGAAATAAATACACACATAATATTTTTTATTTTTTTTTCATTACAGTGTCGCCTTAACGTGGGGCTATTGTTATACCTAAAGTTATTTTAAGGACTGTATAGGTTGAGGCCTGATTACACTAGGGCATATTTGTGATTTGAGAGGACAGTAAAATATATATTTTGAGGCCTGATTACACTAGGGTCTATTTGTGACTTGAGGAAGTAGTTGATGTTTTTTTGCGGCCAACTTACAATAGCACGTTTGAATGGAAAGCCAGATTACCTCAATTGGGTTTTGGGTCATTTTTACTTCGTATAGAAGGTTATGCCAGAGGGGCAGTATTATGAACAGATAAATATGGATGCCCAGCAACCATCGGTCAGTGGAGAAGTAGAGGAGTCAGAAGAGGAGGTTGAAATGCCTCAAGCCGAGCCCATAACAGAAGAATGGGATAAGAGTTCTGTCACAACGTTAGAGTAAATAGTTATGGCAGGTTTACGACCAGTAGTTCCACACATGGAGGATGGTACACCATTGGGGGCAGATGCCCTGGATAGCAGTAGGAGTATTTCAGCTGTGGAGAAGTTAGAGGAAGCTCCAAAAACAGTGAAGGAATTTACCATGTTTGACCTATGGCAAGTATTAAGGGGGGACCTAAAATCGATGGAGAAAAAAATGGAGAATAACATGAAATCACTAAGGGATGATGTTATCTCAAGGTTTGACCATTATAGTACCGAGTTTAGGTCAGTCCACAACCAATTGGCGGAAAAGGGGAAAGAGGTCGAGGCGCTAGTACAGGACTTGTCCACGACTGGGGAGAAACTAGTGGCAGCAGTGGAGGAAGTACCAGAGCAAGTGGTAACAAGGCCAGTTAAGGACCTTTCGACGAATGGTTCTTATATTTACCCTTTCATATATTTAGGTGCCTACTACTACAAGAAATGTGATTCACAATTGTGTGAAACCCCTAATGAGTACTACATAGGTCAGTCACGTGTTCCAATAATGGGTCAGTCTCACTGTCAGGTGAACAATTTTGACAAGGAATTTGACTATGACGTCATGCAGTTTAAGGAGTCGAATGAGTCATTTCATGTAAAAACAAGGGTTTCTGAAGTACAGAAGTTATCATGCACTTTGTGGGTAAACGATGAAGTGTTATTGTCAAGTTGTTTTGGTGTGTCGTCAAATGGGCCCACAGAGACAAAACTTGTAGGAGATGTCTTGTCAGCTGCGACGATAAGCCAAGATACAAGGAGCATTCTAAGAGTGGAAGTGCAAACTGAAGCTACTGACATAGGGAGGAGTGTTCTTCATCAACACCGAAGCAATGAAGAATGCCCTAAATATTTTGATGTTCAGGATGTATTATTCAATATCTCCTCGCATCATTGGACCAGGAACCAGGTCACATGGCAGTCATCGAATCAAGATGATGCCTGCAACAAAATCAAACCAGGGATCAAGAAACAAGACCTTGGTAAAAAGAAAGGACAAGGATGTCTTTCAGATCTAGGGAACGCATGGCTAGTTGGAGGAAATGGAAATAGGCCCTCTCTTCCACAATCTCAGCCTAGGGATTGTAGGAGGACTATTTTTGATCCTGGAATAAGTTTTAGGACATAGTTTCAAAGAGTTGTGGGAGTCGAGAAATCCCTGAAGCTCGGGTTGTTGCTGGAGGAGGGAATGTTTCAGAACAGAAGAAGGTTGTGGGAGTCGAGAAATCCCTGAAGCTCGGGTTGCTGTTGGAGGAGGGAATGTTTCAGAACAGAAGAAGGTTATGGGAGTCGAGAAATCCCTGAAGCTCGGTATGCAATTGAAGAAGGAATAGTGTGAACAAAAGAGGTCCCTAAAAACTTTCATTTGAGGCACATGTCTAGGTGAAATAATACACATTTGTTTACATATAGGCCAATTCTGTTTTGAAGAAAACAAGATCATTTTTTTTAATTACAATTACTATTTATTTCTACCTTATTATACGTCGAGGAAAAAAATATATTTATATCACCAAAGAAATGCCAAAGTACACCCCAGCGCTCCAATGAAGATGATAATTATGTGTATAGGAGGTTCTACGAGATGAGGAAGCGATGAGGAGAGTAATGTTTTGGAGTTTATGACAGTTGTCAATATGTTTGATTGCCCTATAAGTCCTCACTGATAACAAGACAGTGACAGTACCAATGTAGAGGTGATTTTTGTTTATTTGGAGGAACTACGTCTGATTGAGGGAACTACGATACTCAATTATTTTTCATAAAGGATCTACGGTTTATGGGAGAAAGCTACGTCTGATTGAGGGAACTAAGATACTCAATTATTTTTCATAAAGGATCTACGGTTTATGGGAGAAAGCTACGTCTGATTGAGGGAACTAAGATACTCAATTATTTTTCATAAAGGATCTACGGTTTATGGGAGAAAGTTATGTCTGATTGAGGGAACTAAGATACTCAATTATTTTTCATAAAGGATCTACGGTTTATGGGAAAAAGTTATGTCTTATTGAGGGAACTACGATACTCAATTATTTTTCGTGAAGGAGCTATTTACTTTGTTTTTCCAACAGAAGTAATTATTATTAAGTGATTATCAGTTACTAACAAGGTCAACAATGTTATGGAGAGCGCTGGTATGAGAATCTGTATGCAGCATGGTGTAACAAGAGCCAAAGTTCAGTTTCATCTAATTTTATAGACTATCTATTATTTTGTCTCATTTTTCCTCTAAAAAATTATGAGGCTACTCAGATATTATACTATCAAAGAAAAGTCTATGGTAGAGCCTTAAATACCTTCATAATGTGTATTTCATCCTAACAAGATCTTGAAGACAGGTCAAGCAGTTGATCTTGTGCAATATAAAGTAGGCCAAGAGTTGTTTCGCAGTGGGACCGCAATGTAGCGAAGAATGCTAGAACAGAAGAAGGTTATTTATGTTATGTTATATTATATGTATGTTATTTGTAAGAAGAGTAATCAACTTGTTGTTTTGTTTATATATCAAAGCTAAAATCTGCATTTGACTGTGAAGAATTGAAGAGAAAAAGAGTTAAATCCATTTTAACACTTTAAAAATATATGATTTTTGGGTTTAATGAAATGTTATTTAAACATTTCTCTTTGAGAACTGACATTAATATTGAGGGGCTGTTGGAAAGTACCCCTATGACAAGTTTGAGTAAGTTTAAATGTGTATACAAACATTTGATAATACTCAAGTTAGGCGTGGGCCTAAATTTTCAAATATTCTATTTCCTTTTCAATTATTTTAAAGGGTTATTATTAATATTTTTAAATGATACTTCTACATTACCTTGAAAAGAGTTTATAATAACTGGTTTCACTAAAAGAATTGAGAAATACAAAGAAATAAGGGTTAGCCTACTCTACGTTCTGTCAAGATGTAAAGAAAATGACTCAGAGAGCATTTGCTTTTTCAAGTTTTGAGGAAGAAATTATAAATATATTTTAATTATTTTAACAAGATAGCTGAAGAAGAGGATGTATTTGATATATTCATTAATGGAATGAAGAAATTCTGACTTTAAGGTCAAGGCCTATTCATTTTTCTGTGTCCAAGTGCCAAAACCACTAAAAGATTTGTTTCCTTTTTACAATTTAAGAGTACAAAATGTATAATTTTGGCAAGGAAAATACTTTATATAGTTAAATAATATCCTTAAGTTAATGAACATATCCATCGGAAGTTAAAATAGTTGGTTTTAAGCCATTTTATGTGGCTAAAGAGAATGACTACAGGTGTCACAAAGGTTGCGATAACTTGAGTTTCCACACCTACATTTGTTTTTAAAGTTTAGAGAGAGAAATATTTGTAATTTTCATTCAAGACTTCTACCTGATTTGAAGAAGGGTGTCTATTTGCCATATCAATTGAAGAAATTTAAGGATTTTAATGGAAAGGGTTCTAGGCCCTCAAGTTTTTTATGTGATGAGAAGAGTAAACTCAATATAAGCATGTTTCTTCTAAATTATTTTTTTGTCTTTAAAAATATATTTAAGTATGGAGAATACTTTTGTTAAATAGAGGATGTCTCTAAGCTGTTAAGAAAATAACTGTGAATTCTAAATATTTGATTTTTCATTAAGTTATGAATTAAAAGTAAACAGCAAGTTTTCCAGGAAAATGTGTATTTTCGACTGATCGATTTAAAGGGAGTAGTTTGGTTATTTACCATAACCGTGGCATTAAATAAATATATTAACACGTGAAGAACAATATTATAATCACATATATTTAATAGATTCTAACCTTACAAGCCGAATGACCTTGAACTTGAATGTTCAATGTTGTGAAATGATCAGCTGATGTTAACAGCTGACAAACATGTGGCATCTCTAATATTTGGGAAGTTGAAGTAATTCGTTCAGAATCTGGAAGAAAATACCATACCAAGAAGACTTGAAGAGTTTTGAGTAAATTAAATAAACACACATTTTAAACCGTAACCCGAACTAGAGAGAGTAGGGTGCATTTTGAGTCGGGATGATGACATTCAAATCCACTTTCATTAACCACGGAGATCAACTGAGCGTCTAAGTTTGATATCAGAAAATAACATCTTTTAAGTAGATACTACGCTCTTAATATAATAAATTAGATTAAAATCGTAGCATCGAGGGGCATTTCTGTGATGTTATTTTTGGTTAAAAGAGTTACTTATAATAGAAATCTAATAATCAGTTGACTAAATTCTTCAAATATATAATATCGTTGTCAATTTTACTGTTTATTTGTTTTAAATTTCATTCAAAACTCCTAAAGTTTTGAATATTCATTATTTATTCATTTACAATTAAAATATATGTTATACATATAATCTACTTACCTTTATTTCACTTTATTAAATCATCTTTCTTTATTTTTATTTTTATTCATAAACTGCCAACCCGCCATGTTTATTAATTTTGTTGGTAGGTGATTTGAACGCTATCTGCTCCAGAGAGTGGTTTATTTCGGAACTATTCGATTTGTTTATTTTATGTTCTTGGACACTTATAGCATCTGGCTGTCTCTTGAAACATTAATTGCCCCTAGCGGAAGAAATTATTATTCTCGTTTTGTTTTTTTTTGTTTGGTGCCAAGTTTGAATTAATTTTTAAAGATGAATTATGTTTCTTTGTAAAAATGTATCATTATCTTTTTAGTAATACCCCCAATCTCTAAATAATTAAGATTGTTTGCTTTATTCTTGCATACAAATCCCGGCGAATGTTTTCTCCTAGGCCGGTGATTGTTTATTTTAAACAAAAATAACGTGTTTGTGTTTTGTCTTACTTATTGTTGTGACTCTCTAAAAAATTGGCGTCGAAAGTGTAAGGAAGGATCCGATCTGCGGATCCTTCAATTATATATTTTTTTAAAGGTTCATGGTAATGTTATTCATCTAAAACTTCTAAAAGCTGTATAAACTCGTGAAGAAAGTTGAGTGGAAGCACTCAAAGAAGATCTTGGTGGAAATTTAAGGTCAGAGAGTTAAATATCGACGGAGCTTTGATTCAACATTTTTACCAGAGCAAGGACATTTTCGGGTGAGATCCAATCCATCTGTAAACATCCTGTTACAGATGTAAATAATTAAGCATAATCCTTAAAATTACTAAAGAAGGACAAATAATTTTCAGTTTCCAAACTAGAATTAATACTTTTTGTCCACCTCAGAACTATTTTTTTTTTGTTTATTATTGTTACATGTTATAAAGAATAAATTTTGTTGTTAAAATCTTATTTGCTTAAAGAAATATGTATATTCAAATATACTCACAATTCAGGTGAGAATTTAACAATTTCAAGTATTGCTTAACAATACTTTTAATAGTATTATAATATACGAGGCATGCTTCATAGGTAGGGTTCATTTAAGAATATCATTCACTTCAATAATTAAAATTACTCTTTAAATTTAATTGTTTTATTGTTATTTACATCAATGTACATTGTATTTTCTTTCGAACTTGCATCCCATGTATAGCGATGCTCAGTAGAGTGGATTGGTCAAATCAAGAATAATAACCTGCATCAGGAAGTCTTCGGTTGTAAGTGTCCAACTTAAGTCCAAACTTTAGGTAAAGTCCAGGGGTCTTGAGAAAAGGGGTTTTCGTATTACCGCTGAGCAGTTTATGGGGATAAATTTATTCTATAATTAAAAATCTACCTATCTCACCAAAATAAATGGGGTTGGTAGTTGGCGCCCAATAAAACACAAGATTATATATTATAGATTATCCAAGAATTAAATTAATACTTTCATTCAAAATATAGAAATAAATACACACATAATATTTTTTATTTTTTTTTCATTACAGTAGTTTTAATTTATCGAAAATAACAATATTATTCTACTTTATTTATATATAATTATAATGGCTATCATAAGAAGGCAAAGCATACACAACTGTTCGGAAACACTTGTGTTATTGTTCATAGTAGTTTTAATTTATCGAAAATAACAATATTATTCTACTTTATTTATATATAATTATAATGGCTATCATAAGAAGGCAAAGCATACACAACTGTTCGGAAACACAGGACCAGTTTGTAAACACATTTCCAGTAAAAGCTACAATAAATATTATTTTTAATATTTTCTAATGAACACCTAAAACTTAAAAATGTGCCGGCTCACTGTGCGTTGTCTCAACTCTCAACAAGGCGAAGGCAGACATCCAACTAAAAGAGCGCATGCGCAAGGAGTCAACTGCCTTTCCTTCTTTCTCCGGATATTCTTTACTTCCAAAGCGTAGATGGAGGATATGGCTGCGCCACTTGATGGCTGAAAAGCATTAGCTTTGACGCATCAAAACAGCAAAAGGAATTAGCAATTATCTTCACATTTTCTGTTGTGACCCTATCAAAAAATGACTTTATTTGTTTTTGAAAGGTTGTGTCTAGGATTATTTATAAGTCACCCTCGTCTCAGAACTGTGAAAATATACTTAAGGCCATATAAAGGTAATTGAAAATGAGCAAGTTTCGAGTTTTCATTAATTTTTTATATACATAGATTATCAAAATGTAAGGTTGATAATAATAAATAAGCATGTTCCCCACCTTTATCTTCCTTTTGGCTTAAGTCAAGTTTGTAAAAAATTAAACACTACCTAACCATCGCGTATTTCCTGAACGTCTGCAACGTATTCCAACTCTCTGGTAGGCGGCCCCCTTAATACACGGAACGTGCCAGAAGGGCAGAAGCGGCCCCACGGGTTGTCCACCCCAACGGGAGTGCAAAGGAAAACAAGAAACACAATACCGCGAGCCAAGCCATGCGGGCAGAGACGGCCCACAGGTTGAGGTCCCGAACCGGAGTTCCACAAAAATAATAAACCTAACTAGGTATCATTTCCAGGCCCACTAATGACCAGAACTATGGCTATCCCAGCTAGCTACCCCAGAGAATGAGAAATGATCACATAGGGTGAGACGCGAGATGCATTCCCTATAACTGCTAGTCCAAGGACTCAGCAGGAGATACGCGTGAGGCGCGAAAACCTAAATTCCTATCCTAAGCAAACATAACAATGCAGATAATGTTTCCGAGGTAACAAATAATTAATCCTAAGACCTATCCAAAAACATAGGCCTCTCCTAAATGTTCCGTAGTTATTAAATATATATATCTGTCCTTGTTACTTCCTCCTATCGAGCTGGGCTGTCGCCGTAAGCAGCATGTTCACCAATATATTCTAGTTTCCTCGAAGTGCGACGTCCGTCCCGTGGAAGGTTGGTGATAGCAGTCATATCTTTTTCAAGCGAGCCGGCGAATATATAGTATCCACAGCTAGGCATGATGAGGTGACCAGTGAGAAGTGGGGGGGAAATTCCATAATCATCTAGAAGGTTGACTCCCTGGGCCAACAAATCCAGAGCTTCTTTCAGTCGACTCGCGAACTTCGATGAGTGTGGAGCAACATTATCTATAGGCGCAGTCAGTCACTATTGCTGCGGAGCCTCTTCTGATGGGGCAGGGGTCTTCGAGGCAGAAATCCACGATGAAGGTATGTAAACAAAGTAAACAAGAGTTACAAGTCGAGTAAGTAGAAACTGTATATCAGTACAAAATGGTGATGGCTTGCTTCAAGCAGTTAATATTTATATTCTGAGAACTAGCAGCGCTAAACCTATTGAGCCCGTTACAATATATATAGCTATTTTCAATGTGGGGAGCATTTACCCCCTCTTGAGTTATGTATAATTTAACTTGTTGATGATTACAGAGGTAAAAAAAATAACCAAAAGGAAGATATTGGCGGATGCTACTGTAGACCTACACTTGTAAATTTCACACGCGCCAACCTTGGGGCTATATTGCCCAAACCATCAGTCATCCGCCACAGGGTGTTCAAGAACAAAGCCGTCATTTTCGTCTTGTCTGGTTTCATGGTAGTCACAGGTCGGGGTTCGAATTCTGATCGGATGTACTTAGGTCATGTTTTCTTAAACGTTCCCCCTCCCCACATACCTCACGAAAATGAAGATACATTTTCTCTAAATTCTACCTTAATACATCCCTGTCCCATTAGTGTCGATATAGTGATAATACATGAGTGCAAAAAATGTGGAATACGGTAAAACACACATGAATATAATTGGAACATTAACTGTCGACACAAAAACATCTTTTTATGCGACTATATAAAGCAATTAGGCCAGTGGGTCACTTTTCTCACTTTTAGTGACTATTCTATTTGTTAGTAACTTAAATAAACTTTTTTTTAAAACTCACTTTTAGATAATTTTATTAACAAATTTATAAGCCTTACTTACTTACTCATCAGCTTTAAGAGTTTTTCAAGAAGGAAGATCATCACTTAGTAACCTTATTCATAAACATTGAATCTAAGTATAAAATCTAATAGCTGCATAATATAGCCCGCTTGTTTGTGTTTGTTGTTGTTTTTTGCTACCAAAGTTTAAAGTGAATCTCAATTAGGAGAAACTGAGGGGTTTTCTTAAAAACGTATAGACTACTAATGGTTGTGTTCGATATTACCTTGCTGATTGCGGCTTATTGCTTTGGTGCTACATGGTCTAATGCTACTCTGACGATAGACTTGACTGCCAAGAACGAGTATATAGGTGTTTGATCCCAGTCGGGTACGATAAATGTGGTTTTTTCTGAATGATTTTCCACTCTTTCTCCTCAAGCAAATTTGGGCGTAATTCATTGAAATTCAACCTTCTTCATCCCTAACTGATAAAAGTAATTAGTACATAAGAAAATAACTCGGTCGGTTAGTAAGATACAGTGCAAGAAAAAATGTCATTCTATTATTATTTATTTATAATGTTTTCAAAAAAATGTTCACAACACAATTTTTGTTTTGAAATGATCCAAAGCCGTATTAATGTACAGCATTTTTATTTTCACTGTTTAGTTTTTAACAGAAGGAAGGTTTTGAGCGGATAGGTGCTTGTGTACCAGGAATATCTAACTGTATATAACTGAAATATAGTCAGCTATTTAATGTTTCTGAAGATAGGTTGATTGATGAGTAGAAGCTGATGAGTGTGAGGACACAATTCGTCAAATTAAAGAAGGTGTAAGATTAGACGAATTTTGGAGCCATTTAGTCACATTGTATAATCCAGCTGAAAACTTAAAATATCCAACGCTATGTAAAGTTGTAAAAGTGTACCTATTTATTTCCCATGGAAATGCAAATTTTGAAAGAAGGATTTTCTTTTTAAGTACAATCCTCACAGAATATTGGGCCAAAATGTCATAACATATATTAAGTGCATATCTAACTAGAAAAGATGCATCACAACTGTGTAGTAACTAGCCAGAGCTAGCGCCAATTACAAGACAGTTATTAGCTCTTGCCCAAGGTGCTCACAAAAGCTATCAAAATTACCTTCAAAGAAAGTAAAATAAGAATTGATCATAAAAATAGAAAAGAAAATTAATGCATTAAAAGAAGAAAAAGAAGAAATTACAATAATTTTTAAATATATTTTGGTGATTTTCATAAATTAACTTACACTTTGGTTCTAACTGCTATTTTTGGTAGGGGACAAAGAAAAATGCATTATATAAATGATTAATAGTTCTAGGATATTCTTGTCCTTTTTAGTCACTTTTAATCGCCTTTTAGGTCACGTTTTAATCACTCTTTTATAGTTTCTTGTTATTTTACTCACTTATTTGAAGACACTTCAGTACTTACATCCTTGTATAAAGACACAGAAAGAGGAAGGGGCGTTTCAAGCAAATGCACCCAACATTCACCTAACGAGAGATATAGAATGTGTGCATTTTCTAGCCTAGTCTTAAAGGTATTAGTTCCTAAAATAACAACTAGATCGCAATTTTGATTTAGCACTACTGCTTTCTAGTAGAGATTGTTGATAATATATCATATTGAGACCACCAACAGCCCATAGGTGTCGTGTTTTCCATAAATATATTGACACCACGGAAAATATAAGTTAAATACCATTTAACAAATTAAACAAGTATAAATTTAATATAAATAAAATTATAAAATATCTTATATATTTTTAAATAATATTCTAGCTTGTATATTAAAGAATATTTTCGTATCCTGGGTATTAATATCAAAAACATGTTGCTACGATACAGATCCTTGTTGCAGTTTAAATATATATTTTATTCCTATATATTTCAAGTCCTCGGTGGGCTAGTTGGTTGAGGCATGTAACGTTCTAGAGCTGGATGGAGAATTCTGTCGCTCGAAAACGGAACCATGTGATGCCACTAGGAAAAAAAAAAGACCGCGGACATTTTTTGTAAATTGTAGACACACATGTTTTACAAATGAGAAATACACGTTTGAATAAAGCTTAAATATTAGTAAAAATTGCACACGTAAATGTAGAAGGTTCGAGCCCAACCAGAATCAAGTGTTTTTTTTAACTTAATTAATTATCTTTCATTTCTTATCCGAGTCATGTGTCTCTCTGTATATAAGGTAATATTAATATCTCTAAATTCTATATGAATGTATTTATTCTATGGCATATCTAGTGCACAACATCTTACTACCCAAACCATCCATACGAATGTTTCACACCCTTAACACTATTTACCATACGAGTGAGTGTTTCTTGGTATGGCTTATGCTCATTCTGCTGATGAGCTTCACTAACATTATAACCGTCCAATAAAAATATAATAAAAAAATACTAAAGAGAAGACTGAGATATACATATCTATTAAATTATGATTCAATTGAACTTCATATTGATATCAAAAAATCTAAAATAAATATTCCATTTTATTTACGTATATAGGGCTATATACCTATAAACGTACTTAAACCCTGGCAAATCTCAACAAGTTTACCACAATCTTTTTGTTTAGTAATTTTTTTTCATTCCAGTCGTTTATTGTTACAAACAATTTTTTAGACAAAAGTAATATTTTTAAACTCAATCTTTTCATATTTTAAGTAAAAAAATCTCATCTTATGCTTTTCATTTACGATACATACTTTAAAATATACTATTTATTTTGTTATGTCTTATTTTCAAGTCAATTGGTTCATACACAAAAAAATATTTCTACTCAAGCTAGAAATTGTTGGTAAAATTTGCAAAAGATTTAAACATCCCAAGGTTTCTCTGATCGGAAAAATTGTGGATTGTTCTTGTGGTTTAAGTATCAAGGCCATAGCCATCCAATAATTTCAAGGGGGTTAGGTGGGCACATCCCCCAATTGCTGGAAGATAGAAAAAATTATAATTGATAAACAGTTTTAGACGCTTTTTGAAGTGTTTGCTTTTTTCATGGTAAAATAAACGCCTATCTGCCGAAGGCTATGGAACATTTTTAAATATTAAACAATTTTTGAAGCTCTGTAATGTGTTTTTTTATGGTAAATAGCTCCCCAAAATGCCGAGGGCTAGGAAAATTTCTTAATATTTAAAACACCTCTAAATGCTCTCTAATATCTTTTATGGTAAACGCCTCCTAATTTGATTTGTATTATGTATCTGTTTAACTAAAAAACATTTTTTTTCAATAAATTTAGTGTATCTAACTCCGTTGTTTTGAGAATGCTAAAAATATTTGATTTCTAAAAATAGGGCTTTTACAACAAATTTACCATTTAAGTACTTGTTTTGTGACAGTTCGAAAACAATGATTCACTATTTTCTTTTAATTATTTTAAGTTACTTATTAAATTAGCACTTGTCTAATTATATTATTTAGCCATACCCGTTTGGGTAAATGCACTTACGCTAATATGTAATTGTAGGTGATTGTGAAATGAAAATGGAGTACCTAGAGTTTAACGTGGGATCCGAACCATGTTGGAGGCCTGGCATTTCACACATTCACAAGTTGTGATTAATACAAGTCTTGTCAGAGGTTAAGGAAGGGTTTGGCAATAAGAAAAGTCCAGGCCGGGACGGAGGATTGAACCCCTGAACCCCAGCACAGAGGTCCGTCACTTTACCCCTAGACCACCAAGTCACCCTTAATTAATGTTATTTTGTAGGGTTTTTTGGAGGTATTTAACGTGCTCTTTCTGAACCAACTGATTATATCAACAAATGAATTATATAAAACTTACTTAAATCATAACAAACACAACATCCATCCCCCGGGAGTAAATTCATCACTGGGAAAGAAGTCCCACACATTTCACTAATTTTATACTTTTCAGTCATGTTGGGAATCGAATACAGGACCCTTAACTCAGTAGGCATACACGTCACAGACCGAGCTAAGGTGTCGGACCTTGTAGGTATTAAAATATCAAAAGTGAGACACATAACATGACTGGACGTATGAATACGTGAGGGTAGATGAATAATTTTATAGCTGTCGTAAAAGGTTCTTTCTATGCAAGTTATACTCTAGATTAAATACCCCTGGCCTAGACAATGGCGTAATCAGATATATAGTGTTGGGGAAAGGGTGGAGACATGAGAAGGCATCGACGTGATTATTTCTGTACTTTTTAGAGATATTTTTAATGTGTATAGGTTGAACCCGGTGGTTTGGGGGTAAAGTGCTCGCTCGCCTCAAGAGTCGAGGTTTGTGGATGCAAACCCAGCCGGGGTCAACGGATTTTTCTTGAGCGATAAAAATCCGTAAGCCTTTTCGATATCGTTAATAGAAATTCTCGTGAGCTGATGTAATCAGTCAATTCAGAAATTGCGCGTTCAATATTCCAATTAGATAAAACAATGTGTATAGCGGTACGCATTTTGAATATAAGGTCGTTAGCATGATATTACTTAAATAGCCTGTGGATTCGACAAGTCCTCAGTATTTAATGTACTTTAAACTTTCATTGAAACTATTCTCAATTTTTAGAAAAGGAAGTGTAGGCATAGAGCCGGCGAGTTCCACACTTTTAACCCCAACCTCCCACCAAGAACGCGCTATATAGACTAGATAATAATATTATTTAAAAATAAAGAAAGAAGAAGTAATTCCTACGTGGACGTTGTAAGAACCAATATCACCCCTTCTACCACCCCTTACCTCTCCTACAAAGGCCGGATCACAAGTCCAGACTAATGAGGACAAACTTCCCACTGACGTTGGCGTCTCGACGCACCTTCCCAAGGCGACGCCTCAGTTAATCGCAATTCACGGATCCCCAAGTTTGCGAGTATCCGCGAAAAGATGGTAGATAATCTGGGACAACTAGTTCTTACATTTCAATTAAACCGAGTATAGAGAAAGTATTACGACATTTATTAAAATTATCTTTATACTTCATGCAACACTCCCCCCTCAACAGTCCAGCTCCTTTGATTTCAAAAAATGTGTTTTTGTTCAATATTCTGTCTGTATACTTTTTAGTTCCTATTAAATAGTTAATCCGATTTTTTTCACATCAATATTTACTAAAATTTCTCTACCTAATCTGTGAGGGATGAATATGATCGAATAAACACAAGACTTAAAAGTGTTTTACCTGACGCAAAAAATATAAAAACGATTCTCTTATTTTTTTTTAATCTAACTATTTTTAAAACATTTAAGAAAACTTGTTAAAACCTTTAGATTTTAAAAATTAAGAGAATCGTTTTTATATAATTTTTATTTTAAAAGATTAATACTTCTGGGATATTCTTGTCAATTTTAGTCACTTTTAATCGCCTTTTATGTCACGTTTTAATCACTCTTTTATGCTTTATTGTTATTTTACTCACTTATTTGAAGACACTTCGGTACTTACATCCCTGTATAAATACACAGGAAGAGGAAGGTGTGTTTCAAGCTAATGCACCAACATTCACCTGACGATAGATATAGAGTGTGTGCATTTTCTAGCCTAGGCCTAAAGGTATTAGTTCCTAAAATAACAACTAGATCGCAATTTTGAGTTAGCACTACTGCTTTCTAGTAGAGATTGTTGGTAATATATCAAATTGAGACCACCAACAGCCCATAGGTGTCGTGTTTTCCATAAATCTATTGACACCACGGAAATATCTAAGTTAAATACCACTTAACAAATTAAACAAGTATAATATTTAAAATAAATAAAACTATAGAATATCTTATATATTTTTAAATAATATTCTAGCTTGTATATTAAAGAATATTTTCGTATCCTGGGTATTAATATCAAAAACATGTTGCTACGATACAGATCTTTGTTGCAGTTTAAATATTTTATTTTATTTCTATATATTTCAAGTCCGCGGTGGGCTAGTTGGCTGAGGCATGTAACGTTCTAGAGCTGGATGGAGAATTCTGTCGCTCGAAAACGGAACCATGTGATGCGACTAGAAAAAAAAAAAGACCGCGGACATTTTTTATAAATGGTAGACGCACATGTTTTACACATGAGAAACCAACGTTTGAAATAAAGCTGAAATATTGGTCAAAATTGCACACGTAAAGATAGAAGGTTCGAGCCCAACCCGAACCAAGTGTTTTTTTAATTTAGTTAATTTATTGTTAATTTCTTATCCTAGTCATGTATTCTCTCTCTATTTAATGTAATATTAATATCGCTAAATTCTATATAAATGTAGTTATTCTATGGCATATCTAGTTCGCAACATCTTACTACCCAAACTATCAATACGAATATTTCACCCTCCTTATCTCTTGAGAACAAGCTAAGCTCACGCTTAAGGTGCGGTCGACAAGAGCGAAGTATTTTTACAGATTTTATATAATTGAAATTTTTTGGCCAAATATATCAAATATTTCTCCAGTAGCAACATTAAATTTAGTTTTCTGCACATTCTAGTATTAACAGAACATGAATATCTGTCAAGGGTGTCCTGGAATTTTGTCAAAACTTTTTAAATAAAGAAAAAATATTTCAACAAAATTCTAAGACACCCTTGACAGATATTCAAGATCCATAAGCCTGTGTAGAAAACTAAACTCTATGTTGCTACTGGAGAAATATTTGATTTATTTTAGCCAAAAAAAGTAATGCTATAAAAACTGTAAAATTACTCGCGCTCACTTCTACCATACCTTAAGAAATAACGAGTACTTCTAAGTCAGGGGTAAGCAGCCCACGGCTCGCATAGCACGAGTGGCATACGAAAACATTATCAAGTCAAGAATTTTGGACTAGACGCTAAGGTGCCTTAAACATAAGGCTATTTTAGAAGGTAAATCCATTCATCCCCTTCTTTAAGGCCTTATATCTCGAAACCAATGACGAGTAGGGATACTTATAACTATATGGGGTGAAAGAAAAATATATTCTATATAAAACCCGCCAATTGTGGATGTGACAAAAATTTTTGACTAGATGCTGGAGCGCCTTAACCCATTAAGGCCCAACTTTTTTTAGTATAGAATATTTTGGTTTTTCATACAAATTTTACTTGTCTGAGGTTAAAGGTTAATAAAAAATCAATTTTTTGTTTACTTGCATATGTTGTATATTAGTTATGCTATGTTCCCATATGGGAACGGTGGATCTGAATGATTACAGGTTAATAATCATCATCATGTTCCCATATGGGAACTGTGGTCCTGAATGACTATTAGTTTTTTATCTTATACTAGTGTCATATATATTATTGCAGCATGAATGAAACTTATCAAACATAAATATAGATAATTATACAAAATTATATATTTTCACTTACATCAAAATTATAATTAAATTTGTGATACATTTTATAAAAATAGCTAAATAAAACTTATAAAATCAACATTTATGAGTATAATATACTCGTAAATACTATCTATTGATACAAAACATATACAAATTAATACAAATTAAAACATAAAATATGAAAGTGCTCTATAAATAACTTTTGTCTGTGAAAAAGTCATAACTCAAGTAAATATCTAACAATAATTTATGTTAATCTATGAACTTATCGTAATATTTATAACATAATAATAATAATAATAACACAGGCCTGCAAAATTTGGATTGTTGAAAATTGTTTTTAATGTAGTGGGTGATTCTTATGTTTTTTGGTGTGCTGATTTCAAAAATGATCTCCGATCTTCTCTATCACGTAAGGATGTTTCACAAATTGGATATCAAAATATAGAAAAAGGGCTCAGTTTATGTATAATGGTTAAAACTTATTTATTTAAAAAAAATAAATAATAGTTTTATTTACAAAAAAAAATTAAAGCTAAGCCATTCTCAACACTTACCAAGACTTACAAGTCCTTATACTGCCTTTTTCTTTTATTCTCAAAGCTCCTTTTTGAGCTTTTTCTCTTGTAGACAGCTTTCGGCTCTTCTCTGTACAGCATCCAACAGTAGTCTGCCATCATGTTGATGTTCCATCTGCCTTGGTATCTGCGTTCCATCTCCTTGATGTCTTGATGGAATCTTTCCCCTTGCTCTTCACTCAAAGCACCAAGATTTTTGGGAAAGTAGTCCAAATGGGAATTCAGGAAGTGCACTTTCAAGCTCATCGAACAACCCAAGTCCTTGAATTTGATGAGCATGGTTTACACTATGAACTTGAAGTTGGGGTCCTTATTTTTTCCAAGAAATTTCGTTACAACTTCTCTGAAAGCTTTCCAGGCATATTTTTCAAAAACTTCCATTTTTGTTTCAAAGACTTCGTCTTTCAGAAGTTTCCGGATATCTGGACCGACAAAAACACCTTCTTTCAGTTTCGCTTCTGACAGTCCAGAAAACTTGTTACACAAGTATTTAAAACACTCTCCTTCTTTTGAGAGAGCCTTTACAAACTGCTTCATTAAACCAAGCTTGATATGAAGAGGAGGCAGGAGGACTTTTCTTGGATCAACCAAGGTCTCCCTTACTACATTTTTGCTTCCAGGTTCTAATGTAGTCCAACATGGTCAGTCCTTTTTAACCCAGTGCTGCCTTTATCCTGGCTATCCCATTCACACAAGAAGCAGGGGTACTTAGTGTAACCTCCCTGCTGCCCAAGAAGCATGGAAAGTACTTTAAGATCACCACATATAGTCCATCCATGATCATTGTAATTCAGTTTGGGAAGAATTAAGGCTAAATTCTCGTAGAATTCTTTCAAGTACACAGAATGCCCTACTGGTACGGAAGCATATTTGTTACCATTGTGAAGAAGCACTGCTTTGAGGCTTCTTTTTGACGAGTCAATAAAGAACCTCCACTCGTTTACGTCATACTGTATGTTAAACCTCACCATCAATCCAGGTACATTGCTACAATAAACCAGGTCACCATCTTGAGATAAGTATGGAATAAAATACTTTTCTCTGTTTCTGAACCATGAGAAAGAGGTACCTGGAGCTAATAAGTTCTTTTCTTCTAGCCTTGATCCTAACAGTTCTGAAGAATCTTTAGGAAGACCCAAGTCTCTGACTAAATCGTTCAATTCAATCTGTGAAAAAAGTTTGGGCTTGCTGCTCTCTGAAACATCTTGAAATTCTTCGTCAAAATCATGGGCCTCCTTATCAGAGTCATCGGGAATCTCCTCTAGTTTATCTAGAGATGTAAGTATGGGTATTCCTGGGCCATGAGGTACAGGACGCATAGCCGATGGAAGGTTTGGATATAAAATGTCTCTCTTATTTTTTAAATTGAACCCCTTAACGTTACACGAACAAAAGTAGGAGTCATCACTGTGATTTTGGAGTTCCCTCCAGATCATTGGGACCCCAAAACGAAAGGATTGTTTCTTACCTTTTGACCACTATCTGAGTTCTTCTACACATATAGAGAACACTTTATTTGGGGCCCACGACTTATCCTGGTCACAAAGTTTCACACCGAAATATGCATAGTACACTTTTTCAACAAAATCTGTAATGTTTCTTTGCTGTTTCTTTACTACAAAGTCCCCAAAAATGTAACAAAAACTGTTAGCTGAATTAATACAAGATCTTGAAGCCATTTATCACACTTAAAATCAGATTAAAACCACAAATAAAACTCAACAGCTGATGGAAAAAAACTTGAGCAGAGATTTTACACTGTATGTGACAACCTTGTCTCTCAAAGATTGAGTTAAAACTGAGCAAACATTCAAAGAAATGAAATGAAAGAATGTGGGGAGGGGAAAACAAAAAAGAAGTGAATCATCACTTTTATCCCTTAGTCTTAATATGAAGAGGGGAAAACCAAATGAAGTGAATCATCACATTATCTTAATCACTGTCTTAAGAAACTCAGTAAAAATGTTTCTAAAATTCTCTTTATGACTCATGGCACTGCCACTCATTGTTCCCAAATAACCCCCCCCCTTCCATCCCTCCTTCCCCTCTCTATTTGAAACCTCTTTATTATAATACACCTTGATCAGATGAAGGCTAAATTTTTTTTTTAAGATATTAAATTTTTTGCTTAAAAGCTTAATACACAATAAGGGTTGAATATTAAAATCTAAAATTTGAGTTTGTCAAAAACTGTTACGTGATGGAATTTTTTTAACTATTTTTACTGAAATCAGCACCCAAAAATCTATAAGAATCAGTGTTTAGATTAAAAAAATAAATTTCATTGCAGGCCTGTGTAATAATACACTGAAATATTAAGTATAGTGATATAATAATGAAAAATTCACAAGTAAACAATATGGAATTTAAATTTTCATATAGAATACAATGTAATACCAAATATAATAATAAAGAAAAATCTACAAACTACATAATCAATCTTATTTTTTATGGAAATCCACAAAACAGTTAGCGTGCATTTCAACATTACATTTTAGACATTTCATCCGGAAATTCTTTTTACACAACCCACTCCTAGTATGCTTCTCATTTTTTTGTTATGAAATGTCCCTTTTTGTCAAATCGAACTTCTGGTGTCTCTCTCTTATCTATAGGTGGTTTCAGTCGAATTGGTCTGCCAACAGATGGACTGCATTTGTACTTCTGTACGTAGGGGAGAGAAATACACCTTGTAAAAACTAGAATATTCAGAGGCTCAACTCTATTACTTCAAGTAAGACGATACATCTGCCAAGCATTGTTGACAGAAACATTATGGGAAATGTTAATAACTGTTAGTGCCACTTTTTCCCTCTTATCTGTATCCTCAGTTTGGCAATGTTCTCGTCCATTCAATCTACTCCTCCCATGTGTATATTGTATAGTGATATACAATGAGGTTGATCAATGGACACATGTTTCTTGGCGGCTTGGCTGTGTCTTCTAGTTTTACCTATCGGATTTACACGAGCTAGAGTAGATGCTACTGTAACAGCATTGTTGTCATTATAGCGAACTAATGTTATTCCAGATACTTTATCAGTCATTTGAATATGAGAACCTCTAGTCAATTTATTGAAAACTTTTACATCTGTCAGTGGTGCGTTTTCAATTATATTGTTTCTAACTGTTCCCGTTCTATTACAGCTTTTTTTTGTTTTCAATTAACTCAGTAACTTTACAGAGGTAAAGAAATTATATATATAAAAAAAATTGTTTCTGCCGGAATCTTATTTCTAAGTTATGTAACAATTGATCCACCAACACCAAGCTCAGGAATTGTGTTGCCAGTACTCGCTCCGGCATACTACACACTTTGTATTAGGTAACCTTACCGTGAGCAGAGGTACCATGCTTTATATCCAAAGCGAATCGGCTTTCCTTGATTATGTTGTTTAGCACCGTTCTTTCCAAAACACGGTATCATGGCTTCATCTACACACAAGTTTATTTCACTATAAATTTTTTTAACCATCTTTCATTATGGAGCTTTTGCCAAAGGGGAGACACTTAGCAAATTTATCGTCATCCAAATTGCTGTTATCACATACATGTAAATTTCTCATAATAAGAAGGAAGCGATTTCTAGACATGGCTGTCGAGATCACTTGGTTGTTCACGTCAGGAGTTTGCACCCAGTACATTTTTACTCTTGGCACAGGACTGTAGCCACTAATGAGCAAAATTCCGATGAACACACTACCTCCTCAAATGTCAAATTTAAATTATGTTCACCTTTCTGTAAAACATACAAATTGGTCATATCACGAATTAAACTTATTATTTCGGTATCATAAAAAAGTTCAAAAAGTTCAACAGGTGAATTTTCATGATGAGTGAGCCATTTTGGAAGCTCCCATGTTCCTAAAGAACTAGAATTAATGTCTTCTGGTATCCATTCTCTTTCTACTATATTTATTTTGCTTTTTTTCTTACCTTGAGTTACAATTTGTTTTTGTCTTTTAGCTCCAATTGTAGATGAAGTATTGGCTTTATTTTGATGTAGTGTTTCTGCTGTCACTGTTTCTTTGACCAAAATTCCTTATTCTATACGAGTGATGGTTGCTTCAACACCCGCTGTTAACTGACTAGTCGATAGACGATTTAGATCAGCTTCATTCTCCTCACCACTGTCTTCATCAGCTGCAGCATATTAAGTGGAGGTGCCACATATATTCTAGCATTACATATATCATTATCAGTCTCAAGTAAGTGTGCTATTTCATCTACTGTCAATCTTAAACATAAAAACAACATCATTTAACATGGGTCCTTTCAGGACCACCGTTACCATAGGGGAACATCATATTTTATGAAGAAAATTTGAAAAACTTAGAAATATTATACAAAATTACTTACTAATAGTGTAAAAGTATGATATTTTATAAGAAAAATACATAAATAAAAATCAATTAACTGTAGTAAATAACAAAAACTACTTACATTTTATGAGAAGCCATTGTTGAAATTTTTTGTTCAAAAGGTTATGTTGCGTTTTGTTGTGAAACAGCCGAAATTTCTTTAGCACCTATAGCAGGAACAGTGCGACCAACTCTTCAGAAATAGAATAAAAAATACCACCTTCTTACAAAACATTAAAAAATAAAATTATAAATTTAAAGTTCCCTTATGGGAACAGTGGTCCCTAATGGGTTAAACACAGGGCTATTTTAGAAAGTAAATCCATTCAGTCCCCACTTTAAGGCCTTATATCTCGAAAACAAGGACGAGAAGGGATACTAATAGTTATATGGGGTGAAAGAGAAATCTTTTCTGTATAAAATCCACCATTTGTGGCCATTTTATACAGTAAACTCAATCATCTCCTTCTTTGAGGCTCTGTCTGCCATCTCTTATTTAATTCTGTACTACCCTTGGTGCCTACTACTATCTCTGTTCAAAATATGAACTTTATTTTATTCTAGTTCAATTTTTTTTCTTGTGTTGGCTATCATCGGTTAGGTTATTGTGGATGTGGAATAATTAGGTCCAGTAAGCAAGCAGACAGCTTCGTTGGCCGTTGTGAGTAGATTTGAAATAAACCGTTACGGTTAATAGAAAGCTTGTGTATCGATGTATTGGATTGTGCCACGACACAGCGCTATGATTCGAAAACATCAATCGGGAGGGTTAAATAAATATTATATTATATATATCCACTATAAAATAAAATATGTTGGTAATCCACCGTTTTAAGTTTTCGTTGCAATGCATCATGGGTCAACATAAAGTGTGTGAGTTGCTGCATCACTGAAGCAGATTCTGCTTTCTATATTCAATGAACGTGTGAATCAAGTTTTACTTGGAAATAAGGGCAAGTCCGAAGTCAAAAAATAAGTTCGGGGGAGGGGGGGGAGGAGGTTTCATGAGCACATCCCTCAATTTCTGGAGGCTTAAAAAAATTATAAATGATAAACAATTCTAGAAGCTATCTGAAGGAAAATTTCTAAATATTAAACACCTCTAGAAGTTATCTGAAGTGTTTTTCATGGTAAAATAACACCATAACTGCCGAAGACTAGAAAAAATTATAAATATTTAATAACTTTAGAAGCTCTCTGAAGTGATTTTATGGTAACACAGCCCCCTAATTTGTACTTGTGCTTTAATTTTGATATATTTTGAAACATAAATAAAGCCATATATATTTTATTCATAAAATTACGGGGTGTTTGAACCCTCAACCTCCCCGACTACGGCCTTGAATCAGGAGTAGTGAATGCCTGCACTCGTTGAATATGGTATGGGTACAGCAACTGTTCACGAAGTATTCTCCAGACCACACTGACACTTGTCATAGCTGCAATTCTTCTCACACTAGTTCTTGGATTCTATTCCACTCTTCTCAAAGCACAAACTTCTATATCGGGTGTAGAAACACTTCTAGAATGCCCGCGAGTCATAACACAGGGTTGGAAAGAGCCATCTTCACAAGGTCATTGTTGGATTTTCTCAAATAATGTATGGAACGTAATTGTGTGAGTGTGATATGTTTACTCGTAGAGGTGACGTATGGAAGCACCATTTCTAATGAGACGGCCATAATTAAAATGCATGTCTGCCATTTCCACGTTAGAACGATAATCTATCTTTATTGACCTCTTAGGACACAATTTAACAAACACTCCCACAGTAACATACGAGGGGCGGCTAATAATTAATACACAGTTGCATGTAACAGGGAAACAAAACAACAGCACGGCGCATGCTGCCATCTTGTGCTACATACTCGTACTACAAACATTACAACAGTCGCTGTCCCACTCCCTCTCATTTTCTGTCAGTCGCCATTGGTATGGAGTCGAGTACGCCAGCTATGTCAACGCGTCTAAAACAACGTGCAGTAATTGGATTTTTAACAGCTGAAAAAGTGAACGCTAGTGACATTCATCATCGTCTAAAAGCCGTAAATGGTGATTAAACTGTTGATCGAAGTACTGTGAGTAGGTGGGCAATAAAGGTTTGTGCATCGGAAGCTGATAAAGCGAATATTGAGGATGAACCTCACAGTGGTCAACCAGTTTCTCTGACTTATCAAGCACCAAAAGGAGGGGGATGAATTGATTCAAAATAACCGTCTCATCCAAGTCCGTAGCCAGCCAATAATTTCAGAGGGGGGGGGTTGGTGGGAACATCCCCCAATTGCCAGAAGCCAGAAAAAATGCTAAAGGATAAACAGTTCTAGAAGCTATCTGAAGTGTTTTTTTTATGGCAACATTACCTCTTAACTGCAGAAGGCTAGGACAATCTCTGAATATTAAACACCATTAGAAGCTCTCTGAAGAGCTTTTTAGGTTAACACAGCCCCCTAATTTGTACTTTTATCTTAATTTTGATATTTTTTGAACCATAAATAAAGTATATATATTTTGTCCATAGAATTTTGGAGGGGGTTTGAACCCCCAAAACCCTCCCCTGGCTACGGCCTTGGTCTCATCACATAACAATGCATCGCCACCCGGATAGGCATATCGAAAGAACGAGTATGACATATTATTGCACAACTGGGCTACAATAGAATCTGTTTGTGGTGGGTGCCACGCAAACTCACAGAAGAGAACAAAAACAACGAAAGAATGTTGTGAACAGCTTCTGAAACGTTATCGTGAAGAAGGAGATGACTTCCTTTTCATTATTGTGAAGGGAAACGAAGATTGGGTGCATCAATACGACCCAGAATAAAAACGGCAGAGGGAATATCGGCACTATGGTTCACCACAATCAAAAATATTCAAAACACAACCCTCTGCAAAAAAATAAATATCTTGACAGTTTTCTGGGATTCCAAACATGTTTACGTAAGTGATTGACTACCTGGAAGCTGGGTCGACCGTGAATTCTGTGCGATACATAGAGACGTTAAAACACCTTATAAGACGTGTGTGTCATGTTTGACAATCCACGGAACAGATAATTTTGCAACGCAATAATGTTCTACCACACACATCGCGTGCAACCGCCGAGGCTCTTGTGAAGTTGAAATTTCAGCTCATTCCCCACCCTCCATATTCACCAGATTTGGCACTATGTGATTTCCACTTCTCTCCATATTTGAAGAGGGATATCAAAGGTATTCATTTCACCACGGATAATGAACTGAAAGCCGCAGTGAGCTCGTGGATCAAGGAAAGACCGCCTGCATTCCTCATTGACGAGATGAGAAAACTGGTTCACTGTTGGAAAAAATATGTAGCTGTAAATGGTGACTATGTGGAAAAAATAAATGTAACTTTTTGTAGCAAATAAAATGTACTTTTATGCCATATTTGTTTCATTTGACTATCTCTTTTCATTTGCGAGCTATGAGCGATTGTGCATTACTTTTCAGCCAATCTTCGTAGCTCCGAGTAATGTTATTCCGATCATTGTTGACCCTGTTTTATGTTAGGTAAACAAATGTTGGTCTAATGCTAGTGCATGTGTACGTTGGTAAACAAACGCAGGTTCTATGTCTACAAATTGGCCCAGTTAAATTAAATTACAAACACAAACATATTAAATTGTCTGTATGTCTGTGTGAGTTTGTTCGTGGACCTGTATTTACTGAGACTTTTTTTTACTCAGTTTAATGAATATTTCAAGATCCTAAGGGTCTGAACCTTTTGTTATAACACCCTGTATATTATTTTCAAAAGTGTTGTGCTAAGAAATATCAACAAAAATATTAGTAACTTAAAATAATCCATCCCAAATAGATAAGATATAAAAATTATCACTACCAAAAATAATATTCTAATACGTAGCGTTTATATTCTAAATAGACATTTATTTATAAAATTAAATTAGTTTACAAATTACCCTCTACAGTGGCCGAATGGTCTAAGCTTTAAGGCTTTACTCTCATGATTGACTGGCCTGATTAAAATGGATAGATTGGGGTTCAAATCCCGGTTGAGTGTGATGATGATGGCTTTTCTTTAAATGGTTTCCCACTCTCCTTCCTCGCAAATGCGGTTAAATTACCTCTAAAGCGCTTTCGTCCACATCCAAAACACAACTAGATTAATTATCATACATGTGTATAGCCTGAACAGGTTGTAAAACGCGTTGATAAAAAATATGCAAAGAAAATAAAAATACATATTTATAAAGTAATGGGAATTTCAAAATAATCTGGAATGACTATGTTCTTTACAGAGCAGTTGTAAGTTCTAGTGAATGTAGATCATAATTCTATAATTTAATTTATTTGTTACTATGCAGGAGCGTCCGACATCTGATGAATACTCAATGGTGTGCAGGTTTTCAGTTACATCCTCTTTCTGAGATTTGAGGCGTTCATATTTAAATCCAAAAGCGTCATTAAGTTAGGCTGTAATACAGAAATCTCACTTTAGAAATAACATTTTTCCAAAAATAGTCCACTATTTATATATTTCTACAATAAATAAGCCTTAAGTAAAGATAACTAACTCTGGCACAGCTACAAAAAAAATATTAAGTTGGATTTACGGTCATTTCAACAACTCGTCCATAAGCGTTTATGCAAAGCTAATTAATTGATTTAATGGAAGCTCACTTGTTATAATGCGATTGACTAAGCATTTTGGATTAATTTTGATGATGTGGTACAATGAAGTTAATTTCTGTTTTATTACTAGCGTGTCAAGCCATTCTGTCAAACATTTTAAGCGCTACGCTTTGGCTTATAAAATATGTTACTCTTTTCAACTGTTTAGGTGAGAAATGTGTTGTGGTTATAGAGGTTTTATTAAAGTTTTTAAAATATAATATTGTTCCGTCCAGGACATACCATGTCATATTTAATCATAGGGATCATAGCTTTATAACTGAGAGGAAATGTGCTCTAATTTGCGTTAAGAGAAAGTGAAAAACCGTTTAGGAAAATTAATCTTAAGCCACTCGATAGGTATTATAACCCCGACAAATTTGTCACCATCAAACCACACTAGAAGAGACCGAGCACTTTACCCCATTCCCCTCATGCAAACTCAATTGTTGTTTACCTGACTTCGAGATGATCTTAAAAGGTTTATAGCTATCCTGGTTCGTGTCAACTATGTGCCAGCTCCGTAAGCTGCTATTATCCTATACTTATTATTATTATTGCTCAGGTGCTTGATAAAAATATAGTATAAGTATTATTGGTGACTGAACCCAGAATTAAAGTGAACTCCTTTCGTACCAAATAAAGGATAGGAATACTTGACCACAATTATACTTTATACAACAGTAGCCGTCGTCCTCAGCAGTACTACTGAAACCTTTCATGAATATCAGGAGCCATCGTCCTCAGCAGTAATACTGAAACCTTTCATGAATATCAGGAGCCATCGTCCTCAGCAGTACTACTGAAACCTTTCATGAATATCAGGAGCCATCTTCCTCAGCAGTAATACTGAAACCTTTCATGAATATCAGGAGCCATCGTCCTCAGCAGTAATACTGAAACCTTTCATGAATATCAGGAGCCACCGTCCTCAGCAGTAATACTGAAACCTTTCATGAATATCAGGAGCCGTTGTCCTCAGCAGTAATACTGAAACCTTTCATGAATATCAGGAGCCGTTGTCCTCAGCAGTAATACTGAAACCTTTCATGAATATCAGGAGCCGTTGTCCTCAGCAGTACTACTGAAACCTTTCATGAATATCAGGAGCCATCTTCCTCAGCAGTAATACTGAAACCTTTTTATGAATATCAGGAGCCATCGTCCTCAGCAGTAATACTGAAACCTTTCATGAATATCAGGAGCCACCGTCCTCAGCAGTAATACTGAAACCTTTCATGAATATCAGGAGCCGTTGTCCTCAGCAGTAATACTGAAACCTTTCATGAATATCAGGAGCCGTCGTCCTCAGCAGTAATACTGAAACCTTTCATGAATATCAGGAGCCATCTTCCTCAGCAGTAATACTGAAACCTTTCATGAATATCAGGAGCCGTCGTCCTCAGCAGTAATACTGAAACCTTTCATGAATATCAGGAGCCGTCGTCCTCAGCAGTAATACTGAAACCTTTCATGAATATCAGGAGCCGTCGTCCTCAGCAGTAATACTGAAACCTTTCATGAATATCAGGAGCCATCGTCCTCAGCAGTAATACTGAAACCTTTCATGAATATCAGGAGCCACCGTCCTCAGCAGTAATACTGAAACCTTTCATGAATATCAGAAGCCATCGTCCTCAGCAGTAATACTGAAACCTTTCATGAATATCAATGGTAATTTTGATTCGATCAATAAGTTAACTACCTTTAAGATATTGTGGTTTGAATCCCTGTAGGGTGTTTATATATCAAAATCAGGTGGGCTGGAACGGATTTTAAAGATACTACCATTATAGTTCCAGGTACTAAGTAAACCAATTTGTATATAAAGTTTATATAAAATATACATTTATACAAACGTACATACTTAATCACGCAGTTTGCTTACGGGGTAAACTAAGAACTGTGATTATACCTCAAATATCAGCTGAGTACTTAATCCATCCACACTAACTTTTTCTTCACACTTCCCTATCCTCGCATACTCCCTTCGATTCAACAACATCCATACACCGAGTCAGACATGCTCTTTTATTCTTAAAACTCTTGATGTTTCTTTTTTCACACATTAGTCTACAATATTTAATCACGTTTTACATGGCCTACCCCTTCATTTTGATCCACACACTATTCTATCATATATTTTCTTCGTAACCAGATCCACACTCATACTTTCAACATGCCCAAACCGAATTCTATGATTCAATACCTCTCTCTGCATAGGTGTCATTTTTAATATATTCGAATTTGATTCAGTTACGGCTGATTTTCGTAATTATATTGATCATGCTCCAATTTTCGCCTTTCATATATACTTAATTGTACAGCATTGCTATGTTACATTCTATATATAAGAAGTTTTATTCAAAAATTTTAAACTATATAATCTACGTCTTATTTTGACAATCTTGTTATACACATGATATAGTTTGACAGACATAAACATTCAACTATTAAACTGCAAGGGTCAAAAAATAAAAAGATGAATTAGTTACAACTTGTTTATGAAGTAGAGCGCAGTTGTGTTGACGCAGTCAAATATAAGTTGTCAAGTCTATAATTCGTGAAGTAAGCTTAACCGATATTGACATATTAGAACATATATTTGCTAAATAATATTTACACATGATAGTTACTTGAAATTAAGTATTTTTATTTTCTAATATTTGCAGACTTTAAACAACAGTTGTAAAATATTTTTCCTGACTGATTATTTAAAAAAATAACAACATCCGATTTCCGAATTTGTAAGGATAAAACTATATGATTTATAAGGGGAATGTCACAATTGGGTCTGATCACTATAAATATGATATTGAAGGAAAATAATTAATATTTTTAACATTTCAAGTATAGGAATACGTGCATCGAAAGTATATTAAAGATTCTAGTATGTATTGGTATCTAAAGAAAAGGCACTAATTCGTATCCGAATGTCACATTTTCTGTTGATTATGTGCAAATTTAATACACACCCTTAGAACATTTATACTTATATAGTAATACTATTTTCTTGCGCGATAAAATTCCGTAGCACAACTTCCTTCGGAGAGGATGCAAAGCCGTTGGCTCTATGTCGACTGCTGCATGTAAAAGAACTCTGGAAGGTATGTGAATATATTTTTCCTGCAAAATTGAAAGGTCCTTTTGCTCTTGATCCCAGACATTCTCGTGTGCTGAGATAGACAGCCTATTTAGAAATTGCACGTTAAATACCCCAACTAAATCAAAGATTTGTTTCATTATAATAGCGTTTTTACAATATTATACATCGAATCACTAAAAGAGGGTCCGGATACTTGTCTAGCTTTTTTCCGAACGCAGCAGTAGGAACCTTAAAGCTAACTTTCACTGTGTGGGACTTACAATCAGGCCTTGACAGGATCCCAAATTTTGGGAAATTTCGGGACATTGTTGTTATTATTATTATTATCATTATTATTATTATTATATTATTATTATTATTATCACCGCGTACTACTGACCGTTCGGTTTGTACGCACTTACGCTAATGTGTAATGGTAGGGTGATTGTGAGATGAAATGGAGGACCTACAGTTTAACGTGGGATCCGAACCACGGTGGAGGCCTGGCATTCCTCACATTCACAAGTTGTGATTAATACACGTCTTGTCAGAGGTGAAGGAAGGTTTCGGCAATCAGATAAATCTGTGCCGGGACCGAAGATTGAGCCCCGGACCCCCAGCACAAAAGTCTGACACCTTACCCCTTGACTGCCAGGTCACATTCGGGACATTGTATGTTCCCGGGAACTCGGGTGGGGAAAAATATTTCCTGGGATTATTTGAGAAAAAATTAGTAGGATAAAGGGTTTCAATAAAAGGACGATTTATCTATACTACGTTTGTACTTAATGTTAAATAAGAGTAATATTAATTTATTAAAAGTTAAATTAACCTCATCTTTCGTTAAGAAAACAGATACGGTACTCAAAACTTCAGTAGCTTTTATTTTACAACTAGTCAATCAACTAAACTGAGCGCAATCAAATAACAGAACTACACTAGGCTACATAAAATTGATGTTAATATTAGTTAACCCAGAATATATTCAAGACAGGAAAGCGTTTACTTAGCGCAAAATAATGACAAAGTTGTTTTTAAATACCAAACTATGCATAAAATACACCTTCAAACTAATTTAAATAAAAACACTTCTACTACATTCATATTATTATTTAGATAGGTGTACTTTTTTTTGCATCATAGACAATAGCGGTTGGATGAACTCATATTTTTTGAGTCCAACAGCGCTTTTTGTAAGAAATTTAGTAATTAATCATAAGAGGTAACCGGGCGCACTGGCTCATTTAAGAAATACTTTTGGTATTCCTATGGACAAGATTGAGACTCATTTTATTTATTCAAAACAGTTTGAATATCTTGATGTTTTACTGTATAAGTAGTAGTCATTAAAATTCGTGCCATGAAAATTTTTATTTAATAACTTTTTTAGTCACTCTTAAACTCCATTTTTAGAATTTATTATATATTTATATATATATATATATATATATATATATATATATATATATATATATATACACACAACAAAAACAATTAATTAAAATTACACAACTATATCAGTTGCATTAAGCCTAGGTTTTTTATTTTACCTTACTAAACACTCGTTGGACAAAATAATATATAGTATTTAATTGGTAAAATAATAATAAATTATTACAAATATTTTGAGTTTGGTGTTCCTATTTATTTCCTTTGAAAAATTCTACACAATTACAGAAATTAAATTTATTGTTCAGAACATAACACCAACCGATTCCGTGCTTTCGTCCCATTTTTCGACCCTATTGAAAAATATTTTTACATCTATCACTACATTTTGAATTAATATAAATTATATAATTTGATCCATTTCTGACCAAACTGCCAAAAGCTTATTTGAGAATTTTGTTTTTGCATGAATAACAAGGCTAATTAGGCTAAAATTATAAATTTAAAAAATAAATATAATTGTAAAGTGAAATATCACTTCTAATACTTCCCTTGCTTCTCATTCCGTTCGCGTGGGAGATTGTTACTTCCCGCCCGAAAATTTCATAAAGTCAAAATTTCATTCCCGCGAAGACCTTGTTACATTACAAAATATAGTTTGTTTCGGTGGAAATCCAGTACCGAAGTTTAAATACTCATATGATTAGAAGTATTGATACAAAGGTATCGTGTTAAAGTTTTAGTCATGAAACGTAAAATATTGGTAATGGTAAAATATCGATACTTATTCCAAATTCTTACTGATATTTTCTGATATCATATATCATATTCAATTATCAAGTCAAGCATTCAAGTAAAGCTTATGTAAAGTCCTACAATTGAAAGCTTCTTAATGGTGGAACCCACTTAATTTTGATCACTTGTTCATTGAAATAGGGTTATTTTGTAACCATATATAGATCGGAGCAAAGTGTACCTATTCGGATATTCATGACTTACGATAACGTGATCTTTCTTGAATTTGCATTTTGTAATCTGATGTTACATCGGGATCCCCCAGACGTATGTTATATTGACCTCTCGGCCTCTGTTAGTCAGATGAACACCTGCACTACGCTATAACTAATTTAATTACTGTAAACACAGCAGGTCTAGTAATGGAGGGAAATGACGCCGACCACTGGCTTGCGTTGAACATGTTAACGTAAAGTGATCGATGTGGGGTCTGATATAGATCAATCAAAAGTCACGTGGGGAGAAATTGTCGAGCTATTTTCAGATTAACGGCTCATGAAACTTATGTCATAGTAATGTATCCGTAGTCTCTAATTGAGTCATATTAAAGTGAACGGAATTATTTTTAGAATATATTAGTCGTACACAAATGATTAATGTCCTGATGAATATTTACGTTTAATGTGCCCCGAAACCAAAAATGTAGAGTTCACAATTTGTTTGTATGTTACTTTCACAAATTTGAGTTGTTTTGATATATTTTGTTCAAACTTGATACTTTAGATGTAACCTCGGGATGTTTTATTCTTTTATTTTGACCCTAGCCTTGATGAGTAATTTTATGAAATCCAAAATTTTTGAAAATAGCTTTAACAATTTTATTTAAAATATGTATCTGTGAAGCGTTTGACCTCTCAAAAATCACTGTATACTAAAAATTCGTTAAAGGTTAGCTTGATTATGAGTGTGTTTATAAAACTCGAAATATTTTGAAAATGGTTCTAACGAAATTTTATAAAATCAATATCTGGGAGTGTCGACATATAAAATAAAATTGTATACTTGTTTTTTCGAGGGAAAAAATTATTTTAAAGGAAGCTTACTGATGGCCAATCTTTTTTAATTCAAGATATTTTATAAACGATTTTAGGTATTTAATTGAAATTCGGGTATCTGGTAAGTGCTTAGCAATAAAAATATTTCTTCACATTTTTTTTAATTCAATAAGATTTGACTGAGAGCTTATTTTTGACAAATTTAATTTAAAAAACTCCATAACGACTTGTTTTAAATCGGTATCTGCCTATTAATTTACATTAATCAAAATATTATATGGTTATTTTTCAAAAAATAGTAAATTTAAAGGTATTTTTCTTTTAACAAACTAAGAAAAGTTGTAATAACGTATTTAAAAAACAACCCTTAGTATTCAGTTCAAAATGAGAATCGTAATAAATGTTACTAAATAATATTGGCTTTACATATTTCAAAAACATAAATAATTTGATGGGTAATTTACATGATTCTGATTTATGAAAATTTGAAATTTAAAAAAAATAGTGTAAACAATTGTATTTTAAATTTATATTTAAGATTTTCTATTGTGATAAATAAGTTGATATGCTTTTTTTATAAGTAAATAATTTTATTTTAGTTTAGTTTACGATTTATTAAAGTTTTGTTAAAATCTATAATTTACTGTATAAAAATGTTTGTAGAATTATATTGTATCATTTATTTAATAGTTCTCAAACACTTTTCTTATTACATTGTTAACTTTCTAGTCAATGGCTAACCAAGACTATATTTATATTTCGTCTTCAGTATTGAAATTTTTTAAACTCTAATATGTAAATAATGAATATTAAAAAAATTGGTTTAATAGAGTTCGAGGAATTTCTGTCAAAATAAATTAAATTGCAATATTTACATATTTTTATATTTTGAAAATTTGATATTGTTGGGCACATCCTCAGTATATGAGTTTTATTAATAACAAATCTTGAGGATTAGCTATTAATAACTCCGGAAATCATTGTCTAAGGGACTCACTTTAAGTTGATATATATATATATATATATATAAATATATATATTCAATATATAAATATATATTCACTACATATATAGAGTGACCCACAATAGTATCTTCATATTAAATAAATGCCCTTTTTAATATCAAGTAAATGTTCAAGAACATATATAACGCCTTTATGTAATGTAAAAAAATAACTTAAAATAGTTTGCACATATTCTCTGCTATCTATATTTTAGTGGTAGTTGATTTAAGCAACTATCCGTAGTTTTCATATTAATATTTCTATTATTAACATTACTTACTTACTCTGTGGCATTAGGAATTCAAAAGTCCATTGCCACACTTACAAAAGTACGCCACCTATCCCTATAAAATTAACTTATTACATATTAAATATAAAAGAAACCTATTTACATTTAAAATATATTCTAAAAGAACCATAACTAATGTTTAGTATAAAATCGATATAATAAAATCTGTAGAAATTATTTTCAAATAAATAATATCATTTAAAGTATTTTGCTTTAGGATGAGCATTTAAATCCTTTATGTATGCATATGAACTAACATTAAATATATACGCCCTTAAAAGATGAAAATATTTAAAATCACTAAATTTGAAGGTAATCATAATTATCACTTGTATGCAGGCTATAAGATAAGTGAACATTTTAAGAAATGTAAACAGAATGGGTATGGAGTACCCATCAATTTTATATGAGGGACTCTGAACTGGAAAATATTATTTTTTATTTCGTCCTCTATAAATTATTGGAATTCAAAATCAGTTATCAAAGAAATTTTGTTTTCAGGTAATAAATTTGTCGTGTTTATTTTTTCGGTAAATCATAGTGTTATATTATTATTTTTATGAATGAATATTAACCATCCCCAATTATGTGGCCACATGGTTTAAGGCGCTATTCTCACAGTAGACTAGATTGCCGATGATGGGGATATCAAGGTTCAAATCTCGGTTGGGTTTACTTAGGGTGATTTTTCCAAAATAGTTTTCCACTCTTCCTCTACGCAAACACGGATGAACTTCATATAAATATAGCCTTCCTAGTCCCTAAAACAATTCGCACAATTAGTACATAAGCGTATAACCCGAACGGGTACTAAGACGTGATGCTAAAAATTCATTATATTATATCAAAATAGGCTATAAATATTATAAAACAACAAAACTTGGTGTCGACTTCAGTGCTTTTTGGTTAAAGGTCTTACCTAAGGACCCGATGTTCTTGTGTTCAAATCCAGCAAGGGTTGACAGAAATTGTTTGAGTGATAAAAATCCGTAACACAACTTCCTTCGGAGGGGAAATAAAGCCATAGGTCTCCATGTCGATTGAGACATGTAAAATAAACCTGGCAGGTATGTGAACATACTTTTCCCGGCAATATATTTAGCCCATTTCACTCTCAATCATAGACATTTTCTTATGCTGATATATCAGTCGGTTCTTAAATTGCACGTTAAATGCTTCAAATAAAAAAAAGTAAATATTTTAAGGCCCTTGGCCTTGTCAAGTGCAAATCTAAAACCTATTTTGTGGTACGGTGGGCAGGAGGGTTAAAGGCATGGCTTGGCTTTACAACCGACCAAAGTATCCTTCCGCACCAATAATAACAGATGGATAACAGAAACCGTAGATGACGGACAAGTCTTGCTGAAAAAATCATACGTTTGGAAATAACAGTTTTCTCTAGAACGAGTGAAATGTTTATGTTAATATTTTCAACACCTCTTCTAAGATAATGTATCGATGTTTATTAATTGTTACATTCTCTTATTATTTGTTATGAAGCCGGCAGTTTTCTATTGAAAAATGTTAATGTTATTGATATTTGATCACTGTTTAAATTATAGAGGAGTTGTATATATAAAAAGTATAACTTAATCAACATACTTATATTCTTGAACAAACCGTTTCCGAAGAGAAAATTGCAAAATAATAAAAGTTCTTGAAGATAACCGTTTGTTCCCAGGGCTTTGGATCTCAACGCCAAATAAAGCACTACAAAATTGTAGACATAGCCTACATAGGGCCAATAAATGGAATGCCAAAAATATATTTTTAGAAATCCGAGATTTTTTCCCCCCAAGCATTCACGTTTATTTATATGTGATTTGCTTACAAAAAAGATTAAAAATGTAACATAAGAATTGTAGAATAGACTTAGGTACTAATCCTGAGGCCGTTTTCAAATATACAACAAAGAGGACCAACACTTTATTCAACCCACAACATACTCGTATTTTCCTTTTAACGACTTAAAACAATGTGTACCTTACATTATTACAAACAATTTTGCCTAATTAGAATTCAGGATATGTATATTAAACTTGATTTCATTTTGAGCAAATAATATAATTAATAATTGTAAACATATTTGGTTCTATTTATGAAAATCTGATACTATATAATGCTATTATCTTTCTGAGCTTACAACTATAAATAAAGGTATAAAATAAGTCGTAACATCATATTTATTAAATAAGAATGAACTTTAGGCTCTTTACTTATTAAGATTATTTAATTTCACATAAAATATCTTGTTTCTGATTGGCAAATGTACTATTTTTATTTTCACAATTTTGAAAGGTTGGTATTCTTAGATGTTGGCAGCCATAAGAGTAGCATTATTTAATGAAATTTACTTTACAGCAACATATAATATATACTATATTTTAACGTGAAATTTAAATATTTGTATTTAGTTTACAATCACAATATTTAAGTTATCATAAATATATTTTGCTAAAAATTTAAAAAATATTCTACGACAATACATAGAAATAGACCCTTGCAAAATTGTAGTCACAAATGGATATAAACGTTTCTTAATTTCATCAAAAATGACTAATTAAAAAATGAATCACTCTTTTTACTATAAAAAGAGCAGTAAACTTCCAATATATACTCGAAAGATTTGAGCTAATAATGTTTTGTAAATGATAGCCAGCCAACAACAATTTTCAACAAAAATAGGGAACGTGACTCTCCTATTTAATAATTAATTTTGCACAGCAAATCATTTTAAATCAATTCAATAAATTGTGTTTGAACTATAATATATTACACATATTTAAACGAATGAGTTACATATCAAGTTTAATATTTAACGTGTACTTTCTGAACTGACGGAATATATCTTGCTAGGACTCTGAAACTATTTCACTCTAGAACAAGGGTCAGCAAATGGTAGATATCGTGGCAATTTTCAATTGCTCACGTAATAAAACTATATCTTCATTAAAGATCAATCTTTGAGTCTTCTAAACTTTAAAATGCATCAAACAGTTTCAAATATTTATTTTGCACGAGATCAAAATGGCCTTGATCGGTCATAATCGATGATGTTATGAGAAAATTAGATAGTGAATTGAAAATGTACAGTACATTTGAATGGAAATTTTAATTTTTTGTATTTCATTTTATTTTTTTAAAGTCCAGGTATTCCAGTAAAAACAATAATAATACTTAGCATCGCATCTTACTCCCAATTCTGGATATACGCTTAAGTACTAATTACTCTAATGGGTTAGGAAATTGGAAGGTTGAATATAGAGGAAGTGAACCCACATTTGCGTGGATGGAGGGAGGAAAACTATTTATGTAAAACCACCCCAGTTCACCCGGGCGAGATTCGAACCTCAATCTCTCCATCCTCGGCAGTCTAACCCAACATGAAACTAGCGCGTTAGCTAACTTGGCCACTGAGGCAGATTCCAGTATAAAATCATACCTAATTATTAGTAGTTTTCCATTTGTATGTCCAACAAAAAATATTTCAAGAACCTATATAATTATATAGTGTACAATGACCATTAGAAGTATTATACTTTTATTTTTCCTATATAAATAGTTTAATGTTCAAATATATTTTAGGCATCTAACCCAAATGAGTAAGTAAGTGAGATGCAGTGCCAAAATAAATTAAATTTATATATATTTTTTTCTATATTGAGCTGTATGCCACTGTATTTTTTATATATATTAAATATATTTCATTTTATTTGTTTCACTGGCTAGTATTGCAGAGGTTATTTGTTTGCCTGTATTTTTTTAAGTTTATTTTTGAGCTATTTAGATGGTAAACCACTGCAATTAAATAATGATGGTTTTAATAAGTTGAATTAAGTAACTAATATTTGTGTTAATAATTCAAATAAAAATAAAGTTCTAACTAAAATATGGTAGTTTTATAATAGTTGATTAAATTTAGGAGTACATAAGTATTTTCTACACGGTAAACCACTACAATTAAATAAAGAGTGCTTTAATCAGATAAATTAAGTTACTAATATTTGTGTTAAAAATACACGTATAAATAATTAGTATTTGTGATTTAATTGTTATAATTTTATGAAATTAAAATTGTTAGAAATCCTACAAGAGTATCAAAAAACAGAATCATTATAGGATAAAACAATAAAACACCATCCAGTTATGTATTGTATACAGGACCGTCTTAACAGCATTGTAAGCCCTGGTCAGAGCAAAGAACTGGGCCTCCTACCAAATCATTCACGGGAATAATGATTTAAACTAGAAATAAAATTAAATCTTAAAATTTATTGATACTTTCAACAATATCAATTTTTGAACCTTAAACAAAACATGTCAAGCGAGGATTAATTAACAGAAATTTTTGAACATTATAATCCTTGAAAAACGCAAATATTTAAAGATATTATTAATAATAATTAATACAGTATCAATTGATATATGATTTATTAGTAAAAACGCAAATGTTAGCGATTTTTTTTGTTGAGAATATGTTTTTATAAATGGCTTGAAGTCCATGGTCTTCAGGATGTGATTTTCCATGCATATTAACAAGAGGATTTGAGTGAACACAAGCAGTTTTTAAGAAATAAAATATTTTATATAAAAATAAAGGTAAACATTTAATACTTACCATCATTAAAAAATTTAATATTAATGAAAATTTGTAATCATTTTTCAAAATCTCGTGATAAAGTATCCGATAAAGATGAAAGGTTTTTGGGTGAAGAATAAATGTATTTTTAGCTCTAATACATACCGATATAAATGTACCTAAATACACCCAATTTAACTGTGCCAAGGTACCCCACATATTACCCCTTGTGTAATTTCGTTTTTTTTTCCAAGGAACAGATATAAGATGTATATAGCAACAACAACAACAAAAATCAAAAGTAGATTGGCGAGAGGATGGGCCTATCGCGGAACCTTTGATATTGTTTTTAATGTAGATTGGGATATAAAAATCTTCCTGGCCCTGCTCTAGAACATAATATACAATGCCCAGTCTCCCAGTCAATATCTTCAACGATGGTCGCAAATAGTTTATAGAGGAATCCCATTCAATACCCCTCAAAATCTTTATTTCTACTAACTAGCCCCAATATACTAATAAGGTTCGCTACCACTGCCATCATCGCATCCAGCCAGGATTCAAACCTCAACCACCCGTGATTAGTACACCACCAGGCAGTTAACAGCTGATAGGTCTCAAAGTTATTTTTTTAGTACCATGTCTTACTACCCATTCGGGTCATACTCTTATGCACTAATTACGATTGTGGTTTTAGGTATTAGAAAGGTTGCATTGATATGAAGTGTACCCACATTTTCGTGGAGGGAATGTGGAAAACCATTCTGGAAAAGCCCTCAGCACAAGCAACTGAAATTCGAACCTCTATATCCCCGTCATCGGCAGTCTAGACTACTGCAAGAATAGCATGTTAGACCACGTGACCACCGAGGCGGGTCTCAAAGTTATATTTATGTTATATTCCTTGAATCATGGATATACATATCCATGATTCAGAGAAAATGGTGGTCCAATTATTAAATTTGTTTTATTGTCCTCTTGGATTGAAAACTAAATGCCATATTTTTAATGTTTCATTTTGTCTTAGCACTGCTTTCCACAAGATGTATATTTGATTACGTGCTTACAAATGGCTAAACGTAGCAATCTTTACACGTGGCCTTTTAAATGAAGTTGATCTTGCCGCGTGGTGGATAAACTAACTCGAAAGAACTTTTAATTGAAGTGGACAGGAAATTAAAGAGACTCGAGGCAGATATGTTTGTTTTCTCGGCGTGTTTCGTCAGAGCCGTTTGTTTTTGTTGGAAAATACTTAGCTCGACATCGGAAATTGAGCTCGTGCTATGGGTATGGCTGACAATGCCTGAAGAGGGAAAGTGCATGAAAACGTTTTTAAATACATTTTTTGTTCTCAACATGTTGACAATATTCTTTTTATTACAAAAATTATGTTTTATACTTTTATTTTTGAATGTTCTTTAAAAGACGCTAACTGATAAAAAAATTAAATATATATTTATTTATAAACTATAAAGAGTAAGGATTATATTTTTTATTTGACTTCATAACTTTCTTTAATAAAAGTGTAAATAATTTAATGCAATCACCTGAGTACAGTCTAAGCTATTAAATATTTACTACAATACATGAACTTATTAGCAATTTATTTGTGTATTTTCTTTTTACCTCACTGTGTCATGATTTAAATTCATAATTCATTTTTAGTGGACTAGTTCTGAACCTTTAGATGTTTGTTGTTTTTTGTCTTTATGGGGTAGGGTTTTTTAGATAGCTTTAACATCTTGTAATGTTCACAGCATTTACACACCACCTCACTTAAGACATTTTCCCACAAAAAATACCATATCTTCCTTCTCTGATAGACTACGAAACCAGCGGAATTTTAGCCTAGCTAAAATATTATCTAGTTATTTAATGCAAACCCCCCTCACCACTTCACCTCTCAATCAAATGTCAATCAATCAATAAAGCGATCTTGTTGAGACCTATTGGAACATACAGGAAAGTAAAAATGGCTGCCGAAATTCAAAATGACTGTCAAAATGAAAAATATCCTCTAAAATTTTTCTTAAATAATCTTCCTCCACCTTGATCAATAGCCTCTTCAAAGTCAATGAGTACTGTAGATTGAGCAAGATCCAAATCAAGTTCACGAAATTTTAAATTTAAGTATTAAAGAGGTACAGTGTAAGTGTTCTCTGTTTTGTTTGGAAGCAAAAAGAAGACCAAAAGAGTGTAGATGTCATATTTACCACCCGCAATTAAAGGTGAATAATTATATAAATAGATTTAGAGAAACATAGAAAGTTTAACCCTCTTCTAAAAACATCAAGTTTGTTATCGTAGAAAAGCAAAAAGAATTTTTCATTATAATTCACTAATAAAAAAAGGTTTTTCCTTACATGTCATAATGTCCAATTTTTACAAAGAAGACTGCAGTGCCTCCAGTGTTTTTATTAGTGTGGATAGAACCGAGGATTGAGTGTGGTGGAAATTGTTACGAATCAGGTCTAAATCATATGAAGTTAAAATTTCTATATCCCCTTTCCGTAATTGTTCATCAATTGACTTCCTTAGTAGGTCACATATATCTACCACTGCCTTTCACTTCAGACTGTTATTAGCTTTCTGGCGATTAACTACAGTATCGCTACTATTTTCATAATTATGTCGTCGCGAACTATTAACAATGTCACCAATAGAAGAGACCTTATTCAATCAGGACCATCTTTGAAGGTCATTCGTGAACATTTTATGGAACCTGAACTTGTACTTATCAATAAAATACATTAGCTTTCCTTTTTTCGACAACCATAGAATTAGAGAATGACACACTATCCTCCATCTTGTCACCATGTAACTAACTTGTCTAAGAGAAAATAAGAAACCTAATGGAACAAGCCATAAAGCTACCTGATATGACAAGTTGGGACGCTAGACCAAGGGTCCCGGGTTCGATTCCCATGTTTATTTTGTAATTTTTCACTCAAGTTAATTTGATTCAGCTATCAGGACTGAACCTGTGGGTAACCCTCACGTATCAGTTTGCTAAACACATGAATTATTAATAACTTATAATAAGATTGTATAATTATCTTTACTTTTTTTCAAATAGTACGTTTGGCAGTACAATATTAACGACTTGACCTAAGGAGTAGAGTTTGGAGGTTAATTTAGAGGAAATTCACTCACATTTGCTTAATGGCAAAGTAGGGAACCAATTAGGGAAAATATCTTTAATATACTCAGCCAGGATTCTACTCCCGACCTCATCGTCACCGTCAAACTAGCCTAGAATATGTAACACAACATAGTTGTAATTCTAATTTAATTTTTTTTTCACGTCTCTTACCCCATACATTTGATATTTTATCAATAAAATTAGAGCCAAACCAAATATTCTCTTTTTTTCCCCCTACGTGGTGCTTGGAATACTGAAAATAATTTAGCTGTGGTTTATTTTTAATTGTAGATACGTTCTTCAAATCATTTTTAAGTCAAAACATAAAAAACTCATTAATTAATTTTTCAAAAGGCTGTTTTTGTTTTACTAATTGGATTGATGAGAGAAGCAAACCTTTTCCACGTAAATAACACAAAATGGCATCATCAGAATTATTATATCTATCTCAACTGTCTCTTGATTGGGTTTATATATGTCAATGTATATACATTGTGATAAAAATATGTTCGCTAATATTGCCATGTAGGTTTGTGGACGTTTTAAAGAATATTAACATTGACAATATTGATGAAATAATTTCATATAACATGTACACTTCGTTTGCCCTGAAACGTAGCAGTCTTTATCATGATGGATTACACCATGTCATTTCTTAAGCTACGCCATAGTGAAAACATGAAAGGTAAGCTTACTACCTTTCATAGTAAATGAAATATCAAATCAATAAAGTGTAATCACAATTGCAGGAGAATATTAACAAAAAAATAATAAATCCACTAATACATATTAATATGTCAAATCATATATCAGATCATATTTGATGCAACTATGCCATTTGATAAAACATATTAATACAAACAAATAAGAAACATAATCTAGTTAAGTTTCGTCAGTATTTACATGCAAGGCCTACCTTCCTATCATAGTTCTACAACATAAAACAATTTATTTTAAGTGCGCTTTGATTGCTTGATTGCATTTAAACTAAGATATATTTCTTTCATTTTTAGATTATTGTTGTGTTATATTAGAAACAATATGTAACATAATTACTCTATGGCATTAGAAATTCTAAAGTTCAGTGCCACACCTACAAAAGTACGTCACATATCCAGGGATCTTGAGCTATTTCTATCCAGTCCACCTCATTACACCCTATTTCTATCTTGAGCTATTTCTATCCGGTCCACCTCATTACACCCTATTTCTATCTTGAGTTATTTCTATCCGGTCCACCTCATTACACCCTATTTCTATCTTGAATTATTTCTATCCGGTCCACCTCATTACACCCTATTTCTATCTTGAGCTAGTTCTATCCGGTCTACCCAATCACACCTTATCACTATCTTGAGTTAGTTCTATCAAATCCCCTTTCAGGTCCATTCTAATGTTATCCTCCCAACTGCGTCTAGGTCTTCCCAATGGTCTCTTTCCATTGGGTTTGCCAGTCAGTACCATGAACAAGGTTCTAGAATCTCCCAATCACGCTGCATGTCCTGCCCACCGATACCTGCAAGATGTTTATTTCCGGCTTACATTGTCTTGTGATGTGTACAGGGTATTTAGCTCACCATTATGTTACTTCCTCTATTTACTAGTATCTTCATCCCTTATCGGAACAAATACAATAACATTTAAATAAGTTAAAACAGGCTATAATCTTTTTTTTTGTGCACCTCCTTTTGATAATGATTCAGGCTACCCGCACAGATGTACACTATTGTGCTAGGAATGAGAAAAGTAATATTTATTGGAAATGTACCGTCATTTGTATGAATAGAGAGAGGATAACAATGATTTTTTTTTAACTCTCACATTTCAAATCCTTAACTCTTCGACCTTGACATACCAGACAAAATGAGCATGAAATTCATAAAGCCTGATCACCGGCGTGAGTGATTATGATCCTCTTCTGAGTTGAGGGATACCTGATTTCTCCATCCATCATTAAGTTAATAATGTATTGAACTTGTATCGTGATATAACTATATTGATATAACTATGTTAATAGTTTCGATTCGAATTTAATACTTCTTACGCGTTTGTTAAATTTTTCTTTGAGAAATTTGAGTACATTATTTAGTTTAAAACATAATAGTTGATGAACTTAAATTAGATGAAAAATAACAACTGGACACGGGAATCGAATCTGAGACAGATTATCGTGCCAATGGTCAGGGTCATTACTCATTCATAGTATTTGATGGACGTTTGGGAATTGTCAGCTACATATGAGCGAGCAACAGTATCGTGAGCTATCAGTTATACCCCAGCCATCTGCGACTTGGGAGGACTGTTATGTTGACAGGTCTACAATAAAACTATAAGGGAAGATTGACCTTGAGCACGGGAAGCATCCTGCATAGCACAGTGGGAGAGCATTGAATCACTAAGCCAAGCTCCCAAGCTTTATTCCGGGTATATATGTCATTTTACAACCAATGTAAGTTATTTTAGTAATAGCTAGTATTGAGCGTTTGGGGCTAAATAATTAATAGTCCAGTTTGTGGAAATATTAGCCGGTACTAATGGACCGTTGCCCAGGGGACAACCAAATGTACTAATCGTACATCCTTTCCGTGGAGGCTCTTCCCATGTCCCGATGAGATGAGGGGGTTGTGATAGTGAGTATGAGGGTGTGGAACAAGTAGAAAGATAACCTAACTTAAAACTAACCAACCAAACCCTGGTGATCATTGAGGTGGTTACCATTTTGGGAAGAGTACCCGAGGTACCAGCCGGAAATCGAGCCCTGGACCCTTAGACTCGAAGCCAAGCGCATTGACCACCACACCGGTTTTTAAATTATTTAATGGTGTTCTCCTCCATGAACATTCTCGGAGTTACAATAATTTGCAGCTTGTGTGTTGATTTTTATATTAGCTAATAACTAATGTTTAGTTAAACCAATATGTTGATTATAGAATAAATAACTTTTCAATATAGGCTTAAAATTAATATTTAGTCAAATTTAAAATTGTATTGATAAATTTCTTCATGAAGAAACGGTATAAAAATATGAAGAACATTTTCTTTTTGCTATTCCTAGGAGAAATGTAGTATTGTGATCGTAAAAAAACACTAACAAAAGATGTTTATGGATTTCGACATTTCATGATCCTCTGAACCCAAAAAATTTTGTTTCTGCTGCCATCTGTATGTCTGTCTGTATCTCGTCTTAGAGCTTAAACCATTTCTATCAAGTAAAAACTTAGAATCTAAGGTTTTCCTAAGTTTCCCCTTGGGTTTATTTTTTCAAATAAGATATCCAGCCTTAAATTAAGGGTACTTTAAATAAAGGCATGAAGAGTAAATATCGATTCTCTTGAAATCGGCTTTAACGATTTTGATGGTCACAATGTTTAACACTATAAACAAAATGGTGCAACTCATTATTTTGGTAAAATTACTTGGAAGGGTATTTTACATAAGAGGATATATCCTCTTTTGATGATTATCATATATCCACCACTTTACACAAGAGGATATCTCCCCTTTTGATGATTATCATATATCCATAACTTTACACAAGTGGATATCTCCCCTTTTGATGATTATCATATATCCATAACTTTACACAAGAGGATATCTCCCCTTTTGATGATTATCATATATCCATAACTTTACACAAGAGGATATCTCCCCTTTTGATGATTATCATATATCCATAACTTTACACAAGAGGATATCTCCCCTTTTGATGATTATCATATATCCATAACTTTACACAAGTGGATATCTCCCCTTTTGATGATTATCATATATCCATAACTTTACACAAGAGGATATCTCCCCTTTTGATGATTATCATATATCCATAACTTTACACAAGAGGATATCTCCCCTTTTGATGATTATCATATATCCACAACTTTACAAAGCTATAGCAATTTCAAAAATAGATTAGATTTTTTTTTAATGTTTATAAAATAAATAGTTTCTGAGATATTAGCAAACATACATATTTTTTAATGGAGGTTCAATAAATGGGGAGATTATTGTTATGTGTTTTGATGGACCGAGATGTCCCTTTTTTCTCAATAAGTTTCAGTAACAGTTTATATTATTTCATTTATGCTTTTAGGTGGGATTGTGATATTTTCCCATTATGTTTATGCAACAGTGTATATCATTTCGTATTACATATCTTTCGAGCTTTTATTAAATATCTTCACTTTTAGGTCAAGGAGCGAGAAAGTCTATGCTGTACACTGTGGCATTTATGTTATATTATCGCATTAAATTCAATGTAAGCCTCTTAGCCATCTAAATTTTCCTCTTATGGAGTGCGTGCTTCAATTTGGTTCTAAACTCAATTGCTCAAGGTAAACACCTTTTATATTATTTACACATTACTGCCAAGGGCATAGAAAACAAATTGTTTCAGAGAGTAAGGTGGGCAGGATGGTTCACTAGAAAACTTTTCTATACTTTTATCTAACAAAATTTGCAGACTTATGGACCCACCTAGGAGGAAGGGGAGACTATCAAATTCCTATGTCATCTCTACTATATCATTTGCAGAAATATGTGTACATCCTAAACGGGTAGTGAACGTAGAATCAAGTTGAACTAAAAATAAATTCACATTATTTAATTTTATATTTCTTCAGATATTAAACAATCCCAATTTTATTGAAATATATCAGTATATCTGGCCCCCATTAAATAAAACCTCAAGATCATCTAGTCTGGTTTACTGGTGGCAAAGAGGTCAGAGTTCAAAACCTGGCCAAGTGCACTGAGGGGGTTTGTACAGGACGCGGGGGACGGGGGGGGGGCGCCCCTCATAGGGTGTACAGGAGGGATGCCCTCCAATAATATGTTCAAAGGGGACATCCTAAGAACCGTAAATTCACGCTTGGAGCAATTCTTAATGTTTAAGGTTAGTGTTTTACATGTATTATTCCGTTATCATATTATTCATGCTATTAATATAGTACGAACTTTCAAAATTACAAATAGATTCGTTCTTTCTCCCCCTTCAATAATTAAGTGCTAGCGGTGCCTATGGCTGATTAGTCTCTAACATTTCTCCAGCATGTAATCGTATCATCCCAGCAATTATTTGTGTGTATTCTAAGGTGATTTGTTGCCTTTGTAAACTTAATTTACGGGCTCAGCTTATTTCATTGATGGTGTGACACGGTCCTCCCTACAAAACATAATGTCCCCCCCGCTCCCCCCAGAGTTACGTTTCCGACCTCCAATTTGTCTTCATTAAGCGCATTTGGCTAATACATCTCTGTCATTTCTCCTTCACTCACGGCCCCTTAGTAATATCCCATGTTATAAGACGTGACACTTTTTTATAAACACAAAAAACCTGGCTGATGGCATTAAATGGTGGGTAGCCAAAGTGTGCGTTTAGTCATCATTAAAATGACTTCGGAGGACGCTGCACTTGGAAGATTTTGGGAACTACCATCAAGTCTGTTTTATTTTAAATTTTAGATTAATGTCCAAAGCTTTTATGTGGGTTTTCCATGTTTACTGAAAGTACTTAGCAACATAGTTCATGCTTAAAATATTAATTGACTTTAAATACTAAATAATCTGACTTAGAAATAAGCAATGTCTACACGGTCATTCCAAAATAGATGAGCCTACTACATTCCGTACAATCGGTCAAGGCTAGAATGCTAGCATCGTTTACTCTGAATGGTGATAGTCTTACCTTGGTTGATATAGTGTAATCAGTGTAAAATAAAAATACCTCTGGTAATCAAAAGACTTTAGAAATTAACACAATCTTTTTTTTTAAATGTTTTCTTCGGTAATTAAAATTTGTGTAGTAATTAAATTTTAAAAAATAATATCACAAGTATTTAGTTATAGCTATTAAAGGATAGGTTCTAAAATATTGCCAATTCAGATGCTGGTTCTATTATTTTGAATTTTGATGCCCGGATCTTGGATTCAGATTTGTACATAATAAACAAACATTAAATTTTTTTAAATTGTATTTTTCAATTAATTTATTATATGTTACATCACTGGCTATTAATTAGTAGTTTTGAATTATTTCCAAACAAAATAAAATATATCATAATATTAATGTTTATATATTATCTTTAATACTATATCCATACTAACAGTCCTAGTCCTACTTTCATATATATTTATCACACTCTATGCTTTATTAATAGTATTATTATATTAATAAGAACCAGATAGCTAAGATAATAATACTAATAATAATATTTAGCACCGCGTCTTACTACCCACTCGGGTTATACGCTTAAGTACTAGCTACGCTAATGGATTAGGAATTGGGAGGGTTTAATTTAGAGGAAGTGAACCCGCATTTGCGTGGAGGGAGAGTGGAGAACCATTTAGGAAAAACCACCCCCAGTTCACCCGACCGAGATTCGAACCTCGATCTCCCCGTCCTCGGAGGTTGAGCTCAACACGACTAGCGCGTTAGCCAACTACGTCACCGAGGCGGGTGATAGCTAAGAGCTGATGGATATTCTATATATAGGCTCCTAGTTAGATAATTGGTATTAATACTTCAACACATTGACAGATGAGAAGCTTCAAAAACCAACTGAGCTTCTGCTCCAACTGCTCGCTAATTTCCATGTAGTTTACAGAATCGTAAGTTTAATGTATTGTTATGTGATATGTCAGAAGAGTACTGTTAGTTTCTTGAGTGGAAATGCAAAACGGGCTATAAGAAGAAAAAAATAAAAATACATGACAATCATTTTTAACGATAGTAATAATATTAATAGTAATAATATTGCACGTCTGGGCTACAACACTCGTAGCCCAGTAGTGGAAAGATTAGCCCGTACTAATGTACCGTTGCCCAGGGGACCCCCGAATGTACTAATCGAACATTCTTTCCGTGGAGGCTCTTTCCATGTCCCAATGAAAGGAGATAATAGCGATAGTGAGTATGAGGGTGTGGAACCTGTGGAAACACTTAGATCTAACTAACCAAACCCTGGTGACCGTTGAGATGATTCTTCTTAAGAGAAAGATACCCAAAGTACCAGCCGGGAACTGAACCCGAGACCTCAAGGCTAATAGCCAGGTGAACTGACCATTACACCACGGGGCTGGTTATTTTCAATTATGTAGAATGTAACATAACTTTATATGATATAAATTGATTGTTATATATAAACATTAAAAAGTCATTTAAAATATTGCGAATTATATGTTTAATTGTATGGTACTAAAAATTGCTAGTTCTTTTAAACATTTTAATCTGACTATGTATTTTGATGTAGACGCACACAAACAAATATTAATGACATTTTTGGAATCAGTACATCAATTTCCTTTAGAATCAGCCGTCTATTTCCCAGAGGTATGTGGGTAAAAATTGTTGGCTAGTGTAATTGTGTTCCCCCCCAACCTTTCCCGGCCCGATGGACTATTCTCGCCCATAAAAGAGAGAAGAGGAATGATGGGCCCTACGCACACAACCCGTCATACACATAATGAAATGTTATAGACCAGCTTCTGTACTTTGCGACTCATGGCCCCTAAAGGCATTACACTTGATATCCGGCCATGTGGTGCAGTGGTAAGTTCACCTGGCTACGAGTCTTGGGGTCCCGGTTTCAATTCCCGGCTGGTACCTTGGGTATCTTTCTCTTAATTGAGAGGAACTATACCAACGGTTACCAGGGGTTGGTAAATTAGACTTAAGTTATGTTTAAGATTCCCACTGTCTCACACCCTGTAACGCGATATTTTTATATACGTGAAGCAGAATTAAACATATGATAATTTCGGAACGTTAATTTATTTAATCGTATGGTGGATAGTACTCGTTGTAGAATAATAAGTTCAACTTGCTCATTTATATGTTTATTGATAATTGCGGCCAATGCAAATACTTTTATTATTTAATTATTAATTAAAAACGTACACGCACAGGTGAAATTCACATCCACACACGAATAACACTAACAATGAAATGCCGTAAATTATAAATTATATATGTAGATGTAATATACACACCGGTATTCGAAGACAGCTCTCGGCCAAATGCCACTAGAGGCGCTTTCGGTTTTAAAAACGGTTGATTTTGAAACAGTACCCAGCAACCAATCGGAACATAGCTATGATCGTATAATCCAAAACTGGTCATACACATACAGACAAAGTCTGTGAAAAATGGATGTCCTTCATCCTGTAAGGTGCGGTCACACAGTAGCCTTAGGTTGGCTATTTATAATTTCTTGAAAGTACCGACATGCCTCTTACATTTCCATCCTCACAACACGTCCGATGGCATATTCTAGCTCATAGAATCTTAACGTTAAGATTGGACGTTAAAAACCTTAATAATATTCACTATCATCACATCATCTTAATACAGGTACCCGTAGACCGTAGATCGGTCCCCTATTTCCCTCTGGCGAACATGAAGGATAAATAAAATCTATTATTTATCATTACAGTAAATAACTAGATGTAAACGCTTTAGTCTAGTCTGTGTATGTGGCCTCATAAGGTAAAGTAATTTGTAATGTGTTAAAAAGTATAAGTTATATACGAGCAATGGAATGGAATGACTATTTAATTGTAACTTCTTTTTTTTTGACCCAGCCTAAGAAGAATTTCTGTGTGCACCTCTTGCCACCAGAGCGGCTAATAGTCTAAAAACAAGCGACCGAACTGGGTGTCATGTTCTCCCAATCAGTAATGCTCTACGCTGAAATATTATTTTTGTAATTACACTTACTAGGAGGTATATTGTATTCTACCTTTAGCTATGAGGAAGAGTGTATTAAGTCCAACACCATATACAGTAGGTGGCGTGTATGCCTATTGAGATAAAGAAAGATCCCTAGGTTCGATCTCCTGCATGGTCAAAAAATGTATCATTGAGACACAGTAGGTTTCACCGTTTACAACGATGGATTAAAGACTGGGTCTGGATGTCGTGTCTGTTCTAGATGTAAGTCAGTTTTTAACTCGTTGCTTGTATAATCAGTTGGTTAAGAAATTACACGTTGAATACCTCAAATAAAGAAAAACGAGGGTTTAGCTGCCAGAGGAAAGGAGAGGTACACCTCAATTATTATTATTTATTTTTATATTATATTATTTATTGTATTATATTTTTGATTAGCACCGCGTCTTACTACCCGTTAGGTATACGCACTTACGCAATGTGAAATGGTAGGGTGATGTGAATGAAATGGAGACCTACAGTTTAACGGATCCGAACCACGTGGAGGCTGATTCCTTACACCTCAAATTAGAGTCAGTGTAATCCTTCCCAACAAGGGGACTATTCATTTTAAAAATATGCCAGTGATGCAATGAATTTTTTTATACAGGGTGTCCATAAGGTCTGTACACTCTGTTAAAGGCAAAACAAGAAAAATCACACAAATAAAAACTGGACAGCAATAATAAGCTGTTTGTGTATTCTGTAACGGAGCAATGCACCACGGAAAGTTGGGCAAAGATAATGGGAATGCGGCGCTAATGGATCGATTTCATGATAAATTTTGCTCACCAAGTTGAACTTTACATCACTATAAGGAACAACACATGGAATATGTAATGTAATTCATTTAATGTCCTATATTATTGTTGATGTATTTTTATGTTTTAAAACACGTATAGCATATATATTTCCCTTTAATTTGTGTATCTGTATATTTGCCTAGGTACCCAGACTTTATGCACACTCTGTAATCATTGATAGCAATATATTATGGGTAATAATTAAAATACCTACCCACTTCAGTGGCCACATGGTCTAAGGCGTCAATAACGCAATAGACTAGGCTTCCCTGAATCCGCATCTACTCTGCATATACTCAGGCTCGTTCTTGCATATTACCCTATATTATGTCCTCTTTGGAGAAGGTAAACTGCTAAAAATGTTAAAATGAGTCTCAACTGACCAAGAGGCTTTAATTAAACTTAGTTCCAATTTAATATTAACTATATGAGATCATTTAAATGCCACAATCGATATGAACAGGTGGCTTTACTTCCCCTCCGAAAGAAGTTGTGCTACCAATTTGTATCGTTCAGAAAAAATCCGTCAATCTCTGCTGGGTTTGACCTAGGAACATCGGGTCCTGAAGGCAAGCACTCTACTCCAAGATCACTGAGGCCTACGCATCTATACTATGTGATTAATTTAAATAAGTGTAGTGCTGAAAAGCTATGGCATAGTTAAATTTGGTGTGATACAGCTTTCAGGCGCTGTAGTATCGTACAGTGTAGAAAACATGGGTAGGTACAGTGTTCGGAGCTGTGTAGTGCAGTATAGTACAGTTTATGCAGTGTAAAAGAGTTTGGTTTGCCACAGTAATCAACTCTGTCAACATTCATAATCTAATAATAATCTCAGTTTTTAATCCATCCGACACCTTAGCTCAGTCGGTAGCGTGTCTATATACTGAGCTTAGGGTCCCGGGTTCGATTCCAGCATGGCCGAGAAATGTATCATTATGAAAATATGGATTTAGCCTTTCTCATTGATAAATTAGCGGTCGTGGACAGGATGTTGTGCCAGTGCTAGTCTTAAGTTAGATTATAATGTTTATGAAGCAACGACAGGCCAGCTGGTAGTGGAAAAATATATGGCTTGAATAAAAAACTTACTCAAACCACAGGCTGGAAAAAGTAATGGATGCAAAAATAAAATTAATTCCGTGTTTATTGATCAATGAAGTATTCTGTCAGTTTGGAACCAGAAGTACGATATTTAATTGTATGCATACAAGGCCTCTGCCATACATCCCTTCTACAATAGTTTTAAAGCTAATAAAACATTAATTATAAATTGTCAAATAGTTTAGATTTAGTAAATTAATTAACTCTCTGAATTTATTGATGTGTAAACTAGCACTCATTTTACAATGAGTAATGAACATATATTTAACTTTTTTTTAACTATTTTACTTGAACATTGCTCCACTTGAATGAAGAAATGTTTGATTTCGCAATGTTGGAAATGCTAATATTTGGAGCGCAATTTAAAATAAGATGTTTTATTGCGCACGGTGAAGAATTGGGAGAAATAGAAGTATAAATGGAAGCTTGATGATTAATTCGATGAATAAACGTTTCACTATTTAGAAGCCATGCAATAAATGAGGTTGCTTGCATTTCGCTCTTTCCTAGTGAACTAGTTTTTAATAATTTATACATTTTATTATTCCTTCCTAAGAAACGATGCGCGAATGCAATGTAATTTGATTTTATTGTTCGTGTCGATTGAGCACCTTCTATATTAACTGGGAGGAAATGTTCTTTGTTAGTCTGATAACGAGAATCTTTACGTGTAGCTGCCAAATGGAGTCAGTCATGTTTACTTATTTGTTTTAGGTATAGTCGTGTAAAAAGCTATTTTGTATTTTTAATCAGAAGGGGTAGAGGAGTACTCAAAAATTCGAGTTTGAGTCAAGTTTTATTGGCTAATCTAAATTGGCTCAAAGATATTTACAAAACTTATTCAAGTACTCGAAATTTTCGATATTTTTTTTCTAGAATCACTAGTTAGATTAATTTTATTTAATTCTAAAATATAATTTCATAGCAAATAAAATTTATTAGTATTTCTTATTATCTATGCAAAAAAAATACAATTATTATATTCAATGTATTTAAGTTATTAGAACTTGTGGGACTATAATTTTTTTCACAAAAAAAAAATGTGATTCTATAAAAGAAATTTTGTATTTATTTATGGTTTGTACCTGTATCTATCTCAGAAATTCAACTTGAAATATATAGTGTTCCAATAATGCTTTATCTTAGTCTATGTGGCCACCGAAGTGGGCTACAATACTTATAGAATTAGTTAAAATCAAAATCAAAACATGACTATAGAGTGCTGTAAATTAACAGTAAAGTTGGGTAAAGGACACACATTTTGTACGCACTTTATACTTTTTTTTTATTCATGAAGTTTGTTCAGTCATGCTTTATACAACAATAAGACATCCTTGGTTTTCAGGAAGAAAACTTCTTTAATAATATTTTGCTTCAAATTATTTGATCTTCTAAGATAACAAAAACTCGCTGTTTTTAGAATAACTAACCAATTCTCTGGACTTAAGAAACTCTAAAGTTCATGGCTGCCAGAACGTAAGCGCCCCATTCAACTCCTAACTTACACCCAGCCTCCTTCAAATCTATTTTCGCACTCTCCTCCCATCGGCGTCTTGTTCTACGTCTTGGTTTTGAGTGTGAAATTTTCTCAGATAAAAATTTCTATACACGCTTGTAATCACCAAAAGGCACCAAATGACCTCACCACATCAACATGCGTGACTTCATTATCCTTAATATGTTTGGAGATGCATATAAGCCATAAAGTTCTTCCTTGAGCTTCTTTCTCCATTCTTCTGTTTGTTCAGCCCTTTAAGGCCCAAAATTCATTCTCAGTACTTTTTACTCTCTCTCAACACCTCGGAGAGAAAGTATTGTGATCGACAAAAAAAAAATAGAACACAAGATTTTGATAAATGTTGAGATTTCATGACCCCCTGAAACCAAATGAAGTGGTTCTCGCAATGCCGTATTTCTGTCTGTCTGTCTGTCTGTACCTCAGTTTAGAGCCGAACCTATTTTACCGATTGGGCTAAAACGTGGTGTCTGGGGTTTTCATAAAGTCCCCCTGAGGGATTTATGTAATTGGATATCCAACCGTAAATTTAAGGATAGTTTACTGAAGGGCAAAAATAGAATAAATCAATTTTCTCAAAGTTCACTTTGATGAATTTGATTAAATTTTATATCTAGACATTGTTTATCATTAAAAACCATATGGAAATTCTCATGTTCTCATAAAAATAGCTTTGAGTATACTTTACATGAGGGAAATTTTCCAATTTTCATCATTTCTCCGCAACTATTTGAAATACGTAATAACTCGTTGTAAGTTTGTAGTACTATTAAAGATAAAAAGCTTTTATTCAAAATATATTCTTATAAAACCAATGATTTCAAAGTATAAACAAATATATATACTTTTAATTCAGGTCTTTGAAAATGAATTTTATTCTTATGCTCTTTGGCGGACAAATATATTTCTCTTTCTCAATTTTTCTGTAACAGTGTTCCTAGTTCTTAATGCCATAGAGTCAGTAACAGTGTATATTATTTCAATTTATGATCTTTGGTGCTGTGTTTCTACAACAATGTATATACCTATTACATAGTTTTACAAATCTTACGCGTTTTTAGTAAATGTCTATTTTAAGATAAGAGCGGTAGAAGGTCTGCCTGGTGCACCGTACTATATATTTATCTAAAAGTACCAATTTATTATCCTGGTTCAGGGCGATAGACCACGTTTTATGTCCATAAACTACAACGAGGTGAGTATAGGTCTAAATTTGTATACTATACATCTTTTGACTATATTACATTATTTACTGCAAAGGCTTGAAATGCATTTTAACTGTGTGATGAACCCTATTTTCACCTGGGACATAAGAGCACCCTCCGACACAAACTGCTTCTCCCAACTTACTTTTAATGACGAGAGTTGGGTTATCACCCATACCCACACTTTACTGTCACACCTGAGGCTAATGCCCAAAACAGCTGTAAACCACTGTTTCTATAGCCCTTCCCTATATTCCAAAATAAAATCCCTCTCCCCCCTCCTCCAAAACCAATTCACCGTAAAGACCAGAACGTCTTATTACCGCTAACAAACTTTCAACACTTTGTTTTTCTTCTCAGCTGTTCCTGTTACTTCTGAATATTGTCACTAGAGCACTCTAAAGAATACTATACAACATTGTAATATGCTTGGGTTACCCGGCTTTGTTTGACAGTTTCCAAACACGGCTACTCACTAATTAGTTATCTTAAGAATGTATTTATATTAACGAACATTATAGGAAGACGTGCCTTGGGGCTTCCTCATTATTTTCTTAACTTACTTTACATGTTTAAAGGAAACATTAGAAAAAATTGTTGTTGCTAAGTAACTAAACTTTATTATTTTAAATCTATTTAAATTGTCAGTTTTAATAATCAAAGCGAATGTTTGGTAAACTCAAATTTTTATAGGAAGGATCTTATTCAAAAGCTAGAAACGCTACAGTCCTAACAAGATTTTAAAATATCCTTTAAAACAATTTTAATTAATTAAAATTAATTATCTCTAAATATAAACTCCCATCTCATTGTACATGCCTAAAGAATGAGTAGCTGGTTTGTTTAAATTAAATGTTCTTAAAGTTTTTTTTTTTGTTCATTTAAGAATATGAGCCAGCAGAATTTTAGTTATTGTTTTTTAAAGCGTAAATTAATCTAAATTTTGTTTAGTATTTAATACTTCTTAATTAAAGTGAACTTCGAGTTTATTATAGTCCACCTACGCCCTCCGGGCGTCTCGAATTGGAATCTGAGCCATAAACACTCCAAGAAATGGGGGCAGTACTTTATTGCTCACGCTCATTACAGGTCCCAGGACTCCCACACATATTCATAAGTTAATGATATTACGTCAAAATTACTCAAGTTTCTACTAAAATCCTTCCATTGTATTTCGTAAACAAATGCGAAGAGATGGATTATCCGAAAATGTAAAACATTCTCCTATGTTTTGTAAAATAACACTTAGATATCATCTAGTTGAGTGTTTTGTTAATAAAATTGTTTTGTAAGGTAACAGTTACGTTAAAATGTTAGTAAACATTTTTATGTAAATATATATATAAATGTAAAAACAATATTTATATGTAAAGTAAATAAAAGTAAATAACAATTCTTATACAAATTAATATATATATTTAAATAAAAAATTACACCCACGAAATGTATATTTATATAAAATGTAAGGAATCATGTTTACATAACTTAAATATATGAAGGCCTATATATAATTATAAGTTATAGTATATAGCTACAAGTAAAATATTCAAAAAGTAATTTTTTATATATATCGCTAATTCAAAAAGTATTTTTTTATATATATAGTTGAATAGAACGAGTTGTCACTTGATTAAACGTTGCTATGTTTTAAGTAAGAATTATAATTTTTAATTTCGTTACAACGTATTAAGCTCCTGCGACCTCCCTTAGGATAAACACTGAACTCCTCCAGAGCACTATCTCAATTCTTCAAGACCTAGATCCACCCAAACCAGGATTTGAAGAGGGGTCTTCTTCGTCTGTAAATCATTTATTTCAAGCAAATTTGAAACGTTCATTAAAATGACACTTTCCAGAGTTGTATTGAGTTAAATAATTACAGCATTATCAACGTGCTTGCTAGCTGTACTTGTTTCTGATGTTTAGGTTGAAAATATTTCGATTCAGAGCTGTACTAATGATAATCTGACTCATGGACTGTAATGATGTCATCAAACTGAGCTGGCTCCATTTGATATCTTTCACTCATCGCAGTTCAAGTGACTCGCATGATTTGGTCAATTAGATGAAATATTACAGTCCAATTTCAATAGGAAGAGCCTTTTAGAAAATACATTCACACCTTTTATTTGATCAACATTGATACTATTTTAATATGTTATTAGTGTTATTTTATAGGTATTAATAATATATATTAAAAGTATCAGCTGCAAATCTCATAGATCGACGTGAAAGTAGAACAGGTAGCTTTCCTAGCTTTCAGATATGGGCCTTCCTATGCAAATTGGACTGTAGCTATATGCGATTGATGATCTTAGAAGACTAATATTAAAACACTATATAGATTTTTTTGCCATAAATCTTTACCTGGTGTTTTGCATTGCACTTAGTTTATTACTTTTAATAATTTTGAGGGTATTTTAGACACACACCATAATTTTATTAGTTAACTTAAATTACCGTATATCGTAAGTGTTTTCTTCTTACCGCATCTCGCTACTCGTTTGAGATATCCGCATTCAAACTACATTGATGGAGCTTATGATGCGGAATTAACATGTATAAGAAATATAACTGACATTTGCTTGGGGGGAGAATAAAAAACAATTTATTAAAAAAAATCTCCTCAGTACACCCAGCAAGGATTAGATTCCTGATCATAGTATTAGGGGTAGGTTTAAATTAAAGACCCCAGGGCTACAGTTACTGTGAGGTTCCTAGTAATACTTTAACAAGGAAAATAAATGGTATGGTGCACCACACAGACTTTCTCTCTCCTTTGTCTTACTATCCCTTACGAAGGGATATTTGGGGAAAAGGGGGTTACAAAATAATTAAATAAAAAAGATTAATATTGGGTACACAAGGGTCAACACTTCGTATTAAAATTGCGATTTCTGGTTAAAATTTTAACATTTTATAAGGTGTTGCACATCTTCAAGTTATCGCATTGATATTTAAATATTCATTTATACATTTTGACCAATAAAAAATGTAAATATTGACTATTGAGTCTAAAATGGAGATAGATCATTGCTGTGCAAACATTTCTCCTAAGAGTTTTAAGGAAAAATAACATACTTTTTTAGATACTTACTTATATTTAATTACTCTATGGCATTGGAGAAATATTGCGTTAAGACTTAAGTAGTATATGTTTACAACTAAAGCTCACAAAATTGTATTAATATAAATGCAAATATCTCAGAAACTGTTGCTTTTATAAAAATATATGTCAATTAAAGTTTTTTATTTCTAATAGTCCTACAATTTTGCAATGATAAGTTGTTTAGTTTCTCAAATAGTTGTGGAGATACGGAAATTAACGCTTCTGTAAAGTACCCTAATAATCATTTTCATAGGAAAATGAAAATATCCAGTTTATTTATAATCTTAATCAACGCCTAGATACGAATTTTAATCAAAATCGTTTGAGCATATTTTGAGAAAACCTTTTTTTTCTCTTTTCGCTCTTTATAAAACTACTCTTAATTTTAAGTTTTAATAGACACACAGACATACGGCATTGCAAAGACTATTTTTTAGGGTTCGGGGGGTCATGAGAAGTCGACATCCATCAACATTTCAGGTTAGTTTTTTTTACGATCGCAATACTTAAACTTTAATGTCCAAAAAGTTAAAAATATATATAATTGCGTATACATTGAAAGTTATTGATTTTATTAAAATATGTTTCAAATAAAATATTTGTATTATAAATAAATATATATACATATTTGTAATGCTAAGTAATTTCATATCTCAAATAGTTTCGGAGCTACTATAAAAAAAGATAATTTACGCATCAGACCGGAGACCTTAAAGCCATTTTGCCGAAATATTGAGAGTAGCCATTTTGTTTGGAATATTTATTAATGTTTATAAATGAAATATAATCAAAATCGTTAAAGCCGATTTTGAGAAAATCGACTCTTTCTCTTTTTGCCCTTCAGTAAACTACCCTTAATTTTAGGGGTAGATATCCAATTCCAAAAATCCCTCGGGGCAACCCTATGAAAACCCTAGATATCAAGTTTTAGCTCAATCGGTAAAATAGTTTAGGCTCTAGTTGGAGGTACAGACAGACAGACAGACAGACGGAAATTCAAAAACCACTTTTTCGGATTCAGGGAGTCATGAAACGTCAAGATTCATCAATATCTCGAGTTTAATTTTTTGACGATCACCATACTTTCTCTACCTGTAAGATAGAGAGAAAGTAAAAAGTGTTAAATTTATTTTTTTAAATCTAACAACAATTAAAATTCAAACAATTGCTTTGAAGAGCTTATTGCTCTAAAGTAATTATACTTTGATTAAGCATTCACAAATGAAATAACTTTCCACTTAATCTCTGTAGACCCGTTAGCAGTCTAGATGGTGGAGCCCCTCTAAAACACACGCCTTGATTCGGCATTTTGAAACTTGTGAAATACTTGCTAGCGTGCAAACTCGCAAATCGTAGGTTGTACCAAAAAAGATCTCATTTTGAAAGGTTTCTATTATTATTATTATTATTATTATTATTATTATTAGCACCGCGTCTTACTACCCGTTTGGGTTATACTCACGCTAATGTGTAATGGTAGGGTGATTATGAGATGAAATGGAGGACTTACGGTTTAACGTAGAATCCGAACCACTGCAGAGGCCTGGCAATCCTCACATTCACAAGTTGTGATTAATACACGTCTTGTCAGAGGTGAAGGAAGGGTTTGGCAATCAGATAAATCTGTGCCGGGACCGAGGATTGAACCCTGGACCCCCAGCACAGAAGTCTGACAACTTACCCCTAGACCACCAGGCCACCCAAAGTTTTCTATTGCTTTGAGAGTCGATGTGGCGTTTTTTCGCTTGCGAATGAGTTTTAAATCTGACAACACTATAAAACCATGACGTACCAAAGGATTGAGGCGGTGGGATGCCACAACACCATTATACAAGATACGTAACTGAAAATAAACACTATTATTGTATTGAGTGCATCAATGTAAACGATTTGTTTCGTTTTATTGGGAAACCATCTTCCACTTGTTTGCATCTAAGTTTTCTGTCTCAAAATGTTCTTAATTGATATAAGTAGAAGTTAAACCGGATTGAAATTCAATATCCACTATAGCTCATTTGGTAACACACCTCTCTGAAACAAAAAATTCACGAGATTGATCCCACCTCGGTTTTAGCATTTTAATTTTTTGTCAGAATTTAAATCCCTTGTTATTAATTAGAATTCAGTGAAATATTTTATTTTCACAATTATTTTTAAAATATAAATATTCCCTAAAGGTTTTTACTATGCAAAGAATAGTTAGCTTGCTTAGCGTTATTTTTAAATGTGTGCATTTTTATGTCATAAAATCCATTAATTTAATTTTTTAAATAACTACATATAAAATTTCATAATTAATGTTCTTTTTTAATTTACTTTCTTGATTATCTTAAAAGAAGAATATTATGGTAGTTTGCGTAGGCTCAAATACCTTGTATACTTCTATAAAACAATATTAAAACAAATTTTATGCTTACTAATACAATCATTTAAAATTAAAGGTTTTCTTTTTCAGTCTAATTAAATGAAAAAAAATTGGAGATGACAGGATCTAAACACGCGAATTTAGGATTATGAAGATGTCATACAAACGACTCAGCCAAATTTACAATTGAAAAATATAAAAAAATTAAGATATATAATTATAATTTCACCCAAACAAACATTTTTATCGAAGGATTGAAAGGATACAAAGCAATAATATTTTTTGCTTCTGTAAACCTATTTTGTACAATAGTAGGTTTATTTCAACAAAATCACTCTCGGAAGGCTCCAACCGAAGGAAGGGATGGCATCCATTTTGTTATATTTTGCTCTACTCGACAGACAAGTCTTGTCTCGCACGGTGTGAAGCTGGCGAGTAGAATCCGCTTGCTATTCGATCGTGTGACGTCAGTTTTCGCAGCGCGGACATTTCAAAATTAAGGGTTTGCGAGATGAGTAAAATACGCTAGCGACTCGCTACTTGCACGTTTCAAAATTAGGGGTCTTGGTCGGGAGTCATCCATCCATAAACCACGAAACACCGTTGAGAAGGTGTAGAGGAGAACTCTAGTGTCTCCAGGATGTTACACGGGAAAAGAGGGGGGTACATCATAGCGTGCCGTAACAAACATATTAGACTTTTTTTACCTATCACCGAGTCTTACTAGCTGTTCAGGCGATACGCATATATGATAACTACTTTTATGAGTTAGGGATGAATAATGAAGCATTTAGGGATAATCTACCCACATTTGCATGTAAATATGGTGGAAAACTATTTAGGGAAAATCACCCTCAATAGACTCGACCGGAATTTGAAAGTTGATCTCCCTGTAATTATCAGGTGAGTCTGACATGAGGGTGGCGTCATAGACCATTCGGCCACTGTAGCGGACTTATACTTTCTAAAGTTGAAAAAATAATATAGTTTTTCATGTTTTCAGCGTTGGTAAATTTATTTATAACTTTCAATTATGAGTAGTATTAAATATGAATCCTATAGTCACAAAAGCTTACCTATCAAATAATGACATTTACTCTTGGTGTGAAAAGTTACTTAGCAAGGGTTTGAGTAGGGATGGTGGGTGGGTGGGCTAATATCTTCATGGTGTTATATAGAGGGGAAGGGGAGAAGGCTAATATCCACATGGTTTTATATAGGGAATGAGAGGGGAAGAAGGTTCATAATATCTACATGGTGTTATATAGAGAGTGAGGGGGGGAATAAGGTTCATATCTACATGGTGTTATATAGGGAGTGAGGGGGAAGAAGGTTCATATCTACATGGTGTTATATAGGGAGTGAGGGGGGAAGAAGGTTCATATCTACATGGTGTTATATAGGGAGTGAGGGGGGAAGAAGGTTCATATCTACATGGTGTTATATAGGGAGTGAGAGGGGAAGAAGGTTCATATCTATATGGTGTTATATAGGGAGTGAAGGGGGGAAGAAGGTTCATATCTACATGGAGTTATATAGGGAGTGAGGGGGGAAGAAGGTTCAGATCTACATGGTGTTATATAGGGAGTGAGAGGGGAAGAAGGTTCATAATATCTACATGGTGTTATATAGGGAGTGAGGGGGAAGAAGGTTCATATCTACATGGTTTTATATAGGGAGTGAGAGGGGAAGAAGGTTCATATCTACATGGTGTTATATAGGGAGTGAGGGGGGAAGAAGGTTCATAATATCTTCATGGTGTTATATAGGGAGTGAGGGGGGAATAAGGTTCATATCTACATGGTGTTAGGTAGGGAGTGAGGGGGGAAGAAGGTTCATATCTACATGGTTTTATATAGGGAGTGAGAGGGGAAGAAGGTTCATATCTACATGGTTTTATATAGGGAGTGAGAGGGGAAGAAGGTTCATAATATCTACATGGTGTTATATAGGGAGTGAAGGGGGAGAAGGTTAATATCTACATGGTGTTATATAGGAGGTGAGGGGGGAAGAAGGTTCATATCTACATGGTGTTATATAGGGAGTGAAGGGGGGAAGAAGGTTCATAATATCTACATAGTGTTATATAGGGAGTGAGGGGTGAAGAAGGTTCATATCTACATGGTGTTAGGACGGGTAGATCGAGGTTCGAATCTCGGTCGGGTGAACTGGGGGTGGTTTTTCCTAAATGGTTTTCCACTCTCCCTCCACGCAAATGTGGGTTCACTTCCTCTAAGTTCAACCCTCCCAATTCCTAATCCATTAGTGTAATTAGTACTTAAGCGTATAACCCGAACGGGTAGTAAGACGCGGTGCTAAATATTATTATTATTATTACATGGTGTTATATATAGGGAGTGAGGGGGGAAGAAGGTTCATATCTACATGGTGTTATATAGGGAGTGAGGGGGAAGAAGGTTCATATCTACATGGTGTTATATAGGAAGTGAGGGGGAAGAAGGTTCATATCTACATGGTGTTATATAGGGATCGAGAGGGGAAGAAGGTTCATAATATCTACATGGTGTTATATAGGGAGTGAGGGGGGAAGAAGGTTCATATCTACATGGTGTTATATAGGGAGTGAGGGGTGAACAAGGTTCAGATCTACATGGTGTTATATAGGGAGTGAGGGGGGAAGAAGGTTCATATCTACATGGTGTTATATAGGGAGTGAGGGGGGAAGAAGGTTCATATCTACATGGTGTTATATAGGGAGTGAGGGGTGAACAAGGTTCAGATCTACATGGTGTTATATAGGGAGTGATGGGGGGAATAAGGTTCATATCTACATGGTGTTTTATAGGGAGTGAGGGATGAAGAAGGTTCATATCTACATGGTGTTATATAGGGAGTGAGGGGGGGAATAAGCTTCTTATCTACATGGTGTTTTATAGGGAGTGAGGGGGGAAGAAGGTTCATATCTACATGGTGTTATATAGGGAGTGAGGGATGAAGAAGGTTCATATCTACATGGTGTTATATAGGGAGTGAGGGGGGGAATAAGCTTCTTATCTACATGGTGTTATATAGGGAGTGAGGGATGAAGAAGGTTCATATCTACATGGTGTTATATAGGGAGTGAGGGGGAAGAAGGTTCATATCTACATGGTGTTTTATAGGGAGTGAGGGGGGAAGAAGGTTCTTATTTACATGGTGTTTTATAGGGAGTGAGAGGGGAAGAAGGTTCTTATCTACATGGTGTTATATAGGGAGTGAGGGGGGGAATAAGGTTCATATCTACATGGTGTTATATAGGGAGTGATGGGGGGAATAAGGTTCATATCTACATGGTGTTATATAGGGAGTGAGGGGGGAAGAAGGTTCTTATTTACATGGTGTTTTATAGGGAGTGAGGGATGAAGAAGGTTCATATCTACATGGTGTTATATAGGGAGTGATGGGGGGAATAAGGTTCATATCTACATGGTGTTTTATAGGGAGTGAGGGATGAAGAAGGTTCATATCTACATGGTGTTATATAGGGAGTGAGGGGGGGAATAAGCTTCTTATCTACATGGTGTTAGGTAGGGAGTGAGGGGGGAAGAAGGTTCATATCTACATGGTGTTATATAGGGAGTGATGGGGGGAATAAGGTTCATATCTACATGGCGTTATATAGGGAGTGATGGGGGGAATAAGGTTCATATCTACATGGTGTTATATAGGGAGTGATGGGGGGAATAAGGTTCATATCTACATGGTGTTATATAGGGAGTGATGGGGGGAATAAGGTTCATATCTACATGGTGTTTTATAGGGAGTGAGGGGGGAAGAAGGTTCTTATTTATGTGGTGTTATATAGCAAGAGGAGGAAGGGGGGGTCAGAGGAAGTTTTAAAATACGTTAGGTTTTTTATGGATCACACTTCACCAGAAAACCAGTATATATCAGCTTGACGCTTAGTTCACGTACCACCGATGTGGGTAATTTTCTATTATTAACCATCAAAGTTTAACATATCATCTATGTGGCTTGTTAAAGAACTAGCATGTGACTAATTTACCATGGTAATCAAAAACCTTTTAGTAATTATTTGGCAGTGAATTAACATTTCTCAATACTATTAGCATCCATTAGCGTATCCACGGAAGCGCTTTGGGGGAATCAAGCCCCCACGCCCCTACCGTAGTTTGTAGAATCCCTGATATCTACGTAGATTTTAAGAGAAAATAAAATGGGGGGATGAGAGGTAAAATATATATGACTAGTTAAAAGCAAATATCAGATTATCAAATATAGTCTCTCTTTCAATCACCAAAATTATGTATTTCATAGAAGTGGACTATCTTTCATAGAATGGAATTGGGATATCATCAAACTCTGAAAATATTATTCTTTGATCAGTAGAATTAACCCCATACCCCCTTTTCCCTGCCAGTGTTTCTTCGTAAGCTTATTACTTATAACATTAAAGAGGGTTTCTCTTTTCTATACTCAACAGTACGTTGCAAAAGATTGTGGTGAATTTATTTTTATTTTACTTTAATTTATCGTTGAGTATCGAGCTAGTGTTCGTTCGATGTTTCACAATGGCTTCAATAAATAATTGGTGATTTTTTGTGATAATAGGTCAATGTGATGGTTAAGCCTACTGGTAGGCCTACTTATTAATTATTTTGTTAGATTCTTAAAATAATAATAACACGTTTATAATAGTACAAATTATAAAGTAATCAAATGCCACTAAAAACCTTCCAAAAGACTTTTTGGTGTATAATATAATGGTTAAAAAATATTGTCTTCACTGGTTGAAGAGAAGTTGCCCCAAAGCCAGATTGAGCCCCCTGTAATTCGCAATCCTCCTTACACCACTTTAGCATTTTAAATGCATAACTTAACTATTTTATTCTTTATTTTGGTTAAAAATATGTATTTGATCAATTTTAACTAATTAAACTATCAAATAGGCTATAATTAACTTAAATAATAAAAATAGAAATTATTTTAAAAGCCTTTCAAATTTATACTTGTGGGACATCAATCACCATGGGACACTATTGTGTTTAATTAAATTTATAATAAATATTTAAAAAAATTCAATCTCCTCCACTCTGATTTGAGTACGGTAAAGATAAGGTGATAAAAGTGAGTGTAATGGTAACATAGTCAACCTTCTAGAATGAACCAGCCTAAATAGCAGACTAAGTGAGTTGTGCAGTAATGTTGTCTGGGAGGTAAACGAAGGCATATTAACTAGATTACAAACCACAGTGTGACAGGGCTGATGGAGGTGAAAGATGGGCTCGACACAGAGCGAAACACGTCATTATAACTTCTTGAATGATAAGTATGGGTAATAACCTCATTATATCAAATTGGTGTCAATGAATTATGTTCACATCTTTGTGTTCATATTTACCAAAAGGATAGAGGCTAATTAAGTATGAGATCAAAGTAGTGTCAGTAAATTATGTTAATGTTTGCATCCTTGTTTACCAAATGGTTATCAATAGACCACTCGAGTATCAGAACTATTTCATGTTGATGTTCACTTCATTATATTCATGTGGACCAAATTGTTATCAATAGACCACTTGAGTATCAGAACAATTTCATGTTGATAATTAATGTTCACATCTTTATATTCATGTCCACCAAATGGTTATCAATAGGTTACTTGAGTATCAGAACAATTTCATGTTGATAAGTAATGTTCACATGTTTATATTCATGTCCACCAAATGGTTATCAATAAGTTACTTGAGTATCAGACTAATTTAAGGTTGATAAATAATGTTCACATGTTTATATTCATGTCCACCAAATGGTTATCAATAGACCACTTGAGTATCAGAAAAATTTCATGTTGATATGTAATGTTCACATATTTATATTCATTTGCACCAAATGGTTATAGTGGTCTATTTAATTATCATATATAGTAGTAGGACAAAGTTTTCACTAGATGTATTTTTTCTCCTCTCTATTGATTATTTATGTAAAATAATTTAGCACATTTTACCCACACTTGTGGACACACAAACATAAACGTCAATATCCTTTATTATTACCTGTGGCAGGGAATTCGGAGATAGAATCTCGGTTAAGTATACCAACGTTTAATTTATCTAAATGTTTTCCACTCCCTCCACGCAAATACTGGTACATTCCCACCAAATTCAACTTTTCCTCAATTATACCCAATCAGCGCAAATATTTGGACAGACTGAATATTGTGTAGCAAGACATTATATTACACACCACAACAAAACTTTTCTTTTGTTTCATACATACTTAAGTAAGACTTAGTCATTCATGGTTTTTAAAATAATAGCGATTACCAACCTCTTAAATAATAATCAGGTTCCGTCAATTTGTACAAATTTTATATATTTTTGTTATTTTTTTAACTATGTTATAGAGTAAAGTTGTATAGATGTTTTAAATCTTCTTAACGTGGGAGTATAAGTGTCTAGAAAAGATCAGTGTTTGTGCAGTTTTCATAGCAAAACTATTTTTAGGTCTAAATAAATAAAATATTGATACAGTAGAATCATAAAATTTAACTTTCTTCACATGGTGGTATCAACCCTGTAATGATCCTGTTTTGTTGCATAGCCTTTTGGAGTAATTAAATTCAGTTTGTGTCAAATTTATTAGTCGCGCTGTACTGTTGTTGTTAAACTTCCGCACACGTGCAAAGGCTACGGGTTAGGAAATTCAGTTTGCTTGCTTCTGCCCTAGTAATTATTAAAGAAAAAAATCTCGCAGTGTGAGTGCAAGAAAGAGAGCAACATATTTCATTTGCAAACTGTATTTATTTTGATTACTTTTTAAAAGGTAGTTTTGCTTGTGCTCGCAAGAGCTCAGCAGCTCTCGGTATCAAAATTGATGTATAGCCAGGAAACTGGTGGGTGGTATTAGTTTTTCTTGAATTGGTAACTAGGTGTTCTAAGAGATGAAGAATTACGGATGCCATTGTGGCAATTTCTTGAGTGTATCATATTAATTTGTGAAAATAAAAGTTCTAAAATGTGTTGATATAAACAATATTTAATTAACAATATCGAAGCGGTCCACAAGATCGGATCACGACAACCCCTCTTGGATATTTGTCATGAGTATAGCAGAACTAGATGATAAACTTTTTAAATAAAGATAAAAAGCTGTCAATAAATTCTAAGACGCCCTTGACAGACATTCAACAACTGTTGAGGTCATAATGTGAAGAAAATTAAACTATATACGTATACTGGAGAGTTATTTGATTTGTTTTATAGACTATAAAAAACTATTAAATTATTGTCCTTGGCTCTTGGGCCCTATACTCCAATTCAAAGCTTTAAATATTTTCTAGTCTGCATTTATCAACAGCCCTTGGCCCTGTCAAGTGCAAGTCTAAAACCTATTTTGTGGGATGGTGGGTGGAAGGGTCAAAGGCATGGCGTGGCTTAACAACCGACCAAAGTATCCTTCCGCGTCAACAAGAACAGATGGATCACGGAAACCGTAGATGACGCTAGCTACCGGACAGGTCATGAGGAAAAATCATACATTTGGAAGTATGTTTTTCTCGAGAACGAGTGAAATTTTTATGTTAATATTTTCAACACCCCCTCTAAGATAATGTATCGATGTTTATTAATTGTTACATTTTCTTATTTTTTGTTATGAAGCCGCAGTTTTATATTTAAAAATGTCAATTTTATCGATATTTGATCACTGTCAAAATTATAGAGGAGCTGTATATATAAAAAGTATAACTTAATCAACATACTTCTATTGTTGAACAAACCGTTTCAGAAAAGAAAATTGCATAATAATAAAAAATTCTTGAAGAAAACCGTTTGTTCCCATGGCTCTGCATTTCCACGTCAAATGAAAAGTGTCAACCACCTTAAGATATATTTTTTAATGTGTCCAAATCGGGATTTTTTCCTTTGACCTTGGGCTTATTGCGACCATTTGAGCAATCTAAATACTTTTTTTTTTCGTTGCTTATTCACATCGCTTTGTATTCTTGTGAGAACTATCTGGAATATCTTGTCTCGAACAAGGTTAAATGTAATGTTTGTATCAATAATATTTATAAATATAAATAAATTATTAGTTTATATTAAATAGGGTATTTTACAGGCTATTTGTATGACTGGCTCTTCTGTTTAAGGGCTTTAGAGTATGCGTTGACTTGTTGACATGAAATTTATTAAAATTATTTCCCACATCTTTGATTATAATAGTAAAATCAAGCTATTTACACAAAACTCACAAAAATTTTTAAGTTTGCACCTTCCTTTAACATTCATAAATATCAATATGTATTCATCGAGAAAAATTGTCAAATATTTTAAATTTATGGTACAGCTAGAGCAAGGCAGGAAGGGCAGTTTAAATTATACAAATATATTAATTTTCTTTTCTGGTTTGAATATATTATCGTCATTATTTAATAATTATTGAAATAGCTATCAAAAGTGACAGCTGCAGATAACATGACTCAACGTATGTATACATGAAAGTAGATTTTGTTAATATTTTATGGCTCAAATAATGTTATCATTAAAATTGAACCGTACCATGTTCTTGATATAGCCATATTCTTTTTATTTTCGAATAAAACTGCATTTTTAGGGTAAGCTATCATAGGTAATGTCCCAACATAGCTCGTAACAAAAAGAAAAATAGATTCCTTTCTCTTGATCGTAACATTTCAATTAGATTTGTACGTCCTCCTTTCTCCAACACGTGGTCCGTAAAAGTTACCTCCATTCTTCAAGTATCGTCTTGTCTTCAACAGAAGCAAGACATCTTCGTCGGTCCTAAACTACGATGCGGTCATTTCTCACAGCTGACGTATCCCTACCCCCCCCCCCCCCCCGTTCGCCCCTTGATTTGTCCTCTGACTGGCGTCCAGTCTGCCTGGAGGGGGAAAGTCTTATCACAAAAAAATACAAAGGGTTGAGGAAAAAGGGGGGGTTGAAGAGAAAGAATCATGATTTGACAGTAACCCTTGATTGTAGGGGTATGGCGTAGATTTGTCGGGGGCTTGTATGAGAAATAGATTGTAAAAGGGAAGGGAAAAGTCACCGACAAGGGTTCTTGTGGTCACAATGGCTGAGACATTGAATAAATGGACGATTTATAATACAACTGGAGAACATGGTGTGCGGGATAAGGGAAAACGTTAAATTCAAAGAGATACTTTCAAGGCCGTAGGAAGGACTTTTTCCTAGGGAGGCAACTCAAGGTTGGGTGCTAGTGAGCGTTTTTATAGCATAAACATTTTTTGGCAAAAATAGATCAATATTTTTTCTATAGAAACATAGATTTTAGTTTTCCGCACATGCTAATCTCAAGAGTTCTTGAATATCTCTCATGAGCAAGCGCATTTGGTGACAAACTTTTTAAATGCAGAGAAAAAGTTGTCACTAAATTCCAGGACACCTTGACAGATATTAAAGAACTGTTGAGATTAGCATGTGCGTAAAACTAAACTCTATTATTCTATAGAAGAAATATTTAATTTATTTTGGCCAAATAAATGTTTATGCTATAAAAACTTAAAAAATACTGCCCTAAACTAACGCTCACTAGCACCCCATCTTAATGGTCAACCCGTAGTGAGTTCTAAAAAAAAAAAGCAAAATATTAACTTTACCTTTGCTTTCATTTCCAGAAATTTAGGGGGTCAAGCGCCCTCCCTTGCTCCACCCTGGTTACAGCCATGCAAGTGCTCAGAAAAATCTGTCAAGATCTTCACTCACTTGAAAACTAGGAAGTTAAATAAAAAATCTACGTTGGAGAGTACCTTTCATGTAGTTAACGGGTTATAAAGTTGCAAAAATTACAAAGAACACAACATTTTTCACCATATTTAAAATAAAATCTAAACTAAAACAAGTTTTCTTGGATGCAAAATTACATAGAGAGCTAAACTACGACTAGTTTTCTCGAATGCAAGATTACAAAGAACATATTAAATAAAAAAAACTTTTTTTAGATTTTCTAAAAACCTTTTTAACACTTTCTTCCCAAATTCCCCTTTTTTTTCCCATGTAATTTTTCTGTACACACTTAGTAAGCATAGCCCATTGGGAAGTTCCCCTGTCATCGTCATCTGATTAACTGGCAAAAATACATTATATGCCTTCATTTGTAAGAAAATGACGCGGCACATATTCACCAAATACCCTAGTAGCGCTAGCATTTTTGAATAATTTATATTTATTATTATTTAAAAATATATAAAAGGTCCTAGAAATAGTTTTAAATTATAAATAAAAGGTAAAAGTGAAAATCCTTATTAAAAGAGGCTTTTTACAAATTTCTGATAGAAAATGAGGCTCATTTTCTACAAGAAATTTGATTTTTGAGTTTTTGAACGCTAAAATGAACACATTGAAAAATTGGATTCAATGTACTGTACAAGTTGATCAACTTAGAGTAAGAGAAGAGCTTAATAAAGGCATAGGCCCTACTGTTGTGGTATGTGTTGCTTATTTAAAACCATAAAATAACTGAAAAATACCTTTTCTCTAGCGGTTTTTCTGTCACAGCTTATCTCATTGATAAGATAACGTGATGGTACATAGCATACCCTGTTACCTGAAAATTAAGCCTACAACAAAAGTAGTTCCATCTAGATTCGATGAGTACTTTTTGAGTTTACTGGCAACAAACAGATATATAAAAATTCCAAAAATGTATCATTTTATATTCCTATTAATTACATAACTCAGAAAATATAAAGAGTCCAGCAATATTCATATGTATAGACAGATCTTATAGTTGGATTATATGATTGTATGTATTTAATTTTAACAGCACATCATACTACCCGCTAGGGCTATACACATACGTACCAATTACGCTAATGTTTTAGAGATGAAGAAGTTTTTATTAGAGGAAGTGTACCCAAAATTTGCGTGGAAGGATAGTGGAAAATAGTCAAGGAAAAACCACCCTCAGTACACCTGACCGGGATTCCAACACATATCTCCCCGTCACTGTCAGTCCAATCTATTTCGAGAGTGTAACGTCTTAAACCTTGTGGCCACTAAAGCAGGTAATAAGTTTGCTAAGATCCCCAACTTTTAATAGCGTCTTCACACGGAATACAGACTTTCAGAACGATTATAGTTCCATTTTTCTAGTAAAAGTTAAAATTTGTTCTGAAGTGTTTTCTCGCCAGCGAGTATTTTGCATTTATTATTCATGCTTTACCAACAACAGCTTAAAAACGAGGTTTTAGCGTAAGAGTTATAAGTGTTGTTAAAAGATCTTAATTCGCCAGAGACAATTTCTATGGTGAGAAACTGTTAATTGGTCATGAAAATGACTTTGCTTAAACGTAACTGTGTGAAACACAAAGCTTTATTTATAATTGAAATAAAGCTAGTGTTTGCTATAATATTGCTTGATTTTACTGAAATGTAAATTAAAGAAGCTTTTCACAGCAGATTAAGATTTAAATTGATTTTTTTTAAAAATAAAATACAAATTTGAGAACATACTTCACCATTAAATTATCACGATAATTACTGAATTCGTAGACACATATAAAATTAAATTGTTTAAATTACTTGGTTTAACGAAACAAAGTACTGAGATTTACATTGCTCTCACAAGTGTAATTTTAATTCGCACTTGTAATCACTTGACTAAAGGCATAAAGGCCGCATTTTCTAGATTATGGAGACTGAATGAATTTTGTTATTACCGCGTCTTACTACATGTTCAATTAATACGCAGATATGATAATTACGCTAATTGGATAAAGATGAGGAAAGAAGCGTTTTGGATTTAAGATACCCGAATTTGCGTGGAAGAAGATTGAGAAATCATTTATGGTGAAAAATCCCTGAGTACACTTAACCGGGATACGAACCCTGATCTCTCTGTAATCAGCAAGCCAGTCTAACACAAGAGAAACGCCTTAGACCATTCTGCCACTGAAACGGGCCTTATGGATACAGAAATCACAGAGTGAACTGGGTTTGATTTTTCCTTTGATACTATCCCTGTGGTCTTTACATTTTTCCCTCTCCTCTTATGCGGCTGCACTTCCTCTGAACTGGTCTTCTCTCTACTCCTCCACGCATCAATAACTTTTTTGTCGTCTCGTCTCACTAACATTCCATATTTTTGCATCTGTACTAATTACGCTAATTACAAATAAGGAAGGTTGAATTTAGAGGAAGTGTACCCATGTTTCGTGGAAAGCCATATATAAAAATCCACCCTCAATACACCATACCAGGGTTCGAAACCCCGATGTCCTCATCAGCTGTCCAGTAGATTGGAGAAAGAATCCCTGTAACAAATGACCATCGAATCGTGTAGCTTTGATTATAAGCGTCATGAAACTCCCTAAGAATGGATCCTACGAATCCTTTAATTTCTAAAATATTTAAAGATGTTTGGGATTTGAAGATTTAAAAAAATACTTTGCAATATATTAAATATATCCGCGTTAGCTGTCCCATGATCCAAGGTGTTACTATCGCAATATATTTAGGGTGACTATACGGACTGTTTTTTGCAGAACAGCACTTTTTTTTGCAGGAGATTACTAGTTTTTAATGGCCAGCACTGTTTTTTGAAGGTCAGTACTGTTTTTTTTGTAGGACAGTACTAGTTTTTTCGCAGTACAGTACTGTTTTTAGCATAATACCACTATTTTTTTAAGTCAAGTAAACTACTGTTTTTTGAATTATAGTACTGCTTTACGCAGGACAGTAGTGTTTTTCGCAGGACAGCACTGTTTTTTGAAAATAAGTACTATTGTTTGCAGGACAGCACTGTTTTTTGACGGTCAGTATTGTTGTTTGCAGGATAGTACTTTTTTTTGCAAGACATTACTGTTTTTTCAGGACAACCTTTTTTTTGCCTTGGGGGGGGGGGACGATGTCCGGTTGTCCTATATAACAGGTAGTAAGTACACCCATAGATACTAGATTTAACCAAGTACTTACAAGAGAAGTTAGACAAAATTATTTTTTGATTTGAGTAAGGAACATCACCTTTGAGTGTGTTTTTACTTTCTTTCTATCTTACAGGTAGAGAAAGTATGGTGATCGTCAAAAAAATCGAACTCGAGATTTTGATGAATCTTGACGTTTCATGACTCCCTGAATCCGAAAAAGGGGTTTTTGAATTTCCGTCTGTCTGTCTGTCTGTCTGTCTGTCCGTCTGTCTATACCTCCAACTAGAGCCTAAACTATTTTACCGATTGAGCTAAAACTTGATATCTAGGGTATTTCATAGGGTTCCCCCGAGGAATTTTTGGAATTGGATATCTACCCCTAAAATTAAGGGTAGTTTACTGAAGGGAAAAAAGAGAAAAAGTCGATTTTCTCAAAATCGGCTATAACGATTTTGATTAAATTTCATTTGTAAACATTAATAAATATTCCAAACAAAATGGCTACCCTCAATATTTCGGCAAAACGGCTTTAAGGGCTCCGGTCTGATGCGTTAATTAACATTTTTTATAATAGCTCCGAAACTATTTGAGATATGAAATTACTTAGCATTACAAATATGTATATATATTCATAATACAAATATTTTATCGGAAACATATTTTTATAAAATCAATAACTTTCAATCTATACGCAATTATATGATTTTTTTAACTTTTTGGACATTAAAGTTTAAGTATTGCGACCGTAAAAAAAAACTAACCTGAAATGTTGATGGATGTCGACGTCTCATGACCCCCCGAACCCTAAAAAATAGTCTTTGCAATGCCGTCTGTCTGTGTGTCTATTAAAACTTAAAATTAAGCGTAGTTTTATAAAGGACGAAAAGAGAAAAAGTCGGTTTTCTCAAAATCTGCTCAAACGATTTTGATTAAAATTCGTATCTAGGCGTTGATTAAGATTATAAATAAACTGGCTATTTTCATTTTCCTATGAAAATGATTTTTAGGGTACGTTACAGAAGCGTTAATTTCCGTATCTCCACAACTATTGGAGAAACTAAACAACTTATCATTGCAAAATTGTAGGACTATTAGAAATAAAAAACATTTATTTGACATATATTTTTATAAAAGCAACAGTTTCTGAGATATTTGCAAATATATTAATACAATTTTGTGAGCTTAAGTTGTAAACATATACTACTTAAGTCTTAACGCAATAATACTCCAATGCCATTGAGTAATTAAATATAAGTAAGTATCTAAAAAAATTATGTTATTTTTCCTTAAAACTCTTAAGAGAAATGTTTGCACAGCAATGATCACCTCCATTTTAGATTCAATAGTCAATATTTACATTTTTTAGTGGTCAAAATGTATAAATGAATATTTAAATATCAATGCGATGACTTGAAGATGTGCAACACCTTATAAAATGTTAAAATTTTAACCAGAAATCCGAATTTTAATACGAAGTGTTGATCCTTGTGGAAGACATTAAACTGTTTGAAATGCTCTTAGGTGGACAAAGATGCGCCTCTTTTCTCATTGATTCTATATCATTGTTATTATTTTTATGCGTGTTCTTATGTGGAGTGGTGATGATACAATGTACATTATTCCGTTCAGAAATCTTACGAGTTTATAGAAAGAGAGAGAAAGTCTGTGCGGTGCGCCGTACCATTTATTTTAAAGTATAATCAATAAAAAAATCTAAATTTTTTTTATTTATATTACTGTACGAACATAATTTTTATTGACATAAATTTTTTTTACGATGAAACTAATGATTTTTAGATATTTTTTACTTTATGTGAACTCTGTGATAATATAATATAAATTAGAAATGCAAAATGAGCTTTGATAAATAATTATGTTGGGAGAAATCAACGCTACACAATTTTGTAAAACGAGTGTTCATCTGATAACTTTCGACCAAAATATTTCGAAAACAATGCATTGCATGAACAAAATCTTAAACAAAAAATGTTTGGTTCTGAGAGGGAATATAGATTGCTAAATATAGTATGTATGTTAAAATAACCTTATGTTAAGTAATATTGTAATATTTAATAGGAAAACCAAACCATGACCCTTGAAAACAAAATTCAAAATACATGTTGAAAAATTATGCATGAAGACGAGGACCGAGTCCATCTCCTTTGTCTTACAGTTCCCAATACAAAATAAATTATTCTTAAATAATGTGTAGTTTCTCAATACGCAACCTGTTGAATTATATATGTGAACCGTTCCCATGGGATAGTGGTCAGTGCACATGGCTTCCAACCTAGGAATCCGGGTCCATTCCCAGCTCGTTATATGGGTATTTTTCCGAAAGGAAAAATATTTCTATGGTTACCAGGGTTTGGTTGATTTAGTGCCTTTCTCGAATGTACTATTCAATAAGGCTGAATTTAGGTTAAGAATTTCCACTGGTTCCAATATCGTCATGATTTCATATCATCTCATTGGGACATGGAAAGATTAGTATATTAGTATACGATTAGTATATTTTATCGTCCTCTGGGCAACGATAACTTATCAATAATTACACTAAATACTCAATTTTAAAATTAAAACTATTTCTAATTGATTTATAAAAGAAAAATCGTGTACACTCCGTACACCGGAGAGTTAACAGTCTTCCTTGACACGTAACACTATGGTGTATCATTCTGAAAATTGAAAAATGACACCTGGACATGGGAATCGAACCCGATATCTAACTGAACCAACTACCATTAATATAGCTTCGCTATTTACACTTAATAACTATGGTGTATCTTATAAGATACGAATATATCTGTCAAGTCACTGTAATAGATACAATTAAAATCCATAAGAGTATCAAAGATAACAATTTTATTTTTTAAACATCGTGATGATTATCTATGTATGTACATTAAAATAACATATTTTTTTTCTGTTTTTTAAAGTGGCCGTATTCAAAGTGAACGGGAGCTACCTCGAAAGCAACAGATGAAATGTCGGCTGGTATTGATCTCGATGTCTCCACGCCCTCTACCTCTACCCTCTCCCCCTAACCTACAATTTAACCCAGCACCCCCTTGGAACCAGAAAGATGTACTAATTAACTTGCTAATGAGAAATACTGGTTATATGATTTCCAAGGTAACTGGGCTGATTCTGTTCTCTGTTATGTAAACTTCATTTCTTGGTTGAAAAAATGAAGCCATTGAGGTAACATTTTATTGCTCTCTCAATTTTAGCTATTTAAAATAAAGTTATTCCACAATAATAATATAGCACGTATGTTTTAATTTTCATTAATACTCATTACAAGTTCCTTTTTTCACCTATAGTTTAAAATGAATATATTTTTGTACGGATATTAATTCAATGTGACATAATTTAATATTATAACTAGTTATTATTTCAACAACGTGTGCTAGTTAGTAGTGCTGGCTATTTTTGTTTGTCCATTTAGTTAAATATAATTTATTTTGGCAAATTTCAATAAAGTTAATAGATTTTAAAAACATTTCATATACATTATGCTTATAGTTTGAATACAAATCGGAATATTAAATAATAAGTGGAAAAACATTGTTTCACAATTCTCGTTGATTTACAAAATAGGCTTAATAAATTAGACAATTTTAATGCAACTGTACATACAGCTAAAAAAACAACTTTGTACTTAATCCATTCTCACTAAATTTCTCCACATTTTCCTATCCTTGCATACTCTCTTCGCTTCAACAACATACATACACTGAGTCATACTTGCTATTTTTGAGTCTTAACATTTTTAATGTTTCTCTTTTTCACACATTCGTCTACAACATTTATCCACGTCTTACATGGCCTACCTACACTTCCTTTTGATCCACATACTTACCTTCATATACTTGATTTGCCACTCAATTCACACTCATCCACGCTTCGTTCACATTGACCTATCGGGTTTTCTTTCAAACCGCACTCCTCCTTCACCCATAATCATTCAGTAAATTAAGGTGGGTCATCATTTAATAGTAGTTGAAACTTGAGTCATTTTAATTTATATGATTCCCTGTCAAAGGGTTAAAACATACTAATTATTCACCCCTTTTATAGCGAGTTTTAGGTGACCTGGTGGTCTAGGGGTAAGGTGTCAGACTTCTGTGCTGACGTCCGGGGTTCAATCCTCGGTCCCGGCACAGATTTATCTGATTGCCAAACCCTTCCTTCACCTCTGACAAGATGTGTATTAATCACAACTTGTGAATGTGAGGAATGCCAGGCCTCCACCGTGGTTCGGATTCCACGTTAAACTGTAGGTCCTCCATTTCATCTCACAATCACCCTACCATTGCACATTAGCGTAAGTGCGTATAACCCGAACGGGTAGTAAGATGCGGTGCTAATAATAATATAATAATATAGCAAGTTTTGTAATACAGGTGTCTAGTACCCACGAGCACCGAAATACGGCCCTTCTGACTCACTGAAATCCAGGATCCAAATATTTAATATAATGCGGAATATTAATACCTCTCAAGTAGTTAAAATATAACTCATGTTTGTAATCAAACCAGGCTCATATATACATATAAAAACCACCTTACTATTCTGTCCATGGAATGGAGCTTTGATTTCCTAGAGAGTACCTTGTTTAATTATATACCATGCACAAATATGACGACTGAAAATATTAACTTTGTTTTAGAGAGATGTGTTATAAAAAGTGCATCAACGCGAAAGCATAATTATTCTCGCATTCATTTCCGAGTAGAGAGCAACGTTATAAATAACTACGAGACAGTAACATCTCAACGTAACTACTTTCCGGTGTAGTCAGTCATCAACTCTCTGAACATTAAAACCGTGTTTCTGTGCCACATATTATATAGTTTTTATAAAACCACACCTAACGTCTGTTCACCGTAGGAATTGTTTTCTGAAAGGTCTTTTTCCCTACCAGAAAGCTATTATATAGTAGGATATTGGTAGGAAAAAAGACCTTTCAGACAGTAATTCCCACCGTGAATGGAGTATACGTTACATTTTCCTGCGTAGGCATTGTTAAGAGATACCTTTTTTATCACCTGAAATAAACATGTTTACAAAGTAACACATTCCATTAGTGTATGAAGAGGGTGTATGATAGACCATGGGCGGATTTGTCATGAGTTGGATATTTTCAAAATTTTAAAGATTTTTTTACTGTCTAAAATAAGTATTTGGCCCTCTTTATTAGATAGATTAATTTAAAACGTCATAAAATGTAGCGATTTTAAAATCTATTTTTCTATGTGAGGTATTTAACGTGACGTTTCTGAACTGAATGATTTGATAAGCACTTAACCAATAAACTAATTTAAATCTAAAAAAGACACAACAGTCAGTTCCCGACCATTAATTCATCACTGTAAAAGATAAAACCCACATTTCAACAATAATAAATTTTTTGTTCATGCCTGCAATCGAACCTGGTATTCTTAGTCTATTAGGCGGACACGCTACCGATTTAGTTAAGGTTTCAAACCACCTATGTGACTTAATAGAAATACGATATTATCAATTAAAAATGACGTGACTAGGATTATTTAAGTATTTTAATTATAAACTTTAACAAGGAAGATTTTAAGAAAATTCTGTCAAAATTAAACCAATTCTACCTCTTTTACAGAACAATTATTTCAAAAGGTGGTTAGTAAATTAAGTTATTTCATTATTATAGATGTGTGAGACAGACATCCTTTTTTAACAATGAAATATACTAGCACACTTACACATATTATAATCAACACCATGATGGACTCAATCATAGTAAGCTTATTTAAACAGACTGTAGATAAATATAAACGTGTTTATGAAAATATTAATAGTAAATAATAATGAATATATTATAATAAGAATATATGCAAAGTGGTGATATTCAATTCGTAGCAAGACTAAGCTATCACTAATGAATTTAATCCTCAAGGTTGAAGATGATAAACTCATTAGTTAATTAATAATAAAGTTCAACACAAAGTTATCTACTGATTTATCCAGTGGTTTTCAACCTGGGGTCCTTAAATTTAAAGATATTTCATTAGAAACATTGAATAATCAGGACCAGATTTATGGCTAACCACAAGAGGCATAGACCTTAAGGTGCGGCAGAAGGAGCGCGAGTAATTTTACAATTTTATAACATTACAATTTTTTGGACAAAATAAATCAAATACATTTCTCCAGTGGCAAAATAGAATTTAGTTTTCTGCACATGCTAATATCAACAGATTTTTAATATCTGTCAAAGGTGTCCTGGAATTTTGTCAAAACCTTTTCTCTTTATTTAAAAAGTTTTGACAAAATTCCAGGACACCCTTGACAGATATTCTAGATTTGAAAGCTGAGCTCTATGTTGCTACTAGAGAAATATTTGATTTATTTTGGCCAATAAATTTCAATTCTATAAAAACTGTAAAAATACTTGCGCTTCCTTCTGCCGCACCTTAAGGAAAACGCGATCTTCAATTGTAGCATAGAATACGTGTAACTTATATTATGCACCAATAACTTTAGGGGCACAAGTTTGAAGAGAAATTACATCTGGAGGTACACGAATACCACTGATTCTTAATCTATGGACTTGTTCTACATTAAAACCTTGACCACCCCGCCATTAGCAAGGCAGTGTATTGTGATAGCGACACATTAAATCTCATTACTACTGGTGGACGTATTCAAACATAATCAGTGAAACTATTCCTTTGGCTAACATACTTTAATTCAAATAATATGTAGGCCTAGATTAAATACAGGAAATTTGTTGATATTAAAACTTCAGTCTGATTTAGATAGAAACGCACTTTTTTGACAATTATAAAAGTTGCTAAAATAATGTTAATATATTAATATATTCTTTTTAAATTGAAAACTGACACCGGAATGAAGGAATTGAACCCAGGATCTTTGACATATTATGCCAAAGCCCTTGTCACTGAGATATCTAGGGTTCATCCCTTGTACAGGTTCATTCTTTACTCAAATTATAAGGAAATGTCTGAGTGAAGAATGACTCTGGACATGGGATGAATCCTGAATATCTCAGTGGTAAGGGCTTTGGCATACTACGTAATAGGTCCCGGGTTAGATTCTTGCTTTCCAGTCTCACGTTTAAATATAAATACATGATATTTAGATGCGGCTGTAAGCGTACTTAACCTTCGGGGACTGGTGCTAAAAACATAACATGAAGACTCACGCCAGTACATTTTTTTGCAACATTCTATAATGTTTTAAATAATAGTCAAAAACACATACTTTAATACATAAAATTTTTATCGAAGCAATATAATTAAATAAATATTTGAATAATATTGTATTGTTTCACATTTTATTTAAAAAAAGAAGAAAATTACAATAATTTTAAACTGTTACAAAAGGCATTTTCTTATATTTTACTGTATAATAAAATTAATTATTATTTACTTTTACATTGTTACTGTATTATTTTATTTTAAACATACCGCGACAATGGGCCAGACGTATGATATCACGACTGGCGCCGTTACGTATTCACAATATCTCTGCATGGTGCCAGTTAAAGCTACCGTATCTAAGAAAAAATATATATTTTTAATGTTTGAAAACATACAACGCAGCAGGAACTAATTGAGGAATACTTGGAGGGGATCTGATTTAATTACCTTTAGTTTAAAAAATTACAGCTGCTGCGAAAATGCAACAAAAGATTAACAAATAAAATAGCATGTTTATTTAATTCAACATATATTAATACGTGAATTTAGGCAAACTCAAACATCACTTTTCATTTTTACTAACTAACCTACTATAATAGGCCTCCCAAATCGTAATATTAATAATAATAATAATAATAATAATAATAATAATAATAAAAATAATAATAATAATATAATAATAATAATAATAATATATAAAATGTTTTCAATGTAACTGCCAAATAGTATTGTATTTTCTAAAATTACCTTCCTTCCAGAATCTTACAATAGCTCACGTATGGTATGAAGATATATATATATATTTATACTTTATCATTATAAATGGGAAATTTATTGTCTCTATACACCTATTAATATGTAGTAATCATTTATTTATTGTAAGCTATATTTCTTTAGAGACTTTAGGAGCTTTAGGGTGTGTATGAAAATAGGCGTTTTTAGTACGTCACCATCATGCAAAAGAGAGTTGGTTTATCATAAATCTCCCGCTCGTTTATAATAATAAAATTGGGTCAATAGGCCATCCTTGTGCGACACTAGCGCTCCCAGTAACCTAAACGGAACGACAGTTCACGTTGAGTACACAGTTCTGACACTAACATAATTGCGATTGAAATGATTGATCATTTGGAGTAATATAATGAGTTATAAATTGGGATCTAATGATGAATAGTGTCCAAATTTACTGTGTGTGTGTGTTTGTGTGAATTGCACTATTTCTTGTCTAGGACACATTAATGTTTTCTGTGTTGTGGTGCTATGCTGTATTGAATTACTAAAGGACCCCCCCGCCGAACCCTAAAAAGTGTTTTTTTTCATTTCCGGCTGTCTGTCAGTCTGTCTGTACCTCGGAGTAGAGCCTAAACTATTTTACCGATCGGGTTAAAATTTGTATTTAGAGTTTTCATCGGGCTGCCCCAAGGTGTTTTTGGAATTGGTTATATAAACCTAGAATTAAGGGTAGTTTCCTTAACAGCAAAATGAAAAAAAAATTGATTTTATTAAAATCTGTTCTAACGATTTTGATTAAATTTCATTTATAAGACCCGTCTCGGTGGCGTAGTTAGATAACTCGCTAGTTTAATGATGATCTAGCGCACCTAGGACGGGGAGATGGAGGTTCTAAACTAACTTGGATGAAATGGAGAGGGTTTTCCCTAAATTGTTTTTCAATCTCCCTCCACGCAAATGTGGGTTCACTTCCTCTAAATTCAACCTTACCATTTTCTAACCCATGAGCGTAATTAGTACTTAAGCGTATAATCTGAACGGGTAGTAAGACGCTGTGCTAAATAAATTTAAAATAATAAATCATTTATTAGCGTCGATCAATATTACAAACAAAATGGCTACTCTCAATTTTTCCTCAAAATCATTTTAAGAGCTTCATTCTGAAGCGTAATTACTATTTTTTTTATCATATCTCTCTAACTCTTTGAGATATGAAATTACTTATCATTGCAAATATGTAGGTTTATCTATGGTAAAAATGTTTTAATTGAAACACATTTTTATAAAACCAATAACTTTCAAGCTGCACGCAAATATATACATTTTTTAACTTTTCGAAGACTAAAGATAAAATATTGCAACCGTAAAAAAATCTAGCCTGAGATTTTGATAGCTGTCAACGTTTCATGAACCCCCGAACCCTAAAAAGTGTTTTTCAATGCCGGCTGCCTGTGTGTCCGCGTAGCTCTAAAATCGAAGAGTAGTTTAATAAAGGGCGAAAAGAGAAAAAAAAATCGATTTTCTCAAAATTGGCTTTAACGATTTTGATAAAAAAATTCTTATCCACGAGTTGATTATGATTGTAAATAAAATGGTAACTTTAATTTTTCCATGAAAGTGAAATTTAGGGCACTTTACAGAAGCGTAAATTTCCGGATTTACACAATTATTTGAGATAGTAAAAACTTATCATTGTAAAATTGTAGTATTATTAAAAATAAAAACTTTTATTTGAAATATATCTATAAAAACAATAGTTTCTGGCAAATATATTAATACAATTTGGTGAGCTTTAGTTGTACATAAATACTATTTAGATCTAAAAAATTTGATGTTATTTTTCCTTTAACCTTTTAGGATAAATGTTTGTACAGAAATGATCTATCTATATCATTTATAGACTCAATAGTCAGTATTTAGTTTTTTATTGGTCTTAATTTATAAATGAGAAATTTAATAGCAATTTATAACCATAAGATGTGCAACCCCTAATAAAACGTCGAAAATTTTATCCAGAAATCGAAATTTAGCACGGAGTTTTGACCCTTGTGGACCCAACATCGATTATTTTTTTATTGGTCCAAATATACAAATGAGGACTTTATTTCTTCAAATATAAAATCATAAAATTTAAAACCGGAGTCGAAAAATGTTCTACGTAAGTATAGCACCATTTTTGTTCAGGTTTGCAAATGTGTATTATTTAGTTTCACATGTATTACGAGAAAAGAGTTAATCTCTCCATTTATAAGCAATGGAGTTCCGTACCATTTTTTTAATGTCTTACACAAACTGGTTAATAGGCTATATTATTATTATTATTATTATTAGTATTATTATTATTATTATTATTATTATTTTAGTTCTGCTACTACGTTCTATTATCCGTTCGGGTCATAGAAAAATGTATAAATTACGCCAATGGGGTTGAATTTAAAGGAAGTGTACTAGCAATTGCGTTGATGTAGAGGTGGAAAACCATTTAGTAAATATAACGCTTCAGTGCAACAGAACAGGAATCGAACCTGATCTCCACTTCACCAGTAGACTAGTCTTTTCCGTGAATGACTTATTAAATCATGAGAGCACCAAAACGAGTATTAATATGTATATTATTATTAATATGAGTTATTTAACTGTACTTTATGAACAGACCGATAGTATCAGCATACGACTTACGAACAAACTTAATTCTATAAGAGGTACAACACCCAATGGCCCAGCACTTAATTCATCATTGCCTCCACTAATAATAACTTTTTTTTGACGTGACGAAAATCGAACCCAGGACAGGCGCACTACTGAATGAGATAAGGTGTTGAACTCTACGTTCTAGTTCAGACCAATCACAAATTATTTCTAAAAAAAAGTATTTAGATAAAAATGTAATTTTCTAATCATAGCTTCTTATAACACGTCCGAGCTACCCGCATTCAATTGAACAAGTTTATAAGGAAGAGAGTCTCAGAGGAAGTCCACCAAAATGTGAACATATAAAGAGTGAGAGAGCGTTTAGAAAAATCCCCCTCAACCGGGATTTGAACCTTGAACTTCCTATCACTGTCGAACCAGATAATAGGAGACTGATGTTTAGCCAGCTAGCCCATCAGGGAAAGTAACACAAGAGAGTATTTCAACAAATTATAAAAGCTTTATGTTTACAGACCTTCCCCTACCAATTTTCTTAAAATTATGAACCCCTTTGCTCGACATAATTAATCTCAGACGCCCAAGGGCCTTCAAGGAGAGAAGTCTAAGTTTCTGGTTCCTGTGAAGCCTATCTTGGCCTAGATTTTCTTCACATAGTGTAAATGACAGCTATCGGTGGGACGTGGGTAGAATGCCGACAAACGTTCTTTAAACTAACACTTGTCCCAGATTTTCCAGCTTGCAATGAGTTTTTTTTTTTTTTGTTTCTTTAGCAGATTGTGAAATTACATAATACATATTGTTCGATTCCAGTTGGAAGAAATAATTTTAGAAAGAGCACTTTTCTTTTGCTGTAACTCTTGAACACATTAAAGTGGGCTGGAGACAATCTGATTGGTCGACCCCCAACAGTCAGCTTGACCAAACTGGGTGTCTGGGGGCATGGGTATATTGGTCTCCACCTGTTTCCACACCAAGGTTGGAGGAATGGGGGGAGAGGTGAGGGTGATGGAAGGGATTAGGAAAACTACGTATGTATATATATTTTTTAATCTTTCAGTGGTCGAATGCTTTAAGGCATCACTCTCAAAATTAGTTAAACTGATGAAAATTATAAAATGAAATAATTATTGTTATGTATTAAGGAATACTTAAATAGGCAAATTGCAGTGTTATATCTTAACTAAACACTATTTTGTGCAATTTCATTTAAGCTATCTTGTCATATTACCAATAGTGTATGTTTAAATTAATAAATCATGTGGCATTATTGTATTTAATCGGTGTTTATGTGGTGATAAACGCCTTATTTGGTTCTTAGAATCCCGCAATCTTTTACCTAATATTCAATGTGCTTTTCGGCGTAACCGATACAAGGTTCATCATCTGTATTGTTCGTCATGAGACAACAGTTCGTGACGCCCTCCTCCATAAACAGCACCTTTTGGCTGTCCTCTTAGATTTGGAGAAGGCTTACAACACCACCTGGTGTTACGGAGTATTGATAATACTCTTTAATTGGAGGTGTTGGTGTAACCTCCCGGTTTTTATATCTAATTTTATGTCAAATAGATACTCCCGGGTAAGATTGAATAACATCTTATCCGAATATATATATATTTTTAAATGGGGTGCCTCATGGCAGTATCTTGAGTTGTACGTTGTTCGCTATTGCGATAAATACTGTAGTACAGGATGGCCCACGGAAAAGTAGCCCACCTCCTATATCCAACAGGTACCTCATTCTGAATTGGAGGAGGTCAATCCCCTTCCACCCATATTGTGACATGAAGAATGAACAGATGAACTGCTTGTCTAAAGATTTATTGACTTACCTACATGTTACCTGATCGACAGACAGGGTGGAAGGGGATTGACCTCCTCCAATTCAGAGTGAGCCACCTACTGGATATAGGAGGGGGGCTAATTTTTCGTGGGCCACCCTGTATTTTGAACAATGTACGCTTATCTGTCTGTTCATACCTTTTCGTGGATGACCACGCAATTTATTGCAGTTCTTCTAGTCACCACAGGGCTGAATGGCAGATACAACTCTCTGTCAACAATCTGTGGACGTAGGCATCGCCTAATGGCCATCATTTCTCCACAGCCAAGACGATGGCTGCCCACTTACATAGAATACCCGGTTTATATCCAGCCCCCAATGTATTGGTGAACCACGTAATATTACAAGTCTCAGAAACCTTATTGGTGTATTAAAGCCCTCAAATTGCTCAAGATTGCCAGTGGTCAATCTTGGGGTGCTTATACGAAATCTTTATGCTCCTCTATAGGGCATTGGTAAGCTCTAAGTTGGTATATGGCAGCTTTGTATATGGCTCTGCTAGACCCTTGGTGCTAAAGATACTAGATAGTGTCCACCATGAGGGCATCTGAATGGCTACTGGTGCTTTTCATACCATTCCAGTCGTCAGAATCTGTTCCAACGCTGATGAGTCCCCCTTTTCTTACCGACGGTCTTATCTTCTAGCATTTTAAGTTCCAAAGCTTCATTGCATGCCAAGATATGTTGCTTACCATCCTGTGTTCCATCCTCTTTGACCATGTCTTGTATGAAATCAAATGGTGTAGTACAAGGTCGGTAGGGATCTGTTGGTTACCGGTTTTCGACACATGTGGGCTGGTACTTCCAAACGATAGCCCCACTTCTCCAGGTCTAGTTGTACCCTGGAAGGTACGCCTACCTCAATGCCATTTTGATCTTCCCAAGTTCCCTATAGAAAAAACATAGCACAATTATATGAGAGGACTTTTAGTAAGCTACTCTAAGCTTGCTTTCAAGATTTCAGCGCATCTACATGGATGGCTCAAAATATGGAGCTTCCTTGGAATGTACTGTACTTTTGTTGTGGAAGTATCTAAATTTAAATTTATTGGCCTGGTGAATCCAGTGTTTTAAAGGAAGAATTATCTGCCATTTTTAAATCTTTGTGCTTTGTTTATAAAAATTGTCATCGTTCTGCTCTCACTACTAGGGTTTAATGACCTTTGCTCAAAACAAGCTCAAGTCTATTAGGGATGACGTGTTTCTATGGATCTCTTATATATGGAAGTATAGAAAAGAGGAGGTTATCGTTACAAGACTCTGCATAGGACATACTTCACTGACCCATGATATTTTATTTAAAGGGTATTCACCGCCCGCATCTTATCTTTGCGATGCTCCTCTTAGTGTGTACACCATTATGTTGGGGACCCGTGAGGTGTTACAAGTTCGCCTTGTTTTTTTTTGTTTTTTTTTTAATATTTAGCACCACGTCTTACTACCCTTTCGGGTTATACGCTTAAGTACTAATTACGCTAATAGATTAGGAATTGGGAGGGTTGAATTTAGAGGAAGTGAACCCGCATTTGAGTGGAGGTAGAGTGGAAAACCATTTAGGAAAAACCACCCCCAGTTCACCCGACCGAGATTCGAACCTCGATCTCCCCGTCCTCGGCGGTCGAGCTCAACACGACTAGCGCGTTAGCCAACTACACCACCGAGGCGGGTTTCGCCTTGTTCTTTATTGCAATTATGTACTACGTACCAGTGAGGATGGGGTAATTTGTTTACGCCGTTTTATACGACAGGTGAATCTTCTGAACTCCATTTGAGTCTCACTCTTATAAAGTGACTCATTTGGTAATTGTCTCATATTAAGGTTTTATTTTAACATTTTTTTAGTTAATTTTTGAATATCTGTATTGGCTATTCATTTTATTGTAAACACCTGCTGTTTTAGAAGGTATATTAATTATATTATTCTCCTCTTTGAAGAATTTACAAATCTTTTCTTTTTAAAAGACGCTAATGACCTTTTTTTTGCTGACTCGACCTAAAATTCCAAATATGATGAATAATAATAATAATATATAATAATAATAATAATAATAATAATAATAATAATAATAAATAATAATAATAATAAATAGCAACTGTGACTTTAAATCCTGCACATTTATCAGCAGTAGATACCTTATTTTTACACTAGAGGCCAGAGTATAATAAAAAAAGCCTAATTAAAAATATTTAATTTCCGCAACATAATTTTATACCAGCTTCCAAGGCGAAGGTTGATGTGTTTACATTCAATTAACGCTTATAATCATTTTCCTTCGAGTTATGGTTTTAAGTACGCTCGCAATCTCTGATAATTGAGCACAAGCATAGAAAACCGACTGTTTTAATTAAAGCTAAGATAGTTATCTAACTCAAGTACAGCTCAATATTACATCCACTCGCCTCGGTAGCTATATAGTCTAAGGCGTCACTTTCGCAATAGACTGGACTGACGATGGAGAGTTTGCGGTTTGGATCCCGATCGAGTGGACTAAGGGGTTGTTTTCCTAAACAGTCTTACAGTCTCCTTTCACGCAAATGTGGGTAGGAAAACCCTGGAAAAACGAATAGGTTAAGCGAAAAAATTGCTAAAAATTTAGTTTAAAACTAATTCCATTAATTGCTACGTCATACTTTTTAGAATTTTTTTCTAACTTGAATAAAAGTTTGAGTTGATTTATACTGATATATTAAATAATATGCCTTTAATTCCGAAACCTTACAAATACCCGGGCAAAGTGAAATAGATGATAAATACAATCAATATCACTAATATAAAACATTTTATAGGCCTTATATAAATTGTAAATTCTGTATATTACTAAAAAATTTTTTTAAATATTATTCAGCTGATATACCTCAATTAAAATGTATAATTAGCGTAAAAATAAACCAAAATTATCTTACATGTCTATATTGGTCTACATAAGCAAATGAATCAGCTAATAGTGTTATTTAAAGTTAATCATTCATAATTATTTATTTTGAGACCATTTTAAAATATTACTTTCAATTTAGTTTTGACACTCGTCATAGAAGTATGAGCTGAACCCAGAGTAAGATCTGCAGTTTCCATGAGCCCATTCATTGCACTGACTACACTGAATCCAGTCTTCTGAAGGTGGCTCTAGATATGGATCACTACAAACTAAATAGCTATTTTTCTTGATGAGCACCTTCTGGATGTGTGAACAAAGTTTTTTTTCGGCTCATGATACGTTTTTCTTAACCTCGTTGGCCTCTTTTAACTTGAGTTTTTCTTGTTGCAGTTGCAGGAGTAGACGTCAACACCTCAGCTCTCTGGCATTTTCGTTTTCTAAGTGCAATTGTTTCATTGTCACTTTCAGGAATAGGTCTTATGTTGAAAGGACTGAGAGTTTTATTTTGTTTGTTTCCGGTCTTTAGTACGGGTGTCCTTAAGACTGTTGCTATTTATGTAGACTTATCTGGGCTACTTGCTTGAGAGGGAAAGCCCCGATGTAGTGGGTATAGTTTTGTCAAATTTACATCACCAGTGTTTGAGTGGACCTCTGAATAATTTGGGCGATCTGTTACTGTGGCTGGGGAAAAGTATTCTTCACTCAAAATATTTAGGTTGTACGTAAAAATGCCGGATTTTTTTTAACCCACTGACAACATTTTGAATTGAGCTCCTTTTAAATATGCAGGCGCAAATATTTTGAAAATATCATACTTATTAATGATTCTACCAACATTAATTTTCTGAAAGACATTCGGGTAATAAGCCTATGAACTAATTCCACTAAGATGTTAAGGATTATTACGGTCAAATATATAGGAAGTGTACTGATATGTGCGTGGAGGGAGAGTGGAAAAGCAATTAGGAAAAATCCTTAGTACTCCCAACCAGAATCAAGCCCGATCTCCCTGTCTTTGGTAGACTAGTATATTTTGAGTGTAGCACCTACTGGAGCGGGTTCGTTTTTACTAATTAAATAAATGTTTAAAACCATTTCTAAAGTGTGAGTTTAAATAATTAAAATTAGCTTAATTCTATAAAAACTAATCACTACATACCAAGCTAGATCAGTTCTGATATTTTAAAAATGAACTCTAATCTTTAGATTTTTAATTATGTCTATTTGGTTATTTTGGTATTTAATTTTAAAATTACTAAACTCTTTCTCATTTTTCTCCCCCACCTCATTTATTATTGTTTAAAATAGTTATCATTTTCACCAAACACAATTCTCAACATATCTGTAAGAATTAGCAAATGATAAACTTATCTGTTCCACTTCAACACCCCCTCCCCCTCTCCCCAGGGCCCAAAGCTCCCTTTCTTCATCTCACAATTTACTTAACAGTCCTGATGGGAGGGTGGAGGGGGAGGAGGGAGATACCCCATGGTTAGTGCCCGGAAATTCACTGTTCTCGAAACAAAACGACGACTTCTTGAAAACTAAGGATTCGTTCTGTTTCAGACCTTAATGATTGGTCTTGGGAAGTCGTAGAAAACAGAACCAACTTTCCATTAACCATTACGTTGGTTAAGACTGGGGAGATGGATCGTTGGACGATACCAGTACAGGGGTGCAACAAATACAGTCCGATTTAAATAGGAAGAGCCATTCAGGAAACATAAACCTATATTTTTCTGTAAACATAAATAATTTGACACAATATTATTAGTGTTATTTCATAGGCATTAAAAATATCTATCAAAAGTGACGAATATAAATCACATGACTTGAAGTATTAATACTTTAAAGTAGATCTAATATAATGATTCCAAACCTTTTTTGTTTGGAGGATTCCTTATAATATGTTGTAAAATGTCGTGGACAAACACATATTAGTTTCGACAGTGTTAAATTACAAAATAGACGTGCAAATCAATCTTGTCGGTAAATAATAAATAACACACACTTTTGAATACATTATTACAAGAATCATTTTTTACCTATTTATATTTACTAACAGTACTTCAGAACTTGAACTTAAACATTTATAATATTTATAACAAGACAATTCACATATGATATAAGTTATAGCATTGGATACAAGCACAATCTTTTAATGTCTTCAAAAAAGCTATCAAAGTTATTTAATATATTCTATGAAGTTATCAGACGCTATCTGTTTATGCCTATATATTATCATTTTATTATTTTAAAATATATCAACGGTACCTACATTCCAACTTGTTCCTAGGATAAACATAGCAATAAGAACCAACGATTATTAATTTATAACGTAGTTAGATAAATTCAGTTTCAAAGTTGGTAATTTTATCTCAAGAAAAAAAGAAAACGAGGACTGTTTAATTAGTAGATAGATCCTCTATCCAATTATTAAAGATATCATGCTATCATGTTATTCATAAGAGTCTTATTTTTTTACTAACCGTAAAATAAAGTATCTTGACAGTTCTGAAGAAGCTTGTCTGGATGTTATGAAGTCACTGGTCAATTCTGAAAGATTATGCAAGTAATAGGGGTTGGACTGTCTCAAACAGGTGTAATTTCGGATTTCAAAAGAAGTCTGTTCCCGGATTTTTTAAATCTATTTTATATTTTGGTACATGGCTCCCATCTTATCTGAATTTATTTTGTCTAAGTTTAGGATTTTCCTCATAAAGATGGCATGCTCCATAGGCCAAAAATTGTATAGGCCCTATATATAGCTCAATTCACGTGGTCGCTGTGTGTTGAATTCCCTGAGGCGCCCCCCCCCCCTAAAAAAACATTTTAATAATTTGGGGTGGGTAGCTACTGTGCCATTAGGGAGAGGGAGGAGAGTCGACGATTTTTTTATATTTTCCCTTCTCTCTATATGGATCAAACCATCTGGGTCCATTCTGGTTCTTCCGCGTTTGACATCCCTTCCTCGGGGACACCATTTGCGTTGTCGATCTCAGCTTTATAGTTCTGAGCAAAGAAGAAACGTGATAAACTGTCGGACCCGTGGTTGGTTCCTAGCAGTGGCGCAGGAACGTTTCTGTTTGGGGGGGAGGGTAAAAATAAGAATGTGCTTTTATATGGGATAACATTTTTGAAATTTAAAAAAAACAACAGGAAAATGTAATACAGTTGTCCCTCGTACTACGAGAGTGATTGGTTCTGATAAATAATCGCAGAAGGGTTTGGCCGGACTGACAAGCGTGCGAGTGAGCGCGCAAGCGACTGGGTGGCCAAATTGGCGAGCGTGCGAGCGAGCGAGTGAGCGCGTTATTAGCAGATAGCTCTCGATAGTTGTTGACGAGTAGGATCCGAATCTTGGCTCAGTGAACTGAAGGTAGTTTTTGACAATTGATTTATTGTTGTGGTTTTCTCATCCTCTCTCCATGCTAATGACGATTCCAATTGTTAAGGGCCTATTTTGATAATATTGAAGTATTTTAACATATCAGTTTTATACATATGTATATATATATATTATATTGAAATATTTTAACATACATATATATGTAAAACTGATGTCAGCTCTAGAAAGTCATGTTTTTCTATACTAAGAATTCAGTTTTCAACTCTTTTGAAATAACTATTATTCTATGAAGACACTTATCAGTTATATGGTAACATGTATTTATTCTATAAAATCATAAGTCAGTTCTCAAAAAGTTTGTAACAATTCAAGAATCTGATGATGCTAATGTTACAGGTAGATTTGAGAGATTTCATAACCATGCGAAGAAATAGTTAACTTTTATAAAGATCTTAATGTTAATATTAAGTAATTAGTTATTTTTAAGGAAGCTTATTATGATTCAATTTATTCATTAGTTTGTTCTGAGGAGGCGTATAACCTGAACAGGTAGTAAGTAATACGTGAGCTAAAAAAAAAGTTTTGGGGAAATTTTTAGTGAAATATAATGGCTAATGACACTAAAAACCACCAACAACAGACAAAATCTAGTAGTTCCTAAGATGCTACAGTTCAATATTCATAGAAGGTCCTTTTATAAAATACAAATATATATATTTTTGCTGTCAGTATTTAGAACAATTTACTGTCTGATATTTTACAGGTACTGACAACATGTATCAAAAAGGACAGCTGAAGATCACATGACCTGACGTATGACACGTGAAAATATAGACTTGGTACGTTTTCTTGCTGTCAGTTAAGTCTCGTCCTATGAAAATGAGGCTGTAATACTCTTTAGACACCCATCCTTTAACCCAGAGGTCCCCAACCTTTTTGTACCTTAGAGCACATTCAAAATTAACGGTAGTGCGGTGAGCACCAATTACTTTATGAAGGCAACTTTACTAACTCCCGCCAGGTCCAGAGGTCAGCCTCAACGCTATACACACTGCCGGTCAACTGTCGTGTTAAGCTCCCAACAGCGATTGTGACGTTTCATGTGGTTGTGTGTAATACTCGAGGCCGTAGCCATGGGGGAAGGGGGTTAAACCCCTCCAACTTGTCGAAAAATAAATTTTAAAATACTGCTTTATTTACGGTTTTAACAAGACCAAAATAAAGACAAGGAAATATTTAACTACTCACCACAATTTTGGTGCTCGGGTACATTTTTAAAATATATATTTATTCTGTGTTTATTCAGTCAACAAATCTGGATAGACCCATGTCAAGATATTTAAAAGGAAATAAGTGGTATCAGCATGGTATTAGTGAGTTTGGGGAGAATTATGGATGTAGGTAGGTCTTTGAGATTAGGAAAAAGCAAAAACTTTCAGCTTGAAACTATTATAATTGTAGTTCCTAGTAAAAGTACACTTTGTAAATGAGCTGGCAAAGAAAGAGGAACGAGAGGGAGGGATTGGAAAGAGGGGGGCTTTCAATCACCAACTTCTTGAGAACAGCATACCTGGAGATAAGCTCAAACTTGATTTATCTCGGAAAAGTGACAGATTTAAACTATTAGTCAAAAGCCTTTCAGCTGTAGTCAAAAAGTGGCGGGCAGACGCAAAAGGCTTGGCGGGCACCAGGGCGCCTGCGGGCATAGGGTTAGGGACCCCTGCTTTAGCCTTTATCACTTTTTGTGTCTCATTAAGAAAAAGTATCGTAATCGTATGATGAATTTTGACATTTTATACGCCCTCGAACTAACAAAAGTGGGTATTACATTTCTGTCAGTACCCATTTAGGGGAAGTCGGGCAATTATGAGCACCTTAAGAAAATCTCTTATTTCATAAGAAACAGTAAGGCTATCTAAAAGTAATATTATTTTATTCAATTGATCATTCAATTAGGTATACAAAATACAATAAATATGGATGATATTTTAATAATGTTGGACTAGAAAAAATAATAATTAAGAAGCTGCAAGTGCTCATATTAAAAGCATGGGAGGAAAATATGAGCACACCCAGGGGGTAAGATGAGCATCATGTTGTAATTTGATATACACATACAACGATGATTTAAATATCAGACAGAAATACTCAATTGGCCATATACACACAGGGAAATAGCTGTGAAGATATAACATATAATAATTAATCTCTTAGTATCCTACAAGCACAAACCAATACCTACTGATATTCAATTTCTGTCTTGATAGGCCTATTTTGCTAGTCTGAACAAAAGTCGCAAATGTAAAGCTTCTGTTGTTTAAAAACATCACTGCACTTGACGTGAGCCCATTTTTTGCATGCTTGGCATTGTACCCAATCACCACCTGTTGTGGGAAAAATATCACCACAGAAAATGCACTCTGCATCTTATACTTCTCTTGACTTCTTAGCAGATGATGAATTTGAAGACCTTATTGCTCTTTTTTCTGGTAGTGATAACACATGTTTCTTGGCATTCTCGACGCGATTTTTGTGAGGACTATCCGTGAATATAATAGAATGAGCCATTCTTCTGGTAGAAGGCTTCCTTGTACCTTTGGCTGGAATTTGAATCAGGTCTCGAAATTTTGGAGAGCATTGTGAAGTTGATCCTGCCTGTGATTATTATTTATTAACATTATTTACTATTTTACGTTATTTTAATTATTATTATTACTTTAACTATTTTAATTGCTATTATTTTGAAAATCTTAAGCATGATGTAGCTGTAGACACCGGAAAAGTGTAAAAATTCACAATTTAAAAAAGATCAGGGTATTGTGAGCACCCCTGCTCATATAAACAACTGGGGCCACTTCGCCTTTTCAGCCATCTTATTCGTTGTGGTGAGATGTTAACTTTAATTTCTTTCAAGGGATGCAATGAGTAGGTTTTATGTTACATTTGAGCTTAAATAACGACCAAACCAAAGATAAATGTAGTCCCTGTTGCTTATACAAACTAGGGGAAACATTTTAGTAACTTAATTTTAAACGTACCTTTTCATAAACTGATAAATACAGGACGCTGTGATTCTTTATTATTACCGTTCACTTCCGTTTATATTGCTATGATACAGTTGAACGTTCTTCAGTAAAGTGACAGTACATACTTGACAAGGGGAGAGTTTCAGACGGGTATGCTCATATATCACACCTGCTCATAGTAGCCTGGTTTCCCCTATGTTTGTATATTTTTGTCTCTGTCTGCTGTTTGTACCTGGGGCAACAGATGAAACGGTTTTATGGATTTCATTCAAACGTAAGATTTATTTTATTTTATTTTATTAGCACCTTGTCTTACCACCCATTCTGGTTATATGCATTTTATATATTATGTGTGAATATCTAAAGCCGAAACGTAGTTTTAACTCCAATCATTTGACGAGTAACTTTAATATTAGAAATAGTTTATTTATTGATGAATTTTTTATTTTTATAAATAAATAATTTGTATAAAATGGATTTATCGTTGTTGTTTATTTAAATTAATTATCTAGTTAAAGTTTTTCATGATAAATAGCACTATACTAAATAAGTCCTACTTCTTGTTTGGAAATAATTGTTTAAGGGTAGTTTAGTTGGTGACTGACTCTTAAAAATTGTAATTGTTTGAAAATAGCTCAAACTACGTTGTTCAAAATTAATATTGGGTGCGTATTTTTAGATGAAAAATAATTATTATGTATTGTTTTATCTAGTTGAATATTCATTTAACGTTATGGTACCCAGTTTAGATATTGATTTACTTTGAAAAATTTGAACTTTTATTTTAAAATTCCATATATAACAAAATTCATACATATATGTTTAAAATCTATTTTACAATACATATACATATATGAATTGTTTCGTATGAATAGCAAAATATTATTTTAGTTTTTAGTGAGGAAAACTTATTTATGAGTGGTTTACTGATAGCCAATTTTTGGAAATTAAATTTCATTTATATTCTAATGAAAAATCATGTCCTATTGGATGTGCCATTTAATTTTTACTGTAAAGTGTGAATAATATTGACTAAATGATTATAAACAAAGTAGGTATAAATTCTAATTTGAACTAGTCTACATTTTTCATTCAACATATATCCTTAGATAATATGCGTCTAAGAAAATATATAATCAAAGAATATCAATTATCATAGTAATGAATTTCTTAAATATATTAAAGTGTATTTTCCAGAAGTTAGTTCGTAGTATGTGTATCTAACGAGACAGGAGTCCTAGATCCCATTCCCGGCATGGCGGGAAATGTATATTTGGTAAATCGTCATCAGGGGTCTTGATGTTGTATCTGTTCTACTGTGAAGATAGTTGCTAGGTCATGTTATGATATGCTATGGTATGAAGTGTTATGATATAATCAGTTTGTTTGGAAACTATACGTTAAATTAATATAGTAAAAACCCACTTCGGTGGCCATGTGGTCTAATGCGCTACTCTCGTGTGAGACTAGACTGCCGAAGACTGGGAGATCAGGGTTCAATCCCAGTCGGATGCACTAAGGTCGTTCTCCCTAAACCGTTTTACACTCTCCCTCCGTGCAAATGCGGATACATTTCCTCTAAATTACCACTTACTAATCCCTATTACATTAGTGTAATTAGTACATAGGCGTATAAGCCGAGCGGGTAGTAAGACGTGATGCTAAAAAAAAAATTATGTATATAATAAAAAATAAAAAAATCACCAGACCCATAAGATTGGGTTTCGATTAAATCTTAAGTTTAAAATTCTCTTGACGACTTTAATGGTCGAAGGACTGATTCAAAATAATATATTCACGTACACGCATTCACGGTGTCTCAACAGACGATCTTATTATAATAAAACTCTCTTTCCGGAATCATTGGCCCTAAAACGTATTTGTTTACCCGACGAAAATGCTAAGTAAAAATATTTAGTGTGGCTAATTTTCTATTTATTGCATTTTCTCATATATATATATATATATATATTGAGAAAATAATAAGTTTGTTTGCTAACCCTCAGAATAAGTACCTCTTCTAAGCTATAGTTTGGGACCAAAAATAGACGAAAAGAAAAGAAAATAATTGAAAAAGACAAGTAAAATCCATTACCAGTCTTTTCTTGGCTGAAGCACTCATTCTATATATCTTAGACAAGATTTCGATATTATCTTGAAATTTATTTTCTATTTACATTGCTTTTATATTAAAGCTATTTAATAAGAGGTTTGTTAACCGCATCGGTGGGCCTGTGGATAAGTGTCATGCTAATTTAATCCTGTTTGTTGGTGCTGCTAGGGTTGTAGTTTGAATCCCGGAGGGTGGTTTTTTATTAATAGTTTCACTCTTTAAAACTGACGCCAAGTGAATTTGGGTATATTTTTCTCTAGATTTTATCTTCTTAATTACCTATCCCGTTAGAGTAGTTAATATATGTTTCCCGGTCGGGTAGTAAGACATTGTTCAAAACTAAAATAAAAAATATCACTTTTAACATCATTGTTATTATTAATTTAGCTTAAGTCAGGGATGGCAAAACTATGGCACACGTACCACTGGGCGGCACGTGAAAACGATTCATATGGCATGTAGACAAATAAAACTTTTACCAAAGGGTATAAATTTTTTGAAGTCAATATTATTTCGGCAGCCATATTATTGCCATGTCATTCAACTCTATGTTTCTTGTCTCATGCATCTTGTGCGCTATTGAATACAACAAGCTGTGATCCAAACATAAATATCTTTACTAGCAAAATACAACATGTTTCAAACTAATATTGAAAATATTATATATTTTCTATTTATCATATAGGCTTATATCAATGATTTATTGTCTTTTTTTTTCACTAAAGTTCTACTTTCAATGTTTTGACTTTTAAGTCGTTGAAATTAATATCGTCTAAGACACTTACTTAGAAAATGCAATTATTTTTCCCTTTTAAAGCTTCGGCATTACTACAATATTTCCATTTAATTTTAGTAATTAATTACATTTAATAATATTAAATATTTTTTTATTTTAATTAATCATTAATAAAGCAAATAATAAGGTTCACACTAGACCTGTTCAAAGTTCAACTAGTCCTAAAGTGGCAAACTGGTCGGAAAGGTTTCACCATCACTTTCTAAGGATTATTGATATTGGTAGAGTAGCTTTTGGTGAATGTACCCTCATTATGACCAGAGGCATCGCACGAAATATATTTTGGGGGGTGAACCAGTGTTTTTACTCAACTCTAAGCATTTTGAAATTAGAAAGATTCCCAAGTGGCAAAGGAGAGTACAAGGGAAATGTTGTGAACGAAGGGGAGGGGATAGGAAGCTCCCAGATTTTTAAAAAAATTTGGTTTGATAATCAAGCCTTGAACCGAGCTTTTTTTAGGCAACTGTATTTTTTAATTTATTTATTTATTTGTTCATACTGGATTTTTAAAGCTACAAAGATTTTTCAGTGCATAAGGACATAACTTGAATTATTATTTATTTCAATTTACCTGCATCTGAGCTAAATATCCGATTGAGCTTAAATATATTTATTTAGATTTGCAGATATCGTTCAAATCATGTATTTTAGGTTAAAAAATTAACTGACTTTACTACAGTGGTTTCCAACTTTTTGTAGTTTATGACCACAACTTTTCTCTCTTGGCCATCGTGACCCTTTGATAACTTAAAAGCTTCAAATCCTAGTTTTCAAGTTTTTTTTACTGTGTATTACTACCAGGCCGTACTATCTACAGTAACTACACCAATAGATAGGTAAAATTTAGAGGAAATGTACCCTTATTTGCTTTGAGGGATATTAGAGTAAACCACACCTGGACAGAATTAAAATCCTTACTTCACCTTCACCAACAAACCAAACGAAAAGAGCTTGAGAGTAAACCGCATGTCCAATAATGCTTGTTGTAATTATTATAAATTGCCTATAATAATGGTTATATGCGACTAATATGTAGTAAAAGAAAATCAACAAGCCTGGGGTTGGGGATGATTTTATATTATACTGGCAGCATCACAAGGCTGCCACAGTAAACCAAGTCAGCAAGAAGCTATCAGAATGGAATAGCCAAAAGGAACTTAAGAAGTAACTTGGTAGTTTTTAGCACTTTAACAAATTACATTTCTATTAGAATTTCACATCTTCCTATAATCATTAAAAGCCTTGAAAAAGTAATATAAAGCTAAAACGTATATATTGTGACCCTACAAAAAACACACTGCGACCCCCAGGCTGGAAACCACTGCTTTATTACTAAACACTTGGAAGCAATATTTAACTAGTAGGTTCCCTGAGCTGTACAACTCGCTCCTCACTTTATCAAAAAATTAGCAATTTGGCCATGTTTATTTAAAAATATTTTCAACTGTAAAAGAAAGTAATAAAAAATGGAACTTATCAATATTTCCTAACAGTATTTTGATACCTGTCTACCAATGTCCTGCTTCGTAACCTCATCGAAGTTGCCTTAAAATGTTAATGCTAGTACGTGAATAAACTATTCAAAACATATTGTAATTTAGCGCGTGAGGGTGAAGGGGCTTCCCCTGACATTTTATTAAATAACTTATGGCAAATTCAAAATCAGCACTCTAAACAACATGGTTATACGAAATTTCAAACAAATAGAACACCAAATAAAAAATAAAAATGTATCCCAAATTTGAAAATATTTTGTGAAAAAAAACTTAATTTTTGGTTTGATGTAGTCTACTTAATCAAATAAAAATTATAAGAGTTGTAACAATGTAACACAGTCCTATTACTCCTCTTCCTTCATTATTGATCTGAGCCTATTTAAATTGCATTTATGAAAGCCTATTTTAATAAACAATGAAACAAGATACATCAGTTCAATTCAAACTAGTATGGATACTTGATAGAAAAATTAGTGTGTATTTCAGAAGTCAAACATTAACACTAACCTCAATGTCCTCATTTCATCAGTCAGAGCTTTCGATAAGAAAACAATAAAATGTTGCGTAACATTCACTGCATTTATGCATTCAAAATTTAATAAAGTCCTTAAGGCATTGGCTGTACAACATACGATAATTTGAATCATAAAACTGCTACAGTCTAGCAGCTACGAAAGTCACAACTAAAAAACACTCAACCATAAACAAAACATTGGCTAATAATGCTGCCACTTCAAGCATTGCTGGCTGAGTGAAATTTGGCTACTGGGCAGCTCATGTTCCCTTATGATTCGTGTCCATACCGCACTCGGCATACACTGACCGGCCGTTGTCTCTGCCTACTGACAACGGCGCTGCTAGACTACTTGATAAACTAAGCTTCTACAATCTACTACAGAAGGAATCTCCTTTAATTGTTTGATGATTTTTGAAGTTGGAATTGTTTGTAGAGTAGGGATCAACAGTTGGGATATTTTAAATTTGTCTGTACAAGTCTGTGGTTAAGGACTTTCATAATAGAAAGTAATGGGGTACAGAATAAGCCTAGAATTTCCCAACTCCAGGTCTTACATCTCACAAAACTCCCAAATTTCAAACTTTTAACTACATTGGGGGGGTGACACCCCTCAACCCCCCTTGGCGCGACGCACCTTATTATGACTAAGATGGGATGGGAAGATTACAAATTTAAATCACATGTGAAAAACCACCCAAATAAGATTATAACATTTATGTACCAACCATAAAATTAATCTAATCTTTTGTGAGATTGATGCCTCACACAGTGTGACCACTAGTGTGGGCCAAAATTAAATCAAATACTATTTTTCAAATAAAGTAGAGGAGTTTAAGTTCTGTATATTTCAAAGTAAGTTAGTGAAATTCAATATTTCATTGACTTTGTATGTAGACTACCAATTTATATTATTGACCACATAAAGGATATAAATTCAGTTTTGCTGTATCATACAGTAATTTATAGCTCTATATTAACAATTTTTAACGTGATTTTTTTTCTTTCTTTGCAGATTTAATATATCGTGACAAGGTAAGAAAATAATATATATCTTTATATTCAAAAAGCTATAAATCATGATAATTTGCTATCACGTAGATTATTTGTATTTAGATAATAATGTTAATGTTTCAAGTGTGATATAAGCCTATCATATGTTCTTATCATTAATATTAATCAGGCTTATTACACTTAAACCTAAATTGAAAGGTCCTGTATTCTTTAAACCTTTTAAATAAAATTTGTTAATTTAGAAAATCTAAAGCAAAACGAGTCCAAAGCTAGTTCTAAACTTGTGTACGTATTAAATTAATGAAACAAAGCAGAAAGAAAGTCTTGAAATGTATTTATCTTTTTAGACTATACTAAAGGTAAACTCATTAAGTTTTTAAACTATAAATTAAAGAAGTTGCCATGTTTTCATGAAACTACGAAGTAAAACACTCAATAAGTTTAACTTAAATTATAAAGCCAACACTGCTTTTTTTGATTAAAAAGTGACCTTTTTCCTCAAAATGAGATTAAACATTCTAATAATTTTATATAATAATTCATAATAAAATTATAAACTTAAAAATCACTTTAATTATGTTTTAAATATGTTTATTTAACTCCTCAGTTTTAATTATATATAATATAAATATATTCTGAGCTCTCAAGAATAATAAGAGATTTATTTAGGTAATACAGTGATAACGTTGAATGTTAAATAATACTGAACAATTTATATCACTTTAAATATATGAAACTAATTCTTCATTTAGTTATATAACATTATTATTCTATAAAATATAAATAAAGAACAATATTTTAGGTAAAACCATGAGAGAAAAATGCTTTTTCATACATAAATTTAGTTGACATTTAACAAATTTATTTATGTAAAATCATTTTACGAATCAACTTATATTTTTAGTAAAACTACACCTCCACAGGTATTTGAACCCTTTAACTTTGTCTTCAAGCGTTACACCTAATTTCATTGCTGAGGGAACTGCATGCTTACTATTGAGCAACAGCGTTGTCATTCTTTTGTTTTCCGTGATCAGTTTTCCTTCGAATGTATATCAAATTTGGCAATGCTGGGCTGTCGTTGTTGCCAGTAATTGGTGCTTCTTCCTCCAGCACAGTCGTAAAGTGACAGTAGTCTGAGTCTCATGTTCCTAATAGCTAGCTCAAAAACATTGACTAATAGCTAGCTCAAAAACATTGACTAAATAAACACTCATATTTTATAAGTACTCTGTGTATAATAATATGTGTTATTGATCACGTTAATATTTGGTGTGTATCTGTATGTGTTGGTTGCGTGTTTTGTATTTTTACAGTAAGGTTGTGGAACTATAGTTTTATGTGCATATTAATATATTTATTTGAATAATAGTGTATTGTTAACAATTAAGATATAACAAACATTATGGAATCTCCGGCTTGTTACAAACAATTACATTCCAAGAGGAAAATATAAAGTAGTAAAGAAAGGGCAATGGTGTTAAAAGTCTACACCTATTTTCGTAAAGACGGAACTTGCTCAGTAAATCATGCGGCAATGGAGACTGCAGAAGCTACAGGTGTGTCTTATAAGTGCTAGACATGAAGTTCTACGACTGCCACCTTATCACTGTGAGCTTAATCCCATCGAAGGAATTTGGAGTCAAATTAAAATATTTGTTGCTCAAGAAAACAATACATTTAAACTTAATGATGTTCATCGCCTACTAGAAGAAGGAGTGAGAAATATCACAAAAGAACACTGGCGAAATCATGTTCATCATGTAATGGAAGTTGAAGCAACAATGTGGGACGTAGACGGGCTTTTATAAAAACTGCACGACAGTGTCATGATAAGTTTGAAGGACAACTCCTCTAGCTCTGAAGATGATGATAGTGATGCTGATCTAGGAGTGGTACCGGTACCTGATTAAGAACAAGTAAGAATGTAATTTATAGCATTTCTTATAAAATGCATGTTGTAATATATTTGTTTGTATATTAATTATGAGGAAAAAAAGCTTTATACATAAAATATTTTAAGCATAATTACGGAGGGAATAGAGAAACGTTAATAAACTTCAATCTTGAAAAAATTACGATTGTGGAAATAGGTAATGTTTCTAGAAAAGCCTGTACACCGATAGGAAATGCTTTTACCTGTCAATTGAACCCCCCAACCACCCCATGCCGCATTGTTTACAATGAGGGATTTCCAAGTAAACCCTCCCCCCTCACATTCCAACAACCGAAAGCTAGAAAGTTTGGCAACTTGTACCAGAGAGAGAGCGAAGATAAATCTTTTCTCCATAAGACCTGCAGTTCCCTCAGCTATGAAATTAGGTGTAGTCAGTTTACAGATTCTCATTCAAACCCAATCATTATTTTATTTAATAAGTAGTATTTTCCCGCCGCTTCACTCGCGTTAAACAATACATCAACACATTCGACAGCTTTAAGTGCTAGAAAAGAATGAAACCAAGTCGATAGAAGTGTTTTATCTGCGCACGAATATTTACGAGGATTTAGGGACTAACCTCCATTCCCTCCTATTCCACACCCAAGCTCATATCACCTGCCATCGTATGCACCCGCAATATCTGCTACAAATGATATTCAATACTTACGCCCGGTTTTTTCGAATATACTTTGCTAGCTGAGTACTTGTAGATAGCGTGTTGATAATATAAAGTTTTTTTTTAGCACTGCGTCTTACTACCTGTTCAGGTTTTACGCCTATGCACTATTTATGTTAATCTTAGCTCAAGGACAGACACAACATCCAGCCTCTGGCCGTTAATTCATCACTGTGAAAGGGTAAACCCACATTTCACCAATAATAAATCTTTCGGTCATGACGGGAATCGAACCCGGGACCCTTGGCCCCACAAGTAGACACGCTACCGACTGAGCTAAGATGTCGGACAATATTTTTCTTACCATGGTTCTCTAAAAATAAGGAGTACAACAGAAGAAATCCAGTTTTGATCCGATGAGTGGTTTTTGAATTTATTGGCAACAAATAAACAGACAGACAATTATTCTAAAAATTGATCATTTGGTATTCTTATTGTTTTCTTTATACCATAAATAAAAAATAAAACTATAAAAAATGTGCAGACCAGCCATAGTTTTATTATGTGTAACTTAGAGATTTACTATCTAAGAAACAAAAATAAGTAAATTGAAAGAAGTGCTCTATAGTAAGCGCCCTATCACACCAAATAAAACATTTGTTCTGTTGATTTATTACCAATAAACAAAACTAAATAAACCTAATTCACAAAAAACAGCATGAAATTAATGAAAACATATTTAAATACAAGACGCAAATGTAAGTACACTAACATTGGTTTGTTACGTAGAGGCATTGTTGCAGTGAACACCAAAATAAGTGGCTTAAATTTACTATCAAAGAAACTAAATTCTGTAGAGCTAATTTAAACACAAAACCATAAACTAACTGAAAAACTACCTAAATTTAAGAAGCAAATTCAAACAAGTTAACAGTGACTCAATTTCTTGGAATAATTGTTGCAATGAACACTAAAATAAACCGTTTTTGTTCCTTTTCCAAGTAACAAAACACAATGTAAATGCAAAACTATAAAATGATTGAAAATTATTTAAATTTAAGATGTAAATGTAAGCATGCTAACAGTGGGTGGCTCTATTACTTGAATACGTTGCTTCAATGAACAAGAACTAAAGTAGTTTTGATTTAAGGTATTTTTCTGGACACAGCACACAATCATAAGTTTTTTTTATTGTAGAAGAGTATCATTCAGCCTTAGTTTTATTTTCTTCAATAATATCACTAGGTAAGATACATGTTAAAATACCTTATGAGTAGTACGCAAACAAGCTAACAATATCGATCAAAGATGTTTTTTTAAATAAATAATTTCTTCCAAACCGTTTACAAAAACTGAGAGCTATGTTTGAGTCCAAATACTAAAATAGCAGCTCCAATCATTCTATTAGTAGATATATTTTTGTATTAGCTTTTGTGTTTATAGCCAATTTTTTTTTTCGAAAAGTGATCAGAATTCACCGGTCCTCTTCTAATAAACCTTTATGTTATGTTTATGTTTGGTGTAACATTAAATTTAATAAACATTTTAAAAAGAGAATGAATAATTAATATATTATGAAGTGTATACATTTAAGAAAAGACTTTAAGAAAATGTAAACAAAGTCTAATAATTTGTACACGTGTAACCAATTGAATAATGCATATAATTTCATACATTTAATAGTTTTATAATATATTATTTATGTATATATTTTTAACAGTATATATGTATGTATATATACATAGCTATAAATATCAGTGCACATCAATTGCGGAACAACTCATCCGAGCTTGGTAATACTCTCACGCGAACTGCGGGGTAGAAATTAAATTCATAATGACTTTGTTCAAAATGGAAAATAAACGCTAGACTGGATTAAGTTAGGTTAGATTAAGTTAGGTTAGGTTAGGTTAATCTAAATAAAGTTATATTAGGTTGGATTAAGGTAGGTTATGCTAGGCTAGGTTTAGGTTAGGGATTAGGAGTTGAATGGGATTACAGGTTGTTCCGCAATTCGTGTGCGCTCTATTTGAATGCCTGCTGACAGGTATACTCTAGTCCGCCATTCGAGTGCGCCCATAAATATATGTTGAACTAAGTGCTTGATTATAAACCTTTATCACTTCTATCCTCCTTCCAAGGTGTTTGGATCACAGTGGTATCAACACTAAGCAAAGGGTGTGTTAGCCATAACTATAAGCCATTATTTTGCATGACCCAAAACTGCCACTTATCCATCCAATGCGATTTTATGGCATATAGTTGAGATAGGCTGTGGGGGGAAAGATAAGAATGATTTATATTTACTGTCTGGTTTTTTAAAAATAAATTTGACTGAAAATATATTATGTGTAAAATCATCATAAATACACTCTTTAGATAGGTGTTGTTTGTTAATATTCTATCTACAGCAAGTTTAATGTTTTGTGTAGCCCATATATTAGGTGGAATGATTAAGGATTTCAATTACACACCAAAGTGAACCCCATTTTAATACCTGTAAATTAATTTATGTATGTATTCAAACTAGCAATTAGTGTAATTAGTCAAGACTAGAGCCTGATTTATTAGTTTCACGTAATCAGCATTTGTATTTCATTAGTAAATTATGTTATTGATGAAACATAATTATATAAATTTATTGGTTTGTTTTTTATTAGTCGGCTACATTGAATATTTAGATAATTAAATACATACATATATTATTTTGAGCACCGCGTCTTACTACCCGTTCGGGTTATTCGCTTCTGTACTAATTACGCTAAAGGTTTTTAAGGATTAGGAAGATTATATTTGGTAGAAGGGTACCCGACTTTGCTTGTAGGTAGATTGGAAAACAATTTTGGATAAACTACCCTCAATACACCCGACTGAGATTCGAATATCAATCTCACCGTTATAGGCAGTCTAGTCCACTGCTAGAGTAGCGCGTTAGACCACGCGGCCAACGAATCGGGTCAATAAAATGATTAATGCATTAGTATATTTCTATTTCTGACAATATTAAGAATAAAAATGCATCAACAGAAAGACTTACTCTGATTTGTAAATATAAACCGCTTGGTAATTAAGTGCCTCGTAAACTTAATCTGACCATAGCTCCTTCTAATAATTCAAAGCCCTGTTTTCATTATATTTAGTTCCGGTCTTATGACTCCTGGATAAATATTAATCTGGCCGATCATTTTTTTTGTCTGGCCTATAACTTAAAACTGCGTCTTATGACTGGCAGATAGCGTTTATCGGCCAGGTAAGTTATATTTATCCAACACATTTTTATCGGGGGGTATGGGGGGTTTAAGTACCCGATATATTTTACCTGGTCGAAAACTTTAACCTCCCGATAGCTAATTTAATTGGGTAATCATAACATCGGCCTTAAAGAGTTTAACCTATTATCTTAAGAACTTGTTAAGACTTAGATTGATTAAAAAAATACAACATTTCTTAGTATATATTAAAAATGTGCAAACATTATCTTTTTATTTTTTTAACTATGTGTTTCACTATTATGTTTCAATTTACTTACGTTCATTAGGAGGGGTTAATATCAACTCTTTATGCTAAATCTGAATTACATAAATAATGTTTATAATATTTTAAGTAAATAGGGTTTTAGTTGTTCAATTTGTTGTTTAGTTATTGTTGTCTAACTGTTATTTGTTTAGTTGTCATTTATTGATGTCCAATTGGCAGGCTTTTATGGAACGAATGCTGATAATATCTTCATGGTCTACACTTTTCCTTCCCTTGTCGTTCTCAATGTTACACCATGGGAGAGTTTCCAACTTTATGCGTCCTATGTAAACACATTATTGTTCTATTTTTTCCACCATATCTAATGTTATTCTCCACTAATTTTGGCCATTTTTTACCATTTAAAACATTACTAAAAACTTTTTCTTTATGTCTTAATATAAAAAATATGTAGTTTTTATAAACAATATAGTAGATAAAGTCAGTCTATATCACGTGTCGGGGTGATAAATATTTTTTTGCGTAGCTGATGAATATGGTTAATAGATCTTTGTAATTTTCTAACTGCCAGAAAAGGCTAAAGCTAGCGTATACCAACTAGATACACGCATTAATACCCCGTTATATTCACTCATCCTCAACAATAACAGGTCCATTTTGGTGGTCACATGGTCTAATGTATCAATCTCACGATAGACTGAATTGTCGATGACAGTAAGATCAGGGCTAAATGTTGAGGGCTTCTTTTCCTAGACGTTTTCCAACTCTCTCTCTCTCTGTGGAAATGTGAGTATATTTCCTTTAAATTCAACCCATAATGATTTCTAGCTGAATTGTGTAAATATTTAGATAGCCTGAACCTGTAGTAATATGCAGTACAAAAAAAACTAGTAACAAGATCAAAACTGTCCCAATAGTGTTAAACATGGTATGTAAAACGGGGGAAACCTGAAAAAGACGGGGAATGTTTTAATGTCAAGGTTAACAGAGAAATTACAGGGAATTTGACAAAAACATAATAAAAATCAGGATATATAAAATATATTTCTAAGAAAATAATTATTTTCCACCTTAGTACTAAAAATTGAGAGCTTTTGTTTCTCATTACTTTCAAAATAAATTACTCAACGGTGGCATTTTATATGAGTTTGTTGTCTAGGGTTTGTTTTTTATGTCACATCCTCAGAGTGTCATGGATAATGGTGGTGTTGGATTGGATACCAACGATTTGTCTAAAACGTTGTAAATAAACATATTGGGCACTTCATAGTAGAATATTAATTCAAATTAATACAATAAATCTCTGGTATATTCGGTTCAGTTTTTCGAGAAAAATTACTTCCTAGTGAGAAGAATAGTAAGGTTATCAGCTAGGTTAGGTTAGTATTGCCTAATCTTTCTTGAGAGGGAAATTGTGGTGTTAGTTAGCAAAGCCAAATCCATCTTAGGGCATTTTGGTGCCAATTTTGGGGTCAAAAGTCGTGGCCAGTCCACATATGCACCACAAATTATCAAATACCTAAAATATTGAATACTTGAAAAAGAACTTAAACGTGTATGTTTATTATAGCTAGCATATTTTTAATCATATATATGATCAATGTAAATTGTAATAAAGAGGAGAGTCAAATTTTTCTAAGGAAAATTATAAAAGTAGGTAGCTCGGGTAAAATTGAAAAAAAAAAGTCTGAAACTCCCGGAAAAGTCCTGAAATGTAATAATAGAAACTATGAAACCAGTATTCGAAAATCCATATGGCTCATCCTGTATATGTCCCAGACACGTATATACGTGCGTTATAGAGTATTCGTACTCACTTGAAAACGATCCCAAGGCATTATCTGGTGTTTTCAAGTGACCTTGTTTCTCCTGTGTTTTGCTTCAGTCCAAAACTCTCAGCAAACATCCTCACCCTTCCTCCTCAATAATCCTGAGAACACCTGGCTGGAAGGACGCCCACACAGAAACGACATCCACCATCACCCCCTTACCCCTTTCATTCCCCAAACCAACACAAGGACGCTTTGCAAAGTTTCTCCCGCGGAAATCGGTTTTCATCTTGCGCTCTGTCGTCGAGGTTTAATTACTTTGCAATTTGAGAAAACGTTCCCATTACTTTTTTTTTTTTAGAGGTTACCATTACCTTTAGAGGTTCTGTGGCTGATAGAACGTAATCTTCCATTAAAGATAAGGGTGTACTTTTTTTTTTATCTTACGTCAGCAAACGTGATTATCATTTTTTATTTTATTTTTTTTGGAATGGAAAAATTTCCTTCAACAAGTCTTTGACGTAAGATTCAGATTATAAGCGACGTTTTCTACCATCAACGTGACACGTAACTAATTAGCGCATTTTATCACCATCTCAAATTCTGTTTAATGGTAATAAATCTAGCGTTTGACTACATTGAGAAATAATATCCTATAGTTATTTTGTTATTTTTTTATGTTTTATTAAGAGAAGAACAAAAAATAAACACCCGCTTCTGTGCATAATGATCTATGACTCTAAGGCGTTACTTTCTTGTTAGACTGGCTTAATGATGTCGGGAAGATCGGGGTTCGAATTACGGTTGGGTCTAATGAGGTGGTTTTTATAAATTGATACCCACTTTCCTTCTAAGAAAATGCAGGTAGGTTAGCTAACGCTCTAGTTTCATGTTGAGCCATACTGCTGAGGATGGGGAGATCGAAGTTCGAATATCATTCGGTTGAATTGGGGTGGGTTTTCCTAATGGTTTTCCCCTTTCCCTCCACGCAATTGCGGGTTCACTTCCTCTAAATTCAACCTTCCCAATTCCTAATCAATTAGCGTAATTAGTACTTAAGCGTATAACCCGAACGGTTAGTAAGATGTGGTGCTAAATAAAATAAAAACGAATATACCCTTTGCAGGAAGTAAGAGGCGGTGATAAATAAATAATGAATATAAAAAATAAATAAGTGATTTTTAATTATTTGTTTTAATACAAAGTTTTTCTACCCGTTTGAGTCATAAAGTTATCTACTATTCACACTAATATATTAAGGAAGAAAAAGGATGAACTTAGAAGAAGTAGACCGGCATTTGCGTGAAGGGAGAGGGAAAAAATATTTAGGAAAAACACCTTCAGTACACCCCACCGGGATTTGAACTTCAATCTCTCCACTATCATCAGTTTAGCCTATTCTGAGAGTGAGGCCTTAGACCATTCAACCACTGAAGAGGATTTTTAAAACTGTATTAATTATATTCATAGTGTACGAGTCTATCCGTACATTTACAATAAATAAATAACAGTGAGAAATAGATAGTTTAGAGCAGGGGTCTCCAAACTATAGCCCGTAGGCTACATTTGGCCCACCACAATATTATATCCGTCCCGTTCCAAGATTTTATCAAAAAACAAATTAATTGTTTCTCTTCGTTATTTATTAACCACACAGTTTATTTGACAAGTCCATTTCCTGTCCACACGCGTGCTTCCCCCCATGACACCAAGCCAGAGTACTGTCGGAATTACAAACCCTCATTTTCAGTCGCAGGCGCCGTTCCTTATAACGACAACAGAACGGCTTGACTGTGACGATTTTTAGGTAGTTCCAAGTCTCCCGGCAGAGGGTAATCAAAGGAAAGTTCCAAACGATGTTACCTAATTTAAAAACAATAATTATATTGACTAAATATCATAAATATAATTTATTACATATAAATTTATTCATTTCTCACAGAGAAGAATCAAAGTCAATCACTTTTATCAAACACTGACTGGCCTTGGAAAGTGGCATTTTTTACAGGTGTGGCTTGCCATATTATGACTTGAATCTAAATTTGCATGCTGAAACAAATTTTATTTGGGATCTATTCGCGCATGTCAAGGCATTCAGGGCAAAAATAATGCTACTTGAAGAACAAGTGAACGTTACTTTGGCCCTCAAAAATGTGTAAAATATATTATGTGGCCCGCATAGCAAAAAGTTTGGAGACCCCTGGTTTAGAAGATGCATGAAATAGAGTGAAAATTTGTTACTGAAATAAATAATTCATGCTCACACTTCCTGGCTGGTATTTGAACCCTGACCTCCTTTTCTCATACCAGATGAGGATGACGCCCTAGCCCGTGTCCCCAATGATACGGGTGTTTCCGATATAAATGTGTGTTTGTCAGGCCCAACTTTAATATAAGATGCTGTAACACAGTTGACCAATTTATGTAGCTATTCAAAAAAGTTAAAAAAGATTTATTTTGATTTAGATAAGTACAGTTCATTTGTAATAATTCCACATTATTTAACATCTAGCATTCTTTGAAAAATTGAACTGTTATTTCGTTTTCAAGTACAAGGTAATTTAACTAATTTAAATGTATAAATATGACAATGTGACAATAAATGTGACAAGATTGGAGGTGTCGAAGAAATAAGTCTTCACAAAATACTCAAAATCTAAAGTTTATATTTGAAGTGTTTTAATTATAAATGACCGTTTACTTTCAAATAAAATTCCGCATACCCGTCACTATATAAATGGCCTACCTTTGTCATGCTAAAAACCTCAAGTCTAAAATAAAAGTAATTCAACAAAAAGTGACGGATATTTGCTTGAGTAAGCAATTAAAATCAATTTTTAACTTAAGACCCGCTTGGTTGGCCGCTTGGTCTAAAAGGCCTCTCGCAATAGACTAGACTGCCGATGACCGTGAGATTGGGGTTCGAATCCCGGTTGGGTGTACCGAGAGAGGTTTTCCTAAATTGGATTTCCACTCTCCTTCCCTGCAAATCCAGGTACACTTCCTCTAAATTCAACCTTCTTCATTCGTTGCTCACTAGCGTAATTAGTATATCTGCGTATAACCTGAACATGAGGTGCCAAAAAGTTGAGTATATTTAAGTTTATATTATTATTTAAAGATAATAATTGTTTTATAAAATACCACCAAAATAAGTTTGGAAGAATATAGGGTTATTTTATTTCTAAATAGTTTTTTTTACTTTCTGATTATAGTTATAGTTTAACGTAGGCCTATTATAGTATGTATTTTTTTAAACTTTATATATTAGCACTTGGGATCTCCGAAACAAACATGCCATTGCTTAAATATTTCTAATAATATAGTATAATATTTAAAGAATGGAATAAAGAGGGCTCTATGGTTTCATAACACTAACAAATCCTGTGATAATGCGTTATTTGATTACGTACTAAGGGCCAGTTTCATAGTCAGATTTAGTACGCCTCAAGTGCGGCGCTATACCACTGAGCTTCTGCGGGTCGTATTGTGGGAATACTCTTACATCAATCATTGTTTAAACCTGAGTGTATTTAGATGGACGTTTAAGTTGGAGCCACATTGAGTCTTGGTTGTCTTCAGGCTGCCGAGGGGAACAAGGCATTAAAAACTACTGGATCTACTTTATAGTATTGATCCGTTAGGTCATGTGATCTGCAGATGTCACTTTTGATAGTTATGATCAATACCTATAAATTATTATTATTAGCACCGCGTCTTACTACATGCACGCACTTACGCTAATATGTAATGGTAGGGTGATTGTGAGATGAAATGGAGGACCTACAGTTTAACGTGGGATCCGAACCACGGTGGAGGTCTGGCATTCCTCACATTCACAAGTTGTGATTAATACATGTCTTGTCAGAGGTGAAGGAAGGATTTGGCAATCAGATAAATCCGTGCCGGGACCGAGGATCGAACCTCGGAGCCCCAGCACACAAGTCTGACACTTTACCCCTAGACTGCCAGGTCACCAATACCTATAAAAATACCACTAGAAATTTGTAAAATTTAAGAAGGTTGACTGCGAAAAAGTGTTTGAATCTTGTTAAATGTTTAGCTCAACAATAAATTCCTACTAAACATGGTCTAAATAATAAATGCAATTCGTTCATTTAATACAGGTGATCAACAAGCCAATCTGCAGCATTACTTGACAAACAAAATTCACTTTAATGTCAATCATACCACATGTATTTACAAATAATACATACACTGCGTTTAGTGCAAGTATCGAAAGTACTACCCAACGTTTCTTTGCACGAGAATAGCTGTCTTCACTTTATTTCCAAACTCTTTACGGAAGACAAATGTAATATTTAATAGTTAATTTATCCAGCAATAATCTGGTCTTATTTTTGTAAACCTTAGACCGGGCTGCTGCTCCCCAAAGAGCAGATAATTTCAACTCGGTTAGTAAAAAAATATTCCAGGATTAAAAAGAACTATACATATTATATGAAATGTTTCTCAAAATGACAGAGTAGTAATTTTTGGGCCAGCCTGAATAATTACATAATGAGAATTAAATTCAAAATGAAGTAATCCAGTGTTTGTGTTATTTGTACTCTCTCTCTTCTTTGTGTTTGATAAAGGCAACAGTTCCGAAATATTATTCTATTTGTGTTAAAATATGTGTGTGACTACTTCTACTATAGAAGACAGAAGAAAGGAAGAAGATTTCACCTTTGTGCATTGGATTCTTCCCACATTTTTCCTCTTTCCCTAGGTGGGCTTTCTTCATCAAATTTACTCTTAGCAGTTTATTTTTCCTTTTTCTTTAGTTCTATCAATTTCCTTTACTATAAAATTATTCAGCCATTGGGCCACCTCATTTTTATACATAATGATAAATGTATAACTCTAAAAAGAGTAGGATTTCGGGTAACTTAATGACACAGGGGATGCTAAACATGTATGAAACTGTGTTTAGGAGTAGAGGAGGATGAATGAAATAGGGTTAAAGAGGCCCTCCTCGTGATAAATTTAAGCTCTGGATAATTCTAGAAGCTATTTGAAAAAATGTTATTTTTTTTCTTTGTAGCACTTTCATTGATTCCTTTCTTAAGGCCAGTTTCATAACCAGAATTACTGGTAGCACACCCTTGACCAAAATGGAATGAGCCAGTTTTATATCCGAGATTGGCTCATTCCATTCTGGTCCGGGCAATTATCGTCTTATAATTAGTATAGCACCGCACTTGAGGCGTACTAAGTGTGATTATGAAACTGGCCCAGAGCCATTCCGGCATAGGTAGGTGTCGTTCTGTATTTAGTACAGCGCCGCTCCTGTGGTGTACTGAGTCTTATTATGAAAATGGCCAGTAATTCAGGCTATAGTAAGAACACAACAGGTCCTAGAAGGTACACATTTTTTTTTCAGTCAGCACTGATATTTTTTAAACCATATTACTGGTAAAATTTTATACTTATTTAATTTTTCGATCAAAAATGACAGCTGCATATTCAATGACCAGTGGTATGAATATTTAAAACTAGTTTTAGTTCCTGTAGCAACTATCAAATACCTCCCTTCCTATCGTGCTCTTACTATATTTGGAGCATATTGTGGATTACTTTAGAAGCCTTCCCTGAACTTATTTAAAATTGTGACTTTTTGAATATTAAAAAATATATAATCTATATATTTAAAGGTTTGGTTTGGATATTTTAGTGGTGAGGGGGAGAATGGATGAACGTTTGACTTTAGATGAAGCTTATGTAGCATAATTTATAAATAGACCCACATCACTTAAAATCGCTAAGCGTATGGTGGCTGGCATTAATGATGAATATTTTCATTCAAGCTGCTTTGTGAGAGACTGCTCGACAAATATCACAATATCTGTAAAACAATGATTTAAAATATTTTTATTTGTATGCTTTGAATATTCAACGAAAATATGGAGGGAGATAGAGGGCCCTAGACTAGTCCCAATCCCCAAAATAAGAAGTGAAGGCTTCAAGCCACCCCCTTCCCCATCCTCTCCTTCCTACATTGATCCATGCAGTGACAAAATGAGTGCTATGCTTTAAATCAAAGCTTGGGACATGTTATACAAACATTGTTTCATTCAAATCTAAGCGCACATCAAGCAAAGTATAGTAGTTCAAGGATAAGACGCTATAAAGCCTTCCCCCTCAGAAAAGTATTGAGTTTCTTATACGGTGACTAACCCTAATTTGATCTTGGAAAGAATTGAGATTCCTCCAACAGAACAAATCAACGAGTATTGTTCAGAGCAGAAGTGTAGCGACCTACTTCCGAGACATCAATCCCACGAATCTGAATCTCGTCTTTCGTTAGTTTCAGAACAATCTAAGTCTAACTTTGCTCCAAATACTACGCGCCATGATTTTATTTCAGGAATCCGACACCTTAGCTCAGTCGGTAGCGTGTCTGTCTATTGAGATAAGGGTCTCGGGTTTGATTTCCTGTATGGCCGAACAATTTATCATCGGTGAAATGTAGGTTTACCATTTCACAGTGATAAATTAACGGCTGGAGACTGGATGTTGTGCCTGCCTAGTATTAAATTAAATTATAAGGCATATGTAGCTGAGACAGACCTAGTCAGCCGGTAGTGAAAAATATATGACTTGAATAAAAAACTGACTCAGGCCACAGGCTGGAAACAGTAGGTTTAATGGATGTAATTTATATATATATATATAATTATAATATTTCTAGAGATTATAAGATGGTTAAACACATCTGGTACATTCTAATACATAAAAATCAATATACAAAGTTTTGTTATTGTTTATTATTGTTTATTTTCCACCGTATGTAAATAAATTAAGTACGATAAGAATGTATACATAAGGAATGTAGAATGTTATGGAAATGTAGCGACATTTGTGTGGAGGGAGAGTAGGAGAGCACATATAAAAACCACCCTCAGTACACCCGACCGGGATTCAAACCCTAATCTCTCCCTCGCCCAACAAAACTCAAGACAAACACGAGAGTGACGCGTTAGACCATTCGACAACCGAATTAAGATTTATGTACAGTGCCTTAAACAACAAACATAATATGTTTGTTATTTAAGGCACTGTACATAAATCTTAATTTGTATATGTATGTATTTATATTATACATACACCTATATATAGCCTAAATATTTATAAATAATAATTCAAAAATATTGAATATAGAGTATAGTCTCTAAAGAAGTGCATGCATGGCAAATACAACATACCAGAATTTTTTTTTATCAGAGATATTTAAAAAATACAATTTTCACTGAAACCTTTGGCAAATAGTTTAGAATGTAGTAAAACTTTAATTATACTTCGCATAGGTATACCTGGATTTTGGTTGGAAAGAACAGTTTAGAAAATTCCAACATGTTTCTTTGTGGAAAACTTGGGTAACATTTGACTGTATCATTTGTGTAATTATGTGAATATTGATAATATCTATCAAACTGAAATCTCCAAATTAGATGACTTGAAGTATGACTATATCAAAATTGTTTTAGTAAATTTAGTAGCTACTAATGTTCTTCCTACCAAAATCATACTATAATAATATTAAAACCCCATACACAATACTAATACTAACTAGGTTTTTGACACAAAGATTAGTTGAAAGTTGAAACTTAGGACCAGTTTCATAAAAGAATACCGGAATGAATGTGAAAATACCTTTCCTAGTGAAATTGATTAGCTCTTTCACACTCGCTCATAAAAATTCAATCTGGAAGGCAATGGGGAGCCACCACACTTTTTGAACTCCCCAGTACATGGTAATTCTACCAGATTGTGCAGGCATCACTAACCAGCCGAAGTGCTGAGTGTATGCCCAGCTCCAGATGGATAGAAATCACATCAAACCAATACGAGGTTGTTGACTTAAGAAGAAAAAATAAAACATACACCAATTTAATTAATTAAAAAATATAGAATCCATATTAAAACTTGTGTTCTTAAAATATGTAACAGTATAAGTTTGAAGACTTTGATAATTGTATCGTAATTAAGCTACATGTTTTGGGCAAACATGATCAAAGTCTTAATTTTTGAATGTATGGTCTGTGTGAATATATAAAAGGTAATGTATTAGTTTCGGTTTTAACCAAGTAGAATTTATAAAATTGGCACGTGCCACAAAAAATTTGTTTGAAAAAAAAAAGTTTTATCGGAATCCATCAATTGGTTAATATAATCCTTGGGATTCACACGTTTTTAGGGCCGGTTCATACTGAACGCTGAGATAAGCTAAGCTAAGATTTTCTCTACTAACTATTTAGAAAAATAGCAGACTTTATATTTAAATGTGTTGGTTCACACAGGAAGCTAAGCTAAGCTATGCCTTGCTACGCTGCGCTATGTTTTTTTCCAATTGCCGGGCGGGCGGATTTTCCATCGCTTGCTCATAAAGCAGCTTGGGCTACATGTTGAACAGACGCAGTGCTGTATTATTGAAAATAACCAAAGAAGTGTTGAAATTTTGTTTTCAGTTTGTTTCACGTGTCATATTTATATTTAAAAAGTGTTTCTATATTATTATTTAGCAGTTAATTGATCAAATTAAACCTCCCTCCAGATTATACATTTCTTCGCCTTCCGAAACAGCTGCTAATAGCAGCAGCTCCTCTTCCTCAGTACTACCATCTGAGCCTAAACAAGACATTTTAGAGAATGCCATAACTTAACTTGACTGGAGAAGACCAGAAAGAAACAACAATTAATTCTGGGGGGGAAAGAGTAACCATAGCTTAGCTTAGCAATGAGTGGGAAACAAAACTGACTAAACCTTAGCACAGCATAGCTTAGCTTAGCTTAACGGTCTATGTGAATTGGCCTTTAAAGACACATAAAAGATATAAATGAATAAGAATACAAATACTTTTTAATAGTAATTTGTCTTTAAAAAATTAAAGTGTTTTGATTTTGTTCAATCAAAATAAATTTATATCACTCGTAAGACTATATTTAATAAGTCGATTGTTTATTGAACCTATTATTATAGTTATTTACTAGATTAGATACATTCTAATCTATTACAAATCTAAAGGTGTTTTCTTTCAGCTATAACGTGTGCCAGTTGAAGTCGACACTTGAATTGATCTTGTTTGTTTATTGTAACAACAGGGTGGCGTTGAATTGAAATAAAATATTTATCATAATTATGTCCAAGTCATTACAAATTAATATAAATCTAAAAGGAAGTATTTGTTTAAGTTATATTTCAACATTTTGCCGCTATAGCGAGGGTAAAAGCAGAGCAGCGACACCTAGGTTGAAAGTCAGTTAAATGATAAAGAGTCCAATCTGATCAGTAATATCATAGGGTCAGCGGTATCATGAGACTTTCAGCGTACGGTTGTGTTCGCTTTGTTTGGAGACATTGTAAAGACTGTGCTTCTGAATTATTAAATCAAGATGGTGTTTGTGAAAGTTTTGATCTTAAATAAAATTACCCGTGTAGTATTAGTTTGTAAAAGGATCCATGACAGTGCCATCTAGGGAGGCGCACAATTCCAACTAAATTTGGTCAACGTTTGCTATTCTATATATTTTATTGATGAATTCTTTAAAAGTTTCAATAGAGCGAAATATTACTATAGACTCCATTCATGACTTTAGTACGATATTCCAGGTCATGAGGCAATTGACAGTTGCTTTCAAGTTTGACATTCACTATTATCAAAATGTGTCTCATTAATATTTTACAGTAATTAACTTTGGAAAAGATTGGTTTGGAAATGTTCAATGATTGATGGATTGAGAGAGAGAGAAAGTGTGTGTTTGTTTATAAATACCCCTTGAGAACCAAACAATAGAACACTCAAGGTAGATGTGACCTATTTATATAACCAAAAGCAAAACATATTGGGCTGAAAGTCAAAGTTCTTTCAGAAGACATTGTTTTGTCCCCTATTCGTAAAAGGTTCCTTAATTAAGAAGCAGAATTCCTCCACTTTTCTGGAAGTCCACTAATGACTAGTCCAATCTAACCTAACCTAACCTGCACAAAGAAAACTAAAGCGAAGTTCGCCGAGTATTATTTAGGCAAATTACAATCATTTGGGACTTTTCAAATAAATTATAAATAATTGTGTGTGGTAAGTTCTACGTAACTTATGGGAGTATATATTTTTATTTTCTAAATTGGTGTTCCTATCTTGAACCGATTATACTTAAAATTCCTTCATCAGGGTGTCACTGAGGAACTTGATTATTGTATTAGAGCTAACTGATGAACTTGGTTATCGCATTGGAACTAACTTATGAACTTGTTTATTGCATTGGAACTAACTGAGGAACTGGAAACACCCGACCAATAGTCATTTTTACATGCTTTTTAGCCCAACGTCTTACTACCTATTCGGATTATACGCATATGTACTAGTTACGCTAATGTGTTAGGGGTGAGGAAGGCTGAATTTATAGGAAGTGTACACGCATTTGATTGAAGGGAGGATGTAAAACCATTTAGTAGCACCCTCAGTAAACCGGACTGGGGTTTAAATCCCAACCTCCCTGTCAACGGCAGTCCAGTATTACGGGAGTGACGATTCTAACCACCGAAGCGGGTCACTTTAATATTACTATGATGTAATTTCCATGTTTCAAAAATGAATGTTATGAGTATTACTAGATTTTACATGTGTATTTTTACTTAAATACTTTTTTGTATTTGCTATGAAAGGTAATGCTGTGTAGTATAAAGTTTTTAAGGTAGAAATATGTAGAGTACATACAACCTAGTAAAACAATAAACAATATGGCATTTACAATATTTTATTACTAACTGGACATCATGAATGATTTATAAAATTTATATTTTTGATAATATATTTATTCACGTTGCATATTAAACTATAGCATTATTTTTGTGGTAATAATACCAATACTAAATAATGTAGTACATAAAGTAATTCATTTTAAATAAAATAGTCCCCAGTTTCCTAATTATTATTTTTCAAGAAATTATAAAAAGGGTTTAGTTATTGAAATATATTGTATTTATTTATTTATTTAGCACCGCGTCTTACTACCCGTTCGGGTTATACGCTAAAATATATTGTAAATTGTATTTTGGTATTAAATAGGTATTTTCAAGTAAATTATTTATACCTCAGTGTGTTTATGTATATAAATATTATTTTTAATCTTTATGTATTTATAAATTTTCAAAGCTGACTGCTCTGTGTGAAATCAAAGCGAAGAATTCAGCGATAAAATCCCACTGAATTGTCATGCATCTGAAATGTTCGTTCATTTTTATAAATATTAAGAATCAATAGTAAGCTATATTCAAATTTGCCTTAACCTGCTTCGGTGTCAACACGGTCTAAGGCGTCACTCTCGCAATATACTGGACTGCCGATGACAGGAAGATTGGGGTTAAATTCCATTTGGGTGTACTATCGCTGTATACACTCGTCCTCCACGCAAATGTGGATACACTTCCTCTAGATTCAACCTTTATCATTCTTAATTCACTAACGTAATTAGGATATAGGCGTATAACCAGAACAGGTATTAAGACGTGGTGGTAAGGAAAACTAGGAGCAATTACAGTGTTTTTTCTTAATCAATTCAAGTTCAACCTTTTGCCGCTAGAGCGAAGGTAAAAGCAGAATTTCAAGCAAACTTAACTCAATAATAGGCACAACACTGAGTGCCATAACCTTTAATAAACAACTGTGAAAAATTAAATATCAATTTCACCCATTATGAATTTTGCAGCCATGGCTGTCAGTCCATATTAATAATCGGCTCAAAAACCTTAAAATAACTATGTTGAACTACATAATTTTATGATTGTATAAGAATACAAACAAATTGCAAGCTAAAATCAAATGACATAAAATCAAATCAAAGACCAAGGAAATGATTAGAAATATTATTAACAAATATTAATTATATATTTAATTAAACGTCAAACGATGTCACACGAGTCTGTTATTGACTCGCACTAAAGAGATTTAATATGAATAGTCCTAGAAAATTTAGATGAATGGATACGACCAGTTATTAAAAAATGTTTTACATACACTTTACATGTGAGTTAATGAGATTTTGCATTTTTGTAATTAAAATGTGTTGAACTTATTTTTGTTACCTCAATGCCAATTTTACCACACTAATGAAATATGGATGGGGGAAAAGAGATTTATATTAAATTCACCCGAATTCACGCGTGGAGGGAGGGCAGGAAAACATATTTATAATTAGAACTAATTACACTCAGCTGCCATTCAAACTCCATACCTTCTGTCAATTACATATCAGATTAGATGAGAATGACGTTTAGTTCTATTGACCACCAGTGCAATTAATAGCTAGAATAAAAACCACATCACAACTTATTTAACAACGGACTATAGACATAAAATAAAGTATTCTTTAAATTGAAAAATGACACCTGGACATCAATAATGGTGACTGCGGTATCTGATAGCTCGTGATCTTAATTGATCAAATATTTGTAGCTGATGATTTCTGAATGTCCATCAAAGATTCTGCCTTAAAATATGAGTAAAGAATTACCTTGAGAATGTGACGATTCCTGGATAGCTCAGTGGTTAGAGCATTGGTATGTAAAGTCAAAGGCCGTGGGTTAGTTTCCGTGTACAGGTTTCATTTTTTAATGTCAAGTATATGATAATAAAATGAGACTATGACTTAGTTAACAAATAAAATAGCCTTGATATTTAATCCATTATAAATATAAAGTATTTATAATTATTTGTTTGCACAGGTAGACGTGTGAACAAAGACGTATATCATGTCAGGTATGATTTGCCAGTGAAAAGTAGTTTGCAGTTCGTATCCGGCCGAGTGTTTTATAGTGGTTTAAGTTTTCTATGACCCGCCTCGGTGGCGTAGTTGGCTAACGCGCCAGTCGTGTTGAGTCAGACCACCAAGGACGGGGAGATTGAGGTTCGAATCTCGGTCGGGTGAACTGGGGATGGTTTTTCCTAAACGGTTTTCCACTCTCCCTCCACGAAAATGCGGGTTCACTTCCTCTAAATTCAACCTTCCTATTTCCTAATCCATTAGTGTAATTAGTACTTAAGCGTATAACCCGAACGGGTAGTAAGACGCGGCGCTAAAAAAAAGTGTTCTATGTCGTTTCTACTCTCCCTCCCTGCAAATGAAGCTACACTATCTCATAATTCTACCTCTTTCATCCCTAAATCATAAATGTAATTTCCTGCCCCAGACCGGTATTAAGATGCCTTTGCATAGCAAGATAATTATGTATTGTACAATTTAGAGTTGTAATACATATTTTTATTTTTATGAGAATTAAATAATTGTAGCCTATATATATCCATCAATTATTTTAAAACACCTCGTTAAAATTTGTTTATCACAAATATGTAGACAAGAAGAAATTTTGCGAGACATGTTTTTATGAACTCTTGCTTAGAAACATAGGAACATCTATCAAAACTTATTTTATTCCTAGCGTATGCCACTAGGATCGGTCGACCAGGTCTTCTGAGGTTGAGGCATCATGTAGGTGCGGTTACTTCGTCCCAATAAGATGATGATGATGATGATGATGATGATGATGTGGTTCCAGTGTAAATCCTAAACATAACTTTAGCTTAATCAACCAAATACCTACTTCGGTTACCGAATGGTCTAAGGCGCTACACTCGCAGTAGATTAGACAGCGGACGATTGAGAGATCGAGGTTCGAATCTCGGTCAGGTGTACTGAGGGTGATTTAAAAAAATTGTTTTTCACTCTCCCTCCACGTAAATATAGGTACACTTCCTCTAAATATAACCTTACGCAACCATATGAACCTTCTCCTTATGGGAAGAATATCTATTATACTGCCAGGAATCGAACTTGGGATCTTTATATTAGAAGACAGTAATTCTGACCGATAGACCAAGGGAAACGGCTAAAACATATTTAATATTCATTATAGTATTTTCTTAACTATAATAATATGCGTGAAATAAAACATTTTTACCAAATTGTCTCCTTGTCCTTTTGAGAAATATAGTTAATTGATACCCGCCTCGGTGGCGTAGTTGGCTAACGCGCCAGTCGTGTTGAGCCAGACCACCGAGCACGGGGAGATCGAGGTTCGAATCTCGATCGGGTGAACTGGGGGTGGCTTCTCCTAAATGGTTTTCCACTCTCCCTCCACGCCAATGCAGGTTCACTTCCTCTAAATTCAACCTTCCCAATTTCTAATCCATTAGTGTAATTAGTACTTAAGCGTATAACCCAAACGGGTAGTAAGACGCGGTGCTAAAATTATATTATTATTATTAGTTAATTGATTTTCTTTATATGTGAATTAATGATAGTATCATAATAAATCCATTGGTATGATAAATTAGGTTCCCTAAGCCAAAGAACTTTGGTAAACTATGTGTTTAAACCGGATATTATAATTGCCAATATGTGAGAAAAGGTAAATACTAAAAGACAAATAAACCAAACAAATTATATTCTCTATATTTAACCCCTTATCATTTTTTTGGTACAGGCTAATTTTAGTTATAATATTTATTTAATTTTGTTGTACCATATAATTTAAATATAAGTTAATTTTATACATTTTTTTAACCAAAATGAAATATTTTACTATCAGAACCTTTAAACCAAGATCCTACTTTTTATTCAAAGAAATACAACCATTTTATTTACCACAATTCGGTGTATTTACCACACGTTATGAATACAATAACTAGTTCAGTTCATTTTCTTAAACCATTAATTTTACTTGTATCATAATATCCGGCCTCAATATAAAGTTGTACAATATAAATATTCTTGGCTCTACTTATAAAAAAACTTAACTTTGTTGTGTGCAATTAACATGTTTTTCGATGTATTCGGAAAACAACATAATGTAAACATGAATCTGTACATAAAGAGAGTAAACAACAAAAAAATGTTGAAACACGAGATTTAAAAACAAAGCGCTGCAGAAAAAGTACTCTCAACACAATCCTTTTATAAGTCTGCTGAAAGCTGGCAAGAACACCACGTGTCTTCATCGGAAAAAGCCCCTGGTTTCGAATCCTCGAGCAGTTGCGTCAATCAACTCTTAGGCTATGTGCACACAGTCGACAAATTATCTAAACACTTTCTCGTCGTTACAATGAGTTCAATAAGTTTGAATGTAAGTGTGTACACAGGCAACGACACGACAAAACTGTGTCTCAGCAATTGAAAAGGGCTGTGGAGGGTCGCAACATTGCGACTACTTATTTGTCTTACGACTTGGATGCGCCAAGTGCAAACAAATGGAGCCGTGTACACCGGCGATAATTCTGTTGTTGCTCACCAGATTGTGCTTGGACCAGCCCATGACTTCAGTCTAGTTTTGGAACAAATACCGCATACAGTGCCTAACTATCGTTCGATCGTGCTCCTTCTCCAATTGGTGTTCTACCGGGAAATTGAGGGTCCAACTAGAGCAAAAAGTTCATCAAAGCTGGAAATACTCATTCTAAAGTAGGAATAAAAACTTATCGGAATAATTCCTATAAAGCTCAAAACTTGTATAAAACTTTCCCAGTGAAATTCTTTCACTATAAATGGGGTGCACAAAAAATTGACGTTCGTATCGTCGTCGTTTTCTATTGCAGGCTACAAGAGAAAAAATTGCACCTAATTCCACTACGTCTATTATGATAATGGATGTATTATAAGTTTATGGAACTTTTGTTTTTCCTGGCAACAAATATGTTCCCTGTGAACACACACACCAACGACACAACTGTTTCGTCGTTCATCTATTGCTTTGCAGTTGCTAGACATAAAGGTAGCGACGAGAAAGTGTTTAGAACAATTTGTTGGCTGTGTACACGTGGCCTAAAGAAACACGCGAGAGTGAAAGAGGTAGTAGTACTTGTTTTAGGCACGCGAGCTTTAAAACAGCGGACGTTATTTGTTCACTGACGTTATTACCTTGATCACACAAAACGTTATTATACGGGGGAAAGTCTACAGAATAACAAAATAAATTTACGTAGAAGCCACGGTTATTTTTTTATTTTTTTACTTAGCAATAACTTTTTTCGTTTAGTTTTACACTTCAAATTCTTCAGTTACATCTTCGGCAACTTCAAACCTTCCTTCATTTTTTCCTTTTTTTTCTGTTTTATAGTCATTGTGTATTCTCACAAAAAAAATATAAATTTCAATTTCTAATTACTACCCACTTATGTGGCCAAACGGTCTAAGACATCAGTAACTCTCGTGTTAGACTAGCCTGCTGATGACGGGGAGATCTGGGTACAAATCCCGACCGAGTATTTTGAGGGTGGCTTTCCCTAAATGGTTTCCCACTCTCCTTCCCCGCGGGTAGATTACCTGTAAAATTATTCCTACTTCATCTCTACACCATTAGATTAATTACCATATATGTGTAGAACTAGTACAGGTGGTAAGACAAGGTGATAAAAAATACAATTTTTTTTTTTAGCACCACGTCTTACTATTCGTTTGGTTTATTCTCCTATGTTCTAATTACACTAATAGGCTAGGGAATTACCTGGAGGGGGAGTGGAAAATCATTTAGGAAAAACCACCCTCAGTGCACCCGATCGTGATCGAACCCCAAACTTCTCGTCTTCAGCAGCCTAGTCCAACACGAGAGTAGCGCGTTAGATCACGTGGCCACAGAAGTTGGTGCACCACGTTTTTAATAATCGTTTGGGTTATATTCATATGTACCAACTACGCAAATATATTAAGGATGAGGAAGGTTGAAATGTTAGTAAGTGTACCCGCATTTGCTTAGGGGAGAGGGGGGAAACAATTTAGTAAAAACCACCCTAAGTACGCCCAACCGAGATTTTAATTGCGATCTCTCCGTCATAGGCAGATTAGTCTATTGATAGAGTGACGTCTTAGAGGCTACCGAAGAGGGTTTTATTTAAATGTCATACAGCAATGTATTTTGCAATGTCCGTTAAAACAGTTGTTATAACGCTCTTATGACCCCAGCCCTAGATTTCTTCAGTAACGGTTCATCTCGAGTGATCTCGCGTTTTTCTCGTTTAACATGTGCGCTAAGAGATAAACTAGTGCTGGTGTGTAACACCTTGGATATGAAATGTTGCGATGCAGTTCATCAGATCATTCGCAGGTGATTAGGGATCGTCCTTAAATTACGTCATGAGACTCTCTGTCTTGATTCCTGACTCCCCTTCCCACACGTAAGAGATTGTAAGATTTTCGTCCCCTCCCCCCTCTATCTTACGTAATTTCTCCCTATTTGGAAGATTAGATTATTTTAATCATTTAATTATTTGTATATATAAGGATTGGTAATAAGGTAGAGTGATTTGAAATTTTATAATAGGTATAATAATTGCAGTAAGTAAATTAATACAAGTGAAATTTTATAATTAATAGATTTAATTTCTGACAAAAAAAAATCTCACCATTAGCCTTTATAAAAAACCTTACATAAGATGGATTCTGTAACTATCCTTTCCCCCTAATAAGAAAACCTAAGAAAACTGAGCCTCCCCACCCCCTTAAACTCAAAAGCACTTAAGTAATTTAAAGATGGTTCCATCAATTAAAATCAGATAATTCATATATGCATAAGCTAAACAAACAAAATGATTCAGATACATTTAAATAAACTGTATCAGCATTCACTAGGAAAGAAGATGGAAAATAAAGGTTACACCCAGTTTATTTGATTAAATTCATGGACCATGAGTCAGCAACGACATCATTGTTGTCCAACCTGATAGTTAGTTAATTGATGAAATAATTTGTTAGTGAAAGATTGGTATGGATGGAATAGTTACAGAATGACATTGATGGTTTGTGAGAAATTTGATTATGTTGGTTAGTGAAAGATTGGCAGTGTTGTATAGGTGTAGTAAATTATTAATTATTATTATTTATTTAAAAAATAGTATTGTTATTAGGGGGAATATATATTGTGGTTTAATAAAATATTAGTGTTGTTGAATAGAACTAGTCAATTAATTATTTTGTCACTATCACAAAATGTAAATTATTTACAATTTTTACTATCGATAAGTTTGTCTTATAGTGAAAAATTGATTGTTTATGAAAGATTAAAATAATTGATAAGATAAATTTTGATATTGTTGCTACCTGCTTCAGTGGTCAAATATTCTAAGACGTCACTCTCGCATTGTACTGGTGTTGGTTTTTTATAAATGCTTTTCCGCTCATTTTCCCCGTAGATTCAGATACATTTCTTATAATTTATACCTTCCTCATTCCTACTCTACGTAATTAATATACATATGCCTAGCCTATTACCCAAATGGGTAGGGGGACGTTCAAAATTGATATATAATTGTTTTTAAAGGAAATATGTTAATTTTGGTGCACGTCTAACATTTTATCGAAATTTCTAAATATTGACAAATTATCATTATTGGTTAGTGATTTTTTATGGTTGATAAATATTAATAATTTTGCTTAGGAGAAGATTAAACAATGCTGTTTGGGGAAAAATATTAACATTGTTATTTAGTAAATGATTGATTGTGTTGGTTAGTGAAATATTAATATTGTTGGCTAATAGAAAGTTTGTTTAATTGTTGAAATATTAGCAATTCTAGCTGGTCACATATTGACAATGCTAAAAGAAGCATTAATTACGAGTATATTAATGTTTTGTGAAAGTTGGTCATTGTCTGTTAGTCAAATACTGACATTGTTAGTTAATGAAAAATATATACTTATTTAAGTAAAATATTGTAATTGTTGGCTAATAAGATTATTAACAATGCTGGCTAGTTAAAAATTGACATTGTTTATAAGTGAAAGCACTCGAAACATTTACAACATCAAATTCTCTCTAACACAAAATTTGTTTCAAAGAAGAGCCATATAAATCTTTAAATAAAACCGGGTGCTTGGATTAAAATCGTTGTCCACTAAACATTCTCTAGCAACAGACCTATTATTTTTTTTCTAGAAATATTTGGTGCCAAAAGCGTGGTGGTCCAACATATTTTTAAGAACTTGACGTCTCGCCGATTCGTTCCAACCATTTGTTATTTCATTTTAAACGTGACTACGGTTATGAAGGGAAGACATATCTCATCCTAGAACAATACAGGATTTAGTAACTTCCTCTTTGGGATCATCGGAGATTTAGTATTGTGATTGGAATTTTTTTTTTTTTTAAGTATTGGTAGGGTAAGAGGGGGTTGACTACGGTCATCTATCATCCAACAAGAAGGAGAAAATTAAAGGCAAACCAAAGTTATGATAAATGTTCTTGAATGCGAACAAAAGCAGAATTGGAATCACAAGACCATGCATATGTGAGTTTTGAAACGGCATGGCCTTTGTCAAAAGTAATAAAGCCTTTGTTAAATAAGGTAATCATTTTTAATGGTAATTATAAGAGATATTTGACCTGGATTTATTTGAAAAATACTATTTATTTTTAAAATCTTTCTGGGGATGTTTTCAGATATAAATTATTACATTACTATTGAGGATTGTTTGTAATACAATTGTAGATTGTTTACATGGTCATTGGGGGTTGTTTTATATGACTAATGCAGGTTGTTTGATTTGGCCATCAAAGGTTATTTTATATGACCACTAAAAGTTTAATTTTATGACAATTGAAAATATTTTGTATGGCCATTATATGTTGGTTATATGACCATTGTAAGTTGTTATATGATTATTGGAGGTTGTTAATATAGGTCAGTGGATGCTTGATATGGCCATTGGGGATTGTTTATATGGTCATTGGATGTCGTTTTATATGACCATATGGTTGTCTGTCTTTTTATCTTAATTTTATTATATGTATGTACATTACAGGGAAGTTCGTCTGGAGATCCGATTTTAATCACGCTAATGGGGTATATAGAAGGTAAGATCTAGAGGCAATTGATCATATTTTCACAGGGTAGGATGGTAAACTATATTAATGAATGCGTATAACCCGAATGGGTAGTAAGACGCGGGGATAGTAGTAATAATAATAATAATAATAATAATAATAATAATAATAATACAGTAATAATATAATATTGATGAAAAAAACACCCTCAGTATAAACAGCCAAGATACAAGCCCCAACATTCGCGTCACTGTTAAATCAAACTAGATAGGCTTGAAGTTTATTCTCATGACCATCGATAGATTTAAAATTGGTATATACTGATATAAGTGATAAAAATTACCTTACAGTTTTCTTTAGTTAATTTATGCGTCTAAACATATTACTTTATTCTTTGTAACTAATCAAAATGTAAAGCTTTAGGGGTGGTATTTTGTGGGAACGACTGTACTGGCAGGTGGAGTGTAGGTTGGAAGGACGGTAGGGAGGGTACGACGCTAAGCACCGCGGCGCATCACAGTCGTCCTCGCATGCCTGCTCCCTATAGCTCCGCTCAGTTGCCGCCACGACACTCAAGCGTCCGGACGCTACGGGACGTCCTTAGTTCATTCGCGCGCCGTCTCTCACTCCCGCGCGCATTGTACGCGTACTGCGGGTCGGCATCGTGGGCTCCTTACTTCTTCCGTCGTGCTCCGTCGAACACATTGTCTGTGCGAAATGAAGATATTATTAACGTAAGGTGGAAGCTGTCTTGGATATATCGTGGTCGCAACAAAGTAAAACTCTATAAAATAGCAAGGCACGCCGAGGAGTGCGATGTTTGAACCCCGAATATGTTGTTTTGATCATATTAAAATTAAATAATGTTTTATTATTTTATACGCTTAGTACTATTAACTGCTCTTCCACACTATACCAATGCGTGTTGTAATAGTTTCGCGTGTTCGTAACTGTTGTGAAAAATCAAAAGATTTGTGTTTTGACATCTTATTTTCGTGACATTCAAGATATTATGAGCAAGACCAAATCAATAAACAATAAGAATCCATGATTCCACTCTCCATATTTCTACATTTAAGATTGGAGGAGTTCAATTTTGGTCAATGAAAATGTAAGTCTATTTATTACAAGAACTCTCTACTATAACAATATTTGTAGATAGACCATAAAATTTAAAAAAAAAACATTTAAAGACATATTTGACATTTATTTAATTATTTTAACTTTAGAAATGAAAATGTGTTTCTACCGAATTGTCATGAAAAACACTTAATATTGTTTTATCATGAAATTTTTTAAATTTAGTTTAGCTCTAAATCTTAATATTTAGGAAAAATATCTTACCATATTTGTAATTATAGCCATTAAATTTGTTCCGTTTAATTGTTCTTTCGTATTTATCTAGTTGCTTATACAATGTATAATAAATATTTAACACAGATGTTTGCTATTAGCTGAAATCTCTTAATTTTTGTGAACGACAACCAAAACCTTAAAGAACATACAGAGACCCTATTGTCTAATTCATATAAATGTTACATATGCAGAAAATTTCTAAATAGCTATAGGAACATTTAGTTAAAATAACTGTATTGACAAGTTTGAAATATTCAGCTAAGTAAAAAATCTTAACAGTTAATAGAATACTTAAATTTAATAAAAAATCTTCGTGTACCGTTTTATTTTAATTTTATTTGAAAAACGCCCAAAAGTTGAACCTTATTTGGAAATGTTATATCGTCCTAACTGTAGTAATATCATAATATGCTGTAGATTTATTTTTAAAGGTGGATGCAAAACTTTTTTTTTATTTTACATTCCGAGTCAATACTCAATAAGTAGCGTGCTAGCGAGTATTTTATTCCTGTTTCAAACGATTATGTTTATATATACATAGTCAAAATTACTATTAGTATCTCATAGCAGGATTAGTAAGTGGATGATTTATTTTAGACACTTCTATAAAATTATTCTATATATTTTATATAATTCACTCTTATACTCACATATTTAGGCCCTATGCATATAACTAGATTGTATATAAATGACATTGCTATGTTAAAATTGGAAAAAAAAATGTTTGTACGTTTGAAATTAAGAAAATATTTTTATAGTCACTTTATTATGGCTGGAAAAGTTAAGATTTGATAAATATGTATAATTATGCAAGTAGATTATATAAATATATATATAAAAGTTATGTAAGTCTAAAAATAAATCATTCGCTTGCTACTCCTGCTATGAGATAACAATCGTGATTTCAATAAGGAAGATGAACGAACTCTTTGTGATTGCAGTAGTCTTCCTCGGGGTATATTATTCTAGGCCATCAATCATATACACAACTACCACCAGGCATGTGGCATGCATTCACTCATCCAAATCACAACTGCTGTCTGAATAGGATAGCTACATTGTAGGTCAGCGAACAAATCAATAGGTTTAACGTACTATTTTTATTGCGTAATCAAGGGAGAGTTCTCCAAACCACACCCTAATAGTAATATTTAGCTAACGAGTCACCACAGTTATATGTTCAGAACATTAATAGAATAGATTTTTGTGATTACAATGACTCATTATTTGAAAAAAGTGAAAAATGAACAACCGGTTTCAATTAGGCCTTTTAGGAGAAATCAAGTTTATCAAAAATGGGTGTTTTATTTAATGTTCAAGGTATTGAGGCAGCTTATCAAAATATATAATACATGTATAAACACTAAATATATACACTAAACATAATTGTTTATGTAGTAGTATTAGTTAGTATCAACTACTCTATTTAAAGCGTAATGATGAATAGGGTACATTATAAAAAATGAATTTCTTATCAGCTTGGAAACAGAATGATGAAAAGACTTCATTGAAACATATTCATTCATAGAATCCTAGGGGATTGCAAACGTGCTTTGAATTATTTTTAACATTTTGGGCTGTTTTTTGCCGTGAAACCATTATATATATATATATATATATATTTGAGAATCTTTTATAATACAGTAGAATACCGACCATTCGAACAAAACAGGACCGACAGGTGGTCAAATAACCGAAATGTCAGATAGTACGGAAACAAGAGGAGGAGATGGAATAAAAAAAAATCAAAATTAAATGAAATTGCAAAATAAGTGTGAAATAAGGGATATTAGTAATTACTTTATGCATAGAATAACTTAAGCAATACATTATAAAGCCATTATTTTATTCATGTTATCAGAACAATGGATTGTAAATGAATTAAATACAACTTTTATTAAATAGTATAATAAACATAAAAATCACAGTTAAAAAAATTAGTGATTTTCTTTTCTTTCCCAGCTTTACTTCTCTTCCTTGTGGTGAGGTTATGCCATCTTAATAATAACAAGACATCAATAGAATGTAATATTGTGGATACGTCAGATAAAATGAAATGTCGGATAATCGAACGTTGGGTAGTTGGGACTCTACATAAATTCCATCATTTTTTATTGATTTATTAATTGAATATTAAAAATACCAACACCGGTAGTCCCACTGTCTAAGACCAAACAAAAGTTGTATTGATATAGGCCTTTACAAAATACTACCACATTTAAATTGATTTATAATTTTGAGTTGTGTTTATAGCAATTAAAAAGTAAAGTAAAGTTTCCAACAATATTTAACTTAGAACAAAAGTTTATTATTCTAAAGATGCTTAATTTACTCTCAACAAAAATATATACGATGTTAAAAAGAATTCAAGAATATCTTGAACACCCCTAAGATGCATATGACGAATATTTGTAAATGAACGTAGACCTCTGTTGAAGAATGAACCTCGTTAATTTAGTTCCATTCAAATATATTTTGGTTGAACTGAGTAACAAATATCAAAAGAGGGTTAGGAAACCGGAATTCCGCATTCATGATTTCATATTTACCTTATGGGTAAAAATTTGAACGGAAATGCTTTGACAAAAGGCCATGATTCTTCAAATTAATAATTTCCTTCAGGAGAAAGTTTTATTTTAATTTTATTTGTTAGGTTAGTTTAGGTTATGTTATGTTATGTTATGTTATGTTATGTTATGTTATGTTATGTTATGTTATGTTATGTTATGTTATGTTATGTTATGTTATGTTATGTTATGTTATGTTATGTTATGTTATGTTATGTTATGTTATGTTATGTTAGGACAAGTAGTGTATACTTAGGACTGTGTGCAAAAACTAGAATGAATAAGGATGAACAACTTGTTTCTTGAGCTGGTTTCATGGTCTAATTGTCGCCCTTCAGGGTTTTTAATCTAAAGGTCTCAGGTCCGGTTCCCGGCGGTATGGTATGTATTTTGTCCTGAAGGGAATTTTTTTCTGTGGCTGCCACGGTTTGGTTAAATAGGCGCCAGGTTTAAGACCTCTACTGTAGCCACATAATCATCTTCATCATCCTATAATTAAATCGGAGCAAAGTAACCGCATCTATATGGTCCCCTAACCTCAGAAGACGGTTATATATCGTCCACTGCTAGTAGAAGACAATGAATACCTAGCCACCAGACCCTGTCGGTATACGCTTAGAAAATTACAATAACACCGAGTATCTTATCGCCTTTAAATTGATTTAACTGTTGTTAGGACCGATTTGACAGAGGCAATTCTAGCATGGTACGTCTACGACTTAGAACACCCGCGTTAAAGCAGACAACATCTGCAAGTCTCGCCACACTTCAAAGAGCAAGTCGTTTCGAGCGAAGTAATAACTCCACTCAACCATACAACCTCCATTAGCTTTGATGTTTAGAAATACTGGATTAATAAAAACTACGTGCGAGTGCCCCAGGTTAAATTAGCAGATTAAAACCAAGCAAGGTTAAATTATGGCATAGTTCAAAATATCAGTGTATTTATACTAAACTTTGTCTATACTCAATTTTAACATGGAAGGAACATAACGGCTAACATGATTATTTACAATATATTACATATATATATTTATTCCACAATATGTTATAGCGTTTAGACCGTTTGTTGGTAAGTATATTTGAATTTATTCCACAATATGTTATAGTGTTTCGACTGTTAGTTGGTACGTATATATTTATTCCACAATATGATATAGCATTTAAACTGTTTATTGGTAATTATATATTTATTTTACAATGTGCTATAGCGTTTAGATAGTTTGTTAGTAAGTAGGCCTATATATTTATTCCACGTTTATAATGTTTGTTGGTAAATATATATTTATTCCACAACATGCTATAACGCTTAGACTGGGTTTTTTGGTAAGTATAATTATATTTACTCCATCATATGTTATATTGTTTCGACTGTTTGTTGGTAAGTATATATTTATTACACAATATGCTATAACGCTCAGACCGTTTGTTACTAGGTGTATACATTTATTACACAATATGCTATAAAGTTTAGACCGTTTGTTAATAGGTATATATTTATTCCACTGTATTCTATAACGTTTAGACCGTTTGTTAATAAGTATATATTTATTCCGACATATGGTATAGCGTTTAGATTGGTTGTTCGTAAATATATTTTATTACTAAATATTGTATAGCTCTTAGACTGTCTTTTCGTTACTATACATCTATTTAACAGTATGCAATAGCGTTTAGGCTATTCGTTCAAAAATATATTTATTTTATCATATGCATTATATACGTTAGAAGGTCTGTTATAAAATATATATTTATTCCACAACATGTTACAGCATTTGGTTTGTTTATTAGTCAATGCATTTCTACTCCATACTATTCTATAGCTTTTTAATGGTTTGTTCGTAATTATATTTCTACTCCAAAACATGCTAAGCTTTAAAATTATTTGTTTGTAAATGTATTTCTATTCCACAATATGCTATAGATTTTAAATTAATTCTCTATAGTTGCATTTCTACTCCCCAATATGCCATAACTTTTAAATTGTTTGATCGTAATCTTTTTCTACTGCACAATACGCTAAGCTTATAAATTGTTTTATCGTAAATGTATTTCTATTATTAGATGATAATATGTATCCCTTTGAGGGTGTATGTATATTCCAAAAATATCTGGTGATGCCATTAACTATATTAACTCTCTCATTTTGGTTGATTGATTAATTGAAGACCCGCCTCGGGGGCGTAGTTGGCTAACGCGCTAGTCGTGTTGAGCTCGACCGCCGAGGACGTGGAGATCGAGGTTAGAATCTCGGTCGGGTGAACTGGGGTGGTTTTTCCTAAATGGTTTTCCACTCTCCCTCCACGCAAATGCGGGTTCACTTCCTCTAAATTCAACCTTCCCAATTCCTAATCCATTAGCGTAATTAATACTTAAGCGTATAACCCGAACGGGTAGTAAGACGCGGTGCTAAATAATAGTAAAAAAATAGTTGATTATTAAAAATACGAACACTGGTGGTCCCACGGTCTGAGACGTTATACTCGTAAAAGTTTGTATCGCACGTGGCAGGGAGTTTGAAGTTTAAATCTTGGCTGGGTTGACTAGGAGATTGTTTTGCCATCGACCCTACACGCTAATGAAGGTTAGTTTCCTCTAGCCAACCTTACTTATCTCTTGAATAAAGCCAATGATAGCTATTGTATCGAAAATAAAATACTTAATAAAACTTCGATAAAATTTTGAAAGTTGTATTAAAGTTTAAAAATTATATTAAAAATGTCTTACTTATTATAAGATGGAAAGTAGGTTGAGTTAAGGCAATTATTATTAAGGCTTTCAGAAAAGAAAATATTTTTTTCCGAAATATTTTTTCAGGAAATAAATTTAGTTTAACGTTGTACACATCATGGGCGTACGCTGGGGGGGTAGTTCAGGGGGTTGAAACCCCCCGAAATAATGGCAAAATTAACTCTTTCTTTTCTCTCTCTCTCTCTCTCTCTCTTATATATATATATATATATATATATACTAACAATATATGTATATACACAATTATATTTATATATGATATATATATTATCATATATAAATATAATTGTGTATATACTGTTCTCCAGATAGCTTTCTACTGCTAATGTAATATACAGAAATTCTGTGTTAAAAGACTGCATTGTCTAAGATTCACCTACTTAAAAACGAACACCTCTTCTTTTTCTTTGCGAAACCAGATGGGCTAGTAAACATGAGGCATTTATGAGATTCAAAGAAGTGTATAGTTCAGCCTTCTGAAAATTGAGAAACTTCAAATTGGTCACACCAATTAATTATTAGAGTGCATTACTGCAGGGCACTTTTTAATGTGCCTCATTGTAACTGAGAAAATATTCTCTTTTACATTGCAACTGTCAAAGGCACTTCAAAAATTATAGATTGTTATTTCTGAATCCCGCTCTCATGTTGATACAGTTTTGGAAGATTTAGAACTTCAATTCAGTAATTCCGAAGAAGAGTTTAAGACACGGTATGCAATAGCATTAATACTGGCGTCAAATTTTGGCGGTACTATCACAATCCCCAGATCAACTGTGAATCAGGTTCATAGAGAAAATGTTCCATCGTCAGGTCCAGAGGAATACTACAGGATGGCAATATTTATACCATTTTTAGGCAATGTAATAGTGGAATTAAAGTAACGCTGCTGAAACCACAACCAGCTTCTCTCAAACATCCAAAAAGTGATCCCTAAATATCTTTCAGATGAAGAAAATGGCCAAAACTTGCTATTGAGTGTAGATTTCTACAGAGAACCTTTCCCACATCCTGACATGTTCTTCGCAGAATTTAAATCATGGAAGAAGAAGTGGAGCAGTGTAAGTCTAAAAGACAGGCCCAGCACTGCAATAAAAGCATTTTTGCAGTGTAGTGAAACATTTTATCTAAATGTGAGGATACTTCTTTTAAATATTGGCCACTCTTCCCAACTCTACTGCTTCACCTGAAAGGTCATTTTCGACATTGAAAAGATTGAAAAGCTACCTGCGTAACACCATGGCACAAGCTTGCCTAGCCAGCCTTGTCTTTCTCAGTGGTCACAGAGAAATAGAAGTGGACACAGATGAAGTTAACACCAAGTCTTCACTGAGACCAAGGGGGGTATATTTCATTTGGTGATGATAATATATTTGATCTTTTTTTAATTGATGCAAACTGTAATGTTTTTGAGCCATTACATAATTATGTATTATAGCTATTTATAATATATATATATATATATATATATATATTGACTTGACAACACACACACATATAATATATATATAGGTAATATCAAGTAATAACTTGTAGGTGTTTAGTATGTATGTTGTTTTTAAATAACTCATAAATAATTTTCTAAGTAAAATTCTGTTTACAATAAAAATAACCCCCTCCCGAAATAATTTTCACCGCACGCCCATAGTACACATAGTTATCTCAATAATTATTTTCATATTGCTCATAAACATAATGCATTTTATCAGAAACTTTTTTTTTAAATTGAGATAAAAGTTCTGTTCAAATTCTTCTATGCCTATGCCTATTATAAAATAGATTTTAGGATTAATACAGGCTTGTGTAAATATTAAAGGGATGATGGGAAAACTGGTTTTGTAAACAAAGGTAGTTTTCTTTGGAGGAATAAAGCTACATAGACTACTTAGATTCGTGAAAGAGAATCGACATTGAAATATTAAATTTTAAAATGCTAATCTACTATAAATACACCATTTATATTAATGTTACTCTCATAGATATTTTTTTTAATTAATTAGGAGTAACGTTGACCTCAACACTGACATGTATAATTTTACCTAGAAACTCAAAAATTTCACTTATCGAAACGCTGTTATAAAATATATACAGTATAGTCCCAATCATCCGACATAAGCGAGACCGAGAGATGGTCAGATAACCGAAATGTTGGATAATACGGAAACAGAGGCAGGGCTGGAACTAAACAAATTAAAATTAAATGGAGGTGACCCACTTCAATGGATGAACGGTCTTAGGCATCACTCTCGTGCTAGACTGGCTGCTGATGATGGGGAAATCGGGGTTCGAGAACCTATCGGATCTTCTGAGGGTGTTTTTTTTTAAATTGGTTTCCTAATCTCTTTCCACGTAAGTGTAGGTAGCCTAACTCTAAAATGTTTCCATCCTCATGCTTGCCCCATTAGATTATTAATTATCACATATACGTATAACATGGACAGGTAGTAAGATGAGGTGATCTAAAAATGGAACTGTAGATTGAGTATGGAATAAGGTTTATTAGTAATTATTCTATAGCATAGATTATGTAATAAATTACAAAACTAGTATTATATTAATGTAAACAGAACAATGCATTTTAAATTAATTAAATGCAGCTTTTATTATTAAAATATACAAAATGGATAAGTCACTGTTTAAAAAATCAGTTATTGAAGTTTGTTTCTCAGCTTTGCCTCTCTTCCTTGCAGCAAGATCACACCAGCGTATTAATAACATGACATCAGCACGTAATATAGATCACAACATGAGGTATCTTAATGTGCTCTGACACTGCTAGTGTTCCACATATCAACCTCTACTTCACTTTTAATGCTGACACAGTAATAACAAAGAAAAACAAATTAATTAAATAATACACTAATAAAATAATGTTCCTCTATGTTCTCTCCGTGCCTGTACACAACATGACGTATATTGATCCTCTCCCCCCACGGCTTTTGTCCGACATGTCTATTTCAACTTCGCTTTCAGCGTTAACTGTTTCTGATACATGATCACAAAGGGATTTACAAAACAAGAAACTGCTTGACCTCAAAATATTGTAGAGTTTTCTGAGATTTCTACTTCTTCCTTGGTTCAGAGGAGGTGGACTCGTGTAGAACTTGTGCAGAGTTATTGCATGTATTTAGTATTATTCATTATCTTTAATCACCAGTGTAACTGTATATTATTTATAAGAAATGATAATTTTGCATTATTATGAACATATTGACTGGCTTAAGTTTCACAGCTGGTCAATAAGTCTTCAAAAAGAAAGCCTGAACTGATTCCTTGATCTACAAAGGTCATTTTGGTCGACATATACAACATGAAATGGAATCGGATTTAAAACGCTGGATTTCAAAAGATCATCCATCTCTTCTGGAATTTCTACTGTAGCTTATATTTATTTTTTTCTATAATGGAAATATCTTGATCATTGGGTTGATATGATTGGCCTCATATAGTAAGGGTTTAGGTTATTCATTGAAACATTTCCAAACAGTGAACTAAATTAAAAGTAAATGTACCATCACATATTATTTTATTTTGGCCCGAGCTACCGTCTGATATTAACACAAGTTCGTCATTCAGTCAATTACCACTGTTGGATAAGTAATGAAGAATCAGTGAGGTCACGCCATTTTGACCTTTTCCCTCTACACACCGATTGTACTCATACAAAAACAACCTTATCATCATTGAACTCGTGCACTACAAACATATATTACCATAACTGACGTGTTTAAAATACTGCATTGGGGGTGGTGGGTTTTGCGTGTAGTCGAGCGAAATAACTGTTTCATTTTCTTCACGAGACTTCTTCTTTCACTTATTTAAGAACATAGAATGCCTTCACCTTTCTTCTTCTTATTATTATTAGCACCGCGTCTTACTACCCGTTCGGTTTATACTCACTTACGCTAATGTGCAATGGTAGGGTGGTTGTGAGATGAAATGGAGGACCTACAGTTTAACGTGGAATCCGAACCACGGTGGAGGCCTGGCATTCCTCACATTCACAAGTTGTGATTAATACACGTCTTGTCAGAGGTGAAGGAAGGGTTTGGCAATCAGATAAATCTGTGCTGGGACCGAGGATTGAACCCCGGACCCCTAGCACAGAAGTCCGACACCTTACCCCTAGACCACCAGGTCACCGTTTCAACTTTCTTAAGTGAAGTTATTTCTGGATTCTAAGTTGGTGTTTTTATTCTTCACTAGAGCAGGCATTAATTTTCTGAAGAAATTAGTCAGAATCGGTGCTTTTATACAAATGGCGTACTCTAAATCTTATGTTAAATTTGTATTTATAAATTGGCTAATAAGTTTGGTATGGAACAGAAATACGGTGTCAAGACAAATTTCATGCATCTGCTTGACAGATAAGTTCTCCGGCAAGTATGATGTACATGGATTTTGACGACGAGAGTAATGTGACTGTCTTGGTTTGAATGATTTGATACTATCTTCAACAAGAACCACAACTTGAGTAGGCGTCGTATTGGGTCTAGCAGTATGTTTATCTACGATAGGTGAAGACTGACTGTGACTAAGCCTGCCTCTTGATATTCCTTGTATGCCCTTGAAAGCATTCTGACATACTGGAATCTCTTCATGTGTGTCTTACTCCCGCTTATACAAAGATGCACCACTAGAAAACTAGATCTATTTTGTGTAGTTTTCTTCTCCATCTTAATCTTTCTCTCCTGATGTTGTTTCATTATTTGATTTTGCTGCTGCTATCTTCCATTATCTTCTCTGCTTAGTACTGTGCACTTTCATAAGACCTGCTAGATGAGCATCTTTTAATACCTTGGAAGGTATTGTTTAAAAGAAGACCACAGCCATTTAATGCATCAATAGCTTTGTTCACTATAAAATATATCAGATTATATCCTCTTTATTTTATAATCTGTACATGGTTGGAATCTGCCTGGAGGAAATCCTTCTGATGACGTTAAAGGTACAGTTGAAACTCTAGTCTAGCATTCTGTGGTCTGGTAACTCCCACGGTTAAGCACGTTTTGAATCTGCTACTATTAGTTTGAGGGGCGGACACCAGGATGGTGCTATTAGCAATACAAAGGAGCTGAAGTTGTGTACATGTGCAGACGAGTGTTTTGGTTATAAATTATTGTTTTGTCTTGTATTCTGGTTGTATTTTAGCCCTTAGTTATGTCCTCAAGAGTTGTGAAAGGAGGTGTATTATTTCATGTTTTAAGCTTTATTTTACCTTGTATAACATAACAATAAGAATGTAGAGTGATAAGGTAAAACTAGAGGATACGCATAAGGGGTACATAAAGGGTTCTTAGGAGTGGAATTATGTGGACCAGCATTTGTTTGTGGCCCAGTACTTTTATCACTCAAGGATGTAGACTAAAGGATTTCAACTGGATTTGGGACAGTGAAATATAAGTCTCATTTAACACACATCCAACACAATAATGCGGGCAAAGTCTCTTTGCACATAGTTCACATCATTAACAATAATACCTATATATGTTACGGTAGTGTGAGAAATATGGTTAGTGTCTACACTAGCCGGGAGATGTCTGAATTAGCCAGGTTCAGTGGATGAAGTCAGAAATAGAAAGTAATTTATCTCGTTTACGACACTATCCAGATAAATATCGACACTAGCCATTAAGACTTGGATAACGTGGAATGATATTTGTAAAGCTAAGCACGTTTCAATACGAATTTTATATTGAAACAATATTTCGAAATTGAACAATAAATTGAATCGCAACAGTACACTAACATGCGAAATGACTCATACTATGCTTTATTTCCACTGACCTAACTTAACCTAGCCTAACCTAGCCTAGCTTAAACTAATCTAACATAGCCTAAACTCGCCTAACCTATCAAACCTAACTAACCTAGCCTCAGCCATAGAAATTGCTACTTTCTAAGTGCGAGTGGATAATGTCAGTATTATCCGAATAAACTTCGAAAAACATTGTTCAATCATCTCTCACTCAACATTATCTACTTATTTTGGATAACGTCAGCATTATCTGAAAATATTGACTCTATCCGGGTTCGGACTTTAACCGTAGCGTATACATAGTTATACTGTGTACTCTTTATTACATTTTTCTGATAGGTGCGTGTAGTGTATTGCACTGTGCCTTTAATTTACATTTCATATAACGGAATTTAATTAATTGGTAAACATTACCATGTTTACAATGTGAGGTTAGCAGCAACATGTACGACTTACCTGCAGTTGTGTCAAACTCTCTTGGAACTTATAAATTTAACAGAGTGATTTATACGTTCTTCACCTTTTATTTTCCTCCTTTCTGTTAATTCTTTCTTTGGTATACTTCTCTCTTCTTTTTCTTAGGTCTAACACTACTAAAAACAGCACAACTCTAAGAGATGTTTCTAAAACAATGCACTATATCATTTTATAAAGGTCATTTTTCTAAAATTATTAATGATGACACGGGTTGTTTTTCTGGAAATAAGGAATCCTCGCAGGGCTGCAGTAATCTACAGGAACTGCTTGTTTGGAAATAATAAGCAGGTAGAGGCAATGCATGCTCTTGGCTGTGCATTGTAGGTAGATCTCATTTTCGACAAAAATTGACAAGGGGGGTTTTTTACTATCACCCCCTTCAATTTGAACTAGACTTCAATTTAAACTGATGCAATAATTTATTTGGTAGAAAAAGGTTTTTAGCAATACAATCCGTCAAACCTTTTTTCTACCTCAACTAGCGTCCCACTCCATCCCAACTAAAGCAAAGTGAGAATTTATAACTTATTAAAACCTGCATGGATAAAAATAAATACGTCAAGAAACTATTTAAAATATAATCCACACCAGTAAAATATATTAAGAAAATATACATTAGGCGTCAAATAATTATGATTAATAACCAACCCCATGGTTTATTAGTCAGTGCACCTAACTGACTAAGAGCCTAGGGGTACCCAGGTTCGATTCCCGGATGGTGGTATTTTTCCCGAAAGGGGAATTACCCCAAAAGTCACCAGGGTTTGGTTAACTAGGGTTAGGTTAGGTTAGGTTAGGTTGTGTTTCCACTGGTTTCACACCATCATACTCACTATCCCCATCACATCAGGACATGGTAAGAGCCTCCACGGAAAGTATGTACGATTAGTACATTGGGGCATCCCCTGATCAACTGTAGGTTAGTACTGGCTAATCTTTCCACAAACTTGGCTACGAATGATGTAGCACAGACGTGTACTTTTATATAATTTTATAGAATTTTATATAGGTGACCTGGTGGTCTAGGGGTAAGGTGTCAGACTTCCGTGCTAGGGGTCCTGGGCTCAATCCTCGGTCCCGGCACAGATTTATCTGATTGCCAAATCCTTCCTTCACCTCTGACAAAACGTGTATTAATCACAACTTGTGAATGTGAAGAATGACAGGCCTCCACCGTGGTTTGGATACCACGTTAAATTGTAAGTCCTCCATTTCATCTCATAATCACCCTACCATTACACATTAGCGTAAGTGCGTATAACCCGAACGGGTAGTAAGACGCGGTAATAATAATATATAATTTTATATGATATTATATAATATTATATACTACGATTAGTATCTTTATCTACGTATCAAACCATCGATAAGTCTACTGAAAAATCAATATCATATCTGGTTATCCCCACCCTACCATGCTGTCCTGTGACTTGCTTCTTGGTCGGACAATATCAAGTCGATAAGGGGGAGGGGGTCTCACCAGATGTTTCGGAACATTGTCATAGTACAAACGGTAGCGCCAGTGGTAGCGTGACTGGACTAGTCAAGAATACTAGGGTTCATAACCACGGCAGGTACGTTGGATCTGCACTGTTTGTTGACTGACTGGGGTGCCTTAGCTTCACCAAGGAGCGTCGTACAAGGTGACTTTACATTCATATTATTATTATTATTATTATTAGCACCGCGTCTTACTACCCGTTCGGGTTATACGCACTTACGCTAATGTGTAATGGTATGGTGATTGTGAGATGAAATGGAGGACCTACAGTTTAACGTGGAATCCGAACCACGGTGGAGGCCTGGCATTCCTCACATTCACAAGTTGTGTTTAATACACGTCTTGTCAGAGGTGAAGGAAGGGTTTGGCAATCAGATAAATCTGTGCCGGGACCGAGGATACATTCATATTACATTGTTCGACAAATCTAGCGGCCGCTCATTCAAATGACGAGTAGGTGACAAGATTAGGAATTTATAAAAATGTACTCACGTTTGCGTGGATAAAAGAGCGTAAAACCACTTAAAAACAAAATATTATATCAAGCCAGGATTCAAACTTTAAACTTCCATCAACCGGCATTTGATTTGAGGAATTTTGTGACCGGTGTTTGAACTAAAAATAATATTTTAGAGGTTGAGGCGAATTTATAGAAATGGTGGATTCCACTAGAGCCGAAATGTTGGAAGCAAATCAATGCGGCTCAATCCTGATAATATTAGTTTTTACTCAAAATTATATGAGTTTGACGTTTAGTTATTTTTTTTATCACCACGCCTTACTACCCATTCGGGCTATACGATTATGTACAAATAATGCTAATTATTTTAAGGATTAGGAGCTTATATTTAAAGTAAGTGTAACCACATTCACGTGGAGAAAGAGTGGGAAACCATTTTAGAAAACAACCCTCATTACGCCCGATCGAAGTTCAAACATCGATCTCCCCGTCATTGGTAGTCTAGTCTAATGCGGTAGTAGCGCTTTACACCATGCGGCCAATAAAACGGGTTGACGTTTAGTTCGTCTACCCACTTGTGTGACAAAAACTATATATATCGCCACATACAATATGTGTTGTAAGAAAATAATATTAACATATTAACTAGGCCTACGCTCTGTATTGAATATATCCATATCAATCTGAACCAGTTGACATGTGTTAAATATAATAATATTTAGCAGAGTGTCTTACTACCCGTTCGGGTTATACGCTTAAGTACTAATTACGCTAATGGATTAGGAATTTGGAAGGATGAATTTAGAGGAAGTGAACCCGCATTTGCGTGGAGGGAGAGTGGAAAACCATTTAGGAAAAACCACCCCCAGTTCACCCAACCGAGATTCGAACCTCGATCTCCCCATCCTCAGGACGTGTTAAAAGGCGTCAATATCACAAGTGTGGCTTACTGGTTGCCGGTAGATCAGTGGTTAGAATCTCTACCGGATGTGTAGGTATGGTACTACTAAATGTTTTCCTTAATTTGCCTTCATGCAAATACGAGTACATTTCCTCTCAATTCTTACTTCCTCGTCACTATTACATTTGTATGGATATGTAGGATAGCCCGGACGAGTAATAAAACACGGGGTACGTAAAAAAAATGTAATATATAAAACTACTTTTTAATATTATCAGATAAAGAAAAATTAATCTTTGAAGCCCAACCGGTGCCCTCGTTACTAGCCATTACAACCAAATTTTGTTTTCAAATACATGTTGGCTATCTTCTTTACTCTCATTAATGAGTATTTTAATAGACATAGGTTGAATGGGGGAAACTACTAATAATGGAGTTTTCGTCACTGAAACGTTATTAGCTACAATGGTAATGTTCTAGAATATTGTTTGAAAATATTTTGCTAGTTAGAATAATGAAATAACAAAAATTTAAAAACATTCATTTGAGATATTTTAAGTTATGACTCAGCATTTTATATATATTATTATTGATTACTATGTTTATTTCTGTAATTTTTGAGTGTTTTAAACAAGCAGCTGGAAAGGTTTAAGCTTAATTTTTGTATGATACAATAGTTGTGTGTTTTTTAATCAATAGTCATTTTCTTAGAGCTCTATTTTCCTGAAGTTCAGTAAGTTTTAAAAATTATTTACTTCATTCTTATCGGCGAATAGAAAACTAATACTTTTTATACACTTGAGATAATATACATAATGGCAATTTTTGTCGATTTAGGCAGTTTCATGGTGTCATTAAAATTCTCAATATAATTTTAAGGAATCAGTTTATAAAATATGTTTTAGCTGTGCAGTGGCGGTTTAAGTAGAGAGGATTTAAGGACAAAAGGGCAGCAGGGAGAGTCGTTTTATAGATGTGTAAGAGACCTGCTATGGATAAGAGAAGTGGCCTTGTAGTGTAAGGAAGTATTGTAGCGGGAATATTTTGTAACCATTTTCACATATGCAACAGAAATATGGACATTTAATGTAAGAGTGACAAGGAAAGTGGAGACCATGGGAATGAAATTTGTGAGGAGAATTTTAGGTGTCACTAGGAGAAACAAAATTAAGAATGAAGTTATCCGGGAAAGAGTAGGAGTATAGGGAGTACATAAGATAATATAGGAAGCAAGACTGAGATTGTATGGACATGTAATGAGGATGGAAAAAGAGAGGATGTTGAAGAAAATGTTGGAAATAAAGTATATATGAAAAATACTGCAAGGGAGGCCAAGAAAGAGATGGGAGGGGCATATAACCGAAAGTGAACAATTGAGAGGAGAAAAATGGAATAAATTAAAGGAGGAAGAGTGGTGGAAGGATATAGGAAGATGGAGGAGACATTTTAGCAAACTTACTCGGCCACAGGATGGAAAGAGTTGATGATGATGATAATAATGATGATGATGATGATGATAATAATGATGATGATGATGATGACAATAATGATGATGATTACGGGTGGCTGAGCAGGCAAGGCTCCTAGATTTGCATTTAACTACATGACCTTTAGCATATAGATTACCCAAGCTGGTGGTCACGTGGTATAAATGTCAAGCTCATTTAACCTGGTTTGATGGTGATAGGAAGATCGAGGATCGAATTTTGGTTAGGTATTCTGAGAGTATTATTCTTAAATCGTTTTCTACTTTCCTTCAACGAAAGTTATAGTACATTTCTTTTATTTTTAACTTCATCTCTACTTCATTTGTATAAGTGTGAGGATAGATCAAACTCAGTAAAACGCAGTACATACACACACAAAAAAAAAGATAACCTAATTGGGTTTAAATTATTTTTCAACACATCTTACTCTCCATTCGGGTCATATGAGTAAATACAGGGTGTCCACCATGAGACTTCGACATTTTAAGCACATGCTGTTTGAAGAGAAATATTTATTAAATGTGAAAATGATAGTAAAACTAACAAAGTGCTACTGTTAAGCTCGATTCAATTCGGTGTTCCTCCAAATGGTAGCACGAATACTTTCTAGTCTGAATTAAATGTCACTCCTTGTGTTATGCAATATGTCTACTGTGACAAAATATATGGCCTCTGTAATGCGCTGTCTCAAATCCATTATGCTAGTAGCTTTTGTAGAGTACATTCTGTATTTAACATACTGCCATAAGTAAAAAAAATCTAATGGGGTAATGTCGGGGGAACGCAGAGTCCAGGTAATTTGACCACCACGATCAATCCAATGGTCAGGGGATGTGTTATTCAGGGGCAACATCCTTCTGAAAAATTATGGCTGGCTGCATGGCTGCTAGCTGTGGTACGGCAAAGATCAGAAGCATATACAGGTATACAATACAAGTGACAGTGTTTTCAGCGAAATAAAAACTGTCCAACAATCATATTGTGCGTAAGGCCACACCACACATTAACCTTTGGTCCATCACGCACTTGTTCTTAGATTACATGCGGATTTTTCAATCCCCAAATTCCCATAATTTGTCGATGTACTCTCCTCGAAATGTGAAAGTTTGCCTTGTCCGTAAACATTATGTACACTATAAAATGTTCATCATCGATGATATCCAGCATAGCGGTTGAAAATGATGGTTGTTTTGGCCAGTTGTCAGGTTTTATTTTCAGCAAAATCTGTACCTTATAGGCGTGAAAGCTTAATCAACGGTGAAGCACTTTATGAACCGTCAACCATTTTGTTCTAAGCTCTCTCGCTCCTTGTCCGGCTGACTTCTGGAGGGCTTCTTTCGATTGATCTCCGTACATTTTTTACAGTCTCTTCCAAGAAGCCAGGATTTCGCCATCGTGTCCTTTCCACACACTACCGGTCACCAAAAACTGATCACACCACTTTCTGACTGTAATGAAGACACGGGGGAGGTTTAATCGTACCTGATTGATTGATTGATTGATTGATTTTGTTCCTGCGTACCACCACACAACTTGTTCCCACTCGGAGTCACCATTTTATAAAATGATTGACTATGCAGCACCATTGTGGCTTTGACGCGCAATACTAGATGTTCACGTGAACTTTGTGTCTCTGCTTCCGTTACATCTAGAATCACAACTGTTCAACCTTAACTGAAAAAAATAAATGGTACGGCGCACCGAACAGACTTTCTCTCTCTTTCTATAAACTCCTAAGATTTCTGAACGGAATAATGTACATTGTATAATCACCACTCCACATAGGAACACGCATAAAATAATATACAATGATATAGAATCAATGAGAAAAGAGGCGCATCTTTGTCCACCTAAGAGCATTTCAAACAGTTTAATGTCTTCCACAAGTGTCAACACTTCGTATTAAAATTTCAATTTCTGGTTAAAATTTTAACATTTTATAAGGTGTTGCACATCTTCAAGTCATCGCATTGATATTTAATTATTCATTTATACAATTTGACCAATAAAAAATGTAAATATTGACTATTGAGTCTAAAATGGCGATAGATCATTGCTATGCAAACATTTCTCCTAAGAGTTTTAAGGAAAAATAACATACTTTTTTAGATACTTACTTATATTTAATTACTCTATGGCTTTGGAGAATTATTGCGTTAAGACTTAAGTAATATATGTTTACAACTAAAGCTCACAAAATTGTATTAATATATTTGCAAATATCTCAGAAACTGTTGCTTTTATAAAAATATATGTCAAATAAAAGTTTTTTATTTCTAATAGTCCTACAATTTTACAATAATAAGTTGTTTAGATTCTCAAATAGTTGTGGAGATACGGAAATTAACGCTTCTGTAAATTACCCTAATACTCATTTTCATAGGAAAATGAAAATATCCAGTTTATTTATAGTCTTAATCAACGCCTAGATACGAATTTTAATCAAAATCGGTTGAGCAGATTTTGAGAAAAACTATTTTTTCTCTTTTCGCCCTTTATAAAAATACTCTTAATTTTAAGTTTTAATAGACACACAGACAGACGGCATTGCAAAGACTATTTTTTAGGGTTCGGGGGGTCATGAGACGTCGACATCCATCAATATTTCAGGTTAGTTTTTTTTTACGGTCGCAATACTTAAACTTTAGTGTCCAAAAAGTTAAAAAATATATATAATTGCGTATAGATTGAAAGTTATTGATTTTATAAAAATATGTTTCGAATAAAATATTTGTAGTATAAATATATATATATACATATTTGTAATGCTAAGTGATTTCATATCTCAAATAGTTTCGGAGCTATTATAAAAAATGTTAATTTACGCATCAGACCGGAGCCCTTAAAGCCATTTTGCCGAAATATTGAGAGTATCTATTTTGTTTGGAATATTTATTAATGTTTATAAATTAAATTTAATCAAAATCGTTAGAGCCGATTTTGAGAAAATATACTTTTTTTCTTTTTACCCTTCAGTAAACTACCCTTAATTTTAGGGGTGGATATCCAATTCCAAAAACCCCTCGGGGCAACCCTATGAAAACCCTAGATATCAAGTTTTAGCTCAATCGGTAAAATAGTTTAGGCTCTAGTTGGAGGTACAGACAGACAGACAGACAGACGGAAATTCAAAAACCACTTTTTCGGATTCAGGGAGTCATGAAACGTCAAGATTCATCAAAATCTCGAGTTCGATTTTTTTGTCGATCACCATACTTTCTCTACCTGTAAGATAGAATGTAATAATGGACTTCCAAAATGTTGGAGTTTCATGGGGGACACCCTAGGCCTACATTAATTACGTTAATGTGGTAGAGAGGAAGAAGGTAAAATTTTAGACAATACGCTGAAAAAAAAATCTTTTCGACAAATTTAAACCACCCGCATCGGTGGTCACATGATCCAACGCGTCGCTATAGCGTTGACTGAATTACCGATGACAGGGAGCGCGAGGCTCGAATCACGATCAGGTGTAATAATAAAAGTATTTTTTTCCTCTAAATTTCACCTTTCTCATCCACAACATTTTAAAGTAAATCATACATATTTGTACAACCAAACGGATAGTAGGATGTGGTGACCAAATAAACCTACAATAATGGGTTTATAGATGAGTCAGATTGACGATAATGCATTACAAGAGCAGGCCCACATACGAAATATATAAGACTATAAAAAGTGATTTGCTTTGGGAGCCGCATGGTCTTGTGTTTGACTAGTCTTCCGATTTCAGGGAGTTCGGTGTCCGAATCTCGATCAGGTAAGATGAGGGTGTTTTTTCCTATATGTTTTTCCACTTTCTCACCACCCAGAACGGTACACTTCCTCTATATTCAACCTTTCTAATTCCTAACTCACTGGCGTAATTAGTACATATGCGTATAATTTGAACAGGTGGTAAGACGTGGTGCCATAAAAAATATATTAAAATTGGAGTTAAGTGCATATCTACTAACTCGTGAACCACCTCACGTATCTCTCCAGTGGACAGCAAAAAAGGAAAGAACATTTTCCCAGCACCATGTAGCTTTATGATCTCGTAAACACAGATTCTTGGATATTCGATGCCCTTAGATATAGGCCTACCATAAATGTAATGGCTGGAGCTAGGGAGGAAAAAGTCGATTGAAGCGTGCAGATATTCTAACCCAGGGGTGTCAAACTTGTATGATTATATATTGACATTGAAAATTGAAAATACTGAGGGGAAACATTTTTTTTAATGGCAACCTTGTAAGCAGCTTTGGGAAAAAGGACTCAAATAAGTTTGATTTTATTGTTAAAGACAATTTTGATTGAATAAAATTGTAAGGCTTATTCTTTATCTTGTACCCAGAAATATTTGTAATTTTGATCAAACATGTTCCAAAAAAATTACGTATCTGTAAAATGTTATGGATTTTATTAAATTAAATATGAAAAAGATTAATATTCTCTGAATGCCATATTTCTACTATATTTATAAAAACAACAATCGAACCACATATGTCATCATTAGATTCACGGGCCACACAAAATAATGACATGTTGCCCGTGGGTTGCCAATTTGAAATGCCTGCTCTAACTAATAATAAGACCTGCCCAGTGCCCAGTGGTGTCTCAGCTATAAATTATGTGACGTATTCTTGGTGCTGTGATTCGTTTAAGTCACAGTAAAAATGCGATAAAAATTACAGTTTATAAAATACATAAATATTTTGTTTCGGTAAACATTGATAGCAGTCCTATATAGTTTTTAGGCCTGATAGATATCAACCAGGACCAAGGTTCGACCTTATAACTAACTAAGAGTACTAGAGAAACCAGTATAGCAGGGAACTGCCTGCTTCTTATATTAAGAGGGATTCCAGGGTCTAAAGTTGCCAAATCGACTGTCAATAAGAAACATACATTCCCTTGAGATAGACATGTTTTTTTTTTTTTTTTTTTAGCACCGCGTCTTACTACCCGATCGGGTTATACGCCTAAGTACTAATTACACTAATGGATTAGGAATTGGGAAGGTTGAATTTAGAGGAAGTGAACCCGCATTTGCGTGGAGGGAGAGTGGAAAACCATTTAGGAAAAACCACCCCAGTTCACCCGACCGAGATTCGAACCTCGATCTCCCCGTCCTCGGTGGTCTGACTCAACACGACTGGCGCGTTAGCCAACTACGCCACCGCGGCGGGTGATAGACATGTTAAAATGGTTACATGGATTAAATTTTGATCCAATTTGGTGACTGCTAGGCAGTTATATTACATAGGCCTTGTTTATTAGATAATTAAGTACCCAAAGAACGATATTATACTGCCTATTTGTGTGTGACGTTATTCTTGATGTCATCAAACTGTTTAAAAACTCTGATTAATAGTAGCCTTTTATTTGCTCTTACTTACAGTCGAATTATTTTACACTAATAAAATAATCGAGCTTGCCTTCTAAAATACTAAATATCTTCTCATTTATTTGTGAAACTCATATTTTCACGAACACAGAAAAGCCATTTGAGATATCAACTGGGCTTAGCCTATTTCCAAATGTTTTGTGAAATACCGAACCATGTTTATATTTTATCTGGGCCTTCTATGAAATTTTATTTAAAGCTTTTTTTTTTTTTTCAAATCCAATTGCATTGACCAGTAACGAAGTTACTGTCAATTTCCCTTACTTTATTGTTTAACTAGATAATTTAAAACACTTTCTATAGCTGAGAGTATCTAATGCTGGTCTGAACGATTTTTGTCCTTTTATCATGCAGAATAATTGGTAAAAATTATCTGAAGTCGTGTATCAATAGTAACATTTTTTCCCTAAATGATTTTTCATTATTGCCTACTCTGTAAAAATTGGTTGACGGCATATATTGCTTGGCTCGTATCCAGGGTTGACTTATCCCTTATTAGCATATTGTTCTCTGATCATCTGCATCATTCAATGTTACCCAAATTCCAGGTTTTGTTCTGCAGTCAACGCCAAATACAAGCTGAAACAAACTTTACATGCTTGTCCATGTCAAACATAGCTTGGATGATTTCCGGAAGGTGATTTGGAGGCTTCCTTTAGTTAAAGTCTACCTCCTTTCTAATTTTTAGGATCAGTATGCTTCGTACATCTCGGAGAGTCAATGTTTCACAGTCAAGACATCAGAGAGTATGATAATTGCATTTTATTTCCTGACAAACTCATCCGTAAATATATTTTATCTTTGCTTTTGAAATGAAAATAACATTTCAACGAATGAAAATTATTAAATAAAACACGTTTTTATTTTTGTACATTTTATCTTTTGTAAGTTTTCACTACTTACAACATGCTATAAAATGTTATCTAACATAATTCTATTCAGACTATATTCTATAATCTTATAATTCATATGCAGAAGAAATAATTGGGGAGCATCATTGTGGATTTCAACGAAATAGATCAAGAACAAACCAGATTTTTACTAATTGGCAAATATTGGGGGTGGTGAAAATAGGAAAACATTGTGACGATTCATCAATTATGCATCAATTTTTTTAAAAAAAGGCCTACAATTCAGTAAAAATAATCAAATTAAAATAAGTTTTAGTTAAATTTGGGATACTCAAAACATTTGTCAATTTAATTTAGGAATTTTTAACTGATATGCGTGGCAGGGTATGAGCTGGATATCAATTATCAAATACTTTTGAAATACATAATGGGTTGTTTGAAACAATAAGATGCACTGTCTCCATTATTTTATAATCTAGTCTTAGAGTATGCTATTAGGGTAAGGCAAGGCAGTAAGGAAGGGTTAATACTAAACGGTACAATGAAGCTATAAGGATATACAGATAAATAAGCTTGGTTATCAATTGTGAAGCAGGTGGGGCAAGAAATGCAGAGACTTTATTATAAGCTAGTTAGGTAATAGGTTTAGAAGTGAACGCTGAACAAATTAAGTGTAAGTATATGTTCACACAGAGAACACAGATTGGGGACGAAAATTTAGAGATTACTGTGAACAACAAATCATTTGACAGAGTTAATGAGTTTAAATATTTAGGAACAAATTTAACTAGCAACAAATAAATAAGATTGGAAATTAGGAAAATAATACAGATGGGAAATGCATTCTATCACTCGGCTAGTAAGTTGTTGACTTCTCACTTGCTGACCAGGAATGTAAAATTCTGAATGTACAAAACAATAATTTTTACCAGTTGTTCTTTAAGGGTAAGAAACGTGGTATTTTACCTTGCATGACTAAAATAAAAATTGTAGGCTGTTTGAAAACATGGTGCTTGGGAATATATTGGGTCCAAAAAGGAATGAGTACTGGGTAGTGGAGGAGGTTATATACTGATGAGTTACATACCCTGTACACATCAAAAGCCATTGTTAGGTTAATCAAGTCTTGTAGATTACTGTGAACAGGAGTGTTCTGTGCGAATGGGATAGTCTAGAATCTTATTCAGGGTATTGACTGGTAAACACAATAGTTGAGAGGATTTCATTAGAATAGGATTGAAAGAAATAATATGTAAATAGGTACACTGGATAGAACTAGCTCAATATAGGGATAGGAAGCATACTTTACTAAGTGCGGCAATAAACTTTAGATTTCCTCTTTCCATAGACTAAGTAAGTTTTCAAGTTTGAAATTTTTGTGCAATATTTGAGTGGTACCTTTACAAATTCACTAAATCTCAGCTTTTTATCTTATTGCGAGGTACTGAAAATCCTCTTTACATACATATATATACATACACACATACATACATACATACATACATACATACATACATACTAATACATACATACATACATACATACATACATACATACATACATACATACATACATACATACATACATACATACATACATACATACATACATACATACATACATACATACATACATACATACATACATACATACATACATACATACATACATACATACATACATACACATATACATGCATACATACATACACATATACATATACATGCATACATATATACATGCATACATACTTACATATATAAATACATACAGACATGCATACATGCATAATACATATATACATACATACAGACAAGCATACATGCATATATACGCACATATGCACACACACATATACGCACACACGCATAAATTATTATAATTTTATTAATATAGAATGGTATTATTTTATTGATAATAACGCTCCCTATCACAGGGGAAAGCAGTATATAATATTATTTACGTATGAATATATTAAAGCATTTTCGTGATTTTATAATAGTCAAATAGGGTCCTTTTTACCGTGATATTCACGGTAAAGTTGACCTAGATTATTTTAATGTTCGTTGAAAGTATATTAGTGATGGAAATTAAATTGTGACCTTACAAGTTTGGATGCATTTCATAAACGTGTTCGTATTATCTACAAATTCTACCAAAAAAATTAATCGAAACTGTATAGATAGTATAAGTTTTTATCTTGGTAGACAAAAATATTTCTTTTTTATTTAGTATGGAATGTTACATAATGAAATAGGTTTAACTCGACTATTATTTTTTATCAAAAACAAAAAACACAAAATTAGTCAAAGCACTTCATACTTTATTTTACTGACTCTACTAACAAGGGTACAGAATATTGTTTACTGATAAAATATTTGTTTTAGGACTACATTTGTATTCCTATTCGCTTTTGGTGTTGAATGTATTTAATCCGAACAGGAACATTTGTGTTGTTTGTTTTTGTTTGTTCTACTGAATGCACTGTTTACTGAAAAAAAATGGCTAAACAATTATTTAGACATAGTTTTGTCATCTCTTTATGGCAAGGTAAATGAAAATTAAATCATAGCTGAAGTCGCGATTTCTAAAACTAAAATCACTAAATAAAAATTAATTGAAACCGTGATTTAAATATAAAACTTTATGAAAATAGCTTACTTAATTATGGCATCAGGAACTCAAAGGTTAATTGCCACACTTACAAAAGTAGGCCACCTATCCCTATCCTGAGCTATCCCTATCCGTCCACTTTATCCTCTATATTCTCCTCCAACACAACATCTCAAAACTTTCCGAAAATATCTTCTCGTTCCTCCTTATGGTCCATGTTACAGCTCCATATGAAACACTTCATCAGTTTCTTCTTCATATTCAAGTCTATAATATTTCAGAGCTCTATTTTCTTCTTTGCCAATATTACAAATTCATCCGCATATTTCACTGTCCTCATCACACGTCCTACTATTTTAACAGCCCACGATCCTTCTAAAGCTTCCTTAGCAGGCCATTCTACATACATGTTGAAAGGAATTGGTGAGAAGTAGCACCCCTCACCGGTGCCTTATCTTCCTATATCCACACTATGGGTGGTATAGCCAATCTTTGGGAAGCTAGAAGGAGAATGGAAGATATCCAAGTTACAGTGTACTAGCAAACAAAAACGTTATTATTTCAACGCTAGTGTCTTTCCAAACTATTTGCAAGTCTGCAAATAAATACTTCATCATCAACTTAAACGTTTATACCCTTTGTTACAACTCAATCTGGTTTAATTGCCTTTAAAGTATTACTATCTTCACTCTCTGAAATCTTTTTAATAAACATAGAAGATTTAATCTGTCCATGTGTACAAATGTTACTAGCTGAGGAAAGGTTTTTAAAATATTTTAAATCAAAATAAGTTAAATCCGTAGTAAAAGTGTTTTTTAAAAGATTTTTTTTTCCAAAAAACATTCTTTGTCTTGGCTCTTAATATTTTTTTGTAAGTTATTCTGCTCTACCAATACATATATGCCTACCTTTATATGAGTCAACATTTTCGAACATTAAGATTACTAAAAACAAATACAGGAACAGATTAACAGATGATCGTTTGGACATTTGTAAGAGGATTGAGGTAATAAGCACACACTTGTTCGGTACCGCAAGGACCGCAAAGGCCATGCGGAAAGTTCAAATAATTCAAAGCATTATATTATTTTAGCAGGATGCTCACACTATGTTGGTATCATTCCCCTTGGGAGGTTATATTAAGAGACAATTTAGATGCATAGGGGTCTACACATTTGAAAGGATACAGAAGTATTTTTCTTACCATATTTTCAGGTTCTATAAGAATCTCATTTTGGTCATGAAAATTAAGTTCATGATCATACCACCATCTAAGAAACTGGAATTACTTAAATTTATATCTTGAATTGCTTTGGAAAGTAAAACAAACTACAATTCACTAATATTTATCAGACTTAGTAGATTTATTTAGACCTAATTTGTAAGACTAGATCTACTTCATAATTCCAACCACTTGATAATTTATTTCTATAGGACCAGGTGGTGTTGAGGTAAGGAATTGGACTTTGGTGCTAAAGGTCTGGTGTTCAAATACCGGTACCGGCAAATATTTATAGAGATTTCAAACTCTTCCTTCACCTCTGACATAGCGTGTGCTTTCACGATTTGAGAATGTGAGGAATTCCCGGCCCCCACCATAGTTTAGATTATTTTTAATTAGTATATTTGTGTAGTATTTTCCAATAGTAGTTTTCTCTAGTTTATTTTAGTATTATTTTTCAGTAGTACATCTGTGAATTGTTTTCCAATAATTTGTAATAGTAAATTTTTATGTTATTTTGTTGTTGTTGTTGGCAGTATCAGCTTGTAGTTTGTCCAAATGTATCCACTGAAATGTACAATACTTTTTATAATGTAATTTTTAGCGTGCATTTGTACAAGGGAGCCCTATCGTAAAACACGTAAAATATTCTAATAAACATGTTGAATACATTAAAACATTTAAAATGTAAAAAACAAAGCAAAGGTAGTCGTCTCAAGGAAAAACAAGAATCTAAGAAAGAAAGAAAAGTATAGATAATTATATTTTAATATATACACTGAAAGACGATAAAATGTAAATATAAAATAACTTTTAATAACACTACCTGAACAAGCCTTATTTTCACAACATACAAACTGAAATAATTAACATTTAGAAAAACATGAATACATTAACGTTAAAATAAAACACATCAAGAAATTAGATATTAGTAAAATAAGCAACGTTCTCTAATAAACAAGATTCTCAGGGTGATATGCAAAAACGAGGTTGAGAATTTTGGTGTCAGTGTAATGTTAGCGGAGTTTAACAGTCCAGCCCTTATTCGCTACTATAATAATATTAATAGTAATATTTCGCGTCTGGGCTACATCACTCGTAGCCTAGTTTGAGAAAGATTAGCCAGTACTAATGTATCGTTGCCCAGGGGACGCCTGAATACATTATTGGTACGTCCTTTACATGGAGACTCTTTCCATGTCGCGATGATATTAGATGACGGGGATAGTGAGTATGAGGGTGTGGAACCAGTGGAAACACTCCTAACTCAGGGCTAACCAACCAAACCCTGATGATCGTTAGCCAGCCAGGTACTCTGACCACTAGACCACGGGGCCGGTTTACTCGTTACTAAAGCTCCGCTAACGCTCAATTGTCATTTATCGGTCAAATGACCACGCACTTTTAAACCAACAGATTTCCCCACTAAACTACACTATCACTCAACACTCGGTCCTGTTGTTGGATCATGTCCTTTTAGTAGTAATTCAGTTTTATTTAGCCTTATATTGTCTTGTCATTGAAAATATATTTATCAATCCTTTTAACTTGAACTTTCTGAAACTGACATAAGACTCACAGATTAACCTCTTTCTAGAATATACCAAACCATAATTAAGACTACGAGACTTCCATTCATGAACTTGTAGCAGTTGAACCCAGTAGCACTTGAGCGCATTGTAGTAGTACTTGTGAACGCATGGTATTAGCACTTGGGCGCATGGTAGTATCACTTTGGCGCATTGTATTAGCACTTGAACCCATGGTATTAGCACTTGAGTTCATTTTATTAGCACTTGAGCGCCTGGTGGTAGCACTTGAGCGCATGGTAGTAGCACTTTAGCGCATTGTAGTAGCACTTGTGAACGCATGGTATTATCACTTGTGAACGCATGGTATTATCCCTTGGGCGCATGGTATTATCACTTGGGCGCATGGTATTAGCACTTGGGCACATGGTAGTATCACTTTGACGCATTGTATTAGCACTTGAGCTCATGGTAGTAGCACTTGAGCGCATTGTAGTAGCACTTGAGCGCATTGTAATAGCACTTGAGTGCATGGTAGTAGCACTTGAGCGCATTGTAATAACACTTGTAAACGCATGATATTAGCACTTGGGTGCATGGTATTAGCACTTGAATGCATAGTATAATCACTTGAGTTCATGATATTAGCACTTAAACGCATAGTATAATCACTTGAATGCATAGTATAATCACTTGAGTTCATGATATTAGCACTTAAACGCATAGTATAATCACTTGAGCGCATGGTATTAGCACTTGAGTTCATGGTAATAGCACTTGGGTGCATGATATTAGCACTTGGGCACATGGTAGTAGCACTTGAGTCTATGGTAGTAGCACTTGAGCACGTGGTATTAGCACTTGAGCGCATGGTATTAGCACTTGAGCGCATGGTAGTGGCACTGGAGGGCATAGACTGAATACGAGGAATATAATAGAGGAATGTTGTTTTCCCCGTCTTGGCTCATAGTCAGTGAATCCACCAAGTACGTCCAAAAGCTGAGTTGGGTTCACCTGACTGCGAATTCTAACTACGCTCTAAAAATTGCATTATAGTTATTATTGTATAGTCATTATATATAAGTTTATTTTAAAAGTTTGGAAACCATCCAAAGAAACAGGCAAAGCCTTGTGCCCGTTACGAAGGATACCTAGCCTAACTTAATCTGACTTAACCTGACTTAACCTGGCCTAACCTGGCCTAGCATAACCCAACTTAGCTTAACTTAACCTAGCAAAAATTCCAATTAAATAAAAACATTAGAAATAAAGAAACTATCTATTCCACGTACCCCAGTCCATCTTCGTCTCAGGCCCAAGACTTGCCCTGTTTCCTTCGATAGCTTACAAACTTTAAAAATAGCCCTAAATATAGTATATAATATACAATAAGACAAATCATTGAATATTTAGAACGTAGGTAGAATTCGAAATCTGGGAACCCAAATAAACCTTTTGGCGTACTTGGTGGCTTCACTGGCTACAAGCGAAGACGGGGAAACCAACATTCCTCTATCTATTTCTCGTACCCCAGTCCATGCGCTCAAGTGCTAATACTATGCGCTCAAGTGCTACTACCATGCGCCCAAGTGATAATACCAAAGTGATATTAGCATGCGCTTAAGTTCTAATAACACGCGGCCAAGTTTTAATACCGTACGCTTAAGCGTACGGTGCCAATACCATGCGCTCAAGTGCCAATAACATACGGTCAAGTGTTAATACGATGGGCTCAAGTGCTAATACTATGCACTCAAGTGCTAATACTATGCGTTCAAGTGTTAATACCATGCGCTCAAGTGCTACTAACATGCGCTAAAATGCTATTAAACTCAACTTCTTGGTCACCTTTAAGGAGAAAAACCCAATTTCAGCCATGATACATTTTTAGGTCGTGCCGGGAATCAAACCCAACACCTTTAGCTAAGTAAACATTATTTTCTACCGACTGAGAACTTTAGAATGCAATGATTATCCAAGTGAACATAAACACTCTCCAATAAAGTGGTTAAATCCCGTGTTCTCAACCACCCATTGATAATACTATAAGAAGAGTAATTTATAATCCTTATTTCCAACGCGTCTTAAAATTCGTTTGGGTTAAACGCATGTATTAGTCACGGGAAGAATAGGGATCAGACGCGTGTAGATGGCAATATGGAATAATGCAGGGATGATCACCTTTTATTTATCATGGACCATAATGAGTTTTAAAGCAAATTGAGTGGATCTGTTTGGAAAAAAAAAAATTGAGCAAAAAATGTCAACTAAATATTTCTCATTTAGTAATAAGTTATTAGTATATTTTTTGATTAATAAAATCGTGTATTGCTAAATCTTTTGCGGGGAAGATAAAGTCTGTCGGTGGTCCGGATGTAGCCTGCGGGTCGTAGGTAGCCGGACACTGGTATAGTGTACCCCTCACGTGCTAGACTGTATTACCGGTAGCTAGGAGATCGTCAATCGAATTCCAGTTGGGTGTGCTGAGGTCTGGTTTTCCCTAAATGGTTTCCCCCTATACCTCCATGCGAATACCTTCCTCATACCTATTCCATCATTTTAACTGGGCTTAGTTTATACCTAGGCCTGCAGCCCAAACGTGGTATAACTAAGGCTTGGGGGAACGATATTAAAAATGTAATTATTGCTATGAGGCAGGTGGAATTTTAGAGAAAGGGTACCCGAGTATGTGTGAAGAGAGAGTGAAAACCCATTTAGTAATATCACCCTTTGTACATTTTACAGGGACTTGAACCCTGATCACCCCGTCATTTGCAGTCCATTCTATTGAAAGATTGACCTACAGAATATGCGACCACCGAAGTGAATAACCATTATTTATAATATCTAACTATCAACAGAAAAAATCTAGTGAAGGCACTTCGTAATATTTATAGAATTATTCCTAAGACATCCTCGGAGACTTTATCACTTGTGTGAATAAAATTGTCCATATAAAAAACTTACCATCTTAATTATTTATCCTAAACTTAATAAAACCACATTTTTAAAACATCGTTTCTCTATGAAATTGATCTCTACTTCTAGTTATATTTTCAATCTACCTTCTGATAAATCAAAGTCACGTCCAAGAGTTTTTGGTGAGCTAGAAATCTGCCATCCTATTGTCAGGAAAACCGCAGGATGTGGAGGGGTTTTCGAACCTGAAACATCTGCTACCTCTCTACTCCTGTCTCGTCGTGGCTGAGCAAAACGATAAGTTGGATGCAATTAGCGAAACCGCTGATTAAAGTCATGTGAGGTACGGGGATTGGGGGGGGGGGAGGGAGGGTTCGGTTCAGGTTAGAAGCCATGACATTTTGACCTCCTTGACGCCTCGTGTTAGATGTCATGAAACGAGCGTGTGTGTGTGGGTTGGGGGGTATAGACAAACCTCTCATCGGAAGAATAGTGTGAGGTGAACCCAGTATGCAGGTAATCAAAGACCCCATCGATGGCTAGTTTGCACATGACAGGTCAAGTTATATTGAAACTATAAAAGAGAAACAACAGTGTCGTTAAAATAAATACGACTGTGGTGTAAGTGTTAGTGTACCTGACATTGGTTACAAAAGGATGGTTAAAAGGACGACCAGTGAAGGTAGGAGTGTAAAAGACGTGATAAAAGGTCAGTGTTTTTACAGATTTTTATAGCAAAACATATGTCTAAAATAAATAAAATAGTAAAGAGAAAAGTTGTCATTAAATTCCATAAATCACCATGTGAAGAAAATTATACTTTACTACTCTACTAGAGAATGATTTAATTTATTTTGACCCATAAAATGTTTTGATGTAAAAACTTCCCTTAACTCGCTTTCCCTAAATTCATTCCCGCCCTAAATCATTAAAACTAAAAATGTCTACGTGAGGTACATTTGTGGTTTTATCACAATGTTTATCACATGTATCACTACCCATTTGAATTATACTTATATGAACTGACTATGCTAATGTGTTAGGAATGAGTAGGGTTGAATTTAAGGGAGTGTACTAACATTTGCGTGGAGGGAGAGTGGAAAACGATTTAGGAAAAAAACACCCTCAGTACACGCAATCAAGATTCGAACCCCGATATTCCCATCATTTGTAATCCTGTATATTACAAGAGTGACGTATTTGATTATTCCACCAGTTTTAAATGAATTGTTTTTAAGTAAATCGATTCGTTTATAATATATTCTTAACGCAGGAGCTCCTCGGTCTATTTACACTGCATATTACTACCCGTCCTGGCAATCCAAATTTAATAATTCTTAATAAGGTCGAATTTGAGAGGATGCGTACCCGAATTTGCGTGTAGGAAGAGTAGTAAACCATTGAGGAAAAACAACTCTTATTACGTCCTGCCGACATTTTGACCCCGGAAAATCAGACTAGATGAGATTAACGTTTAGTCCGTAGGGTAAACAATGTGCGTCTACCCAACAGGGCGAGGTATCCACATAGTTATATTACTCGGATAGGCAGGAAGAAGGAAGAATTTAGAGGAACTGTACCTGCATTAGAATGAAGGGAAAGTTTAAAACTGTTTGGAAAAAAAATCTCAATGATTCCAGACTGGGTTTGAAACCTGACACGTCAATGTTAAACCAGACAAGATGAGACCTCCCACTGGGGAATAGCTCTTTTTATCAATATTTAGAACACATTTGAAACCCTTACAAAATTAATTCATTTTAGTCAGCCGACACGTAGCTAGGAATAGAAATAATACACTAATATATTTAAAAACAAATGGTATGGAACTTCGCACGGACTTTCTCGCTCTATTATTTAAAAATGGAGATATTGACTCAAAACTCGTAATATATGTGAAACGAAATCATATACACTAGTAAACCCAAGCATAAATTGCTCTATACTTACGTAAAGCCTCTTTTTACTCTTAGTTTTAAATTTTATAATTATATTTTTAAAGAATTAATGTCCTCATTTGTATATTTGGACCAATAAAAAAAATCAATATTGGGTCCACAAGGGTCAACACTTCTTATATAAAAAATTTGACTGCTGGTTAAAATTTTCAACATTTCATTAGGTGTTGCAAATCTTCAGATCATTGCATTACTATTAAATTCCTCATTTATAAATCTTGACCAATAGAAATTTTAATTGACTCTTGAGTCTAAAATGATTGAGAAAAATCATTGCTGTACAAACATTTCCCCTTAAAAGGTTAAAGGAAAAAAAAACATAAACTTTTTGAGAGACTTACTTATATATAATTACGCTATAAAATTAGAGAATTATTGCGTTAAAACATAAGTTGTATATCTGTACAACTACAGATCAGAGATTTGCCAATATCTCAAAAAATAATGGTTTTATAAAAATATATTTCAAATAAAAGTTTTTTATTTTTAATGGTATCGTACTGCAATTTTGCAATGATAAATTATTTAGTATCTCAAATAGTTGCGAAGATACGGAAATTCTGCTTCTGTAAATTAACCTAAAAGTAACTTTCATGGAAAAATGAAAATAGCCATTTTGCTTAAAATCTTAATCAACGCCTAGATACTAATTTTAATCAAAATATTTAGAGCCGATTTTTAAAAAATCGATTTTATCGCTTTTCCCCATTTATTAAACTGCTTTTAATTTTAGGGTTGGACAGACATACAGGCAGGCGGAATTGCAAAAACCGCTTTTTAGGGTTCTAGGATCATGAAAAACTTGACATCCATAAACATCTCGGTTTTGATTTCTTTGATCACAATAATTTACCTTAAGTGTTCGAAAAGTTAATAAATATATATATTAGATAGATAGTAAATATATATATATAATAAATATATAACAAATATAAATATACATATAGTAAATATATAAATATATATTTGCGCATAGCTTGAAATTTAAAGGTTTTATAAAAATATGATTTAGTTAAAAGATTTGCATTATAAAGAGACCAACAGATTTGCAACGATAAGTAATTTCATATCTCAAAGATTTACGGAGAAATGTAAAAAAATTAGAATCTATGCATCAGACCGGTCATTTTGACGAAAAATTGAGTGGCCATTTTATTTGTAATACTGATGAATGTTTAGAAATAAAATTTAATCAAACTCATTAAGGCCGATTTTGATAAAATCGATTATTTTCTCTTCGCCTGTCTGTAAACTTCCGTTAATTTTAGGGCTATATATCCAATTCCGAAAACCCCTCTGGGCAACCCTATGAAAACCCTAGATTCCAAGTCTTAGCCCAATCGGTAAAATAGATTAGGCTGTACTCCGAGGTACAGCCAGTCAGATGGCCAGACGGACAGACAGACAGGCAGACATAAATTTAAAAACAAATGTTTTGGATTCGGGGGATCATGAAACGTCGAAATTCATCAAAATATCAAGCTAGATTTTTTGACGATCACAATTCGTTCTCCGCCTGTAAGGTAGCGAGAAAGTAAAAATGTAACAGGTGACATGATTGAATAAACAAACAAAAAATTTACAACAAAATTTTCTTCCAAGTAACCACACCTTCTCTTACAAGGTTTGAATTTGTTTTACTAAACTTAATTGGGAATATGCTTATTACTATTGTTTATTACCGCGTCTTACTATTACGCTAAGGCGCTATGGATGGGGAAGGCTGAATATAGAGGAAGTGTACCCGCAATTTTGTGAAGGGAGAGTGGAAACTCATTTTGTAAAAACCAACCTTATTACACCCAACTGGGATTTAAACCCTTATAAGCCTGTCATCGGTATAATATTAATTAATGCAAATGTTAATGTAGGTTTGAAGGAGTGGATGTGTCCAAATATTACAACACTGATAATAATTACTCTGATTACTTTAGTTACTCTGATAATTACCGTCGAAACAAAGAAAATAATAATGAGTACCAATGCTCCAAAATATGGAACTTGGTACTATTTGTTATTTTTGTGAATATAATTTAAAATCTTACTTTAAAATAAATTAAATTAGTAGAATAATAAAAAATAAGCTATCATTAGTAAAAATCAGCAGGTTTCACATTATTTTCATATATCCTCCATACTAACACGACCAAAATCTGTTACAGTTCTCTAAACAAAATTTAAAAATGTGTTTCTAAGCATCATTATGTTGTGTAAATTCTTCTTTTTCCGACTATGAAATCACTCCCCCTATATCTTCTTAACAAACTGTTTGAAGGTGGCATCCCACTTTTATTCTTCTCCCAATAAGAATAAAACTATTATAAAACGAGGAAGTGTTAATGTCTGAGCTCTGAAGTTATTATACTCTATCTAAAAACAAAACCTTGATTACGTAGAGTTTAAAATGCGACTTTAGTGTGCTGATAAAGTTTGGTCGTAACTACTGATGTAATGGTTGAAACGTTATTATTAACACAAACAAAATAAGCAAACCATATCAACCGTTTTGTTTTTTAATAAAAAAAAACAACAATTTAAAGTTACTTGCTACGTACAACCTGGTTGAATAAAAGTGGCCGAAAAGGTTATCTTTATTACAGACGGAATAAAAAAATGTTTTTTAAATTAATAATTTTTTTTGGGCACCGTGTCTTACTACCCTTATTGGTTATACGCGTATGAACTAATTACGCTAGTATTTTAGGGGTTAGGAATGTTTAATTAAAGGAATGTGTACCCGTATTTACATGGAAGAAGGGTGTAAAGCAATATAGAAAAAAAACACTTAATATACCTTACCAAGATTAGAACCCGATCTCCCTGTATTTGTCAGTTCATTATAATCTATTATAATATATTGTACCATTCGACCACCGAAGTGGTTCATTAGTGAGTTACATGGAAAGGCACTATGGGTGTTCTACATGCCCTTTATAAACACATTATTCCATTAACGCATGACTTACAAGCCATATAAGCGCTAAAATAGACATAGCACTCAAGTCATCCGAACGTCAATTCATTCTTATTAAAGGATTATCCCCTATTTATCTAATAATAGCTTAATCATCTATTTTGAGGATCAAGCTTACTAACGTAAACTCAGTAGGCAGATGCACTACCGACCAAGCTAAGGTGTTGGCGAATGGTAATTCCCTATTAATTGTGAATCAATCAGTTTGAAATAAAAATATATTAAAAATTAGAAAATTACAAAGATATTTATTACACATTAAACAAGTTGGGAAAATGTACATGAAACATAAATTTTATATCATAAAAATGCTATTCAAAAAATGTTAACATAAGATCCTATGTGACAGTAGTTAAACATATTCAAGTTTAGACAAATATTAAATTTAACAAATTAGGCTCATCATCAATGGTCAAATAATTTGTTACTGTAAATACAATTGATGTTATTCACTTATTATAATATTATTTATCACTAATGATGGTGTATAATATTTTATTAAATTAATTGAAATATAATGACTAGGAATAAGATTTAGAAAAGGTTATTGCAAAATGGTGAAAAATTAATAAAGAAATATTGAAAATGTAAGAAAATTGGAGTGTACTGATTTAAGATTTTAGTAGTAATCCCATCAAATTTTCGTCAAATAGTGGCTGCTCACGGAGCGTCAAAACTCAAAGAGAAAGGGATTGGAAATTTGAAATATTTTTAAAATGACTCAAACTATTAATGTTTAAAATGTATATCTAAGGATTGTGTTGTATGACAAAATAATACGGTATACTTGTTTTCGGTAAAAACTTGTTTATGAGTAGTTTACTAATTACTTTTTTATTTGAATTAAAAAAATCTTTAACTTTTGTGTCGATAAGTTTTATCGGGAAAATATTTTACATACCGTAATCAATAATAATTTAAAACTTCCTCTTTTTTACTTTCTCTCTATCTTACAGGTAGAGAAAGTATGGTGATCGTCAAAAAATTCGAACTCGAGATTTTGATGAATTTTGACGTTTCATGACTTCCTGAATCCGAAAAAGTGGTTTTTGAATTTCCGTCTGTCTGTCTGTCTGTCTGTCTGTCTGTACCTCCAACTAGAGCCTAAACTATTTTACCGATTGAGCTGAAACTTGATATCTAGGGTTTTCATAGGGTTGCCCCAAGGGGTTTTTGGAATTGGATATCTACCCCTAAAATTAAGGGTAGTTTAATGAAGGGAAAAAAGAGAAAAAGTTGATTTTCTCAAAATCGGCTCTAACGATTTTGATTAAATTTCATTTGTGAACATTAATAAATATTCCAAACAAAATGGCTACTCTCAATATTTCGGCAAAATGACTTTAAGGGCTCCGGTCTGATGCGTAAATTAACATTTTTTATAATAGCTCCGAAACTATTTGAGATATGAAATTACTTAGCATTGCAAATATGTATATATATTTTTAATACAAATATTTTATTCGAAACATATTTTTATAAAATCAATAATTTTCAATCTATACGCAATTATATATATTTTTTTAGCTTTTTTGACATTAAAGCTTAAGTATTGCGATCGTAAAAAAAACTAACCTGAAATGTTGATGGATTTTGACGTCTCATGACCCCCCGAACCCTAAAAAATAGTCTTTGCAATGCCGTCTGTCTGTGTGTCTATTAAAACTTAAAATTAAGGGTAGTTTACTGAAGGGCAAAAATAAAAAAAGTCTATTTTCTCAAAATCGGCTCTAAAGATTTTGATTAAATTTCATTAATAAACATTAATAAATATTTCAAACAAAATGGCTACCCTCAATATTTCGGCAAAATGGCTTTAAGGGCTCCGGTCTGATGCGTCAATTAACATTTTTTTAAATAGCTCCGAAACTATTTGAGATATGAAATTACTTAGCATTACAAATATGTATATATATTTATAATACAGATATTTTATCCGAAACATATTTTTATAAAATCAATAACTTTCAATCTATACGCAATTATATGAATTTTTTAACTTTTTGGACATTAAAGTTTAAGTATTGCGACCGTAAAAAAAAAACTAACCTGAATTGTTGATGGATGTCGACGTCTCATGACCCCCCGAACCCTAAAAAATAGTCTTTGCAATGCCGTCTGTCTGTGTGTCTATTAAAACTTAAAATTAAGGGTAGTTTACTGAAGGGCGAAAAGAGAAAAACTTGGTTTTCTCAAAATCTGCTCAAACGATTTTGATTAAAATTCGTATCTAGGCGTTGATTAAGATTATAAATAAACTGGCTATTTTCATTTTCCTATGAAAATGATTTTTAGGGTACATTACAGAAGCGTTAATTTCCGTATCTCCACAACTATTGGAGAAACTAAACAACTTATCATTGCAAAATTGTAGGACTATTAGAAATAAAAAAAATTTATTTGACATATATTTTTATAAAAGCAGCAGTTTATGAGATATTTGCAAATATATTAATATAATTTTGTGAGCTTTAGTTGTAAACATATACTACTTAAGTCTTAACGCAATAATTCTCCAATGCCATAGAGTAATTAAATATAAGTATCTAAAATAGTATGTTATTTTTCCTTAAATCTCTTAGGAGAAATGTTTGCATAGCAATGATCTATCTCCATTTTAGACTCAATAGTCAATATTTACATTTTTTATTGGTCAAAATGTATAAATGAATAATTAAATATCAATGCGATGACTTTAAGATCTGCAACACCATATAAAATGTTAAAATTTTAACCAGAAATCGAAATTTTAATACGAAGTGTTGACCCTTGTGGAAGACATTAAACTGTTTGAAATGCTCTTAGGTGGACAAAGATGCGCCTCTTTTCTCATTGATTCTAAATCATTGTATATTATTTTATGCGTGTTCTTATGTGGAGTGGTGATGATACAATGTACATTATTCCGTTCAGAAATCTTAGGAGTTTATAGAAAGAGAGAGAAAGTCTGTGCGGTGCGCCGTACCATTTATTTTCTAAAGAAATTAGTTTAAGCTTAAAGTTAGTTCATTTACATCAAATTATAGAAAGTTTGAAATATTTCGCAACTTTCCTTGAAGATTAAGTTCAAAATATGTACCTTTGAATAGTTTTTCATGGTAAATAAGAACACGTTATAATTTTTACAAATTACAAATAATTTTACAAAATTTAACATATTTTTGATAATTTGAAATTTGGTAAAATATTTGAACAATTTGGTTTAAAGTATATACATAAAGAGTGTTTATTGTGACTAACAATATAGTGTGTTGGTTTTTAACTTAGGCCTAATTAAGGGTAGTTTTTTGAAAAGTATGTTTATTTTTTATTTTTATTTGAAGCAAATTATACACAATATATTTGTGCGATTGTATCATACCATTTATTTTTCTACACATAATAATCTCAATTGTGATTGAATATGTGTTCATGAGCTTAGTGTAATTTAACAGAAACTTGTTAAATAAAGATCCAGAATTCTGGTCAAATTATGCATTGAAAATGACACATATGCAAGAGTTATTGAGATTAATGTGCCTATAAATTGCATAAATTGACTTAAATCATAGAACAGACACAATATCCATCCCCCGACCATTAATTTAATCATTTTGAAAGGAGAAACCCACATTTCATCAATGATAAATATTTCGACCATGCCGGGAATTAAACCCTATACTCCTAGCTCAGTATACAAACACAATACCGACTAAGTTAAGGTGTAGGACAGATATATCTATTGAAGCGATATATTAATTATTTCGCTTAAAAAAGTTTTTGACATAAATATTAAATAAAAATAATAGGAACTTAATATGCTTTCCCTTCCACTTGTATATCTTGGTCACCGGTGCAGGTGTAACGAAGGGGGCTGTACAAAGTACAGTGCATACAAAAAGTGACTATAGGTTGGTTTAACATATTGTAGAGATAACAATTCCCGTAGCCCCACTGAAGGTGTTGGTTAGGGATATTTAGTTTTAGTGAAGAAAGACTCCTGCTCCGGAATGGGTTTCTGTTGGAAATCAGGGCGTTATCCAACACACCATATCAGCCAGACGCAGGCTGGTGGGGATTCGAAATTACTGTTGAGGGGGTAGTTTTTGAGACGATCGTGTACTACATCCTTTTTCTTTACCATCAGTGAAAGTGCAACATTTCCTCTTAGTAGCAATATCCTTTTTTTTTACCAGACCTTGTTTGTTCAAACTGGTTGGTTTATATTTAAATAGTATTGCCAAAAACATATTTTAAGACCTAGGTACAAGACCCGAGTTAAACATATTGGTTCTTAAGGTGGGGATGTAAGGTACGCGAGAAAAAGTCAGTCTTTTTGCAATTTTTATGGCAATTTTTTTATTAAATAAATAAAACATTGTTCAATAGAAACATAGTTTAATTTTATTCACATGGTAATATTAACATTTCTTGAATATCTGTCAAGATCATAGCGGCATTAGATGACGAACTTTATAAATGAAGAGAAAAGATTGTCGCCAAATTCCAGAACACTTGTTAGATATTCAAGAACTGTTGAGGTCACCGTATGAAGAAAATTAAACTATAATTATGTTTCTACTGGAGCAATATTTAATTTGTTTTGGCCAAAAAAAAAGTTTTTTTAAAAAAACTGCAAAAACACTGACCTTTTATCTCGGTCTCTACATCTCTACGCTAAGAAAATTTTGAATCTTTAAAGGGAGCGCGAGCTCAGGTTAGTATTCTTGTAGTGTTTTTTTTAATAGTAACTGTACCAAGATAAATCAAACATTACTTCAATAGATTAGTTTAATCTAATTTTTTACACATAATTCCAATAATTCTTGAATATTTGCAACGGACATCATGGAATTGGACTTGAAATTTTTATTTCTATTTAAAATTGTTCTTATCAAATGTCATACAGTAGAACCTGATTCGAACTTCCGTACTTCAAAATTGTCTTTAATTCGAATTTTTCGCCCAGTCCCATATATTTATATTAAAATAATGTTAAAAAATCGTGGATAGCTTGAATTTTGTTTTGGTTAATTCGAACTTTTCTTAAGTGTTAAGGTTCCGTCCATAAACTACGTAAGGGCTTTGGGGAGGAGGGGTGAATATTTTCTTAAGTTTTATTACGGTGGGGAGGGGGTAAGAATGCATCTTACGTAGGGTTTTTATTAATGTGCTTATAGAGACAAAAACTTTAAAAAATCTGAAACACATAATATACTTAATATTTTGACAAAGATTTAAGTCAATTGCAATACACATGACAACTGACTTTTGGTTTTAATAAACTCTGCTGGAGATTTGTCTTACCCAAAAAATTTCGCTTGACGTTCTTCAAAGCTCAATAATGTGTAAGCAAGCGTGAGACCAAGTAAAAATTAAGACCATTAAGAACTGTTTTTAAAAAAAGCTGGCTTTATCAAGAAAGAAAATTATGGAGAAACTGTGACTTAATCTGCTCCAGCTATTGACAACTGGGAGGAAGTTACTTCTGATCCTGCTATCTCCTATGTGGACTTCGTCAGCGTGGATGAAGAAGTGGCAGTGAGTGGTGAAGTTATTGATGTGGACATCGTCACCGAAGTTATCAACAATAACATCCAGGCTGAGGATAGAGCATCTGGTGATGAAGAGGACAATTCTTCAGTACTTCAGGAACCCAAGTGCGGCAGAAGCCATGGACCATATCCAAGAACTCGGGCGTTTTTTGAAAATCGCAACAATGTATTTTCCAGTCAATAAATCCATTAGAATCATACACTATGACTGAGAGACTTGAATCAGGGAAAATGATTAAAATCTATGACTTTTGAAAGAAATTGTAACAGATCATGTCCAAATATGTTAAATAAAGTTTTTGAGCTTGGTTGCAAACTTAGCTTTGTTTCGTTTCCATTCCTTTTAAGAAACTTATTTAATTCGAACTTTTGAATAATTCAACTTTTTTTCCTGGTCCCTTCAAGTTCGAATTATCCAGGTTACACTGTATTACTCTTTACAAATATTCAAAAACTGTTAAGATTGATATAGTTAGAAAATTCAACTTAATATATCTACCGGAGTAATATGAAGGCTAAAGGGGAAATAGATGAAAAATCACACTACACAATTATCCAGGGCACTGACTTTTGTATCTCAAATACCATAAAGACAGAAGCAAATTTTTAAAAATTAATTTAAACACGACAGAGACCTCTTTTAACAATAAAGTGCATCAAAAAAAGTTCATGTTTGTCTAACAGATGGAAGCACTAACTCAATTGGAAGTAAAATTTGACTCTCCCACTTTTTCCCTTGTAGCTTCCATATTATGTTATACATCTTGTCCAAAAATTAATTTTTTAACATAAAAAATTATACTACCATGTATACCAGTAAATACTAATTTTATTTTCCTATTCATTAATAAATACATAGGCTATTACATCCATTACAAATTACATATTCAAACCTTTTACAGTTTTTAAGAAATTTTAGGTATATTCAAATGTGTCAACTTCTTAATTTTCATTTAAAAAAAATAGGGGTCACATGATGGATTTATTTAATAGAAACCTCAAGAACCAGGGTAAATTGGGTTTGACATTTAGAGTTTGTTTAAAAGTGTACTACTATGAACGAGTTAAAATAAATTGCCGGAAAACAAATTTTAACGAATTCTGACCAAAATTTCTACTCATATCGTAAGTCTATATTATCTTAAAATAGCTTCTCTAAGTTAACTTAAAAGTATCCAAACTAAACCATGATTGTATTATGTCAATCACTAATAAATCAATCAAAAGTCGTGAGTGTTGCATTATACTGATATTTAGACATGATTTTCCAATAGAAAATATGATTCCATTTATTGCACCTTCCTAATTATCGGTTTTGATATATTTTTTGGTGATTAACAATTATTTATCTAAATTTTTTAAAAATGTATGTTTATATTATGCATTTTAAAGACCAAAATACTCTTTGTATTAATTAGCTTGATTGAGTTGGCCTAAGATTCAAATGAAGTTAATTAATGTTTACTTGACATGCAGTGATTGTTTTTCTTTTAATTTTTGTATATACATAAATCCGAAAAGTACGGTAAAAAAGTAGCCCCTTTTATTACACTTCACAATATTTGAAATAATTAAATAAAGATATTCCATTCATGCCAGATCAAAATAAATGGTACGGGGCACCGCACAGACTTTCTCTCTCTTTCTATAAACTCGTAAGATTTCTGAACGGAATAATGTACATTGTATCATCACCACTCCACATAAGAACACGCATAAAATAATATACAATGATATAGGATCAATGAGAAAAGAGGCGCATCTTTGTCCACCTAAGAACATTTCAAAGAGTTTAATGTCTTCCACAAGGGTCAAAACTTCGTATTAAAATTTCAATTCCTGGTTAAAGTTTTAACATTTTATAAGGTGTTGCAGATCTTCAAGTCATCGCATTGATATTTAATTATTCATTTATACATTTTGACCAATAAAAAATGTAAATATTGACTATTGAGTCTAAAATGGAGATAGATCATTGCTATGCAAACATTTCTCCTAAGAGATTTAAGGAAAAATAACACACTTTTTTAGATACTTATATTTAATTACTCTATGGCATTGGAGAATTATTGCGTTAAGACTTAAGTAGTATATGTTTACAACTAAAGCTCACAAAATTGTATTAATATATTTGCAAATATCTCAGAAACTGTTGCTTTTATAAAAATATATGTCAAATAAAAGTTTTTTATTTCTAATAGTCCTACAATTTTGCAATGATAAGTTGTTTAGTTTCTCCAATAGTTGTGGAGATACGGAAATTAACGCTTCTGTAAAGTACCCTAAAAATTATTTTCACAGGAAAATGAAAATAGCCAGTTTATTTATAATCTTATTCAACGCCTAGATACGAATTTTAATCAAAATCGTTTGAGCAGATTTTGAGAAAACAAAACTTTTCTCTTTTCGCCCTTCAGTAAACTACCCTTAATTTTAAGTTTTTATAGACACACAGACAGACGGCATTGCAAAGACTATTTCTTAGGGTTCGGGGGTCATGAGACGTCGACATCCATCAACATTTCAGGTTAGTTTTTTTTACGGTCGCAATACTTAAACTTTAATGTCCAAAAATTTAAAAAAATTCATATAATTGCGTATGGATTGAAGGTTATTGATTTTATAAAAATATGTTTCGAATAAAATATCTGTATTATAAATATATATACATATTTGTAATGCTAAGTAATTTCATATCTCAAATAGTTTCGGAGCTATTATAAAAAATGTTAATTTACCCATCAGACCGGAGCCCTTATAGCCATTTTGCCGAAATATTGAGGGTAGCTATTTTGTTTGGAATATTTATTAATGTTTATAAATGAAATTTAATCAAAATCGTTAGGGCCGATTTTGAAAAAATCGACTTTTTCTCTTTTTGCCCTTCAGTAAACTACCCTTAATTTTAAGTTTTAATAGACACACAGACAGACAGCATTGCAAAGACTATTTTTTAGGGTTCGGGGGGTCATGAGACGTCGAAATCCATCAACATTTCAGGTTAGTTTTTTTTACGATCGCAATACTTAAGCTTTAATGTCCAAAAAGTTAAAAATATATATAATTGCGTATAGATTTAAAATTATTGATTTTATAAAAATATGTTTCGAATAAAATATTTGTATTATAAATATATATACATATTTGTAATGCTAAGTAATTTCATATCTCAAATAGTTTCGGAGCTATTATAAAAAATGTTAATTTACGCATCAGACCGGAGCCCTTAAAGCGATTTTGCCGAAATATTGAGAGTAGCCATTTTGTTTGTAATATTTGTTAATGTTCATAAATGAAATTTAATCAAAATCGTTAGAGCCTATTTTGAGAAAATCGACTTTTTCTCTTTTTTCCCCTCAGTAAACTACCCTTAATTTTAGGGGTGGTTATCCAATTCCAAAAATCCCTCGGGGCAACCCTATGAAAACCCTAGATATCAAGTTTCAGCTCAATCGGTAAAATAGTTTAGGCTCCAGTTGGAGGTACAGACAGACAGACAGACAGACAGACAGACGGAAATTCAAAAACCACTTTTTCGGATTCAGGGAGTCATGAAACGTCAAAATTCATCAAAATCTCGAGTTCGATTTTTTTGACGATCACCATACTTTCTCTACCTGTAAGATAGAGAGAAAGTAAAAATTAACTAACGATGATTTGAAAATCCTTACTTATTTAAATCAGCGTGATTGTGTAAGTATTAATTTGTTATTTGTAATATACTATTTATTTTTTTAAATCCCACGTTTGTGGTCGAATAACATAAGGCATTACTCTTGCTAAGACTGGATTGACGATGATCAGGATATCGGTGTTCCAATCCTGGTTGAGTGAACTTAGGTAGTTCTCCATAAAAAAATATTTAAATCTCCCTCCACGCAATTGTGAGTACACTTGATCTAAATTCAACCTTCCTCAGACCTAGCTCATAATAGTAATCTGCACATTTGTGTGAGTAAGAAATGGTGAAAAAAAAAAATTTAGGTAATGTCTCATACATTATATTAAATTTAAAATGACTGATAATAAATGAATAGTTATTTATGTATTTTTTATCAGACTAAAATAGAACCGGAACACATTAGAATCCTGATAGGCCTACATCATAAAGTTGCTCTGTTTACCAACTCGTACTTTTCGTATAGTAATATAATTATTTTATAAACACACTCTATCCAAGAGAAAGCGATGTAAAGATAGTTTTTCCACGGCTTCTAATTTCTTCGGTTTGTGTTTATGCAATAAATTGTACTAAACGTGTGGAAAGGAAAAAAAATTCAATTCCCATGGAGATAATAACAATATATCGTTCTACCAAAAGACAATGTGAAATATTCATTCCACTAGAGCTTTGTCTGTGACAGTTCATCAATCAAGAAATATTTCAACGATTTTTTTTTAATTTGAGTTATTTATCTTGAACTTTCTGAACTGGCTGATTATATCAGAACGATAATTTCTTTGAGCAAGAGTGAAAGAGCCCACCAATTTTTCCTTTATACATCCCTTCCAGGATTATTTTATATTATATCACAATTGAAATGGGACCGACGGCGTAATTTCTCTTTCAAAGGGAGTTGAGCTACAGATTTCTATCAAGCAAGAAAAATTAATAAGAGTCCAGTTGGGTTTGAATCCACTAATATCGGATCCTGAGACGAGCATTTTACCCTAAGACAACCGAAGTCAACTATCTCACTGATATAATAGAATACTTAAGGAACATAAGCCAAATTCCAATATAAGGGCCTTATCTAACATCTATAAAAGTGACTATTTCTACGTTCATGGATTTACACTTCAAGTCATGTGATTTGCAACTGTCACTTTTAATAACTGATATAAATAACCATAAAATAACAGTAATATAATAGTAAAATGTTATCAATTTTAGCTGGAAAAAATATGTTTATATTTTCCAAAAGCCTTTCCTATAAAAATTGAAATTTATATTAATTTTATTTTAATAGATTACAGTATACAAAAATATTAAGCATAATCTAGTCATTTAAACGAGAGTTTTTCCATTTCTCAACGTTTTTTCTCTAAAACCTGTTAGAATGCTGACTCATGTAAAATCAATATGAACTTCATTCATGCAAAGCCTCCCACTATTACTTTTCAATATGTTACACTCCAAAAGTGAGAATTCCCACTTCATAAGTTGGAAAAATATCTGTTCATTCCGTGAAATGGTTTCTTGGCGTGACCATTTAACGAACTATGCAAAAATTGCATTAGCTCTTGTTCATGTCATTAACTGGAACTTATTGTACTATCTACTACAAGCTTAACGGAAATTCGTTATAAAATATTACACTAAATTGACCCAAACTAGTTCAAATTAATCTTTCATTCTAAAACGAATAAGAGATAAACTAACTTAAACACCAGTTCTGTTCTTCACTTGTCCATTTTAAGGATCACGCAAATACTCTCATTTCATGAATTTGGTAGGTATCGGAGTTGCCCAGTTCATGAAATGGGCAGCACAAGCTCAGCACAATTCATGAACTGGACTATTTTTTGCCCTGTAATGGAAATGGAGAGGATAGGCTAGTTCACTGAATGTGCAGAAACTATCCAGATTTATGAACTGGGCAAATTCACGAATATAACATATTAAAAACCTTTATAATTTTAGGTGTTTAAATAAATATGAAAATACAATTATGATGTAATAGATGAAATTATTATTACTAGATAAAAAAACATTTTTTCCGGATTAAAATTTCAATACCGATACTTACTGTTATCGATACTTTTCTTTCGATACCACATCCCTGATTATAAGGTAACCTGAAAGATATATTCATGGATAAATTAGAAATGCCAATTTGTTTTTAGTTTTAAACACTACCTATATACGAATTTTAATCCAAATCATTTGAGCGGATTTTGAAATAATCGATTTGCTCTCTTTTTTCCCCCCATTAATATACCCTAGGTCTTAGGGCTAGATATTTAAATTTTTTAAAATCCTTTGGTGAACCTTATGAAAACCCTAGATATTAAGTTGCAAACAGATAAGTAAAAGTGCGTATAACCCGAACGGGTAGTAAGACGCGGTTCTAATAATAGTGATAAGTAAAATGGTTTCGGCTCTAGGGCAAGATACAGACATGTTTAAAAACGGCATCGCAAAAACTCTTTTTTTTTTAGTTCAGGGAAATATAGAATTTTATATTTTAATCGATTACACTACTTTCTCTACCAGAGGGATCGCGAAAAAATGATATTATAAATAAGGTATTGTCTACGTTGTTACTTATTGGTTTTTACTTAATAAGTTTTATTTCTTGTTAAAAATTTATTTTATGCTCTTCGATTATTTTCCAGCTCTCCATACTAAATGTTATATTAGTAAACTAATTTTAAAATAATGTATGGAATATTTATATTTTATACAATACGATATTAACTAGGAAGATGGGGAGAGTAAGGCTCATTTCGTTATATAACTTAATTAAGCTACATTTATAAGCTGGTCTTCAAAATGCCATTGTGGATTATTCGTTATTCGTGCTAAGCTATATAAAAATATTAATGGAATTTTTAATTAAGTGTTTTTAATTTGAAAAGCTTGGTGAAGGGACGGGAGTGCTGTTGCAAAGCTATCTAAAACATTCCATCAAAATAGCGTTTTTTTTTAAATATTCCAGTTTAATGGAAATATAATATTTAGGAAAGAAAAATGTCTCAAGAATTTAATTTTATCTTTCATTCTTTTGATTATTATTAATTAGCAGAGCTAGTAAAAATGTATCGATTTAAAAGTGAGTAAAGTTTATATTTATAATTAAAATTCTTTCAACTAAGATAATATTTATATTCCAAATAAATTAATTTATCTGTCCCAATTCAATCCAACATAGATTACTTGTTTGTCTTAAAATAGACATATATTAAAATATTAAAAGAATTCTGAAACGAAATAATAATATACATGTTTGCCGAACACTCCACCAAAGAGAGTATGATTAAATAATATACACTGTTGCAAAAAGGAAAGGTAGATAATCTTTGTTCACTAAAGAACATAAAAAAAAAATTTATGGGGGTCTTTGAAAATTTAAATTTATTTTTATTTTCTTTGGTTATATTATATATAACTAGCTAATAGCTCAGAAACTATTGATTTTATTAAAATATATTTTGAATAAAATATATTATTTAGTTTTAATATAACTACAACGTTACAACTATAAGATATTTTTTATCTGAAATATTTGCGGAGATATGATTCAACTATATAGTTCTGCTTATGTAAAGTACCCTCAAATTTATTTTTATGGGAATATAAGAACTGCCATCATTTTGTTTGTTATGTTAAGCAATGTATAGGTACAAAATGTAATCAAAATTGTCCAAGTGGATTTGGAAAAAATAGAGTACTTCTCTTTTTGACCTTCAGTAAACTACCCTTTATTTTAAGGTTAGCTATTTATTTTAAACACTCCTCAGGGAAACCTCATAAAAATCCTATACCAAGTCTTAGACCGATCGCTTGAAATGGTTTCGGCTCTAGGCCGAGATACAAGCAGAAGGCATCGCGAAAATCACTTCTTCGGCTTTAATACTTCTACATTTATTATAATCTCGAGTTCAATTTTTTTGAAAATGCCAATACTTCACTCTCAAAGTGGTCGAGAGAAAGTAAAAATGATGTATTCTAACTAAACATTATTTTAATAATAAATGTCTGTACAACCTACATTATGTATTTTTATTTTCTCTTATCGAGATAAAATATTGTTCTGAAAAATGTTTGATCTCTAGATAAGGATAAATATTCACGTTTTATTTGTATATACTGTATATATGTATATGTATATATGTATATACATATATACTTCAAAGGTAGACTACTAGAAATCATTATTTGAAAAATTTCCTCCAAGCTAGAATACACAATCTTAGAAAGTGTGTGCGATTGTTTCGTAACAAACATTTTAGCATTTTTGCATCTACTATGTATATCACGGGTTGTATCTTGCTATATGTATGTAATTAATTATTAATTAATACTCGAACTCTCATACTCTCTATATCACGTAACGCTATCTAACTTAAAATACTTGAAAATAGAAATATTTTACAAATCAGAGATAAATTCAATTATTAATTGTTCCCTGCGCTTGAAGGTAACCTCTCTGACAGATATAAATACATACACAAATAAACGTACACATGTACACTAACTTAACAGGCATAAATGATACAGTGACACACTCAAATACACTCATAGGCACACACATGCACACTAACCAAACAGGCATACATGATACAGTGACACACTCAAATACACTCATAAGCACACACATGCACACTAACCAAACAGGCATACGTGATACAGTGACACTCAAATACACTCATAAGCACACACATGCACACTAACCAAACAGGCATACATGATACAGTGACACACTCAAATACACTCATAAGCACACACATTCACACTAACCAAACAAGCATATATGACACAGTGACACTCAAATACACTCATAAGCACACATATGCACACTAACCAAACAGGTATACATGATACAGTGACACACTCAAATACACTCATAAGCACACACATTCACACTAACCAAACAGGCATACATGATACAGTGACACACTCAAATACACTCATAAGCACACACATTCACACTAACCAAACACTCATACATGATACAGTGACACACTCAAATACACTCATAAGCACACACATGCACACTAACCAACCAAGCATACATGATACAGTGACACTCAAATACACTCATAAGCACACACATTCACACTAACCAAACAAGCATACATGATACAGTGACACTCAAATACACTCATAAGCACACATATGCACACTAACCAAACAGGCATACATGATACAGTGACACACTCAAATACACTCATAAGCACACACATTCACACTAACCAAACACTCATACATGATACAGTGACACACTCAAATACACTCATCAGCACAAATGTACTTACAAACGTAAATACATGTTCACATCCATACACACCATACATACAGGCATGCTCATATACACACTATAAAGATATGTGCATATGCACACACACCACACATACATGCACATATACACACCATAATGCATGCACACATACACACGTATATACAAACATGTACACATGCACACACACCCTATTGATATGCACACAATCATAAACACCTTACATACATAAGCACACATGTACTGTACACACATACACACACACACACACACACAGCAAACACTTATACGTACCCATACACACAGACACACCCACATGCACACATTATATCCATACAAACCCGCATCTAAACAAAAACACATATATGTAAATAAGCTAATGTTTATTTAGGTTAAGCTATTCTCGTTCTTGTACGGTACATAAATGATTACATTAAAACACATGTTTTAAACTGTTCAAATTGTTTGACAAATATTAACTACTCGCGAAGAAAGAGGTTCAAGGAGTGACTCATACAATAACCCTTCTCCTGGCTCTGTACTTCTACTCAATACAGACTCATTACTTGTTTACTTTGTTCTTGCGACGTTACTTCTAAGGAAACGGCAACAGTTCTACATCCTCTTCAGTCTACACGATGCTCATCATAACGATGCTCGTTGAGCTAACTTTTAACTTTGTCAGCTCTTTACATCATAGTTCAAAACTTATATAGTACTTGTAATGGAAAGGAGAAGTTCGTCTCTTGCTCTTTACAAGCTTGTCTCGTCGAATACAAGGAAACTCTTTAACAAGATGTCATACAGGGATATCATTTTTTATTAAAATACATTTACTGCGCACTAAAGAACATATCCTGATATTTATTTTGTAGCTGTACTAGTCCCCGTTTATTTTATTGTTCTACTCCCCATTTGACTAGATACCCACGTTCGCCCCATTTAAAATATTGGTCCCACGCCACGTAATGGATTTGGAAAAGTCAATCTCCCGTTCTCATTTATTTGCAAAACCTGATCCATATTTTTCAAATAAAGATAGTCAAACTGAAGCCCAGCTTACAAATAGAGGTTGATAAAATGAGTCCCACTCTTATATTATTGTCATTTGTTTTCTTTTCATTTTAGCACCCCGTCTTACCACCCATTTGGGTTATACGTTTATGTACTAATTACTCTAATGGTTTAAGGAATGATAAAGTCTATATTTAGAATAAGTGTACCCGCATTTGCGTGGAAGTAGATGTAAAAACCACCTATACCTAACCTATATTCGAACCTCGATCCCCCCTTCATCGTCGGTCTAGTCTAACGCAAGAGTGGCACCTTATACCATACGGCCACTGAAGTGAATCATATTGTCATATTAATTATATGCATAGAATGTGATAAAAACGGCTTTGACGAATTAAAACGTCGAAAGGTCATGATTATTCAATTTAGCTAAATCCTCCTTTTGAAACTTAAGTTTTACTATTTTTTCGGTTATATTAGTTTAGGTTATGCTAAGTTTGGTTAGTTAATGGCGTATTCTCCGAGTATTATTTGTAGTTTGTTAGTTGTCTGCTTAATCTTGTGTGTGCTAAAATAGTATGTGTGCTTTGAAAGTACACGTTCAATATAATTAATCTTCTGGTTCTAGTGCATCATAGACCCAGTTTTTTCTGTTCTAACGGAGTGCAAAACTCCCACAAATAAATAAACTAACCAACTCTTACAAATCTGTAGATCTGCCTCAAGTTTCTCTGAGGCCATGTCTAAATATAAAGGCCCCGGTTTATTTGGATCATTAAGTTTAAATTGTTGATGTGAGCATATCCCTTGATTACCGCTGACCTGAATTCTTTAAACGACCCCACTGGCTTAAATGGTTCATTCCGGTTCGGTTGGCACCCAATGCCGCTCTTTTGTCTGTCGTGGTGACGCCGTTCCTCCACTCGGTGCTTTCTTGGCTGATCAAGAAGATAAAATACTCTTGTCTGTAAAGATAGACTTGTGTCTTTAGTGGTTACGTCGTCGGTTTGATAAAACACACACACACAAAAATTATACAATGTGGCAATGCACAACGAAAATACCGAGGCACATTTTCGTGTCTGGGTGGTTAGAGCCAGATTCATGGGTTTTTGGAGTCTCTTGTTCCATTCTGAGTAATATCAACAAAGATTTTTACTGTTCGTACATGGATTCATTCTCATATCCAATGTATATATATATATATATATTTTAAGGTTGCTACCATAAGTAATAATACCATAAATAAGGTTGCTACCATAAATAATATATATATTTAAAATATATATATTTTTTAAGGTTGCTACCATAAATAGGGGTCAAAAACTGAGAATAGATTTATTATCATTTTCAATTATAAAAGGATTTTGTTTTATATATATATATATATATATATATATATATATATATATATATATATATATATATATAGGCACAAGGGTCGTGTGTGTTGGTACTAGACGTAGGCTACTCTCCTAGGTTAGTTTGTATGTCGTTAAAATTTATTATTTATGGTAGCAACCTTAAAATAAATTCGTGATTTAAATAACTTACATTTTAAACCCACTTTGGTGGTCTTTTGGGTGTAAGCATCACTCTCTCAAGATACTGGACTGCCAATGACGGGGAGATCGGTGTTCGACTCCTGGTCAGATATATTGAGGGTGATTTTTTATTTTCCTAAATTGCTTTCCACTCTTCCTGCACGCAAATACGTGTACACTTCTTCTGAATTCAACCTTCCTCATCCCTAGTATATTGGCGTAATTAGTAAATATGCGTATATCCCGAACGGTTAGTAAGAATTGATAACAAAAAAAGTATTAAACGGTTTCAATTGAAATGTATTTGATTCAATTATCAGACAACTGTAAGCACAACCCAATATACAGGGTGTTTCTAAGCTATTCACCCAAACTTAAACCTCACTATATTATGTTTTGCAGCAATAAGCAGAAAATCCTAGTCATAAAATTGTCCTAAAAAGTATACTAAATGTAATTTGAAGTTATACACAGCAACGCTAGTAGTACGCAGCTGTTAGTACTTACGTGTACAACTAGTCACATATATCTAGGTGGGCACATCACGGCAGGTGTTCAAAACTCCCTTAACTTGGTCACAACGGTATCCGTCCGTTTTATTTGGCGCGGGCTTAACCTTCAACACTTTGCTCGCAGCCGGCGCACTTCTGCCCACCTAGTGGTATGCAACCTGCTGTACACGTACGTACTTACAGTTGCGTACTCCCGGCGTCGTTGATTCTAACTTCAACTTAGTAGTCAAAATGACTTTTCCAGAATTATTTACTGGACTTTTTGTAAACATGCGAGGAATTGGTGTTGTGTGTTTACTAGATCTAAGATAGTTTATAAGTCATGTTCTTATATAATCATTAGGATAAGAAAGTTCATGTTAACTTCCTCAAATTAAATAAATAAAAATGAAAGATATATTATGAAGAAAACTACCGTTAAAATACTTCTTTATAATTGGGTAATCACCATTTAAGGATTATAATGTGCAATGTTTTGTATTTTTCCGGTAAATACGTCTTTAATACTTAAGCCTTTATTCGGTTTGAAAAGATTGCCCACCATGCTTGGAGTTTAAAATGTTATTAACTCGAGTAAAACTTAATGTCTCCAGTTTAAATATTTCCAATTGTCCAAGAACATTTATGGCCATGTTTATAAGGTCTAGTATTGATTATTAATCTAATATAACGGATATCCGCCGTTTCAGCTACAACGAACAATTTTCTATATCTAATCCAATAAGGAGTTTATAGGTTATATATTCGTGAGTTTCTCATTTAAATAAATCAGGAAAACTTCAGCCCATTCCGTGAAATGACCTTTCCTCCATGAACATTTCACAAATTGGGCAAAATATAGTCCAGTTCATGAAATGTGTGGTGTTTGTTTGACCCAGTTCATGAATTTTGCAATACAAGAACTGCACAATCGTTCACCAATCGTTACCTAATTCATTAAATAGATGATTCCCCCCCCCCCCCTAATCTGTGAAATAGACAAGCGAAGCACACAGGTTTGGCCTTTAAATTAATTTAAACCGTTTTATAATGGAAGGTTAGGTTAAGTTAGTTTTGGTTAGTTTAACGTAATATCTTAAAACGAATGTCAGATAAGCTTATATTAGAGAGTACATAAGTTCCAGTTCATGAAATGAGCAAGAGTTAATGCAATTTTTGGCCAGTCACTGAAATGATCAATTGAAGAAGCCAATTTAAGAAATGAGGATAAATTTGTCCAATTCATGAAATGGGAAGTTTCAACTATATAGGTATAACATATATATAATAAATCAAGAATATCTAAATATGCAGAATCCAGCATCGATGGACACGTGGCCTAAGTTCAAGGCTCATATTTGTCGTACCAGTATTGTTTACTGGTGACGAGGATAACAAAGATCGAATCTCAGCTAAAAGTACTGTTTTATTTTTCCTATAAGGTGTTCACTTTCCCTCCATGTAATTTCAGTAACATTTCCTTTAAGTTCTTCTCGGCACATCCCTACATCATCAGCTCAGTTAAAATTATTTTATTCCAGATGGGTAGTAATACGCGGAAAATAAATAAATTTAAATACCATTAAAACCTGCGATGATACAGAAGGGTTGCCAACTCTCTAAGTTCAAGCGATAATACAAAGACATGAAATGGATTGTGATTGGCGTGGCAGGGTTTTACTTTACGTTGCCCAGGAGTACACCTTGGAGGTTGTCCACCGTCATACGAGATTACGTAATGATAGTGATTATGAAGGGTGGAGTCAGGAGTGATCTTAATAATTTAAGACATTAACCAACATGGTGACCATAGATACAGTCCCCCTTTAGGGGGAAAATAGCCATTTTACCAATTGTTAATCGAACCCGATATGTCTAGATTCAGTAGCCACTGGTGCTAACCGCTATACTAAAAGGTCGATTTAAGGTGGTAAAATGAAGTATAACTAAATTAATCGGATCTTCATAGGAAAGTATTCGATTGAAATCTTTAAACTTGTGTTGCTACAAAGGAATATATAAAAATATTACAATTGTATTTATATTAATTGTGGCCTGGTTTAATTAAAAAATGTAAATATAATTTATATAGTTTCCGTAAGAAAGTATTTTTGAATATTTAGATAATTTTAAATTAAATTTGTAGCTAATAAATCAAATAAAAATATTTGTACATGCTAAATTTTAGTTATTTTCATTCAATGTTGGTGGTAAAAAGTGGGATTCTATAAAAATCAGGTTTTAGTATCCAGATAATACAGTTGGCAAGGCTTTTACACAGTTAAAAAAATATGGTGCCTACAAAAATAATTTTATGATTTATAAACTTAAATATATTACGAATGAAAATTAAGTTTTGAAAAAAATGCTACGAGTGTACTGTAAGTAGGAAGTGATAAATTATGAACTCTATAAAGAGTTTTGTACTTTATTAGGTACAGCAATGTACCATTTTATCAAATAAAGTATTAAATCATTATTAAATATTGTTTGTATCATATTGCTAAACTTAAAACACCATCATCCACAAAAACACATAAAATAAAGATAATTAACTAATTATCTGTTTAAAGACCAGCTGCGTCCGCTACCCAAACACGACCGCAGAAACACTCTTTAATAATCGTCTGATAAAAAAAAATTAGGACTGTATTTTTCCAACAATTAGAATTTTCAGAGTAAAAACTTAATGACTATGAAAATAACACTCCAGCTGTGTCCAGCTTTATCGCCTTCGAATTCACAAAGTTAAAAACTCGAACAAAGCTTATGCGCAAAGAGTTGAAACTTTCTCAACGGTATAGAGCTCGGGTCACCATACGCACTGTTTTATGTAAGCCAGTACTGTTTTTTTAGGGGGGGAGGGGGTAATGTCCTGTTGTCCTACAGAATAGGTGGTAATCCACTCATAGGTACTGGTTTTTAGCCAAGTACTTTCAATAATACTTCCTTTTAAAGTTATATTATATAAAATTCTGAATTTAAAACTGCTAACTCAAGGAATAGCCCCAATGAGTTTTATTTTTTGAGAAAATTTATTTAGGCTACAAGTTATATTAGGCAAAATGTATGTAGGACTGAACGTGCAGTGAAAAAGTTCCCATATGGAATGTGATGTATATAAATTTCCATGAAAAGGGAAGAAAGTATACACTGATTTTCGTAATAAGTCAATTTTTAAAGATATTTTCCCTAAGAGAATCCTACTGTATTGTATGATTTTAGTAGGAAAAAAAGACCTTTAAAAACAAACTTCCTACCAAAATCAGTGTATAGACCTACCCATGTTTTACTTTTTTGCTACATTCACCTCTCAAAGATGTTTCTTGATATTACCTATGTATCGTATCTATGATTTGTGTCTAGGTTATAGTTGTTTTACTCATAACTCTACGTATTATTAGAAATTTTGTACTAGCGTATTTATAATAAATAATGAAATAGAAAAACAGTTACAAAAATTTTAATGTATTTGTACCACAAGAGTTTTTCTTGACATTAATATATTTTGTTCCTTGAAATTTCTGATGAAATCAATGTTCTTTAAGGTGTTAGTTGATTTGCTGTAGCTCGGTGTTACCTTGAATTAGCAATGAAAAGGGATTTTTAATAAATATTTTTGTTTCAAATTTTGTTTGTCTCTCCAATTATTATTTTTACTCTATCTATTCTATTTCTCCTCTCTCTTTCAATTTTCATTTTGAAACATAAGAATTGAATGTTTGATTTGTGTATCTTTTGTCCTGATCTAGCTAAAACAAAATATGGTCATCAAAATATGTAGAGCACTTAAAACAATATGTATAAGAAAGGATATGACTAATTAAATAATAATAATGTGTTTTAGAAAAAATATAAAAAAAACCTTAGTTTGGGGCATACAGCCTCTGGGATCTAGTGGTCAGAGTTCCTGGCTCCAAATCCAGTGGTTCCGGGTTCAATCCCCAGCGCTTCCAAAATCTATCTTAGAAGCAGTGGGTCTGGAATGGGATAAAACTCAGCCTTGTGAGGACAAATGGGGAGATACTTGAATCAAGAAGTAACAGCTCCGGTTTAGAAAACTGAGATTTATAGCTGGAAGGCTCATTGTGCTGACCATATGACATCCTCTATCCGCCAATGTTGGCATTATCATCGCTAACGGTGGAAGCAGTTCGATAGGTGAATCTTGCTTGCGGGCTTACACCTTGAAGTTTATTTTTGGGGGTGAAGGGTGCAGGTGTAAAAGGGAGGGGTAACCCAAATGCACCAAATCAAGGTTCACCCTCTAATTCCCGACATCTCAGTCAGGTCCACCAGTCAAACACGCTGGCGGCGAATCAAACCTGCCAATCATATTAGGATATTTATGTCTATAAACTCACTGCTAGTTATCTTTACACTTAGGACGTGTAGATGTTACGCGTTCCCCGACTTAATAACCGGTCAGGCTACACGAGTATTTACAACAAATGAGGTAGAGGTTAGAAAGATACAATTTAGAGGAAATTTGCCAGCATTTGCGTGGAGAGATGATGGAAAACCACCTAGGGAATAACCATCCTCAGCACGTCCGACCAGGAATCAGTCTATTGTGAGAGTAATGTCTTAGACCGGTACTTGCAAACGGTTTTTAGAGTGCGTTTCCAATATGTAGGTAATTTTGGAGGAATATGTTTGAGTGCCCATAGGAATTTTGAGCAGCGAAATGGCCTAGTGAAATTTGTAATTTTAATAACTATAATTGGTATTTTATTATATATTATAAATATTGTATCATAGATTATAACTGTTCTTAAATATATTAACCAACGCAAGCTTGTTATTATAATGTATTGTAACGTAAAACAAATAATTAGCAATTCTGTATATTATAATTAATATTATTTGTAGATTATTAAAAAATCAGGGATAAATTTAAAAATAGATATAATTTTTTTTAGGGAACCTGAAATATTGTAAATGTAGATCTAATATGGGACAAATTATGAAATAAATTAAAATAATATCTAACTTTAATAATTTATGTTTAAATGAAATCATAAATAAACTAGGACCTAATTTATTTTAACTGCTAAGTAATAATTATCTTATTAAAATAACAGATAGTAAGTAACTAGCACAGCTTACTTGATGAGTCGAACCAAAGGAATAATGAGAAAACGAATTTATATTAGTTTGTAAATAGTAAATACTATTTTAATAAATGAATTAATGTTTATAATTATATTCTTCTTGTTACAAGATCATGCCCATAAGAAGAATACTTATAATATATCAGAAAATATGCCAAGATTTTTTCGTAATTTAATTTGTCACTTGTCTAGAAAACAATATTTCTGTATATCAGCACTTTTATTTTATGCGTCTAAAAAAAAAAAAAAGAAGGAAAGTATTCAAATGATCAAATGCTCACTGTTTAATTCTGTGATTACTTTAATAATGATTGTTCAATTAGTTTTATTCAAAAGCCTTAGAGCGTAGTTCAGCCTATATATGAAATATATCAATATTTTAATCACTGTATCAGATACTAAAATATGAAATTAGGTGTATCGACGTTTTTATAAATAAATCGATATATTTTTTATATTAATAAATTATTTAATTTTTTCTAGCACCGCGTATAACCCGTTTGGGTTATACGCTTATGTTCTGATTATTCTAATTGTTATTGGGATTAGGAAGGCTATACTTGTATTTATAAGAAGTGTACCCGTATATTCGTGGAGGGAGAGTGGAAAACCAATTTGTAAAAAACCACCCTCGGTACACCGGGTCGAGATTCGAACCTCGATGTCCCCTTGTACCGACACTACGTCACCACACAGAGACCGCTCGGAGTTCCGTACACCTCAGTCAAAGCGTTTAATAGTCTCGCGGAAGGTTTTCTCCCACGGGAAGGAATTATATTTGATAAGAGACGTAAAGTTAGTCCGATTTCTGTGAGGAGGGTAAATTGGCACCCTGCGACACTGGTGGTGATAATCAGTACTGACTGCTCCGTGTTACTTGGTCACCAATAAATTCGTGTATGTATTGAAGAAAGTATTCCATGTCATCTCGAATGGTATACCTTTCATCGGCAGTCTAGTCTACTGCGAGAGTGGTGCCTTAAACCACGCGGCCACCGAAGCGGGTGATGTATTACTGCCATCTCTACTGAGATACATAGTAATTTTTTCCAAAGTCACTAACAGCTCCCAGCTGAGAAACCAACATTCAACTCATTTCATCTCTATTTATTTGTCAACAATATTTACATCTGCAGAATCGTATTTTGGGACCAATGGTATTTATAATAATATGTTATCTTTAAACCGGCCAATAAACGCATTTATCATTAGATATCATGGTTAGCTAGGGAAACACAACTTTGTGGACCAGTACCTTACGGCTGTTGCCCTAATCCGGACCTGCTACACTGAATATCACCTCCAGAGGAACTGCAGGTGTGATGGACTAAAGTCTTTGTCTTCTCTCTCTGTTAACCGGTGCCGAATATTTTCGCTTTCATCTATGTCGGAAGGTGTTGGGGTAAGCAGGATCTACTGAAAACATTGACAAACCGACGTTGCGAAATAGGCCTTATATTAAAGAGAAGATTGACCACACAAAAATAAGAGAATGACAACGCTGTTTCTCAATATTGTAACTATGCTGATATTTTTAGCACCACGTCTTACTACTCGTTCAAGTTATACGCTTATGTACTAACCATGCTAGTAGTTTTATGGATTAGGAAGGTTATATTAATAGGAAATGTACCCTCATTTGAGTGGAATGAGAGTGGAAAGCCATTTAGGAAAAACCACCCTCAGAACACCCGAACAAGTTTCGAAATTCAATCTCTCCGTCATCGGCAGTCTAGTATATTGTAAGAGTAGCGCGTTAGACCACTGAAGTGGGTAGCCATGCGGTTACCCCAGTTACGATAGTAAATTAATATATAAGCGTCTTGACAGCCGGAAATAATTAGGTTAATTTTACTGTTTGAGGGGCAAGTTGCATTCGTAGCGCTTATCCTCTTGATCTGAACATTTACATCTGATGAAATTAAACCAATAAAAATAGGTTGTAGTAAATACGCAAATATTAGTGAGTAGTGAAGTTTGGTGAACACGAATTAGAGAGTTTGATATTTTGATAGGATACTATTTTTCTTTGGATTTAGGTACGTGGGTATTTTAGGGCATGATAGTGTTGGACAGCAGTGAATACAGTGTGCCTAGGAAATATTCTCACAGTGCCACAGGCACTGCCGTAAACACTGTCAAACAAGCTTGCACATATCACTGTTGAGTTACACGTCACTGCACAAAATAAGACCTCACACACTGTGCAACACAACTGTTGCAAACGTCACTCTGAGTCTGGGTCTGAGTCTGGGTCTGGGTCTGGAGTCGGAGTCGGGGTCGGGGTCGGGGTCGGGGTCGGAGTCGGGGTCGGGGTCGGGGTCGGGTCGGGGTCGGGGGTCGGGGTCGGGGGGTCGGGGTCGGAGTCGTCGGGGTCGGGTCGGAGGTCGGGGTCGGGTCGGGTCGGGTCGGGAGTCGGAGTCGGAGTCGGGGTCGGGGTCGGGGTCGGAGTCGGAGTCGGGGTCGGGGGAGTCGGAGTCGGAGTCGGAGTCGGAGTCGGAGTCGGAGTCGAGGTCGGAGTCGAGGTCGGAGTCGATGGTCGGAGTCGAGGTCGGGGAGTCGAGTGGGTCGGGTCGGGTCGTGGTCGGGGTCGGGTCGGTTGGGTTGGAAGATAAAACAAGTAAACGGAATCAGAAAATATGGAATATTCTTGGAGTTTTTTTCCCCGACAAATTCGTTTTAGCCCACAATTTTCAAATTTCAGTTCTTATATACTTCACTTTTCACTTACCAAAGTTCTGAAAGATTTTGGAGTAAGATCTCTCCTGAAAACTTTATTTGATAATGTTGACGCCATCATAGAACAAAATGGGACTAAAGTACAGCTGAACTTCAAATAGCCAGCTGTTGTGCGACACATGGTTGCATACATTTCATTGAGCAGGAAAAAAAAAATTCAGCCATGTTTATTTTGTTTGAACTGTTGTGTAACACCGCAAACCGACCCATATGTTTCCGAATTGGCTTCTGTTGCGTAAATCATTTTATTGCACATAGGGTTTTTAGATCATGTGACATTGTTTCACATAGCAAACAGGAAGACTCGTTTCCACCATGTATTTCAAAGGTCAAGTGCTCTGACTGGTCAGAGAATCTTTGACATGATGAAATAAAATATTTAAGTACAAACAAGTACGAGTGGATATTCAATATGAGTCAAAACAATAATCAACCAATTTTAGAAAGCCAGTTATTTCTGATAAGAGTATACATATTTGAAAATAAAATTTTAGAAAACATTCTAAAAAATTGTTGAAAGTAAGGAGTAGTTACAATTAAAAGTTAAGACTTAGATAAATTGCTCTAGAAATATATGTATATAAATTATTTTATAGATTAAAAAGTTGCTAAATTGGTAGATGTATTATGTGAAATTATAAGTCAAAATGTATAATTTGAATATATTTCTGGTGAAAAAAATTGTCATATATGAACATTTATATACAACTAATAATGCATCATCAACTAGACCATACACGAGTTGATGAAAAGTCTAAAATACAAGTTGACAAGTTAAAAAATGTTATTACAAAAACTTTTACGAAACATTATAGTATGTTACAAAACAATGCCTTAAGTCTAAATATGTTGTGAAATAAAAGAATAAAATTTTAAGGGTAATATCTGCCAAACAAAATTAATGAAGTAATTAAGTGATGTGGAATAATCTAAGTCTTAACTGTTTCCCTATCCCATTACTTCTTTTTGATATCCAGCACTGGAAAGATGCTGGATTACTTCATTCCGACATATTTTGGTACTATGGTACCATACTCATGGATACTGCAAACGAAATTAAAGACGCATGAAGATAAATTAAGACTTAGAGTTATAAAAGAAGTATGTGAAATACTGTTAAAACGAGGTTAACTAAATAAGGTGTGGTCAGAGGAAAAAAGTGTGTAAAAACAAAAGACTTATGATAAGCGAGCTGTAAAAGGTAAAGTTTAAAAGACCACGGTGTAAAAATGTTAGGTTGTGAAACTACTACTATTACTATTATTGTTATTATTATTAGCACCGATTCTTACTAACCGTTCGGGTTGTACGCACTTACGCTAATGTGTAGTGGTAGGGTGATTGTGAGATGAAATGGAAGACCTACAGTTTAACGTGGGATCCGAACCACGGTGGAGGCCTGGCATTCCACACATTGTGATTAATACACATCTTGTCAGAGGTGAGGGAAGGGCTTGGAAATCAGATAAATCTGTGCCAGGACCAAGGATTGACCCCCGGACCCCTAGCACAGAAGTCTGACACCTTACCCTAGACCATCAAGTCACCGAAACTGCTATTGAAACCAGTTGAGTGTTGAATAACCTAAGGAATTAAGGATAGATAAAATTATGGAATAGAATGTGGAGAGAAGTATAAATAACCTTTTTTTTAGCACCGCGTCTTACTACCCATTCGGGTTATACGCTTAAGTACTAATTACACTAATGGATTAGGAATTGGGAAGGTTGAATGTAGATGAAGTGAACCCGCATTTGCGTGGAGGGAGAGTGGAAAACCATTTAGGAAAAACCCCCACCAGATCACCCGACCGAGATTCGAACCTCGATCTCCCCGTCCTCGGTGGTATGACTCAACACGACTAGCGCGTTAGCCAACTACGCCACCGAGGCGGGTTATAAAGAACTAATCTTCTCGACTCCGGCTCGAACGGGTCATTGTCTACCATGGAGGTAGAACAGGATAAATGAGGTTACAGGATTTTAATATTTTTGGGGTAAATATTTTAATGTGTTAGCAATAATTCGATTTGAAAATTGTAGTTGTTTATTGAGAATTGATTTTTTATTAAATAAAGCTGCTTGAATGAATAAGTTTTCAGCTGTGTTTAATTTCGTGCCTTCATTAGATAAGTGAAGAGTTTTCATACATTGGTCTATTGGTTTGGGTTGGTGGTTTGTGTTTTTTAAATGGTCTGCAAATGTTGATTTGGTCCTATTGTATTTAAAATCAGAAATGTTCTCCTTATAACGAACCCTAAGACTTCATCCGGTCTATCCTATGTAGATACTATCGCATTCACAGGTGAGATTATAAATTCCATTTTTATTGTATTTATCTTTTTACTTTCTCTCTATCTTACAGGTAGAGAAAGTATGGTGATCGTCAAAAAAATCTAACTCGAGATTTTGATGAATTTTGACGTTTCATGACTCCCTGAATCCGAAAAAGTTGTTTTTGAATTTCCGTCTGTCTGTCTGTCTGTCTGTACCTCCAACTAGAGCCTAAACTATTTTACCGATTGAGCTGAAACTTGATATCTAGGGTTTTCATAGGGTTGCCCCGAGGGGTTTTTGGAATTGGATATCTACCCCTAAAATTAAGGGTAGTTTAATGAAGGGAAAAAAGAGAAAAAGTCGATTTTCTCAAAATCGGCTCTAACGATTTTGATTAAATTTCATTTATGATCATTAATAAATATTACAAACCAAATGGCTACCCTCAATATTTCGGCAAAATGGCTTTAAGGGCTCCGGTCTGATGCGTAAATTAGCATTTTTTATAATAGCTCCGAAACTATTTGAGATATGAAATTACTTAGCATTACAACTATGTATATATATTTATAATTCAAATATTTTATCCGAAACATATTTTTATAAAATCAATAACTTTCAATCTATACGCAATTATATGAATTTTTTTAACTTTTTGGACATTAAAGTTTAAGTATTGCGACCGTAAAGAAAAACTAACCTGAAATGTTGATGGATGTCGACGTCTCATGACCCCCACAACCCCAAAAAATAGTCTTTGCAATGCCGTCTGTCTGTGTGTCTATTAAAACTTAAAATTAAGGGTAGTTTACTGAAGGGCGAAAAGAAAAAAAGTTGGTTTTCTCAAAATCTACTCAAACGATTTTGATTAAAATTCGTATCTAGGCGTTGATTAAGATTATAAATAAACTGGATATTTTCATTTTCCTATGAAAATGATTTTTAGGGTACATTACAGAAGCGTTAATTTCCGTATCTCCACAACTATTTGAGAAACTAAACAACTTATCATTGCAAAATTGTAGGACTATTAGAAATAAAAAACATTTATTTGACATATATTTTTATAAAATCAACAGTTTCTGAGATATTTGCAAATATATTAATACAATTTTGTGAGCTTTAGTTGTAAACATATACTACTTAAGTCTTAACGCAATAATTCTCCAATGCCATAGAGTAATTAAATATAAGTAGGTATCTAAATAGTATGTTATTTTTCCTTAAAGCTCTTTGGAGAAATGTTTGCACAGCAATGATATATCTCCATTTTAGACTCAATAGTAAATTTTTACATTTTTTATTGGTCAAAATGTATAAATGAATAATTAAATATCAATGCGATGACTTGAAGATCTGCAACACCTTATATAATGTTAAAACTTTAACCAGAAATCGAAATTTTAATATGAAGTGTTGACCCTTGTGGAAGACATTAAACTGTTTGAAATGCTCTTAGGTGGACAAAGATGCGCCTCTTTTCTCATTGATGATATATCATTGTATTTTATTTTATGCGTGTTCCTATGTGGAGTGGTGATTATACAATGTACATTATTCCGTCAGAAATCTTACGAGTTTATAGAAAGAGAGAGAAAGTCTGTGCGGTGCGCCGTACCATTTATTTTTAATTACTGTTATAAAGATTTTTTTAAATTGTATTGTTAGTGGTAAAAGCAATGTTATGATTGTGCTTTTTGACAATATTTGTGATACGACGAGTTTCAGGACCAGTGTAGGGGAATTTAACCAATTTTATCTTTTGATTAGAGCTATTTTTGTTTTCATTAATAAGGGTAGTAGAGAAATTATTGGATCTTAATTTGTTTTTCCGTTTATTTAGGAAGTAAACGATGAATTAGGCTATTGAAGGCGGCAAGTTTATGAGCAGTAGGATGATTTAAATCATTGGAGATGATTGCATCAGTATGAGTGTGTTTCCTATATGTTTTATAGATGAATTTATTATGACTCTTGGATAGATCAGTGCTTAGAGCATTGTCGTACCAAACCAAAGGTCCCAGGTTCTAATCTCAAGTCAAGGTGTCATTTTTCAATTTAAAGAATATGTAATTATTTCAGTTTTTTCTATTATAAACATAGAATATTTGTATTTAATTGAAGAAAATAAAGTAACGAAATCTAATTCAAGGCATCTTTGTAAACGAGGTTAGTGGTTTTATAATCGGGAGCAAGAATTTATAGGCTGCTGCTAGAACTATCACTGGAACACACCACACTTCAGGGTTCATCCTTACATTGTGTTGATGGTCATCGCATGGCAAAACTTGATAGGAAATTACTTTCATTTAAACTTAATAGACAGGTAAATTTAATCATGGGTACTCTTTGTATCACGACCCATTCCTCGTAGTGCAATCTGTCATGACAGTCACCTGTATGATACAGTTTTGCAGAACGTTTAACTGTAAGCAGGTCCCATTACACAGTTTAGGTGGGTTAAAATTAAACACAAAATGATGAGACGTTATATTTTGACTGAGCGTCGATGGTTATACCGAATGGATTAAGGGAATTAAAAAGATACAAGGTAGTGCCTATGTAAATGTGGTATGGCTTTTCAAACTGATCTAAAACACGGTCATTAATTTTACAAGCCGATTTATATTTGCAGCTAGAAGAGTTTGCTCCTGGAACCATGAAAGAGGCTTGTTTGATGAAGACCTATATGGTTATGAATAAAATGGACTATTTCCTGGATATGCTTGACCACGACGTATATCTGGGAGCTACTAAAGGACACCTTACTTTCGTGCCTTGGGAAGACTCCATTGCAGAGTTTCAGCAATATACCAACAAATAAGTATTTTTTTTTAATTCTCAGTAAGGCGTGTGTCAGGGAAAGATTTACAACGTCTGGGCATATGTTGGGTCTTTTCAGGTAGCCGTTGGCCTCATCAACTCTAGTGACTTGGAATTTCTGGTAGAGTTTGTTGGAAGACTCTTGAGAACAATTTAGTGACGACTCTAGTGAGCACATTGTTGCTTCAGAGATCTCACAGAGCTCTATTTAGATCTTCAATTGATGTCTTATGTGAAATTTTACACATATTACACTATATTAGAGATAGATTTGCAGTGATTTTGATTGAAAACATTTCTTTGTTATGTTTCACACCGAAATTTTGTCATACAAAAGGCATAGGTAATGTAAATGTTGCATTCGCTATTTTGTCCCCTTCTAACAAAGTAGCCAATGAAGATAATGCAAAGGCAACTCATTCCTCAAACATGAACTTACCCAAGAATAAATCAACTATAGAAATATTTCTTTTTCCTTCGGACGCATCTTAAAATAACACTTTTCCTACTGAATCTTGAACTCTTTATAATAAGTTGTTCTGTGTTCATTAGAGGTTTGTTTTATATTCAAAATTGTAATATAAATTATGCGTGATTTACGTCATCACTGTACGTAAATTTTCAAATAAAGTTGGTTCTTTGACAACATAGACTCGGATTTTCACATGATAGCACTCTGTGTTATTCAGGTGTACGACTTATACTCGGCTGGGGGAATACCACTTCGTTACTCTGGGGTTTCTCAACACAAACACCTTGTTTTCCGCACTGGAATTTCTTAATTTTCAAAGCATTATATGAGGTAACCCCATTGTAAGTAAGCACCATCACCAAAGGATATTCAACGCAAAATTTGAAGAAGGTTGTCAAGGAAGTTTCGCATAAGTTGTTAGTGATGACAGTGACAATACTTGTTGTAAAATATACATAATGTCCATTTTCTAGATGGACAACTAAATGCGTAACGCCCTGAATAATCACATCTGAAATGGCCCCACCTGATTGATCAAGCTAATACTAAGCGTCACTTGGTCACTACCCTCATAGATTTACCTACATACATTTTTAATGGATTTGATTAACTACACAGCTCCACATTAATTTGGAACTCGAACACTCTCAACAGGCCGGGGGCTCGTGGGAACACCCAACGATGGTTTATCTCCAATGCTCAAGCACGAATTGTGGCCGAGCGCTCTCTTATCATTGGGATGCCATCTACGGTATTTCGATGTAGAACTTTGAAAGCTCTTTGGATAATTTTGCTGCATTCACGGAAACGACCAATTCAAAAGTCTATATGGGTCGTGTACCATATACTTAGTTACACTTGCATGCAATTGTGGGTCGAGTCTTGAATCCGGAATCTCCGAACTTATCACATAATCTATATCATCGAGGCTGATTTTCTTTCTGAATCCATAACAGAAGATGCACGTGTGGCAGTCCTCGCTTTTGCCACTCCACAGTGTAGCCTACGTAATACACTTCTATTTATTTTAACTTCACTTCTCGGCTTTTTTAATAAATGGTTCATTTTTAAATAGCTTATAGCCTTTCTCGACTAATTCAACATAATATTAAGGTAACTAATTCAGTTCTATTCGGTAGTTCTCTAGTTATAAGCATGAATTAAAAAGAACCCACTAAAACTAACTAATATATGATTTATCTTTGGATTTACTATTTAAATGACTTATTCTGTAATGACTCTTTGGATTTGGCGATCGAGTTTTACGGAAAAATAATTAGTTTTACACATTTTCAGACAAAATATTTGAAAAATATTAATTTTGTTTTATATAATTTATTTGATCAATAGCCAAAAACCAGCTGGGTAAAAATCTATACAATGTAAAAATAAATGGTACGGCACACCACACAGACTTTCTCTCTCTTTCTATAAACTCGTAAGATTTCTGAACGGAATAATGTACATTGTATCATCACCACTCCACATAAGAACACGCATAAAATAATATACAATGATATATCATCAATGAGAAAAGAGGCGCATCTTTGTCCACCTAAGAGCATTTCAAACAGTTTAATGTCTTCCACAAGGGTCAACACTTCGTATTAAAATTTCGATTTCTGGTTAAAATTTTAACATTTTAAAAGGTGTTGCAGATCTTCAAGTCATCACATTGATATTTAATTATTCATTTATACATTTTGACCAATAAAAAATGTAAATATTGACTATTGAGTCTAAAATGGAGATAGATCATTGCTATGCAAACATTTCTCCTAAGAGATTTAAGGAAAAATAACATACTTTTTTTAGATACTTACTTATATTTAATTACTCTATGGCATTGGAGTATTATTGCGTTAAGACTTAAGTAGTATATGTTTACAACTAAAGCTCACAAAATTGTATTAATATATTTACAAATATCTCAGAAACTGCTGTTTTTATAAAAATATATGTCAAATAAATGTTTTTTATTTCTAATAGTCCTACAATTTTGCAATGATAAGTTGTTTAGTTTCTCCAATAGTTGTGGAGATACGGAAATTAACGCTTCTGTAAAGTACCCTAAAAATCATTTTCATAGGAAAATGAAAATAGCCAGTTTATTTATAATCTTAATCAACGCCTAGATACGAATTTTAATCAAAATCGTTTAAGCAGATTTTGAGAAAACCAAATTTTTCTCTTTTCGTCCTTCAGTAAACTACCCTTAATTTTAAGTTTTTATAGACACACAGACAGACGGCATTGCAAAGACTATTTTTTAGGGTTGTGGGGGTCATGAGACGTCAACATCCATCAACATTTCAGGTTAGTTTTTTTTTACTGTCGCAATACTTAAACTTTAATGTCCAAAAAGTTAAAAAAATTCATATAATTTCGTATATATTGAAAGTTATTGATTTTATAAAAATATGTTTCGGATAAAATATCTGTATTATAAATATATATACATATTTTAATGCTAAGTAATTTCATATCTCAAGTAGTTTCGGAGCTATTTAAAAAAATGTTAATTTACGCATCAGACCGGAGCCCTTAAAGCCATTTTGCCGAAAAATTGAGGGTAGCCATTTTGTTTGGAATATTTATTAATGTTTATAAATGAAATTTAATCAAAATCGTTGGAGCCGATTTTGAGAAAATCGACTTTTTCTCTTTTTGCCATTCAGTAAACTACCCTTAATTTTAAGTTTTAATAGACACACAGACAGACGGCATTGCAAAGACTATTTTTAAGGGTTCGGGGGGTCATGAGACGTCGACATCCATCAACATTTCAGGTTAGTTTTTCTTACGGTCGCAATACTTAAGCTTTAATGCCCAAAAAGTTAAAAATATATATATAATTGCGTATATATTGAAAGTTATTGATTTTATAAAAATATGTTTCGAATAAAATATTTGTATTATAAATATATATACATATTTGTAATGCTAAGTAATTTCATATCTTAAATAGTTTCGGAGCTATTATAAAAAATGTTAATTTACGCATCAGACCGGAGCCCTTAAAACGATTTTGCCGAAATATTGAGAGTAGCCATTTTGTTTGGAATATTTATTTATGTTCATAAATGAAATTTAATCAAAATCGTTAGAGCCGATTTTGAGAAAATCTACTATTTCTCTTTTTTCCCTTCAGTAAACTACCCTTAATTTTAGGGGTAGATATCCAATTCCAAAAACCCCTCGGGGCAACCCTATGAAAACCCTAGATATCAAGTTTCAGCTCAATCGGTAAAATAGTTTAGGCTCTAGTTGGAGGTACAGACAGACAGACAGACAGACAGACAGACGGAAATTCAAAAACCACTTTTTCGGATTCAGGAAGTCATGAAACGTCAAAATTCATCAAAATCTCGAGTTCGATTTTTTTGACGATCACAATACTTTCTCTACCTGTAAGATAGAGAGAAAGTAATAACTGCATCGCAATCAGTTAAGTGGTTCTATAAATCTTAGGCAACAGTCATACAGATTGACACTTTGTTTTATAAGTAGTAGAAATAATACTATTGATGGAGGACATAATATATCAAACATAGTCGGTATAAGGCAAATGTCTTCAATTCAAATATCAAATAAAGTCGCAACACAACAAAGAAAGGGAACATGAAGTGTAAAGTTGAATAATCGTAGGTGAGAGTCAACCAATAAAACACAGAGAATATTAATATTTTTTTCGGGTAGTATAGCCCAACGAAAACTACAGTTGCATTAAAGTGAAGAGGGAATTGGGAACATAATAGTGAAACATTGTAAATAGAAAACCGCCCCAGGTCAATAAGACCAGGAAACAAACTTCAACTTTCTCGACGCTGGCACTCCACTGATTATATGACCACGCAGCTTACAAACTAACTTAAACTCTAGTACGGACAACATCCAGTCATTGGGCCGTAAATTCACTACTGTGGAAAGGGGAAGTCCCAATCTTGCCAATGATCGATTTTTTGGTCGTGACCGGAATAAAATGGTAAACTTTCAGCTCGATACATTGGCGCGCTACCAACTCAACTAAACTAACAAAATAGTCCCCTCTCAATCAGGAGCCATTTGGCCGCCTGCAACCATTGCAAATATTACGAGCCTCAACAATAATATCATGAAAATAGTAGTACGTTCTAGTTTCTGTTTTATATTTATTTTTGTATTTCGCGTTTTACTACCAGTCTGGTCTATCCGCAATCCGCATTATATTATCTAATATGAGAGGTTTGGAATGAGAAAGGTGGCATATAGAGGAAATGGACTCTTATTTTTGTAGGTGGGGTGAAGAACAATTTAGGAAAAACATCTTGGTATAGCTGGCCTAGATTCGAATACTGACCTCTCCGTCCATAGTAATCCATTATGTTGTGAGACTGACGCCTTATACCAGGCATGGGGAACCTACGGCCTTTTGAAGTGTTCAGTACGGATTTTTCGCATATTTTGTCAATTATTAATCTTCATCGCCTTTGAATAATGCATTTTCAAACGGTAAAAATAATAATAAAATGTTATTTTTAAAGTATTGTGTCTAAAAAAATGAACTGCTCTAGGCTATCTATCTACGGTTGGCACACTACCATTTTACTAAGTTGTCACCATATACCCCCACAAGCGCTCAGAATAATGTCAGCTTTATTTGGACACATCTGTCTAGTTCCTCACGTTGTGTTGCTATGTTGCCGTCGTGTGTATTGTAACGAGCTGAACGATGTTTAGTTCCTCACGTTGTGTTGCTATGTTGCTGTCGTGTGTATTGTAACGAGCTGAACGAGGTTTAGTTCCTCACGTTGTGTTGCTATGTTGCTGTCGTGTGTATTGTAACGAGCTGAACGAGGTTTAGTTCCTCACGTTGTGTTGAGATGTTGCTGTCGTGTGTATTGTAACGAGCTGAACGAGGTTTAGTTCCTCACGTTGTGTTGAGATGTTGCTGTCGTGTGTATTGTAACGAGCTGAACGAGGTTTAGTTCCTCACGTTGTGTTGATATGTTGCCGTCGTGTGTATTGTAACGAGCTGAACGAGGTTTAGTTCCTCACGTTGTGTTGATATGTTGCCGTCGTGTGTATTGTAACGAGCTGAACGATGTTTAGTTCCTCACGTTGTGTTGATATATTGCCGTCGTGTGTATTATCACGAACTGAACGAGGATTTTTTGTTTAACTCGTTCAAATTATATATATATATTTAAGTAAACCCGAAGATGCCCAATACCAATAAAATAACAAATGAGAAGGACTAAAAAATCCGTTTGATCGTGGTTTCCTAAAAAGGCATTAATTTATATTTAGATAATTGGACCTATCTCTTTATTATTTTGACAACATTGGCTGTAAATCAGGGCCACGTCTGGGAGGGCAAAGGGGGCTATTGCCCTGGGCCTCACATTCCAGGGGGCCACATCTTCCCCAAAAATATTAAATTCAATGACAATTACTATTCTAAATTTAGCATCAAATAGTGTACAGATAATTTACAGCAATAAGTATACGCTTGGTGATAGGATTCCATTCCAGATTCCTGAAAACCCTAACGTTATGTTATTTAGGATTTACGTTATTCTAGTAATTTGCTTCAGTAGAGTAGAATACGTCACCATTGTACTACCGCTGCCGGTCTACAGAAAACTAACATTGCAATGGTGCAAAGAGGAATTTACTTTTGTTAACTTAATTGGATTGATTGTTTGCATTTAATAAAGTACATACATTTAATGGGTTGATCAATATTCCATAAAACCTGAGCAATTATTAAGTAACACAAGTACCAAGTATGTATCAATATATTATAACGGCATGATGCTATAACTGAAAAACTGCCGGACAAATGGGAGTCTCACATTTTCTTAAAACAGTCCTGACGGTACAGGAAGTGTGCGGCCTCATGAGTAATCCGTGAAGTGACATGCGGGCCTTCCAAAGACCAAATTTTCCTCACCTCCTTTGTCTTAGATCATGCGATGACCGACTTTGGTCACAAAAAATTATTTGATATTGAAGTCATCACCACTTATAGATCGAACAAGGGTCCCCTAGTCTCGGGGTCAACTCCTTTAACTACTTGATCACGCGCTATGAAAAAAAAAAATATTTTGGGTCGTTGTGTTGTGTTGTACTCTCCTTGTCGCATGTTGTGTTGTGCTCTCCTCGTGCTGTGTTGTGCTATCCTTGTATTTGTGTTGTGCTCTCCTTGTGATACGTTGTGCTTTCCTTGTGCTGTGTTGTGTTCTCCTTGTATTTATGTTATGCTTTCCTTGTGCTGTGTTGTGTTCTCCTTGTATTTGTGTTGTGCTCTCCTTGTGATACATTGTGCTTTCCTTGTGCTGTGTTGTGTTCTCCTTGTATTTGTGTTCTCCTTGTATTTGTGTTCTCCTTGTATTTGTGTTCTCCTAGTATTTGTGTTCTCCTTGTATTTGTGTTGTGCTTTCCTTATGACGCGTTGTACTCTCCTTGTGACGTGGTGTGTTGTGTTCTCCTTGTATTTGTGTTGTGTTCTACTTGTATTTGTATTGTGTTCTCCTTGTGTTGTGTTGTGCTCTCCTTGTGACGTGTTGTGTTGTATTCTCTTTGTGTTGTGTTGTGTTGTGCTTTCCTTATGACGCATTGTGCTCTCCTTGTGACGTGGTATGTTGTGCTCTCCTTGTGTTGTGTTGTGTTGTGCTCTCCTTGTGACGTGTTGTGTTGTATTCACCTTGTGTTGTGTTGTGTTGTGCTTTCCTTATGACGCGTTGTGCTCTCCTTGTGATGTGTTGTGTTGTATTCTCCTTGTGTTGTGTTGTGTTGTGCTTTCCTTATGACGCGTTGTGCTTTCCTTGTGACGTGGTGTGTTGTGTTCTCCTTGTAATTGTGTTGTGTTCTCCTTGCGTTGTGTTGTACTCTCCTTGTGTTGTGTTGTATTCTCCTTGTGTTGTGCTAACTATCCCGAGTATTCGGAGAGAATGTGTGGAAACTACTCCCACCTGTTGCTCGTTAATCCATTACGGCGCTAAGTTAGCTTGCATCAGTCGACTGGGACAAATCTTAATTACGTGTGGAGATGAGATGTGTTCACAAAGTTGCTTACAAGGGGAGCCATTCAGCTCTAGCTCAGCGAGGAAACTTACGTCTTCGTGTTCGACTTTCATACATTCATGGGGCGTTAATTAAGTTTGTAAGTCTCAACAACAATCTAGGTGAGTGTCGCTATTCCGTCGTAATCTTGGTTAATTAACAGCAATACATGTATAGATCCAGTCCTACCCTATAGCACAGTTTTAGCGTACTTACCGGCTGATTGAATAGTCTCGTGTTCGGTTCTCAGAACACCCTAAACTTTATAATTTTAAAACTAGAAGCTGTGCTTCTTCATATCCGGCTGGGATTTCCACATATTTGCACGATTGGGTTAGGAATAGGTAAGGTAGAATTTAGTGGAAGTGTACCCGCATCTGCGTTGAGAGAAAGTAGGATTTTGGTTAACAAATCTTTTCGGGACAACACCCACTTCGTTCCATAAACCCATTCCTAGTTCCTAGTAAACTAAAAAAAATCCTTATTCAGAATAGCGAGTTGCACCATCCACTAATGAAGAAATTAACACAATAGAATTGCAAACAGTAACATTAAATAACTCATTTATTCAAAATCAAATTAATTTTATTAGTTTGGATAGTAAAAACAAAATTGATGAATTTTCCCATTAACGCCAGCTTTTCAAAGTCTTAATATGTATAAATAAAATATCTTTTATACATGAAAAATGAGATTCTAAACGGGAATCGAGCCCAGGATTCCTGGCTTAACGTACCAATACTCTTCCACTGAGCTATCCAGAATTTATTCAACGCTCAAGGTAATTCTTCACTCACATTTTAAGGCATGGGCTTAGTCCCTGATTATAGGTTGGAACCTGAATAATTAAGGGTATAGCGTTGGCACATTAAACCAATTGTTCCGAGTTCAATTTCCATACCCAGGTGTTATTTTTCAAATTTACGATTATGATACTTGATGCAACTCAATGAGTAATCTAAAGATTATTTCGATTTCTTATACCTCAATATTCATATCTGATTAATTTCTTCCAATTTTTTTTTTAGCATCGCGTCTTACTACCCGTTTGAGTTAAACGCCTATATACTAATTATTTTAATGGTTTTAGGGATAGAAAAAGTTTAGTGTAGATGAAGTGGATGAAGAGTGGAAAAACACCATCGAAAAAACACCCGACCAGCATCGAACCCTGATCTTCCCGTTGTCTTAGGTCTAGTTTATTGCGAGAGTGACACCTTAGACCTTGCATCCATTCAAACCTCCAAATTCAATTTAGTTTAAGAATGATTCCATAAAACGGCTTTAACCAAAGTTAATTTCCAACAATATTATTATTTATTATTATTTCGCACCTCGACTTACTAACCGTTCGGTTTATACCCTTAAGTACTAATTACAATAATGAATTAGAAATTGGGAAGGTTAAATTGAGAGGAAGTGAACCCGCATTTGCGTGGAGGGAGAGTGGAAAACCATCTAGGAAAAGCCACCCCCAGATCACCCGATCGAGATTCGAACCTCGATCTCCCCATCCTTGGTGGTCTAGCTCAACACGACTGGCGCGTTAGCCAACTACGCCACCGAGGCAGGTAATTTCCAACTATTAAAAAAAAACACTCATAGTGTGAGCTCACAAACGAACTAAACTGACCGAGCGACCGCCACCGTTAGCGATGATAGTACCAACATTTGCAGATAGAAGGTGTCATGTTCTCATCACAAAGAGCTTTCCGGCCGTTAGTCTCAGTTTTCCAAACCAAAGCTGCAACTTCTTTATTCAATTAGCTCCTTATTTGTCCTCACGAGGTTGAACTCTCCACTTATCGTAATCTTATTGACATGCATGTATGACTAAACATTCTAACACCCCTCTCTAATGAAGTTTCAACAGGTCCGGTATCATGTCGGCCGTGTCATGATTGAGTGTCCATTTACTTGACCGATAGCTCCTGTTCAGTAGCATAGGGGATATTGTTCCCCCTTCCCCTCACCCCCTCCTCCAAGTCTCCGCTTGTCTTGCGTGATAGCCCGTAAACATCCCTTGTTATCGTCTAAATAGTTTCACAGAAGTTTGCTCGCTCGGACGATACGGGAAGAGGACCGCCCAGATTAAATTACGAAGCTGTTAATTTCATGCTCTGCCTCATGGCTCTTTACTCTTCTGCCTTGGGGTAATCTCGGCGATATAAAGGATCGTGGATGGAACAATGCCCCATACCTGGATGCTGTTAATCGTTAGATATGATGAGTAATTTTCATATCTTAATTATATCCTCCCTTACATACATACAATTCATTCAAACAGAAAGGTCTACGAAAGAAGAAAGTACGCATCCATATATATCATGTTCTTTAAATTGAAAAATAAGACCTGGATACAGGAATTGAACCCATAACCTTTGGCTTATTACACCAATGCTCTAACCACTTAGCTACCCAGCTAACCAAAGATCCCTGTTTCAATTTCTTTGTCTAGTTGTCATTTTTCAATACGGCTATATCCGTAGTTAACAAAAATAATAGTTTTGCTATTTAATCCATCTAAAATTTAAATGTTTAAAGGGTTTTTTTTTATGAAAATCATATATGTGTATGTTTTCTTTAAAACATAATGTCAAAACAATATATTAAAAATATAATATTTTAATTGATCATTTAAATTTTAAAAATTCATTTTTTAAGCACATTTTATTTGTAGATATCATTTACGCATTATAGAGCTGATATATTGTGTTTAACTAAGGTATACTTTTAGAGGGAAATTTTCAAAAACAAACATATCTCTGTTACGGACTGCTGATCATAATTTAACTCTTACAATAGAATGGACCGAAAATGATGTGGAGATCGGGGTTCGAATCTTGATCATCTGAAACCCACCTTGGTGGCGTAGTTAGCTAACGCACTAGTTTCGTGTTGAGCTAGATTGCCGAGGACGGGGAGATCGAGGTTCGAATCTCGCTCGGGTGAACTGTGGGTGGTTTTCCCCAAATAGTTTTCCACTCTCTCCACGCAAATGTGGGTTCACTTCCTCTAGATTCAACCTTCCAAACTCCTAACCCACTAGCGTAATTAGTACTTAAGCGTATAACCCGAACGGGTCGCTAGACGCAGTGCTAAGTTTATTATTATTATATTATTATTATAATTATTATTATTGATCATCTGAACTGAGGGTAGTTTTTTTCTTAAACAGTTTCTCCGCGCTTCTTTCACGCAAATGAGGATACATTTTCTCTAAATTCTGCCTTACTTAGTCCTACTATTATACCGTAATTAGTATTTACTCACTTCGATGAATGCATGGATTAAGTCGTCACTCTCGTAATAGACTGGCCTTCCAATGCGAAGAATATCGGGTTTCAACTCCCAGCTGATATAGTTTATTGAGGTGTTTTTGACTAAACTGTTTTCTACTCTCTCTATCTCTCAATGGAAATTCAATTACACTTCCTTGAAAAAATGTGTATCCTCCCTAGCATATTAGTGTAAGTAATGCATACGCTTATAGCCCTAACAGGTAGTCAGATGCGTTGATAAAAACAACCGACCCCTTAGGTAAAGTTAAATAGTGTCGCACCTTCTACAAAAGATAACACAATGGTTCTTAAACCCCGGTCTGAGAACCACTGGGGGCCCGTGGCACATGGGACCACAGGAAAAGGAGTGGTATGACACAATCGTATTTGCTATCTCAAATAATATATTGTAGTTTGAGACTAATATTTTAAAAATAGGTAATTAATAATTATCTAACCTCAAATGATCTTCATTGAACTATCGTGTAAAGACTTCCCAGCAATTTATTTTAAACAAAATCATTATGTCAATTTTTGAAAATAACCCAACGTATTATTTATTTGAGGACTTCAATTCAAATCAAAACAACACCCAGAGGTCAGACAGAATTTTTTGGATAAAACGTAAAGACTCATAATCTTGAGATAGAAATTTATCAGTTACTATATTTTTTCTCTTTATTATAGAGTAAAAAGTGAAATAAATTAAAAGAGTATAATATTGACCGGCTATCTCCAGTAAGTCACTTTTCTTTGTTTCATAAGTTGAATTCAGTTTTCATAGGAAGAACCAACATTCATATTTGAAAAAATACTATTTTAATAGAATTTTATTAATAGTATATAATATACGTGGCAGACCAAATGTCTTGACAGTAGAGCTAGTATCCTTTCTAGCTGTCAGATAAGCCTATTCCTTTTGGAAATTGGATTGTAAAATGGACCCGTTTTGGTGGCCACATGTTTCTAACGTACCACTCTCAAAATATACTAGAATGCCAATGACGTGGATATCGAGGTTTGAATCTCGTCCAGGTGTACTGAGGGTGGTTTCCTCCCAATTGGTTTTTTCCTTCTCCCTCCACGTAAATTAGGGTACACTTCCTCCATATAATAACCTTTCTAATCCCTAAAATCATTAACGTAATTATTATATAAGCGTATAACCCGAACGGGTAGTAAGTCGTGGTGCTAAAAAAAAGTATAGTATATACATTAAACGAATCTATATAAATATACTGTCTTTACTGCTTGATAAACAATTTCATTGGTGACCTGGTGGTCTGGGGGTAAGGTGTCAGACTTCTGTGCTGAGGGTCCGGGGTTCAATCCTTGGTCCCGGCACAGATTTATCTGATTGCCAAACCCTTCCTCCACCTCTGACAAGACGTGTATTAATAACAACTTGTGAATGTGAGGAATGCCAGGCCTCCGCCGTGGTTCGGATCCCACGTTAAACTGTAGGTCCTTCATTTCATCTCACAATCACCCTACCATTACACATTAGCGTAAGTGCGTATAACCCGAACGGGTAGTAAGACGTGGTGCTATTAATAATAATAATAACAACAATAATAATAGTAACAACAATTTCATTGGTGGATTTCTTGCTGTGACAAGTGACAGGTGGGTAGTATTTAAAGGTGGGTAGACCGCTTGTGCATATAACGTTTATCTAGTGGTCGATTAATGGGAAAAGTTTAAGAAAACTAAAATAACATTATAGAGACAAGGCAATATCATATGTAACAAACTGTTTTCAAATTTATATTTTGGGCGCTTTAAATTGTACATATTTCTGTACTTTTCAACTTAGTAATAATATCAAGTACACAAACAAACAGGAACTTATTCTAACTGGGGTTAGAGAAGCTGATTTTTTTCACATTACTGTTTACTGTTCTCTCTTACACAATCAGTCTGACTGTCAGTATTAATCAGTATTTACAACGAGACCGTAAAAGGTCAGTCTTTATATCATTATTTGTATCAGTCTCGGCTCCTGCGTGCAACGTGCAACAACATGGATGATAATAAAAAGGTGTGGGCAGTCTATGTTTGCGACTGGGACTTAAGATGGGGTGCTAGTGAGCGTGAGTTTAGTGTATTGATTTTGCAGTTTTTTTAGCATAAATTTTTTTTGCCAAAATAAATCAAATATTTCTTCTATAGAAACATAGAGTTTAGTTTTCTGCACATGCTAATCTCAACAGTTCTTTAATGTCTGTCATGAGCATAGCGGCATTTGGTGACAAACTTTTTAAAGGAAGAGAAAAAGTTGTCATTAAATTCCAGGACACCTTTGACAGATATTCAAGAACTGTTGAGATCAGAATGTGCAGAAAACTAATCTCTATGTTTCTATGGAAGAAATATTTGATTTATTTTGGCCGAAAAATGTTTATGCTATCAAAACTTAAAAAAATACTGCCCTAAACTCACGCTCACTAGCACCCCACTTTAAGGAAATACTGACGAGCGCGCGCACATGGTCAGTCTTACGGTCAGTCATACTGTTAGTCTCTCCCACCACTTACAAGACTGATGGACTGAGACTGATATGATCAGAATTTTCTGATCACATCAGTATTTTTGTAAGTCCATCCATCAGTCCATCAGTACTGCCCCTATACGATCAGTCAGACTTGTCAGTATTAATTATCACTTTATTAATACTGACAGTCTGACTGATCGTGTAGGGGCCCTATTAAGATAAATGTTTGTGCATTTCATACATCAAACCATTTTCTCTTGGCCTAGATAGTAATATATTACTTGTGATCCTGCTGGAACTAGAAAACAAGATCAATAAAATACTAATTATAGTATTCAGTGTGACTAGATTATTAATATTTCTCTTAGCTTGATGAAAAAATTTCACTTTTAACTCAAAAAATGTCATTAGTTAACACTTTGTCTCTTTTCAATTGGAGTATTTAATATTCAATTTCTAAAAACACGGTCAGCGTACGACTTACAAACTAAATTAACGAGTCTGGTAAAAACTAGTACTATACTTCTCAAGCGCAATATTTTTATTAAGTTATTAATTATCGATAGCATTATGAACCCATGTGGAAATAATAAATAAATTTTTCGATCACACCAGGAATCGAATCCAGCTCGGTGGGTATTATGAATGATGGACCTGTCACCATTCAATTAATCGTGACTACGGGATTCTTGACACAATGTTTTCATCTTCTGCATAACTTTCCGAACCAACTAAACAATTAATTTTTTTTGTTTTGTTTACATCCTTTTATAAGATGTTTTCAATCGGATGAAAATCCGTTCAAGGTTAAGAGTGATTATTTTTAAGAGGCATAAATAAAATATGTAAGCTATAATTTTTACCAAACTCAATAGAAAATAGATAAGTGTCTAGCTGTGTAAAGGTTGAACATTTTTTCAAGAATATGTCACAAAAAATCTCATTTCACTTCAAGTGATCGATGATTCATTAATTCAACATGACATCAGATGGGATTTTAGTTTCTCCTCACTGAATAAATCTTTGGCGACACTTCGTCGTAAAAAGTTTGCACAAAAAAGTGTGTGGAAATACCAGTTTTTTTAAAAAAAACATTTATCTTGAGTGCACATCTTTCATTCATGGACTTCATTATTGGGTATGAATAACAAATTATGAGTTTTTGTTCAGCAAAAATAATAAAATGGAAACTTTGAACTTAAGTCTACTCTGATAGTAAAGTTTTATTTATTTAGCACCGCGTCTTACTACCTGTTCAGGTTATACGCTTAAGTACAAATTACGCTAACGGATTAGGAATTGGGAAGGTTGAATTTAAAGGAAGTGAACTCGCACTTGCACGGAGGGAGAGTAGAAAACCATTTATGAAAAACCACGCCCAGTTCATCCGACCGAGATTCGAACCTCAATCTCCCCGTCCTCGGCAGTCTAGCTCAACACGACTGGTGCGTTAGCTAACTACGCCACCGAGGCGGGTGTAAGGTTTAAGGTTGCGTTGAGTAAATTTAAAAAATTTTGGACACCCTTTATTAGTTTACGTGTGTCATTTAACGGGTTTTTTTTAGCACAACGTCTTACTATCTGTTCAGGTTATACGCATATATGATAATGACTAGTGGAGTAGGGATGAAGAAGGAAATATTTTTGAGGTCATCTACCCGAATTTTTGCGGGAGATGAGTGGTAAACCATTTAGGAAATATCACCCTCAGTAGACTTGACCGGTATTCGAACCCCTATTTCCCCGTAATCAGAAGGCCAGTCAAACACGAGAGTGATGCCTTACACCAGAGATAGGAAATATTTTGTCATTAAAAGGCCGCATAACTCTCTACGGATTCTTCGTACGTTATGTACAGTAAATTTTGCCAAAATACAATGTTGCGCAGCCATAGATTGATAGAGAGATCAATAATAGGGGCTATTTATTTATTTCTTACATTATGCTTTAAAGCTAGCAAGTTTGTATTTCAATTAATTAAAATACATGCCGTTTAAGAATATATAATTTAAAGCGATGAAGATACATAAGTGACCAAATATGTGGAAAAAACCGCATCTAACGAATACCTCAAAAGGCCACATGTGGAGTTAAGGGGGCCACCCCAGTAAATGAGAAACTGCTGCGCAGACGTTCAGCTCTAAGGCAATATTTAATTCTACGATGTGTTATTTCGAAAATGGTTCACGACAAAATAAAACCGAAAGATTCCAACGGGGTTGTTTTTACTTAACAATTATATACGAGCTTTTTTGAAAGAATTTTTAAGCATATATTTTCAGAGCTATGAGAATAGGCTTGATAAAAAAAAGGTTATATATTTTGCCTTTCTTTAACAAATATAGTAATTTTTTGATAGAATCACAACATAAAATCTTATGATAGTTGAGAATTAGCAGTTAGCTCATCTCGTCTCCTTGAAATATTATGTTTACTACTTATCTTTTCCCTCTATTGACATGATAAGGTGTGGTTGTAGGTGAAAAGCGAAGGAAGTATAAGATTGAATTAAATATACAATTAGTTACAGATAACATTATTAGTACCGTGTCTTACTACCCGTTCGGGTCATACGCACTTACGCTAATGTGTAATGGTTGGGTGATTGTGAAATGAAATGGAGGAACTACAGTTTAACGTGGAATCCGAACCACGGTGGAGGCCTTGCATTCCACGCATTCACAAGTTGTGAATAATACACGTATTGTCAGAGGTGAAGGAAGGGTTTGGCAATCAGATAAATCTGTGCCGGGACCGAGGATTAAACCCCGGACCCCCAGTACAGAAGTCTGACACCTTACCCCTAGACCATCAGGTCACCTTCCAGATAACGACATATAGCATTGTATTTTAAGCCATGTGGCCTGAGAGTAATGGATAATTTCTCGCTAGCCGAGGCAGCCGCCTTATGGCCATAAGTTCCCCATTCCAGGCTTAGACCATTATGATTAGTTAAAATAAGTTATTTCAATTATAATAAATAATAAATAGAAAGTAAAATTTGATTTTTTTTCCAAGAAAAGCTATGTTTATTGGAAATTACATTTGTTATCCTCACGCGGACTAAACGTCATGATCGTCCAGCCTAATTTGCTAGGGACGGGGAGCTCGGGGTTCAAATCTCCCATGGGCTTACCTTGGGTGTTTATTCCTGAATTATTTTCCTAAATTATTTCTCACCATTCCACCACGCAAATGGGGGTACATCAACTTTATTTTTTTATTTCCTCATTCTTACCTCATTATTGTAATAAAATACGGACATCCCAGAAGAATAGTAAAATGCAGTGCAAACAAATTATTTTGTTTATTTAATCATATACATCCAGGTTTGGGTTGAGGAGGCTAATATTTGTGTTTATTTAGTCATAGACCTCCAGGCTTGGGTTGAAGAGGCTATTATTTTTGTTTAATTTGTTTCAATGTAATTAAAATATATATATTTGTTTATTTTATTATTAACTATCAATCACGCACGGAGTTTCCCGTGACCCACTGTGGTATAAGAATTAAATAAGCCCCCTTTCCCCCCACACACACGCAAACAATAATGATTTTGAATTACAGTTGATTTCGTACGCATTTTTTTCCTGAGGAGGGTGCGGCATATTTTTATCACAGCTATCTCTAAAACGTAATTCTAAACCAGATTAACAATATTTTCTTCAAAAAGTTATTAAAAATAGCCTAAATTAAAAACTAACTAAAAAATTTAAAATCTGGCTTCGAGGTGCATTCGGACCCCCTTCCGTCCCCATATGTTAAAAATTTCAGATCTCTTAGTGCTGTAGATTTGGTTGGGCGTCGCACATAAGCAAACACACACAGACAAACACTTTCTTTTATTATTATAGATGGTGATACGTTTAAAGGGTTTATTGTAAAGTAGCGAATATTAGTTTAAATAAACAACTAATATTCAGATCTTGTACGAAGGACGTTCTTATGATTTTATTAGTTTTTAAATAAAATTAATTTAAAAATTGAATCAATCCTTTTATATAATAAAATAAAATAATTAATAAAAATAGTCTACTTAACTTTAGCTGAATAGATTTAAAAACAGTATTATTTATTTTATTCATATCTATATAATTCAAACAGTCGTGCCCATTTTTATTGAGCTAATTATAGTCCACAGTTAACCCAGCACCCAGATACTTTTTTTGTTTGAGTTCACGCTAATTTATGGTTTAATAATAACTGTAGATTCACACATTCGCCGAAAAACTAGCGCAGAACATAAACGTAGTCACGTGACGAGCGCTAAGCCAATCACAGCATTTCCGCACTATCAGCGTGAGCTGTTCCGCTAAAATTCAACTCAACTTTACTTTGTCCGCTCTGCCTGAGATGTTCGGCACGAGAGAACCAATCAAATCTCAAAACCAACCATCTCAAATCAGTGTGCATATGCATATGATAGCGGATGCGCTTTAGAACTAACAGCAAGCAGACAGCTTCGTTGGCCGTTGTGAGGAGATTTGAAATAACCCGTTAATAGAAAGCGTGTGTATCGATGTATTGGATTGTGACACGACACAGCGGCTATAATTTGAAAACATCCATCGGGAGAATGATCTATATACTAGAAAGTAAAATATGTTGTTAATCATCTGTTTTAAGTTTGAGTTGCAATGCATCATGGGTCAACATACAACGTGTGAATTGATGCGCTACTTAAGCAGATTCTGCTTTCTATTTTCAGCGACCCGCCTCGGTGGCGTAGTTGACTAACGCGCCAGTCGTGTTGAGTCAGACCGCCGAGAACGGGGAGATTGAGGTTCGAATCTCAGTCGGGTGAACTGGGGGTGGTTTTTCCTAAATGGTTTTCCACTCTCCCTCCACGCAAATGCGGGTTCACTTCATCTAAATTCAACCTTCCTAATTCCTAATCCATTAGTGTAATTAGTACTTAAGCGTATAACCCGAACGGGTAGTAAGACGCGGTGCTAAAATTAATTAATTAATTAATTAATTATTTTCAGCGAACGTGTGAATCAAGCTTAACACAGACGTGGACAAAGTGGCATTTATTATGTTCAAAGTTTTGTTGTTGTTTTTTTGCGTGCTTTCGTCCAATTTCACAAGTAAAATGTTCCTGACGAAGGTTGGTGTGGTCGTGGTCAATTTTCTGTGTGGTTTCTTGACTGCTGTCGACAACATGTCTATTACAAGCTGTGACAAGTTGTGACAGTGAGGGAACGCTACAGTGACCAACTTGGAATATTTATTAGTACCGCCTCTTACTACCCGATAAGGTTATAAGCTTATGTACTAACTATGCATATGGTTTTAGGCACGAGGAAGGTTATATTTATAGGAAATGTACCCTCACTTGCGTGGAGGGGTAGTGGGGAACCATTTGGGGAAATCCACCCTCAATAAACCCGAACGAGATTCGAACTTTGATCTCCCCGTCATCGGTAGTTTAGTTCACTGTGAGAATAGCACCTTAGACCATGCGGCCACTGAAGTGGGTAACTTGGAATAAAGCGTATAACCCGAACCCCGAACAGGAAATAAGACGTGGTGTTAAAAAAACTTGGAATATATTTGTAGAATTTCGTTCAGATAGAAAAGAGCTTTATATAGTTTTTTTAAATAAGGCCTTTAAATCCTTAACTACTCTTCAAAGCTGTGTTACTTTAGTATGGAGAAGTCATCTATCAAATGAATATTTTATACTAGTGTGAATAATTTTAAAAAACTAACTAGGCCATCTTTGGACTTGAGATTGAAATCTATTCCGAAATTTCTCTTTAAATTTGAAGTTTATATTTTTTCTTTAATTTTAAAAATGCCATGAATGTAGGGGAACCACTCCAAATACCCCCAATAAATCTTAAATATTTGAAATTTCTAAGTGGAAATTGGTGAAATGGAGGATTTAAAAATGTCTAAAATCTATATAAAAATAACTAATTCTCACTGTGATATAGATTTAAATTTTTCAAACAGGTATAAAAGCCACTCATAGAGATTTTTTGTCATGTCTCTATGTTTGTCTGAATGTTTTTTATGTCTAACTACCGCATGGAGATGTCTGAAATTTTAAAAATTACTAGCCCCTGTGCATGAACAGGTACAACTCGAAGGGCCCTAATTTTAAAATTTGGATTATATATTTAATGAACGTCGAATATTTCAGCTGGTTTATTATATTTTTTAGCACAATTTTGTGCATTTTTTCGAATATATATATATTCAATTCTATATTATTTAAGGCTATACAGTTTTTGTGGCATTGTGAACCTTAAAAATAATATAGACCCTGAATGTTATAGGAAGCTCAACTTTTGACCACCAAATTTGATTGAAATTTGGCATTGTAAAAATACGTTTTATTTGATTTATTACTAAAAAGATTATCACATTTTCCAATAATACTTTCTTATTTAGTACAATTAATCTATCTTTATATTAGGATTAATTAAACGGTCTAAGAGTATATATACTCAATTGTAATACTTTTATTTACTCCATTATGACAACATGAGCTTCCAGTTTTTACATAACTGGCTTCCTTTTGAAACCAGACTGTACCTATGTTTCTTTATCTTTCCTCGCCACACTACTCTGCTTCTTAATTCGTAAACCTCGCTCTAGGAGATCTGAAATTACATGATATTTTTGTAACGTGATTCGAGGAGTGAATATAATCTAATATTAAGATACTGGTAACCGTATTTGTGGTATAATGGTCAGAGCCCCCTTGCTTCTGAACTAGAAGTCCTGGGTTCGATTCCTTACTGGCTCTGAGGGATTTTTCTTGAAAGGGAAGTAATTCCCATGGTAGCCAGGGTTTGGTTAATTAGGTTTAAGGTAGGTTAAGAACTTTATTGGTTCTACCCCGTCATATTTACTAACATCATCACCTCATTTTATCGGGATATGGAAAAAGCCTCCACGGAAAGGTTGTACGATCAATACATTCAGTTGTCTCTTGGACAAAGTTACATTAGTACTGACTAATCTTCACGCATACTGAGCTACAGATGGATGTAGCTCAGATATGCCACTATTATTATGTGACTGGTACATGCGCTTTATATATACTACTATTTATTACTATTTTTTGATAATTAGCCTGATTTTTTTGATCGGATATCAACACAGGACATACAAATGAACTAATTCACCATGGTGAACGGGAAAGACCCAATTTCACCAATAATAATTTTCTTGACTACATCGTAAATCGAGCCCAGACCCTTAGTCTAGTAGTCTTACTCTAAGACTGGACTAAGATGTTAGGTTTACTTTTAGTACTTCTTTATTGCAGATATGTAAAAGTCTTCGTTCAGGAAAGGAAAAAGTGGAACTGTAACAAACCAATCGAAATATTGATGACAAGTGAAGTTCTACTGCATACAACTAACATCAATCTTCCGAGCAACCATAGTAAAATTTCCATAGGACAGGCCCTATATATCTAACAGAAAACTGATACTAGATCTATATTCATATTTCCATACGTCAGTTCATATTAAAATCAGCTCCACTTATATTAGATATTATTATTATTACTTATAAAGTAACACTAAAAAAAACTTGAGAAACAATATATTTAAATTTATTGGATTATAGAAGTATGTTTAAATTTTAACTACCTATACAATAAATTTGTTATTTTGTTTCTCAAGTCTTATTTTTATCTTTAGTAACGTTCCTTATTTAAATTTGATTTTTATCAACAATAATAATTATTATTATTGTGTGTGCAAAATAACCCTGCCTATGAAAATTGGACTCTATATGCGCTCGATTTTCACTTAGTGCATTCTTGCCGATTTGGGTCAACAAAGTGAGCTCAACTGCTCCAACTTCTCTTGGAACTCACACAAAATTTTATCTTTTTTCAAAGAAAAAAACTGATATCTATAGTTTTATATCATTTTGATGTCAAAATGTTGGATAAGTTTCCATGTAGCCTACAGTTTTGGGTTGGTCTGAATGCATGTACTTAAATAAACACACTGCAGGTTGCAAATCACAACGAATTGAACCGAATCCCACTTAATTTGCTTTGTCTATTATCAGAATAGAACTCTATTGAAACTCATTGATGATATTGTAAACTGTTATAAACATTTATTTAATCAAACATTTAAAAATACTTTTCTTCATTTTTACCATATAATAGCAATACTTTTGCTACAAAAAAAATATTTTAACTTTTTATATAGAACTACAACTAATCATTCTACAAATATTATTTGTTTACTTTATATTTTGTTTATCAATTTTAAAAGAAATGTTATTTCTCTCCACATTATAAATTTCATTCATAAAATTTAGAATTAAATGAGTTACACTTTTTGAATCTGAATATTTTTACCCCCTAAATTATTTTTTGTTTTCTATCAATCTGTTTTTAAAATAATCTCAACTATCATTAAATTACAAATTCTACATAAAAATGGTTTTACATCAAAATAATGTTTTGTTTAATTATATTTATTCTATATAAAATAGTTTTTTTCGTAAATTGTAGTTACACACACACAAAAGTGTGTTTGCACTTTTATTTTTGCGTGCACTTACACTATCGTAGATACTCATTAAAGGCGATAAAGTATGTTATCTGAGATAACTTGTGAAATAAGAGGAGAAAGTACTATTGTAACAACACAATCATATATACATTTTCAACTAGTAATTTATAGCTAATTACAAAATTACTTAAAGATATTTTATCATTAAGTTCGTCAAAAACAAAAATATTTTTCAGACAATCATATGAAACACTCTTCAGTCCTAAATTATGAACATATTTGCTAAAAATGTCAAATACATTAAAGGCTATTTAATATTTATCTTGAATCAATGTTATAGTTTTATTAATATTTGACAACAATTAAAATCAAAGAACCCGCTTCAGTGGCCAAATAGTTCAACGCGTCACTCTCGTGTTAGATCCTGGTAGGTCTACTGAGGTGGTTTTTTAAATGTTTTCCCATTCTCCTTCCAATCAAATGTAAGAAGATTACCTCTAAAATACTTACATTACCATACTACCTCATTATAGTAACTATCATATTTGCGTATAACCTGAATAAGTAGTGAAACGCGGTGATAACAATGTATATATTAATAAAGCTTTTATTAACTAAAAAATGCTCTTAAATCCAAATCATGATTTTATCTCAATGTCTGGAGATATAACTTTAACCGCCATGTTTGAAGGAGCGAGATGCACTCAATCGTTCCGGCTGTATCCTCGGTTACAAACAGAATAATAAAAAAATACTTTTTTAAGTTAGGGAAAACATAAAACATCAAACATCACCATAATAATATATTAAATTGAGAGTTTTCATGAGTAGGCCCTACAATACTTTATCTATGTGAGAAAGTAAAAACTATTTCAATTTTTTTTTCTAAGACTAGGATGTTAGCTCACATTTGTAGAACCTCCCTTCCACCCCTCACCCGTCAGGGTAGTCTGTGGGGATCGATCCTCGTCCTTTCGGTCCAAAGTAGGCCATCCTATGGTAAACACTCACTGGTACACTCCAGGCAGAAATAATATTTGCTTAGAACTATCAAAATACTTGTCACCAGTTCACGTTAGCATCAACGACCCGCCTCACTGGCCACATGGTCTAAGGCGCTATTCTCGCAATAGTCTAGATTGCCGATGATGGGGATATCGAGATTCGAATCACGGTTGAGTGCACTGAAAGTGTTTTTAAATTGGTTTTCTACTCTCCCTCCACTAAAATGCTGGTACACTTCTTCTAAACTAATCCTTCCTAATACCTAAAACCATTAGCGCAATTAGTACATAATTATATTACCTGAATGGACAGTGAAACGCGGTGCTAAAAAAAACTAGGGAAATTCTGATGCAGGTGTTGGCAGCCTTTTTGAGACCTGATAGACTTAAAGAATGTTCTGGCTCAAGGGTTGGTATTCTTTTTGAACCCTGATAAACTTAGAGAATGTTATGGTTCAGGGGTTGGTATTATTTTTGAACCCTGATAAACTTAGAGAATGTTATGGTTCAGGGGTTGGTATTCTTTTTGAACCCTGATAAACTTAGAGAATGTTATGGTTCAGGGGTTGGTATTCTTTTTGGACCCTGATATACTTATAGAATGTTCTGGTGCAGGGGTTGGTATTCTTTTTGGGCTTTGATGGACTTATAAACTTATCAAGGTCCCACGATAAAATATCGATTGACAGCCTCTTGGTTTAGTGATCAACACCCCTGGATACTGATATAGAGGTCCCGGCTTCGATTCCCGGTGGTAGCTTGAGTATATTTCTCGAAAGGAGAACTGTCCATAGGTCTGGTTAGTTAAGGTTAAGTCAGATTTACGAGTCTCATTTGCTCCACATCTTCATAATCACTATCATCAAATCATTCCACAGTGATATGACGTGTGGACAACCTCCAATGATGTTCTCTGGGCAACATTATTTTCTCACATAAAGGCTCAAAAATATGGATAGACGGTGACTGAACTAAATACTGCATCTCTCAGGTCAAACATTCCACACGCTAAAAAAAATTATCTAATAAGACTTTGCTTTTTTCATCCATACATCTTAAGTTTATTCCTTCAAATCAATCTTCCTCAAAATATGTAAACAAAAAAAAATCTTAAATAACATGTTCATTTCCATATTTAACTATTTGAAAAAATGTTTCAACATTATTGATTAAAGTGATCAAGGTTTTATTGGTCACACTCAAATATTATTTGAAAGTACTTGATATATTTTCGAGTTTATATTATTTTTATTATTATTGTTATTATTGTTATTATTATTGTTATTATTATTATTGTTATTATTATTATTGTTATTATTATTGTTATTATTATTATTATTATTATTATTATTATTATTATTATTATTATTATTATTATTATTATTATTAGCACCGCGTCTTACTACCCGTTTGGGCTATACGCACTTACGCTAATGTGAAATGGTAGGGTGATTGTGATATGAAATGGAGGACCTATAGTTTAACGTGGGATCCGAACCACGGTGTAGGCCTGGCATTCCTCACTTTCACAAGTTGTGATTAATACACGTCTTGTCAAAGGTGAAGGAAGGGTTTGGCAATCAGGTAAATCTGTGCCAGGACTCGAGTTTATAAGACTCAAACCTCTGACAAGACGTGTATTAATCACAACTTGTGAATGTGTGGAGTGCCAGGCCTCCACCGTGGTTCAGATTCCACGTTAAACTGTAGGTCCTCCATTTCATCTCACAATCACCCTACCATTGCAAATTAGCGTAAGTGCGTATAGCTTAAACGGGTAGTAAGACGCGGTGATAATAATAATAATAATAATAAAATACTCAAAGATTGTATTTTAATGACGGTGTTGTTTCTTACGTGCTCAACTGCAAAGTGCCGTTAGACCGATCGATTTCCGACCTCTGCTCTAGTGCTAAGTGTCTGTAGAATACATCAACGAAGCTGATAGTTTTTCGGGTCTTAGTTTTAAACTTTTAATGTAATTTTACCGTCACCGGCATCGGCGGGGGGCGAGTACTAAGCGCTTAGCTCGTCTTGTCCGTTTTGCAAGGGAAGTCTAAGGTCGGGACTATGAAGTGTTTTTTCCATAAATGGTTTCTCACTTTTTCTCTTTACTCTACCTCATTTTCATCCCTAAACCATTTGAGTAATTAAATGTAGATAATCCTTGTGATGAGTTAGACTGAAGAACAATGAAAGTGGTCAAGAGGGAGAAACACATCAAAGCGTAAGAAGATATTGATCAAAAGTACACCTAGAACTTATACCAACAGCGCACAGGAAAAAATAGCAACCGCATTACGTGGCATCATGATAAACATGTACTGGAAACAATCCCCTTACTCTTTATAATAATTACAGTAGAATAATAAAACTACAGTAGATCCTCGCTAGACCGAACCCCGGTAGTCCAAAATTCTGGATTATCCGAACACACTTTATGGAAAATGGGGGGGGGATTAAGCCAAATGAATTATATAAGAAGCTCAAAGATAAAGGAGAATTGTAAGAAACAGTTATATCTGATAATAAATACTAAATATTTAAATGTTCTAGTTAACACTATGTGTTTTCCTGTAACTAAAAATAATTACAGTAGGCCTACATATTACGTGTTATACATCAGTTACACAATTGGAAATTTAATTAAAATTCATTCAACCATAATTTAAAATTCGTGAGAATACTGTAGCCTTATATTCTCCCGCTTAGTCCGAATTTTTACTAATCCGTATAAGCTTCGCTCCCAATTAGTTCGGATTAACGAGGTTTTAGTGTACAGGGAACAACCTCGCTAACATTTAAAATAGTGGTTAATCTAGGCTAGGTTTGTTTGATAACTGGATAATTCACGAAACTCCCAATACTTGGGGTTCCTGCAAAAAATACCCATTTATTGCTGGTTTCAGAGAATGCAAGCAATGGTGGGCTTTTGATGCAGCAGCTACGGTGTGCGTTTATGATGTATTTCAAAGCAGCTACACAAGTTCGGTTTGTTTGGCTTTCAGTACGTATCTTAGTGAAACGTGGATAAGGAAAAAGTTTTAACTATCCAGGCCTAACTCGCCACAAAAGCTCAACTCGTGCTTTGACATAATCTCTTGGTCAAACTAACACGCACTTCCCTTGATTCGGACCATCTGTGAACCGGCCATCTGCAGAGCTGGAGCCAGTTACAAACGGTTTCAGTAAGAGGTTGTGGCCATGACAAATATTTATCCTATGTATTATTTCTGTTGTCAACATCCCTTTTTCTCAACTAATACAAAGCATATAGCTATGAATAAAGTATCAGTGGATAGGATTTTTTACAGACTTTTGACATATTCTACTCAGTTTACGTTAAAACACATTTTTTGTTTAAAATTTAAATTAAAAGAAATATCTAACAATATTTTTGTATCAATTACCGAACATAAACTCTTTTTGGTATTTAAGTATAGACTTCGCTGAGTATTTAATTTCAACAACCCAACAAAAGACTAAATCTTTTTTTTTTGGGGGGGGGGGAGGGAGTGAAGGTTGAATGTGCGAAAGTTCCGCAAGGGTTTTCTGGTATAAATGTATTATATTAAATTTATATTTGTTATGAACAGTAATTTATTTATTAAAATAATCATACTTTTAATTTATGTTATGATAAAGTCTCTATGGCGTCAGCTAGCAATCAAGCCATACCGACCGTCATCTTTTGTCGAAAATAATGCCAACTTCTGCGGAGGAGGGTGGTATGTGGTAAGCACAATGAGCCCTCAAGCCGTTAATCTCAGTTTTCTATACCGGAGCCGCTACTTTTTCATTCAAGTAGCTCCTCAATTGTCCTCACAAGTCTGAGTTGACCTCGTTTCAGACCCACTGTTTCACATGTTATCACTTATTATAAATTAAAAATACTTAGTTATGGAGTATGATAGAATAGGTTAGGTTGGCGTCACAGATGGTACAAGGTCTTTTGGACTTTCATAACTGTTGTCAGTTGATCAGACGCAGTTTGTTTCCAGCCCATATAATGGAATGAAAGGAATTAAAACCCCATATGTTTTTAAGTTTCTATGAAAAAACACATTTTTTGTACAAAATAAATAAAATGTTGCTTCAGTAAAAACATATATTTTAAGTGTCTATACCAGTGACTCAACTGGGATTCGAACCTTGATCTCCCCATCATCAGCAGGCACACAAGAGTGATGCAATAGACCAGGGTTTTCCAAATGGTGGTCTGCTGTACACATGCAGCCTGCGATGCCTTTTTTTGCGGCCCAAGAACTTTCTTGTAAAATTAATTTAGTTTAGTAAAATTGATGTTTTTAGCCAAGAAACAGAAAGATTTGTCTTTCGTGGGGAAAATTCATGAAATCTCCGACAGATGTTCATGTTTATTTTCGTCCCTGCATCTGCTTTACTAAATTGAGTGTAGTAATTTAGTCGGAAAATTATTTTAGTATGTAATTGAACATGTATATATTATGTTTCATTCAAAATTAAATACATGTTCTTGTTTTTACATAAAGTGACAAGAATTAGAAGATAATGATGGCTTTAGACTCGTGGATTCAATTGTAAGCCTCAGGCACTTCTAAGTTGAAAACCTTAGACCGTTCGGTCATTTTATTATTATCATAAGAATGTAAAATTCTTGAATATCTTAACTAAATTGTATTAATTTTTTTTAACTTTAAAACTTCCTCTTTTTTTTTCTTCAACCAATTTTCGCTCTTTAATTCTTTCTAGTGTAACTCCAAAAATTCTACAATCCAAAAATTGTACCATGAACGCAGAAAATTTGAGAACTACTGTACTAGACTGTGACCAAGTACGCCGTTTTTCTTTATTTTTATCCCCGTGATAGGTTTTTACTTCCATTTTATTTTCAGGAAATGTATTGGTTTTTTATCTCTAAATCAACACCCTCCTTCTTATTATGTTATAGTCAGATTTTAATGTGAAACGTAACAATATCTACTTTAACGTATCCATACGTCTAGCTATGTGATCTTCAGCTTCCCTTTTGATAGATATTGTCAAGTGTTATAAAATAACACTAAATAAAATATATTATTATTGTTCACCGAATAAAAGTGTTTTAGTTTACAATGTGGTTAATCCTACCAAAATCTTATCATAGCTTATTAGGTTGCTTATAGTCCTTATTAGAAAGCACTTATATACGACATTTGCTCTACTTTTCTTTATTTTCAGACCTACTTAACATGAATCGTAGCTATGTTGCTATTTAGAACCTCTATCTTCTTTCTTTAAAACATAATTTTGCTGCTATTTAGAACATCTATATTATTTCTTTAAGATACGTAGTTTTGTTGATATTTAAAACATATATTTTATTGCTATTTAAAACATATATCTTATTTCTGTAAAAAAACGTAATTTTGTTGCTATTTAAAAAGCATATATTTTTTCAAGAAACATAATTTGGTTCAACCTCTATCTTATTTCTTCAAGAAACATAGTTTTGTTGCTATTTAGAACCTCTATATTATTTATTTAAGAAATATAGTTTGGCAGCCACTTCTATTCTTCGCCCCATTCTGTGAACCTTCCTTTGTGTCGATGGTTAGATCAATACACTTGCCTTTTTCAGCTTCCAGACAGCAAACATTGTGTCGCCTGTCTTTATCCACTCTGTCATTAGGAATATGTGCTCCACCTGATTGACGACTGACACGCCGGAACACTAGGAAACGTGACACTTGGTTTTATGGTATTTCAATAGGGCGTCAGAAATTATACCGCACGGACCTTGTTATTTGACCAGGGCTTGTGTTACTCTCTCTCTCTTTAGATGTTTGAAAGACAAATTAAAATATTGTATTACAGACTTTGATATATGGTATTATGAACTACTCGATTTGTCAAGTAATTATCACGGGTAAATAAATTGTTGTCATTACGGATTAAATACTAAACGTAAAATTACATATTATAGTGTTTTTCCACTAACATTAATCTTATTTTATCTCCCTTCCAATTTAAATTACCTATTTTTATTTTTTACCACACCTTGAAATCAGTCATTTGGTTCACTGACTTAGTATATTTAAATATATTTGAGAGTCCAACTCTGATTCAATTAATCGTATGAGTCTATCTCTCATCAAATAAATTGTATGATATATAAACGATCACGCTTAGACCATAAATCATTTCAAAGTGTGGTTTTATGCATTTATCATCTAACAACAATAAAATTGGGATCATTGAAATAGTTTTCATGTTAAAATAATTATTTTTCAATGACATTGTATTTTTTATAATATGGTAAAAATATTTCACTTGTATTGGTTAAAAAAAATTTTTTAATGAAGACTCCAAGTTATCGTAGAGTTAGGCGATGCCTTATTCAAGTGGCATTAAATAAATCACACATTATCTTTGGATTGAAGTGGGCTCTTAAATAAATTTATCATTTCATTATAATGTCAAAATTAAAATATTAAATTTTTAACTATGCATAATTTTCTGTTTAGAATATATATATTCTACCACTGATGGGTAGAGCTAATTAGTTTAAGCTACATTTGAACTTTATGTAATAATTTGCCGGAAATTATATTTTTCTAAATGTGTGTCTACTTTTATCACTAGAACTATGCGTGAGAAAATAAAAGTACGAAATGATAGATGTAAATTTGATATGTTATCGGGCGTGAGTCAGCTCGGTTTTTCGTCGCTTTGGTCATGCAGGTTGTTTCTTTAAGTTAAAAAATATCTTAATAAACAAATTCAATGAAATTAATATAATTAACAAGATATTTCCTTAATGTAAATGCACAAATTATTATATTTTACTTAAACTTGTTACAGGATGATGAATTTTCTAAATAGAAAGTGTATGTTTTTATTCAATCGAAAAGGGTTACACGTTTCAAAAACGCAAAACTTACATATACTAAGCAACTACAACCTAACTACAGTAGTATTTGTAGAAGAAACGTTTTAGAAAAAATATAAGTTTTTTCCCTCTTTAATATTGATAACATTTTACTATATTATTATTGTTATTTTATAGACATTAGTTGAAATAAGCCATTTTGTTAATAATACCTAGACAATCGTTATGTTAAATAACTATTTAATATCCGCTTTGGTGGCCGCGTGGTCTAACGCGCTACTTTTGCAGTAGACTAGACTGCCGATGACGGGGAATTCTAAGTTCGAATCTTAGTTGGGTGTACTGAAAGTGATGCTTCCAAAATGGTTATCTAATCTCACACCCTGTAAATTCAGGTACACTTCATCTAAATATAACTTTCCTAATCCCTAAAACTACTAGCGTAGTTATTACATAAACGTATAGCCCGAACGGGTAGTAAGACGCGGGGAAAAAATATATGGTAGGATGATTAAAGTATAAGTTTTGAACCCTCCTTAACACTAAATAAAAAAAATTAGGAGGTCCAAAACACAACAAATAAGACAGGGCAAAAACAAGAGGGCAATAGGAGAGAGTGCTAGGAGTTCTAAGCTTTGGTTATGTTTCAGTAACATTCAAAGTCCAGAATCCGCTGTTCTCACCTAATTGCGGATATGAATACTGGAGCGGTCTATCTCTTGATATGTAATTAAATGAGATTCATAACTATTGATGATACTTCCTAAACCAAAACAAATAACGAATAACATATATATATATTTGATAACATTACCTAGGGCATGGTTGCTTATAATTACGAATAATATTTTGACTGGTTTCAATAGGTATTTATTTATCCATGATATAATAATATGACAAATATAAATATATGACAACATTCAAGAAGCCAAGAATTAGAGACATTTAATATAATATATAAACAAAAAATTAGAGGAATCCTCGCATGTTTAAAATATTACCTAAATGGCTCAAGAATCGCCGTTACCCTATAAAAATGACAAGTAAATAGGCGTTGACACGCACCAAAAGGTTCTTAAAAAAATTAAGTTATACAATACTCAAAAGAGATTAAAAATTTAATAATTACTTCCTAAGTTAATCTGAACTGTGTGTTTCCTTAATAATCGAGAAATTTACCAAACCCGCAATGTATTAAAAGAAACCCCAAGATTAAGTAATATAAACAATATCCATAACAGATCATAATATTAAGTTCTGACATGTTTAAAGAAAAAACTCAAGTCCCCAAGTAAATATTACATTTAATGCCCACAAGGCTGAATATCACAATGTTTAACAGATTTAGTTCCGTTATATTGATACTATCATGATAATCGATCTAACTCGTTTACATCACGAACTAACCAAAAGATCGATCTTTAACGAAGACAATATGATCATTCAAAAAATATTCTTTAAAGTTAAAAAAAAAAGTTTTTTTTTTTTGTTATCTTGAAGTTTTATGAATTATATTGCCGAAAAAGGAATTTAGAATAATAAAGTTTACATGATTGAAAATCGAGAAATAATAAATTAAGCCGAAAAGTGAATTTTGATCTTACATTCTGAATGAAGCTAGAGCTCCTCCTGTTCTTAATTTGTCCAAGCCCAATAGTGATCATACATAGCGCACACACCACTATATATATGATACGATCCAGAAGACGGAGCCACGGAAGAAAAGGGAAGGGGTGGACATCTGGGATATTCGGGAAAGTTCATGCGCATGAAAGTACTGTTCTGTAACCATCGGAACTGTTCCAGTGTGTTCCGTAATCAAGGGGCGAGCAGCACCTCTTTAGCACCGAAGTTTCTAGTCTCTATGTTCTTTGGCCTGTCAGTATCAACAATTGAGGCTCAGTATTGAGTTTAACATGTGTCCGGGTGGTTGTGGTCAGCCGCGCTGTTCATTAGTGTTCCCATTTGATGCGCCCAGCAGTACGGTGGGGTAAGTTTCATCACTTTTATGTTGACTCTTTTAGCAAAATGCTACAGTTTATATTTACAAACGTGTATTATAATTATCCTACCCATGTAACAACTATTGCTAAATATGTGTAGTTACGATAGTGTCAGTATTACACGAGTAGGGCTGGGTCGGCCGTCAATATTCCAAATAGTATGGACATTTAGATTGTTTGCTATTTCCATTTAAAGCTACTCTGAAGTTGGCATTTCTTTATTATTATTATTATTATTATATTATTATTATTGTTATTATTATTATATTTAAATAAAGGTCCTTTCCAGAAACAGAGGGCGTTCCCAAAATTAAGATTTAGTTCTATTTTATATATCTGCTCCGCTCATTGTTTTAAGTTGGGATGAAAGGGGACGCAAGAAAAGACCTATTTATTTTCAATTTTTATGGCAAAACTTTTTCTTGTTCAAAATAAAGAAAATATTGCTCCAGTACATAGTTTAATTTTCTTCACATGTTGATATCGACAGTTCCTGAATATCTGTCATGAGCATAGTGGCATTATCTAGTAAACTTTTAAATGAAGATAGAGCGTTGTCATTAAATTCCAGAACACTCTTAGATAGATATTTAAGAAATGTTGAGGTTAACATGTGAAGAAAATTAAACTCCATGTTTGTACTGGAGTAATATTTTATTTATTTTGGACCAAAACAATGCTATGACATAAAAACTGCAAAAAAAAATCTGTCTTTTTCTTATGTCCCCTCCCATCCCACCTTAAAGGAAAGATCTATAAAGTGTAAAAGCATTTCAGACGGATATTCTTCGTAACAGAAACAAGGCATTTATTTTCATCTTGATTGTGTTTTAACATCGTTTCATCCATGTGGTGCTCAGCCCCTAAGAGAGGGTTTGGGGCGTGGAACCCGCCCAGATCCCCCCCACCGCCCACTAACCCACCCACACACACACGCACACGCACACGCACACATACACAAAGCTGTTGGAACAAATGGCCCAGTTAGGACTAAAATATTTAAAAAAAGGAGCTTACTCTAATTCACATTAGTTCATTAAAATTGGGTTAATCGATTCAGTTATAATAACCAGCAGGGCCTGGATTTTGATATGTCATTATTTATCTTTTTTACATCCCAGACCATGTTCATGTTCATATGCTACGGATAAAGTTCAAAATTGGATAAAGTTGATATTATCAACATAATGTTTAAATTATTCAAAATACATGGATAATGTAAAATGAGAGGTGATTTAATAATGTTTTTCGAACTTTATCCGGTTAATATCGACGACATTATCCACCAGCACTTGAATAATGTCAACACTTTATGGTAGAGGTTAGGTTAGTTAGGTTTGGTTAGGTTAGTTAGGTTTTGGTTAGGCTAGGTTATATTAGGTGTGTTTTGGCTATGTTTGTTGAGTTTAGGTTAGTGAAAAAGAAAGAATCAAAATGAGGCGTTTTGAATGTTAATGTATTGTTATGTTTCTATTTCAGAGATCAAAATGACGTTCTAAAATATAATCCGTATGTACACGTGCTTAATTTTACAAATAGTATTCAACGTTATCCAAGTCTTGCTAGCTAATGTCGGGATTATCCGGATGAGGTCGAAAATGATATAAATTACTTTCTATTTCTAACTCTATCTACTGCACCTGGCTAATGCCGACATCTCCCGGCTAATCTCGACATTATCTAGATTTCGCACACTGCCCGTAACATTAACTATATGCACAGTCCACTTTTCATAGGAAGAACAGTTGAGAAAAAACTAACTTTTTGGGGGGTCGATAATTGTTAACATTTTATTATATTATTGGTGGTATTTTATAGGTGATAACATATATCATTAGTGACATCTACAGACCATATGACTTGACGTATGAATACGTGAACGTAGATCTAATAGCTTTTCTAAATGTTTCTCTATGAAAATTAGACTGATTTTAGCACCACGTCTTACTACCCATTTGGGTTATACGCTTAAGTACAAATTACTCTAATGTGTTTGGGATGTGGAATGTTGAATTTAGAAGAAATGCACACGCATTTGCGTGAAGGTAGAGTTGAAAACCATTTAAGAAACACCCCCCTCAATGCACCCGACCGGGATTTAATCTAGATCTCCTTGTCATTAGCATATTAATGATGGTTAGGTAATGATGAGGAAGGAATAGTGTTGAAGAAATGCACCATGAATTGATGGAAAATAGAATGGAAAAATCAATAAAAAGAAAATTAGTACACCCGGCCGAGATTCTAACCCAGAACTCCCTGTTACCAGACTAAATGAGTACACCCGGCCGAGATTCTAACCCAGAACTCCCTGCTACCAGACTAAATGAGTACACCCGGCCGAGATTCTAACCCAAAACTCCCTGTTACCAGACTAAATGAGTACACCCGGCCGAGATTCTAACCCAGAACTCCCTGTTACCAGACTAAATGAGTACACCCAGCCGAGATTCCAACCCAGAACTCCCTGTTACGAGACTAAATGAGTACACCCGGCCGAGATTCTAACCCAGAACTCCCTGTTACCAGACTAAATGAGTACACCCGGTCGAGATTCTAACCCAAAACTCCCTGTTACCAGACTAAATTAGTACACCCGGACGAGATTCTAACCCAGAACTCCCTGTTACCAGACTAAATGAGTACACCCGGCAGAGATTCTAACCCAGAACTCCTTGTTACCAGACTAAATGAGTACACCCAGCCGAGATTCTAACCCAGAACTCCCTGTTACCAGACCAAATATGGTTGATAGCTTAGTCTGAATGGCCATCGATGGGGGTAAACAGAATTTTAAAACTCAAAACTCTTTTTCTTTATTTGGGGGGAAATAAAACTTTAGAATATCGAGATACACCAGAACGAGTATTGAACTCAAGCCTCCTTATCAGTAACAAACCAGACAAAACGGACACGTGGGCTAAAGCTACGTTTACATGAGATAAAATACATACAGTAAGCTTTCAAACAAAATAGAAAAAAAAACGCCTTTTGTGTCTCAAGATAAATTAATTTGATTAGTACCCACTTTGGGGGCTGCGTGGTCTAAGCCAAGACGTCACTCTTCCAACAGACTAGACTGCCTATGACGAGGAGATCAAGGTTCGAATCCTGGTCAGGTGTACGAGTTAATTTTTCCAAAATGATTTTCCACTCGCCTTCCATGCCTATGTAGGTACATATCGTCTAAATTCAACCTTTTTCATCCTTAACACATTAGCGTGATTAATACACAAGCGTATAATCCGAACGGGTAGTAAGACGCGGTGCTAAAAAATTGACTATTTTTTGTATGATTCTTCTTCTTCATCCATAAATATCACTTTAATTAAATGATCCAATGTAAAACCGAGATGGAGCCAAATCAATCCAAACTTATTTTAAATCAAAATGAGTGAATTTAGGCTCTAACTTTGATTCCATTCGACTGAGTGAGAGCTGGCTGGCCCTTAGACCATGTGGCCAACGCTGCATACTCTTTTTTTATCGTATGGCACATTTGGCCGGGAGGGACATTACATCTAGGCTAGGTCGCCTTATATGTAGATTATAGCCGCTATGTTGGTACAGAACGTTACCCAGGTTACACCATAGGAGGTTGTCTACACGTCGTACCCGCAATGAGATGCTGTAGTGATAGTTATTATGATGTTGTGGAGCCGGTGTGAGTTTTAACCTAACTTTAGACTAATTTACCAAACCCTAGTGACCATTGGGATCATTCCCCTTAAGGGAATAATACCCGAAGTACCAACCGAGAATCGAACCCGGGACTCACTAGGTACGTAGCCAGGTGCACAGACCACTACACCACGGGGCTGGTTATCACTGCAGATTATATCGTTAAAATGGTCTGTGGACAAAGTTACAACACTATTCCCAGAAACGGCGCCATAGTTTATTCTTGCTTGAAACAAGTTCAGAACATTGAAAACATTCTGAAAGTCATTATTGACTGACACTGAAACGCTCATTGAGGAAATGCCTTTCAGCCTTCCAGGAACTAATGAATAGTCTAAGGAATGTTACAGGGAATACATTTTTCTCTCGCAAACTACGTGAAATTGTTACCAGAGCTCGAATGTCAGATGAGATTGAGGTCAAAGCAGTGAGTGATGTGTTAAATTATTCTGCACTTTTGAACTTAAGAGTCCAGTCTTTAAAGAAGGGCCTTACATAAAATATAAAAAAAATTTTGCGTACAACATTGACCTACTTATTCTTAAGTCAACTAACCGAAAGTTGGTTTGATGTTATTTCTATCCACTCTTAGCTGACCATGCACTCATAACAATACCAAATAAGTCGTTTTCATAACTAATATAAGCAAATAAAATGCTAAATGGTCGTTTTGATTGTCTCTCAACACGCTTGGCATAGCTAGAAATCATGCTAACCTTCACCTAAATTTCACGTAACGTAAATGTTTTTCCCATGAACAACTCTTTCGTTAAGTCAACGTTAGGGTAACTGCATCATAATGGCTTCTATTTAAACACCACTAGGAGAACGTTTACGTTACGTGAACGTTGATCGTGATCCTGTAATTAATACCGGCATAAAATGACAAGTTCGCCTTAAATGTAGGCACTCCGCCAAGCCTCAATCTAACACCTAAATGAAGCACACAGATTACTGTTTCAAACTAATCGGTTCCTTTCAACCTTAAGAGTTATGCTCCGAAATATCACGGGCATTACATTATAAAACTTAAACGTTGATTAACAATGTGAATTATCGCAAAAAAAAAAAAGTTAATTTACAAATTATCAAAACCATAAACGAAAATAAATGGTAGGCCTACGGCACACCGCACAGACTTTCTCGCTACTCTGCCTAAAAATTGAGATATTTACTTTAAACTTGAAAGATAAGTGAAAATAAATAATATACATTGCTATACTAAAATGAAAGCAAGAGAATCACATTCCACCAAAGAGCATAAATGAAATAATTTACACCGTTACAGATACATTGAGAAAAGAGGAATATCTCGGTACACCAAAGATAATAACAATCACCTCCTCCAGTTACCAGACTTCCATTTAAAAAATTCATTCTCTTATAGCTAGGAAATCATTGGACTTTTAAATATTACGTTTCAAATATATATATTTAAAATATTTAATGGCTATTCAACTTTTCATGATAATAACCTTCTAATCTCAAATAGTTACGAAGATATGATCAAAACTAGAAATTTACGCACATGCAAAATAACCTAAAATTAATTATAATAGAAAAATGCGTTAAACCATTTTGTTAGTTATGTTAAATAATGCCTAGATACGAATTAGAACCAAATTCGTTCGAGCCGAATTAGAGAAAATAGATTGTGATTCTCTATTTGTCTCAACATAAACTACCCTTAGTTTTAGGTTTGGATATTAATTCCAATTGCCAAAATAAGGCCAAGCTTTAGTTCGATCGGTAAAATGGTTTCAGTTCTAGGCTGAGATACAAACAAATAGTCACACGTTATCGAGATAACTACTTTCTCGGTTTCAGGAGGACATGAAACATGGACCTACTTACATCCATTACTGTTACCATCCTGTGGCCTGGGTCAGTTTTTTATTTGAGCCATATATTTTCCATTACCAGCTTGCTAGGCCTGTCGTAGATTCATGTGTCTTACAGTCTAACTTAATACTAGGACAGGCACAATATCCGGTCCCTGGCCGTTGATTTTTCAATGTGAAAGGGTAAGCCCATATTAGTAAACATATACATCCATCAAAATATCGAACTCGATCTTGATTGACGATCATAATATTACAAAACCAGTAAACCCTTGCAAAACTTTCGCACATTCAACCTTACCCTCCGGCCCCTCCCCCCCCCCCCCCAACACACACACACACACAAATATTTAATATTTGGTTGGGTTGTTGAAATTAAATACTCAGCGAAGTATATACACAAAATAGCAAAGAAAGTTTATTTTCGGTAATTGATTCAAAAATATTGTTAGATTTTTCTTTTAACTTAAATTTTAAAGAAATAACGTGTTTTAACGTAAACTGAGTATGCTATGTTAGAAGTCGGTAAAAAAAATACTATCCACTGATACTTTATTCACTGATACCTTATTCATCACTGTAGGCTTTGTATTAGTTGAGAAAAAGGGATGTTGACAACCCAAATAATTTACAGGATAATTATATTCAATGTTTATTTCAAATGCGTTTTTATGGCTAAGGATGAACTTTCAAAAGTGAATAAATAAAAGAGAATAAATAAGTGTGTGATATACAGGAATATTCTAAAAACAAAAGAATATAAAATTAATCTAAATCCTTCAATGTTTTTATTTATTTTGCCGTTTTTTTAATTAAATTTTTGTGCTACATGTTTTACAGCGCATTTGAGATATCCACAACGTAATATTATCTTAATACGCTAAATAATGATGCTAAAATATAAAGGAAATTTATTCTAAATGTCAAAGGGAATAAAAGTACAAAGAGAACGACTCATTAGTATTTGTTTCTTGTGGAATATTCAAGCTAAGTACGCCAATTAATTAATTAACTGAAAGGTACGATTACAATAAATAAACTAAAACTAATCAAGAATTACTATAATATTATTTATTTTAAAATTCAATAAAAAGCGTACCGTTGACCACGCTTTGTGAGGCGTTGGACTAATATTGTACAATTTAACCGATAATTACATGGCTGGAGGTGACCTGGTGGTCTAGGGGTAAGGTATCGGACTTCTGTGCTAGGGGTTCGGGGTTCAATTCTCGGTCCCGGTACAGATTTATCTGATTGCCAAACCCTTCCTTCACCTCTGACAAGATGTGTATTAATCACAACTTGTGAATGTGAGGAATGCCAGGCCTCCACCGTGGTTCGGATTCCACGTTAAACTGTAGGTCCTCCATTTCATCTCACAATCACCCTACCATTACACATTAGCGTAAGTGCGTATAACCCGAACGGGTAGTAAGACGCGGTGCTAATAATAATAATAATACATGGCTGGGACTCGAATCCTGACAGTATTAACTGGGAAGGTGGTATTTTACATGTGATTGATCACTAGTTTACTCATTACCTCTCCATGCAATCTAGTAAGCACTTTCTCTAAATTACCTTTCTTATCCTTAACCCTTAAATTAGCTCGTTAAAAGTATTGCTGTTAAATGTACAAATAAGATCACATTAGTATTATAAACTAGTTTTCTAATGAATAAAAAATGTATAATAGCAGCTATTTAATAAAACTAAAAAGCTGATTAATAGAAGACATCAAGTAGTTTTTTTTCTCTCTGCTTAAAAAGAGGTAAAATAATCTACCATTTTAAATTGACTAGAATTTAGGCAAAGAAAATCTGAAGGGTATAAAAAAATGAATCAAGATAGAAATAGACAAAATCTAAAAATAAAATAAAAGTACATAGAGTCATAGAGTGTACCAGAAATAAATACGAGGGGAAAAGAAAATACTGTTTGAAAGGATCAAAAAAAGATGTTCTTTATATAAAAAGAGGTTCCCCAACTCCCCCACCCTTTCAGTTGTGATGACTAGTTGGTAGACATGTCTTCTTTTATATTCTTAGTCTTCTTTACGCTGATTCTTGTTTGGTGGGTGGAAGAGGGGGAAGAATCCAGCCTGCTTCCTTAGAACATCATAAAATTTTGTGATCATCGAAGCATGACTGCGCTCTTTTGGAAGTCAAAAATCAGTCTCTCTACTCTCTACTTTCACCGCCCCCTTCACCCATCGCCACCTCCCACCATATCTTCCCGTTTATGTTTTTTCAAACTAACGTACCGTAATTAAGTTCCAGCGCTCGCAGCGAACTTCAATACTTTCATTTCAATCCCTGGGACTTCCTTTCTTCACCTATTCCACAGCCTCTGTTTGATGAGCCCGACAAGGGTTATGCCCCGAGCTATGTTTGATAAAGGAATATTTTCCTTATTTGCTCTTTTTATATTTAAAAAAATATAATGACTAATAAAATAAGCCAAATACATTACGTAAAAATGTATAAAGGTAATCATTTTTAGAATACATTGTGTTGATGATGTTTTACCTTCCTATTTACTCTTGGACTTAGTTCATAAATGATCTAACAACCAGAGTTTAATATACAGGGTGTATATTAATTGGTGTCAAATATTCTAGGGGCGTATTCCCATCGACCAAACATTAACAAAAGTGCATACAAACACTGCCTTAGAAACGCTTAGTTTCAGAGTTATTAAAGGTTTTACTCAAAGATGGATTGGTCGTGGGCGATCCATTGAATTGACAGCTCGATCACCAGATTTGAAACCAGTGAGTTTTTATCTCTGGGTAGATGTTCCTGATGTTGAGGTTTCAAGAGGTCGTGGATGTGAGCAAATACGTAACACCACAGGTGTAGTCAACACAGTAAGACAAAGCATAGAACGCAGGTTCAGAGGATGCATCGAAGCAGGAGGGATACCATTTTGAACAATGTGTGTAACAAAACGTTCTGTCGTGTGTCTTTGTTTGTTTCTGTTAAACATTGCCATTGTTTGATTACATTGTTATTTCTATTGGATTGCTTATTAATATTACTAAACAAACCAATTCCTTTGGACATGAGAGGATGAGTGTGGATCGAATGATGAAGCAAATATAATATGAAGGTAGAGTGTGTGTGGATCAAAAGGAAGGGATAGGCCACGTGGCTAAATGTTGTAGATAAATGTGTGAAAAAGAGAAACATCCATTATTTTAAGAATAAAAGAGGATGTTTGACTCGGGGTATGGGTTTTGTTGAAGCGAAGGGAGTATGCAAGAATAGGAAAGTGTAGAGATTGTTAGTGAGGATGGATTAATTACGGAGTTGTTTTCTTAGCTATATGCTATATGCTATATATGTTTCTTAACTACTCCGCAAGGGAACGGCGTGATCATTTGTATATATGTAGAGTTCCTCCTACCTCATAAACTAAGCGTTTCCAGACCCATGTTTATATGGACTTTTGTTAATGTTTGGTGGATAAGTATACGCCCCTAGAATATTTGACACCAATTAAAATACTATATATATTAAAGAGATAGGGCCTATTATTATTAGAGCTGGGCCGATCAGCTATTTTACCGATTAGTCCGATGCCGATCATTTGTTGCCGATTAGGCCGATCACCGATGCCGATTATTTTTGTTTTCAATTTTAATAAGTGTATAAAGTAAAATGACCCTTAAAACAAAAAAAAAGTTACTTTTACTAGTTTTATAATGTCCAATATAGTTTTGTTTTAATAACATTTAAATAGAAACTTTTAAAATGTAAAGGTTGTTTAATTATTATTTTATATTGTTATTGTTAGGACAAGTGAACCTGTCATTAAACAAAAACAAATCACATTAATAAATAGCAAATATACCGCTACATGTTAGATAATTAAAATATGATTTCACATTTATGATTAAAGAGGCCTACTGACCCTTTCATTAGACAAAGACAAATCATAATCAGCAAATTTAAATTTAATTCTAATGATAAAAAATAATCAAGGCACACATATTTTTGCACACAAGGAGAATAGGCCTACATCTATTTTGTTTTTAGATTAAATAGGAATTTTTACATCCAATGTCTATTAAAATATGGCTTCAATATTAAACAATTTTTAACAATCGTAATATTTTTGTGAATTGTGATTTAGATATATCTTAACATAGGTTTTTGTGATTCTACAAAGCATTCCATCATAAATTAACTACTAAATCTTAATATTGTATAGAAATAAGTGGTTTCTTAAAAAAAAGTATAATAAAAAGGTATCAACATTTTAAACAATAATCCGATCTTTTTACTAACAATTTAAATAATATTAATGAAAAATATCATTGTTTTAACTACATTTAAATAAAAACTACCTTTAAAAAATCGAATTAACGGTGAACGGGTCAAAATGAACGGATCATCGAACTGAACCAGATACAATGAATCGTTCATTTAAAAGAACGATTTTGCCCATCTCTACTTCAATATGATAAAATAAATAATAAATAACATAAAGTGCGACGAAAGTTTTTTTTCATGGTTTTTTAAAGAAATACTTTAAAACTTATTTTAATTTACTTTTAACTACTAAATAAAATGTAAAATTTAAATATTAATATATATTAATTCAATTCATATTGAAATATGAGCGAAACAAATTCCCTGCCAGTGGAAAGTTTTGTACTTGCATTAAAAGAAAAACTGTTTCCATTTAAAACAAAATGTGCGCATGTGCGAGATTATTACGTCCGATGTTTCATTTTTTGGGCATCTTTAACAAATCGAAATAAAACAACACCAATATGCTAATATTTTATTTTATGATTATTAGATTTGTTATTTGTGAGCATTTTTATTTCTAATAACGTGCATAAATTGGAAAAAGACCTATGGTAAATATATTTATTTTGATATATTTTGTTTGGAATGTTGGATGTGCTGTTTATTTCAAACCTAAGTCGCTAAGAACAAGCTAATTATTCAAATATCACATACGAGAGAGCAGAGATAAAATATTATTTTTTTAGGACTTTAAATATACCCACACATTCTGAATAATCGGCATAAATAATCGGAGATTCAAACACCGATCATCGGAATCACCGGTTATGCGATAATCGGCCGATGATCGGATTAATAATCGGCATCGGCCCAGCCCTAATTATTATTATTATTATTATTATTATTATTATTATTATTATTATTATTATTATTATTATTATTATTAGCACCGCGTCTTACTACCCATTCGGGTTATACGCACATACGCTAGTGTGTAATGGTAGGGTGATTGTGAGATGAAATGGAGGACCTACAGTTTAACGTGGAATTCGAACCACAGTGGAGGCCTGGCATTCCTCACATTCACAAGTTGTGATTAATACACATCTTGTCAGAGGTGAAGGAAGGGTTTGGCAATCAGATATATCTGTGCCAGGACCTAGGATTGAACCCCGGACCCTCAGCACAGAGGTCTGACACCTTACCCCTAGACCGCCAGGTCACCCGATAGGGCTTATTAAAATACGTTGAAATATTATCTAAAAAATTCACCACCTCTCACTAACTAACCATTTAGATTGTACAGGCCTGCATATATTAATAAACAATAATTAATTAGGAATAAAATATATTTTATAGTTATTGATTTTTCTGTACCTACATTCGCTTATTACTAGACAATTAACTATTGAATTGATTTGGATGAAGTTTAATCATATTATATAGAACCAGTAAACCCTTGCGAAACTTTCGCACAATCAGACTTCCCAATCCCCCTATCCCCCAAAAAATAAATAATGATTTAGTATTTTGTTGGGTTGCTGAAATTAAATATCGAAGTGTATACACAAAATAGCAAAAGAGAGTTTATTTTCGGTAATTGATACAAAAATATCGTTAGATTTTTCTTTTAACTTAAATTTTAAACAAACAATGTGTTTTAACGTAAGCTGAGTATGCTATGTCAGAAGTCGGTAAAAAAGATCCCATCCACTGATACCTTATTCATCGCTGTAGGCTTACACAAAAATAATGTTAGATTTTTCTTTTAACTTAAATTTTAATCAAACAACTTTTTTAACGTAAACTGAATGTGCAATGACAGAAATTAGTAAAAAAAATCCTATCCATTGATACTTTAATCATCACTGTAGGCTTTGTATTAGTTGAGATAAAGGGATGTTGACAACAGAAATAATATATAGGATTATTCCGGGAAGGTTTTAGCTTATTTATCAACTAAATATGTTTTAAGAGACAGAGCAGTGAAGTTAAAATCAATAAAATTGATGTTTTGTTTTCAATATTCAATTTTACACAACGTGTATAATGATTACTATCTATTAATACAATGTACTATTGAATGAAGCGTGTTTTTCTGTCTAACTTGATCAAGGGAAATATAAACTTTAATTTCAATGTAAAATTATCGGGAATATTTTCAATGCAGAGAGAAATTATATTTTAGTTAAGTTGGCTCTTTCGTATTCCCATTAGTAGATAAATCGTGTTTCTTTGACAAATAAAAACCACAAAGGTAACGTTCTACCATTTTATTTGATTTTATCTTACATTTAGGCTGCATGAATAATTAATTATATGTTCAGACAAACATATTATTTATTTAATTAAAAGGCAGCTGAAACTCAAGAATAGCAAAAGGAGATAGTAATACAAATAAAATAAAATGTTTGTTGGTACGTAAACGCTCTAACTTCAAGACCAAGAAATACTACTACCTCATTACTTCAAGAAACCTAAAGGTCTTACACTTCTTGATCATTGGTGCGGTTAACTATAAAACCAAGAAATATAGAGCTATAAAACTTTATAGAAGTATTTTAGGAAATCTGTGACTGTGGACATAGGCTTACATACTAAAGGAAACTTTTTGGTTTACAACTTAAAGCCTCTTTTTTTTTTTTTTTTTTTTTTTTACATGTTGAGAGATTGAAGGCCTAAGCCTCATAGATGCCTCTAAAACAAATAAACCTGGAAATGTTCTCCGGGAAACCTCATGATGTGCTTCTCGGGTTTATATTTTTAATCAATAGCACAAATGTTCTGCTTTTTACTTTTACATTCATTGTGAGCTTGACACTTTAGATTACAATAATGCATATTTGGATGCTTCCAGAACCGAGAAACGTGAAAATCAGAAACGTTACATTGGCCTACGGCTAAATTTTTTTTTTTTTTTTTTTTTACATATTTGTACATATTAGTACATCTTAAGCCACGTAATCTTCTTAAACTAAGGAGCATAAAAATTGCAAACTTGGTTTAATTACTTAGGAATATTATCATAAGTGTAACTTGGGCATTTATTTTGACTTTTATATCTACTGCGAACCAGATGTCTGTGACTGTGTGACAGTTGGTCCGAATAACTACCAAAATACAAAAAAAAAAACTATAAAGATGGAAATTTACATACGTAATAAAGGAAAATTGATGTGGAACATATCTTTTTTTTTTTTACATTTTATATTACGAGCCTTGAGTTTTAAATAATTTTAATGCCAGTTTATAGTAATATACATGTATCCAATGTTCTGTTGAGTAGGCTACTGAAGTGATTTGTTTTCTGTCGAAATAAACCATCAAGGAGAAATTTTAACCCCCAACAAAAATAAGTTTAAAAGGTAACTAACTTCACCCGGGTACTTGTAACTAGTAAGCCAAGTCTAGTAATGATTATAGTAATTGAATGTCATGTGTATAACTTCATTCTCGCTCTATCAGCATCGTACACTAATATACAATCAAATTATGTGGAAGGTTAGTTTTAAATAAGTACACCACAACTCACCTGTAGAGAATGCAGTAAAATCAAAATATGGAAACCACTCCTAGGGTAGATAAAAGGTGTATTTATTATTATTTTTTATTATTATTTAGCACCGCGTCTTACTACCCGTTCGGGTTATACGCTTAATTACTAATTACGCTAATGGATTAGGAATTGGGAAGGTTGAATAGAGGAAGTGAACCCGCATTGGCGTGGAGAGAGAGTGGAAAACCATTTAGGAAAAACCACCCCCAGTTCACCCGACCGAGATTCGAACCTCGATATCCCCGTCCTCGGCAGTCGGGCTCAACACGACTAGCGCGCTAGCTAACTACAAGGTGTACACCGGGAACTCAAACGGGAGGCTGCGCTCCTTGATCTAGATTTGAGTCCTTGGACACAGAAGAGTACTAGTTACAGTTCTCAGTGATAACAGCACTTCATAGTGAAGTAACTCACGTCCAAGTTGTTCTTTGTTAAGAGGTAAGGTACAAACACAATAGTTTAGGTGTCAGCAATGCCCCCCCTCTACTTTTACCCCTTGTGACGCCCTTGGAAATGGGCGAAGCGTACTAGGAATAAGAAACCAGGGGTCACAAGAGAAAACAGTGTTTATTTATTTACTATTTGTACAGATCAAAATTGAAAAAGGCAGTGCAGTACTATATACAAGTGAACTTGTCCATTTATACATTTATCCTACACACGGGTGGAGAACCCATAATACTAAGTCCAGATAAAATGTTCTCATATACACGGCAGAAGGCCGCTCTTCAAAATATACAATAACCTAGCTTGAGCCATCGAACAAAAGACATAACTATTAACACGTTAAACATGGACAAACAAAGTCTTTTGTTTTGAAAGGTATAATTCCAACCTCGCTCTAACAATGTAACAATGCTCTCGCACAACAATTACCAGAAATGGCCTGAGATTGGTAAACATTAACTAATGTAACGTAATAAATTCCTGGATGAGATTATTGTTCAAACTAATTGTATACAAATTGGCCAACAAAGCCATTCGAAGATATCCGAAGATCATATGGATCAAAGTGGGTTATGCCCCTCATTCCACAAAATTGAAACTAGACACCTTATCATAATATAATTTGACTATTCTCAATATTAAAGTCCGTAAGTTCATAAAAATATTTAGATTCAACTTATGGTAACTATTAATTGTAACAATGTATGAAGTAAATACAGTTTGAAGAATACCTAAACCTAACATGTAAATGTATGATTGGAGCAGGTCCATTAAAAGCGCTATTCAAAACTAACATGTTACAATTATCTAATTTGACAATTCCTATCATCTAAACTTATCCAGTCCGTGCACCCAAAGTTTACTGAATATAGCAAATCGACAAAGTAGATAGCGGCAAGAGCGCACTGACCAAATTTAAATGTCTCAATTACTATCATAACAACTAATTTTAAACAAAGTCGTGGGCACGCCAAGGAAAATTCCCAAAGCCATAATGCAAGCAAATTTTCTAGAAGTTAAATCCAAACAATAATTTTGAAGAACAATCCCCCCCATAATGACTCCCAAACAATAATTTTGAATAATAAACCCCAGAAGAGACTCAAGCAGGCGCCCTCACCTTTTTAAATGCCAGCGGAATAGTCAGTGTGGAATCAAAGCTTACAGGTCATTATATAGCAATCACAATTACCCATAATTCTCTCAGAGATGGTGAAGACGGCAGGACAAGAAAACAAAAGAAAGGAGGTGAGCAGCGCTCAGGGTGGGGAAAAAGGGTAACACTGGGAACTATAGAGTGCGCTGATAAAGTTCTATTTGATGAATCTGAAACCACTTAAGTCAATATAGTGTTCATGTTCATTGTGGGCGTGCCAATATTCACAAGTGGGACGTGGACTCCGGCCTCGCTTTAGTCTACGTTGAGGTATTTTCGGGAGAGTGTGTCGTGACGTAGGTGATCGAGCCGGTCGCGTTCAGTCAGCAGGGAGGTGAGTAAGGCCCATTTTACTGAGGGTTATATCTTTGTGGTTCTTCTCGCTTGTAACATCGTTACACCCTTACCACCTTTCAATGAACAAACCTTTTCAAACATATAACTTGTCGACGGTATTTGAAGGTTGTTTATAGCTATACAATTTTCAGACAATCGCTTGAACAAAAAAGGACCATTTGATTCTAATTTTTCTTTTTAATTTGCACTCTGGTCTGAGGAGGCCCGTTTGTGGGTTAGTTTTTGGGGAGGGGTGGGGCCGCTACCTGAACTTAACTTTGTGAAAGGCACTTTATTGTAACTAGAAGGCAATTTTTGTCTTCTCTTTAATAAAACCATCTTTAATGTGAACTGTTTTTCAAAATGTTTGCTTGATAGCGATTTCACTTGAGACTCCAAATAGGGATCCCCGTGTTGAAGGATTCAAGACATACCAATCAGCGCAGCCATTTTAACCTGGAGGCTGTGGGTCTGGTGTATACTTTGTTTGTGGACTAGGGCAACCAGCCATTAAAATAAAGGTGTTTTACTTTATTTGAATATAAACCTTTGTAGAGCCTTACAAATGTTTCCAATCACCTGTCATAAGGTGATTTAGATAAACTAGCAAATACAGGAACAGTTTTTTTAGAGCGAGCTGTATGAATCTAAACATAAACATATCTGTTACTCTAAAAGTGAAACAACTTGATGATCTCTGACTATCCCAGTTGTAGTCGCCAACCTATCCAATTCAGAGTCCAAATAACGTTACAATTTTATGAGAAGCCCTAAGTCCCTTGCGTCATTTGGTATCTCTCAGTTATTATAAAAGCAACTGCTTCACAAACTACTAGTAGAGAGAAGAGGGTCTCCTCAAATGCGCCGCAATGTCTAGTTAACGTCGGGTAACATAATTTCCTCAACCCTAGTCACGTTTCAGTTAACATGACTTTGATGCGAACTTTCAAAGACTACCATAGTTGCAGTAAAACCCCGCTAGAGGTAATCCCGGTTGGTTGCCTGGAGCTGTGGAGTAATACGAACACAATTTTTGGAAAATGTGGGAGTAAACAAACTAGTTTAAATACAGTAGAACCTTTTTAATTCGAAGTCCAAGGGTTTTATATATATATATATATATATAAATAGAAATATCCAAAATTTGAATTAACCAATGGGTATCTAAACTGTTTATACACAATAAATAAGAAACCACAAAATGAAAAATTCTAAAAATTAGTTCACCGTAAAAAAATTGAGACTTTATCCGTTTTTGCGCCTAAATTAAGTGTTGGGCTGTATTCTATATTCTTTTGCGATATCACACTTCTTTTTAACTCCCTTTTCCACTTTTTTAATCACTTCAACCTTCTTGGCTAAGGTTGAACCTGTGTAGGTTTCACGCTTGGACATCGTAAAAACACCGTGATTTACACTTGTCAGATGATATTGACCTACTGTCACTGAGAGACAAAGGTACCAGATTAGGACAAGCAACATAAACCTTACCCCCTCCATGCTGGGCGTCACGTGATGGCATTGTCACACAGAAGCGATTAAAGAAAAGCCAAAACATCCCCTATTCTGGATAAACCGCTTGCAGATGGTGCAAAATTCCCCGCTTTCTCTTTTACAATAACTCTTAACTGTATTTGACATTCCTAAAAATTAACAATATACTATATAAACTTCGAATTACTCAAATATTTCCTTCTAAAATTCTAATTAAATGTTATTTTTTACCACTTATTTAAATAAGAATTTCGGGGGATAAGGGTGGGTTCGAATTATCCAATTATTCGAATTAGACAACTTCGAATTATCCAGATACTACTGTATAAATATTCTGTATTTATAAAAAAAAAACTCGAAATTAAAAGATAATAATTGATAATATCCATTAAAAAAAACTAGTTAAAATATATTATATTCCTCAAGGTGGCGTGGTGCGCATGAACTATCGACACATCACGTATTTAGATATTACTTTGTTCTCGCGACAGAATATGGTGGGCCTAAATGTTCTAGATTTTGATAATCCAATTAATCAATTAATATAAATTGGTATAATATAACATATACAAATGAAAGGCCTATCAAATTATATACTGATAATCTACATTTGCCTTTTGGAAATCACAGATAAAAGCTACTTAAAACTTTTGGTTATTTATTCCTACGCTCTTTTCTTCGCTGCCATAGTCCCAACATCAATTTTTTATTTTTTAGATCGTATGAAGAGCGTGATAGGTAAGATTTTTCATATTGTGTTTAAAGCCTCTTGTGAATGTCAGGCCCTTTTATGCCTTTCCTATGGAACTATTTAAAAAATGTGACCCACCTCGGTAGTCGAATGGTCTGAGGTATTGTTATTATTATTATTATTATTATTATTATTATTATTATTATTATTATTATCATTATTATAATCATCATCATCACCGTGTCTTACTACCCGTTCGGGCTATACGCACTTACGCTAATGTGTAATGGTAGGCTGATTGTGAAATGAAATGGAGGAACTACAGTTTAACGTGGGATCCGAACCACGGTGGGGGCCTGACATTCCTCACATTCACAATTGTGATTAATACACGTCTTGTCAGGGGTGAAGGAAGGGGTCGGCAATCAGATAAATCTGTGCCAGGCCTGGGGATTGAATCCCGGACCCCCAGCACAGAAGTCTGACACCTTACCTCTAGACCACCATGTCACCAAATCTGAGGTATCACCCTCGCAATAGACTAGACTGCCAATGACTGGGTGATCAGGGTTCCAATTCCGGTTGGGTCTACAGAAGGTAGTTTTTCATAAACGGTTTCTAACTCTCTGCGCAAATGCGTTTACACTTTGACCCTACCCTCAAATTCAACTTTTCTTATCCTTAACACCCTAGCATAATTAGTACATCTGTGTATAACCCAAACGGGTACTAAGACGTGGTGCAAAAATTAAAAATTAAATATTAATGAGTGTTTCCATTAAAATAGAAATAAATCAGACGCCATCCCATTTCTTAGAAACAGGGTTGATATAGCAACTAAATAATTATTGCAACAAACTAAACGTACAAACCACATTCGCAAATTTGTCTACTATACAGTAATAATTATTGATAGTAAAGTTATATCTTCTTGTTTATTATTTTTATTCCATTCTCCTTATTTTATATACATTTTAGTTTTCCTTCTGTGACGACGACATGTTTCGATGATTTTTCACCATCTTCAATTCTGAGTAAAACCATCATTTCAAATTATTTTATGAAAATATGGGATAAAATTATGAATTTAAAAAATTAAACATTAGAAATGGAAGTAGTTAAGATAAATTATAATGTGATGTACGAAATATTAATTAAATATATATTAATATTTCGTATATCACATTATAAATTCTCTTAACCATTTCCGTTTCTAATGTTTGTTTTTTTAATTCATAATTTTATTATATTTTTTATACAATAATTTGAAATAACATTGGTTTTCCTCAGAATTGAAGATGGTGAAAAATCCCCGAAACATGTCGTCATCATAGAAGGGAATAAAAATAATAAACAAGAAGATTATTACTACTCCTTACCAAATAAATATGAACATTATTAGATATACAATAATACCTAAATTCCAGGTCAAATCTGGACAAGCCTTGATAGTTTTAGTGTATCAAAGATTTAAACTGTTAAACAACCTTACTTTTTGTTCCAAATACGAGCTTTATTTAATTACATAATTATATGTATGAATATGTTTTTACACGTTCACTCAAAAGGCTAGGAAAACATTATATTAATCTAATAATTTTGTAGCCAGTTTCTGTTTTGCTTTCAGCCTATTTTAAGTACACCAAACTTGATATCACGTGGTACTCTTGCTAAATGCAGCCCTCTCCCGTAATACAGTATTCTCTTCTGGTAAGCCGCGGGCAAAAGCTATCGATCCATCACCCCCTTAAAGCCGAGTTATCTTTCAGTACAGTCTGGTCAACTATCACACCCAAGAAAACAAAACAGCAATTTGAATAATAAGGAAAACGAATAAAGATTGTGATTCCTAATCCCATTTTTCCAAAGGCTATATTTTAAATATAAGTAAATCCCTGAGGGGTATGCTAACAGTTAGACTAAGTACAGTCAGATTCATATAGAAATAAAACAATATCGGGCCGTTAAAAAAGTTGCTAAAACGACTTTTTCGTATTTATTAGCCAACTAATTTGATATTAAGATGTCATTTTTTATAGATAGAATCATTGACAGTAAAATAATATTCAAATAATGATATGATAATATATTTTAAAGGGCGAACGTTAAAAAAAAAAGTAAATTTATATTTTTCAAAAATGTTCCTTCCTACTAGAGTCCTACAATAGAAACCCTCACCTATTATTTTTAATATCATATAACTTGAAAAATAAGTGTCCATAACGTAAGCAAGTCCAAGAAAACCTTACACACAGCTTTCCATAAGTCAAGGAAGAAATGATATATCTCCATACAACCAACTTAATAACAATATAAAATAAATGGTACGGCGCACCGCACAGACTTTCTCTCTCTTTCTATAAACTCGTAAGATTTCTGAACGGAATAATGTACATTGTATCATCACCACTCCACATAAGAACACGCATAAAATAATATATAATGATATAGAATCAATGAGAAAAGAGGCGCATCTTTGTCCACCTAAGAACATTTCAAACAGTTTAATGTCTTCCACAAGGGTCAACACTTCGTATTAAAATTTCGATTTCTGGTTAAAATTTTAACATTTTAAAAGGTGTTGCAGATCTTCAAGTCATCGCATTGATATTTAATTATTCATTTATACATTTTGACCAATAAAAAATGTAAATATTGACTATTGAGTCTAAAATGGAGATAGATCATTGCTATGCAAACATTTCTCCTAAGAGATTTAAGGAAAAATAACATACTTTTTTAGATACTTACTTATATTTAATTACTCTATGGCATTGGAGTATTATTGCGTTAAGACTTAAGTAGTATATGTTTACAACTAAAGCTCACAAAATTGTATTAATATATTTGCAAATATCTCAGAAACTGCTGTTTTTATAAAAATATATGTCAAATAAAAGTTTTTTATTTCTAATAGTCCTACAATTTTGCAATGGTAAGTTGTTTAGTTTCTCCAATAGTTGTGGAGATACGGAAATTAACGCTTCTGTAATGTACCCTAAAAATCATTTTCATAGGAAAATGAAAATAGCCAGTTTATTTATAATCTTAATCAACGCCTAGATACGAATTTTAATCAAAATCATTTAAGCAGATTTTGAGAAAACCAAATTTTTCTCTTTTCGTCCTTCAGTAAACTACCCTTAATTTTAAGTTTTTATAGACACACAGACAGATGGCATTGCAAAGACTATTTTTTAGGGTTCGGGGGGTCATGAGACGTCGACATCCATCAACATTTCAGGTTAGTTTTTTTTTTACGGTCGCAATACTTAAACTTTAATGTCCAAAAAGTTAAAAAAATTCATATAATTGCGTATATATTGAAAGTTATTGATTTTATAAAAATATGTTTCGGATAAAATATCTGTATTATAAATATATATACATATTTGTAATGCTAAGTAATTTCATATCTCAAATAGTTTCGGAGCTATTTAAAAAAATGTTAATTTACGCATCAGACCGGAGCCCTTAAAGCCATTTTGCCGAAATATTGAGGGTAGCCATTTTGTTTGGAATATTTATTAATGTTTATAAATGAAATTTAATCAAAATCGTTGGAGCCGATTTTGAGAAAATCGACTTTTTCTCTTTTTGCCATTCAGTAAACTACCCTTAATTTTAAGTTTTAATAGACACACAGACAGACGGCATTGCAAAGACTATTTTTAAGGGTTCGGGGGGTCATGAGACGTCGACATCCATCAACATTTCAGGTTAGTTTTTCTTACGGTCGCAATACTTAAGCTTTAATGCCCAAAAAGTTAAAAATATATATATAATTGCGTATATATTGAAAGTTATTGATTTTATAAAAATATGTTTCGAATAAAATATTTGTATTATAAATATATATACATATTTGTAATGCTAAGTAATTTCATATCTCAAATAGTTTCGGAGCTATTATAAAAAATGTTAATTTACGCATCAGACCGGAGCCCTTGAAACGATTTTGCCGAAATATTGAGAGTAGCCATTTTGTTTGGAATATTTATTTATGTTCATAAATGAAATTTAATCAAAATCGTTAGAGCCGATTTTGAGAAAATCGACTTTTTCTCTTTTTGCCCTTCAGTAAACTACCCTTAATTTTAAGTTTTAATAGACACACAGACAGACGGCATTGCAAAGACTATTTTTAAGGGTTCGGGGGGTCATGAGACGTCGACATCCATCAACATTTCAGGTTAGTTTTTCTTACGGTCGCAATACTTAAGCTTTAATGCCCAAAAAGTTAAAAATATATATATAATTGCGTATATATTGAAAGTTATTGATTTTATAAAAATATGTTTCGAATAAAATATTTGTATTATAAATATATATACATATTTGTAATGCTAAGTAATTTCATATCTCAAATAGTTTCGGAGCTATTATAAAAAATGTTAATTTACGCATCAGACCGGAGCCCTTAAAACGATTTTGCCGAAATATTGAGAGTAGCCATTTTGTTTGGAATATTTATTTATGTTCATAAATGAAATTTAATCAAAATCGTTAGAGCCGATTTTGAGAAAATCGACTTTTTCTCTTTTTGCCCTTCAGTAAACTACCCTTAATTTTAGGGGTAGATATCCAATTCCAAAAACCCCTCGGGGCAACCCTATGAAAACCCTAGATATCAAGTTTCAGCTCAATCGGTAAAATAGTTTAGGCTCTAGTTGGAGGTACAGACAGACAGACAGACAGACAGACAGACAGACAGACAGACAGACAGACAGACAGACAGACAGACAGACGGAAATTCAAAAACCACTTTTTCGGATTCAGGAAGTATTGAAACGTCAAAATTCATCAAAATCTCGAGTTCGATTTTTTTGACGATCACAATACTTTCTCTACCTGTAAGATAGAGAGAAAGTAAAAGTACAAAACAAATCATTTAAAGCATTAAGTGGCGTTTAGAAGATTCACTCGTTAAGTTAAATCAAGCCATTATTTCACTTCACTATATTCATATATAGACTATAATATATATATTTCGTCAAATATTATATTTGATTACAAGCTTCAAGTGCTTAGCGTTGATTGGGTGAAATAGGAGGTATTGTGAAATTACTTTGGATTTAGGGTTTAAAACTCTGTTTGGTGATAAATGCAGACATAAAATGAAAAGCTACTTCAATAAACAGCACATCCTGACTGTGAAAAGTTATTGAATACCTTTTTAATAGCATAAACTGGTGCTCACGCATTTCAAGACTTCAGGCTCGTAATATATGTGCAAGTTAAAAAATATCTTGTATTTCATACCAAAAGTTTTACTTTAATACGTATGCTAAGGTTCAGATTTCTAGCTTAAATAGTTTTGTTGCTGGCGGCATAGATAAAAGTGTACCCACATTGATGTGGAGGCAGAGTGTAAACCTCTTTAGGAAAAACCTCCTTCAGTACACCCGACTGAGATTCAAACCTCAATCTCCCCGTCATCACCAGTCTAGTCCACAGCGAGGGTAGTGACTTAGACCATGTGGCCACTGAAGTGGTTCACATCATCTTGTTAATCACAATAAACCCTCTTTATTTAGAAATTTTAAGCCAAATCGTTCAAATTTATTGCAAAAATTTTAATTTTTTTTAAATAATTTATTTGTAAACGACAAAAAAAAATTATTCTTAATTTGTAAGAATAAACATTCATTCTTGGTTATCAAGAAAAACTATTCCCTGATACGCATTTTTAGCTCAATCTTTAAGGTCAATCTAGATTTTTTTAATAATTTATCATGAATAAACTACCCTTAAAATTAATTTATTTTATAAAAAAAACATACATTTTTATTTATTATGTAGAATAGTCCCCCAATACGAGCTTTGAACAAAATCGTTAGAGCCAATTTCAAAAGAATTCAATTTCACAAAAATAAGTCATCAGTAAACTACTATAGAATTTAATTTGTATAAACAAATATATAAATAACTATAGTGTAAAAAATTTAACAGATACCTATTTTGAAGCAAATTACCAACACTTTTTTTTAACTTTCAAATTAAAAATAGTCGTCAGTAAGCTACCCTTAAATTTTCCCTCAAAAAACAAGTATATAGTTTTATTTGTATTGTCAAATACTCCCCAGATATACATTTTAAACAAAACAGTAATATATATTTTCAAAATATTTTGAATTTTTCAAAGTTACACTCATCGGTAAACTATCTTTTAACGAATTTTCCCTCAAAAACCAAGTACACAGTATTATTAGGGAGATCTACCTAGATATATATTATAAACCAATTCGTTAGAGACATTTTCAAAAACTTTGGAATTAAAAAAAATTACTTATCAATAATTTGAGGGCTAAGGTAAAAATAAAAAAAAGACCCGCAGTATTTTCCTATAACATCCAGATACCAAGTTTAGCAAAATCTATCAAACAATTTCAGATCTGTGGCCATACTGTAGACATACTGAAAGATATACATACAGACATACAGTGAGACAGACAGCTATTGAAAATTCCACTTTTTGTTTTTTGTTCAGGCACACATAAAACGTAAGGATTCATCATCATTATCTTGAGGTTTCACAATTATAATACTTTATTTTTATATGAAAAAGTAAAAATAGGCCTGAGGTACACGTTCTGAGCTCTGAGTAGATAAACCTTTGTCAAGTTTGAAATTTGTATTTTGATAGGTTTATGAGCTATCCGAGTTGATGTTGAAACAGTCAACGCGGAAGGCTCGCAAAAAAAAAATATATAATATATATACATGTAAAATTACAACACATGATCTAGGTGCATAACCCTGTCATATAAACATTTTATCTACTAATTTGAATACGAAACAGCCAATGATTCTATAAACTATATTTCAAGTCTCCATTTAAAATTGTTAATCATTAAAATTGTGGTTTATTTTGAATAAATCATATTAAAGTAAATATATGTTTAGCTGCCTATTGTATTGTTATCGGATAGCATGTCACTTTATTTTGTTCAATTAATTAAACCAACTTATTTAGTAATTAATATCAAACCTTATCATTGCATGTATTAATAATTTTACTCTCTAATGCGGCGCAAGTATTTGCATTACAATTTTAAAACTTACCCAATTCGGTGGTCACATGATCTAAGACGCCACTATTGCAGTAGATTATTCTGCCAATTACGGGGAGATTGATGAATCTCAGTCGAGTGTATTAAAGTTTTTCCTAAATTATTTTCCACACTCTCTCTCCACGCAAATGCGGATACTCTTTCTCTTAAAATAACTTTCCTGATTCCTAAAACCATTAACGTAACTATTACATAAGCCTTTAATCAGAATGGGTAGTAAGACGCGGTGTAGAAAAAACCTTAAACTTTAATCACACACACATCATTTACATTATAGCCAGCATGTTTTATTACATATATATTTGTCTAAAATATACATAATTATATTTGAAATCATAAAAATAATATTTATAGTTTTTGAAACATATAGGAAAATAAAAAAAATTCTCGTTAAAATGTGAATTGACATCTGGAGACAGTTACGAGAAGATTTCATAATGAGATAAAAAAAAAACTTTTTGATGGTCTGGATTTTGTTGCGTTCCTTAACGATTCCACGTGCTGGTGATTTTTCCTGGAATTGAGCGTTGAATATATTTATATCCGGTGCTAACAACACTTCCTTTTACAGCAGAGAGATGAGATTTGACCTCAATTGGATACCACATACAATATTTCAGGAGAAGTGCTAACGAGCTTCCTTTTAACATCAAACTAGGTTTAAAACATGTTTTGCTGTGCTAAATTTAACTGTTTGGACAAATTTTCGTAGGAAGGTACTTTTAAATAAATTAATAAAAAAATATAAATTTGTGACCAACATTGATAATATTTTTATATTTCATTAGTGTTATTTTATAGGTAGCTATAATCAGAAGTGACACCAACAAATAATATGACTTGGCGTATGTGATAGTAGATCTAGTAACTCTTACGGCTACCAGCTGCCAGCTGCTATATAAAAAAATTGTCTGAAAAATTATTTACATTTTTAATTATTAAAACAAATTTCAATAACTTCAACCCGCCTCGGTGGCGTAGTTGGCTAATGTGCTAGTTTCGTGTAGAGCTAGCCTGTCGAAGAGGGACAGATCGAGGTTCGAATCTAGGTCGGGTGAACTGGGGGATCTTTTTTCATAAATGATATTCCACTCTCCCTCCGCGCCAATGAGGGCTCACTTCCTCCGAATTCAACCTTCCCATTTACTAATCCATTAGCGTAATTAGTACTTAAGCATATAACCCGAACGGGTAGTAAGACGCGATGCTAAATAAAAAAATCTTCAATATGGCGTTTAAAGCAACAGTAGAGCTTGTGGGATTTGTAATATATTTCTATAGAGGTTTAACTAAGCATGATATTTACTATACTATGCTTTTATTTATATTTTGATGGGGTTCAAATTTTACTCAACTTATTTAAAGGAATATTTCACTTTAAATATATTAAATAAATACATATTTGTGGTACTAAATGTAAACTTCTTCTACCCTGAAAGGTAGTAAGCATTCTTACACTATCTGACTACACTATGACCTTATCTTATAAGCTGCGCCGGTGACCTGGTGGTCTAGGGGTAAGGTGTTGGACTTCCGTGCTAGGGGTCCGGGGTTCAATCCTCGGTCCCGGCACAGATTTATCTGATTGCCAAACCCTTCCTTCACCTCTGACAAGATGTGTATTAATCACAACTTGTGAATGTGAGGAATGCCAGGCCTCCACCGTGGTTCGGATTCCACGTTAAACTGTAGGTCCTCCATTTCATCTCACAATCACCCTACCATTGCACATTAGCGTAAGTACGTATAACCCGAACGGGTAGTAAGACGCGGTGCTAATAATAATAATAATAATAAAAGCTGCGCCAAAGTTGAACCAGGGTAAACTTCACACACCAATGCTCTCTTAGGCTCAATTTCCATCTCCACGTTGTCATTTTTTACTTAATTGTTTAATCAACACGTCTTACTACTTGTTCGTTTTGTACACATTTTATGATTACTATTCTAATGAGATAGGGATGACAAAGGAAGCATTTAAGAGGTAGTCTACATGCATTTGTTTGGAAGGAGAGTGGGAAACCATTTAGGGAAAACCACCCTCAGTACACTCGACTGGAATTCAAAAATTTCGGGGGGGGGGGGGGGGGGCACACTCCTCAATTGCCGGAGGCTAGAAAAAATTATAAATTATAAACAGTTCTAGAAGTTATCTGAAGTGTTTTATTTATGGCAACATAGCCCCCTAACTGCCGGAAACTAGGACAAATTTAAATACTAGACACCTCTAGAAGCTCTCTAGTGTTTTTTATGGCCACATAGCTCCCTAGCTGCTGGAGGCTAAGAAAAATCTGTATATTTAAACACCTTTAGAAGTTATATAAAGTGTATTTTATAATAACATAACCCCCTAACTGTTGAAGGCAAGGAAAAATTATAAATATTAAACACCTCTAGAAGCTATCTGAAGTGTTTTACATAGCAACATAACACCATAACTGCCGAAGGCTAGAAAAAATTCTAAATACTAAACACCTCTAAAAGCTCTCTGAATTGCTCCAAAGCCCCCTAATTTGTACTTGTGCCTTAGTTTTGATATTGTTTGAACCATAAATAAGGTCATATATATTTTGTTAATTAAATTTCGGGGGGGGGGGGAGGAGGTTGAACTCTCAAATCCCCCCACCGACTACGACCTTGTTTAGATCATTCTACCACTGAAGCGGGTTTTCCCGTTATTTGAATTTGACGTTAGACTATACGCACACATATATTACGCGAATGAATAGAGATGAGTAGGTAGAAAGATAAATAAAAATTAATGTACCCACATTTTTGTGAAAAACCACCCTCACTAAACCGACCGGGATTCAAACCTCAATCCTCCCGCCATCGTAAATAATCCATCCTAACATGAGAGTGGCGTATTAGACCATTCGACCACATACGATTAAGTATTACAGTTATATATTAAAGATATTATTATTCACATACGGAAAATTACTTATAATCTCTCCCTCTCTCTTTATATATATATAAATTAATTAATTAATAATTAGTTAATATTGATAAAGCTCGCATTGATTGTCACTTGGGCTGAACGTCAAGCTTGTCTAGTCTGTTTTTCTGGCGACGAGAAGATCCGTGTTCGAATCCAAGCCGGATGTGCTAAGGATATGTTTTACTAAATTATTTCCCACCATCTCTCTCCACGCAGATTCTTCTACATTTCCTCTAAACCATACTACTCTCTTCCCTATAGCGTTTACATAATTAAATACTGATAGCTCGGATGGGTAGTTATGACGAGGTACAAATTCCTTGTGAAATGAATAATTTCCTCCAATTCCATCCGTTTTATTATTAGCTAACTGGATTAATAATTAATATTGAACCTTGATTAATTCTGTAAATGTTGTGGCAACCAAGTTTTTCTGGATCTAATTGGGACTGAGATATAAAACGAACCTGTTTTCATACCATCCGAAAGTGACTGTTCTCTCTCTAGTTTTTTCAACGATTCGCTCAAGTTGGCAAAGCATCAAAACAAACATAAAATGTAATGTTTCGAGGGAGGAGGGAAGATCTGCTATAAGATCAAGGGTTGGTGGGGGGGCAGGAGAGGAAAAGGGGGGGGGACACGAAACTTGTGAATCAGCACGAAGCGTGTAGACGACGATTATAGAAATAGTTTCTCATACAGTTCTAAATTGTTTCACGAGAGAGTAAAACAATTTCTAGCTAGATGTTCACTCAGTACAGATATGAGTGTATATTTCGCAAACTGTGTGGGATATTCAGCGTGATAATATATTCTAAAATTCAGACATTATTTAAACTATTTTGAGACACGTATCTACAGTCAATTTGAATTATTTGTTGGCTCAACACTAAAGAACCCAACTGGCGTTCTCAACTCTCAACCTGAATGTCGGTATTTAGTTCGAGTCTCGTTCGGACGCAGTTAAGGGTATTTTTCTTAAACTTTTTTTTTTTTACAAACAGTCTCTAAGCAAATACTGGTGTACTTCTGTTTTGTCTTTCTTTAGAATTTGAGTTTTAATTCCTTAATCATGTGTTATTAAATTACGGATAGAGAGAAATGAAACTTAAAGTAAAAAATTAAATTGGTTTAACGATAACTAAATGTATGTAATGTTGTGACGTCATTGCTTGTGAATTGAAATAGTAATAACATACAAATGTATTGATTTACACAATCTCTTTTAGGCCCTTATAAGGACTATGTATGATTTTGACTGCCTTACTTCATTTTATCTATCTATTACTGTTTCCAGCCTGTGGTCTGGGTCAGTTTTTTATTCAAGCCACCCGCCTCGGTGGCGTAGTTGGCTAACGCGCTTGTCGTGTTGAGCTCGACCGCCGAGGACGGGGAGATCGAGGTTCGAATCTCGGTCGGGTGAACTGGGGGTGGTTTTTCCTAAATGGTTTTCCACTCTCCTTCCACGCAAATGCGGGTTCACTTCCTCTAAATTCAACCTTCCAATTTCCTAATTCATTAGTGTAATTAGTACTTAAAGCGTATAACCCGAACGGGTAGTAAGACGCGGTGCTAAATATTATTATTATTATTATTATTATTATTATTCAAGCCATATATTTTCCACTAGCGGCTGTCGTAGCTTCATGTGCCTTATAATATAACTTAAACTAGGACAGGCACAACATCCAGCCTTAGCTAAGGTGTCGGATGTGTTCGACTATAGCTATAACTTTATATTTAAAATAAGTAATCTAATGACAAATATAACTTTAAATTTAGTCTCAATCTTAAGCCAGATACATTTATTGTTATAGTTTTTAAAACAAAGAGCTGGTGTGGTGTGGGGTAGGGTGTTGGACTTCTGTGCTGGGGGTCCGGGGTTCAATCCTCGGTTCCGGCACAGATTTATCTGATTGCCAAAACCTTCCTTCACCTCTGACAAGACGTGTATTAATCACAACTTGTGAATGTGAGGAATGCCAGGCCTCCGCCGTGGTTCGGATTCCACGTAAAACTGTAGGTCCTCCATTTCATCTCACATTCCCCCTACCATTACACATTAGCGTAAGTGCGTATAACCCGAACGGGTAGTAAGACGCGGTGATAATAATAATAATAATAATAATAATAATAATAATAATAAAACAAAGAATTGTTTTGAGTGGGATAAAGTACTCGCCTCGGCCTCATATGTGGCTGGGGTTGATGGATTTTTCTTCTTGAACAATAAAATTCCGTAGCACAACTTTCTTCGGAGGGGAAGTAAAGTCGTAAGATCCTATCATATCGATTGGGGCATGTAAGAACCTTGGAAGATATGGGAAAATATATTTCCCGGAAAAATTGGTAGGAGTTCCCGTGTGATAATTTAATCATTCAGTTCCGAAAGTGCCCGTTAAATATCTCAAATAAATGAAAAAAATGAAAATTGTTTTGAGCACGACTTTGATAGTAGCATTATCTATGGTTTAATATGTTTATATATGCATCGATTTTTTATAAATCTCGTAAAAAATATTATACAAAACAGCAAATAGGCTCAGTAGGCTTTAAATAACAGACTTGTTAAAATAAGTTGGTTTGAAATTTAATTGATTTAAAATCAAGTCAACGAAAAACTTATTTATGTAGATCAATCATTTAAAGAAACCTATTTACTTGAAGGCCCATTAATCGAAGCTCAACTCAACTAAGATGCAATTTATTGATGTATATTTCAAATCATATGTTTTAATACAAAACTTTAGTTTATGTTGCGTTTTTATATTTATAAATAATTACTATAAAGTTAAAGTTTATCTTCCTCTCTCACCGCAAACCTCAACGCCGTTCAACAACCTTTGCACTCGAAAGTAATTTAAATATGGAGGTGAGGTGAGGGTATATCAGAATTCTCAACAACATTCCCGGGGATTCGTAAAAATTGTGATACTGCCAAGTAATATTCATTAAAACCTCACCTGAGTATTTGCCTGATACTCTCGGATTAACCTTGGTAGATTAACTTAGTGGATCTTAATTATGTCACCACTTATGTTATTATGTTAATTATGTTATTACTTGAACATATTTCCATGTAAATAAATTAACAAGATTGTATTATTAATTCCTAAATCTACCGTAAGATTCCATTTATTTATTTCTTCGAAAACACCACACAAAAAAATTAATGTTTTTAATTTTGTTTGGAACAAAAACTTTCAATGCGCTAATTACTTGACTAACTAATTTTCCAAAAATCGAGAATAAACAAACTTAATTTTTCCAAAAGAAGATAATATCTTTCGAAAAGTCAATATGTGAAACATTAATTTTAGCTCAATCGATTAGGATAAGTCGATCATCATTAAATTTACTCTCAAAATTTTAGCTTAACCTCTATGTCGTAACGCTTTCTAGGACTACTGATTGGCCTAATTAGGAGATTCACACAGTCGGTTTATTTTAAAAGTAGCAACTTTTGTTTATTGAACTGTATTATATTTCCGTTGTGTTATTGAGTGATAATATAATATAATTAATAAATTCCTAAAAATGTCCATTAGGTAATTGTTTTATAAAATAATTAATTTGATCAGACAAAATGGTAATAAATGGGATGCCAACTTTTTTTCCATCAAATGATCATGCCACTATCCGTAAAAATATTTATACAAAGTGTTTTTAGCTTTAAGACTTAGAGTTATTTTATATAATCAAACACGTATTTTCATATGACATTCTGATGGAGTGATTGCGTCCTTTTTACTAAATGAAGTGCTTATCTGCAAATGTTTTCACTATTATCACTAACGGTGGCGGTCGCTCGGTTAGTATAACTATTTTGCGGTCTCACAACATGGAGGGTTTTTCACACGCATTTTATATGCATTAATTTATAACTAACATAATATAGTTAAAAACTTAATTTATTACAAGCATTAATTGATACTCAATATTAATAGTTTATGTATACATACTTAAGAATCTATTTTAAGTTTATTACTAAATTTTAACATATAGTTTAATACTGTTCACCTTAACATTAAAAATGTTGGTCTTAAAATGCTCATAACCATCAGTTATTTATTCACACGAAAATGTATAACTACAATAATTTAAATTCATGTATAGCACACACTGATACTTAAATAAGTTTTTTTGCCACCACATCTAATTATGCTAATGGGTTAGGGAGTAGTAAAGTTGAATTAAGAACAAGTATACCCACATTTGCGTGAAGGGAGAATGGAAAACCATTTTGGATCAACCACCCTCATTATATCCGACCGAGATTTGAACCCCGATCTCCATATCACTGGCAGTTCAATCCAACATGAGAGTGACTCCTTAGACCATGCGACCACCAAAGCAGGTTTTCACCTATTACCATCTAATTAGACTCCCTACATCATGCGGGGAAATAGGGCCATGGATATGAAACGAACCCTGACGGGTCACTGTTAAAACATTGGCATGTAAAGTTAAAAGTCTCGGGTTTGATTCTAGTGTCCAGTTTGTTATTTTTCACTGAATTAGAGGATAAAATAGTGTTCTCTATTTATATATTAACATTGTAAAATAGCGTTTAATAATTCTATAAATATTATCCATCTTTATTGTGAAGGATTAGTGTTTTTTTAAATCGTAAGTTACTAATTATTGGTCTATTTAGCACTTCTCAAGCAAATGAGTATTACTAACCAAATAACTTAACCTAAAACAACATCACGGATTTCTAGTATACAGGAAATGAAACCAGCCCAACCAAAACACTAAATTATTTATCTAACACCCGAGAACACGTGGACGATATAATTCTTGTGTTTTCTGGTTCGACAATAATGGGTAGGTTTGGGGCTCGAACCCAAGTCAGGTGTACCAAGATGGTTTCCATCCCATCGTCACCACGAATGTTGGTATATTTTCTCACAGTTCTACCTTTATCATCCTTACTCTATTTGTGTGAATATGCAAATAACCTGGATAGCTAGTAAGACTTTGAAAAAAAAAGGCTTTAAATATATCTTGAGATGGCGCAATTAATGCCTAGAAATGTATTTGGTGTTCATTAGTAGTTGGTCACACCAGATGGGTGACACTTATGTTTGTCTTTGACACCTGACGTTGATTGACAGTTCATCTCAGTGTTTTGACTCATCAGTTAATTGTGTTGTTCACAGACGATGAACGGGTGACTCCTGACGTTGATCGACAGTCCATCTCAGTGTTTTGACTCGTCAGGTCATTGTGTTGTTTGCAGACAATGAACGGGTGACTCCTGACGTTGATCGACAGTCCATCTCAGTGTTTTGACTCGTCAGGTCATTGTGTTGTTTGCAGACAATGAACGGGTGACTCCTGACGTTGATCGACAGTCCATCTCAGTGTTTTGACTCATCAGTTAATTGTGTTGTTCACAGACGATGAACGGGTGACTCCTGACGTTGATCAATAGTCCATCTCAGTGTTTTGACTCGTCAGGTCATTGTGTTGTTCGCAGACGATGGCTCTGGCTGCTGCACTGATGGGAAGTGGGAGTGAGCAAGTGATCAGAAGTACCCCTCTCTCCCTCTCGCCGCAACAACTTGGTTAGTTCACCTCTTGGTAGCCTGGCCCGCTCCAGACTCCAGCCGTCACATGAAGAGTGTCAAGTGATGAGGTAAGAGCATCAAACTGTCGGTCATGCGCGCGCCCGTTCTTCCAGGGTCTGCTGTTAGAGGCGCTTCAATCTGACAGGGATCAACGCCATCGGCGTAAGGTAGGCGACTATTCTGATTTATTTGAATTTGATCCATGAGGAAACTTTAATGTGTTTAACATCAACTTACTCGCTTTGATGTGGTCTTAAGATCTAAGGCGTCACTCTCGCAATACAGTAGACTGTCAATAAATGACAGGGAGACTTGGATTCGAATCCCAGTTTGGTTTATGGGGGTGTTTTTCCCTAAATTGTTTTTAACTCACGCTCTACGCAAATTCTGGTATACTTCCTCTAAATTCAACCTTCCTCATCCTTAACTCGTTGTGATAACTAGTAAATATGCGTATACCTCGAATGGGTAGTAAGACAAGGAGATAAAAAAAAGTCTCTTCACAAAATATAAATATCAGACCATCGTATTTTACTCCTAATTCTGGGAGAATAACTAGATCAGTAACCCGCCTCAGTGGCGTAGTTGGCTAACGCGCCAGTCGTGTTGAGCCAGACCACCGAGGACGGGGAGATCGAGGTTCGAATCTCGGTCGGGTGAACTGGGGGTGGTTTTTCCTAAATGGTTTTCCACTCTCCCTCCACGCAAATGCGGGTTCACTTCCTCTAAATTCAACCTTCCCAATTCCTAATCCATTAGTGTAATTAGTACTTAAGCGTATAACCCAAACGGGTAGTAAGACGTGGTGCTAAAAAAAAAAAAAAAAAAAAAAAAAAAACTAGATCAGTAAAATATTATAAGCATTAGAATATTTGCACAACAGTAGATTAATTAATTTTAGTTTGATCCGCTTCATTAGCAGAAAGATCTAATGCGTCATTCTCGTGTTACACGTACCTGCTGATAACGGGGAGATCGGGGTTTGAATCTCGGTCGGGTCTAATGAGGGTGCGTTTTTCTAACTGGTTTCCTACTCTCCTTCCACACAAATTCGGGTGAGCTACCTCTAAAATGCTTCCTTCCTCTTGCCTATTCTACTAGAGTGATACCCGCCTCGGTGGCGTAGTTGGCTAACGCTCTAGTCGTGTTGAGCTTAACTGCCGAGGACAGGGAGATCGAGGTTCGAATCTCGGTCGGGTGAACTGGGGCTGGTTTTTCCTAACTGGTTTTCCACTCTCCCTCCGCGCAAATGCGGGTTCACTTCCTCTAAATTCAACCTTCCCAATTCCTAATCCATTAGCGTAATTAGTAGTCTACTTAAGCGTATAACTCGAACGGGTAGTAAAACGTGGTGCTAAATAATAATAATAATAATACTAGACTGATGATCATATGTACGTATAGCCTTAACAGGTGGGTGATGATAATAATAAATAAAAATCAGTTTATAGTAAATTATCAAGACCATTCTTATGGTGGTATAATTATAATTAGTACTTAAGCGTATAACCCAAACGGGTAGTAAGACGTGGTGCTAAAAAAAAAAAAAAAAAAAAAAAAAACTAGATCAGTAAAATATTATAAGCATTAGAATATTTGCACAACAGTAGATTAATTAATTTTAGTTTGATCCGCTTCATTAGCAGAAAGATCTAATGCGTCATTCTCGTGTTACACGTACCTGCTGATAACGGGGAGATCGGGGTTTGAATCTCGGTCGGGTCTAATGAGGGTGCGTTTTTCTAACTGGTTTCCTACTCTCCTTCCACACAAATTCGGGTGAGCTACCTCTAAAATGCTTCCTTCCTCTTGCCTATTCTACTAGAGTGATACCCGCCTCGGTGGCGTAGTTGGCTAACGCTCTAGTCGTGTTGAGCTTAACTGCCGAGGACAGGGAGATCGAGGTTCGAATCTCGGTCGGGTGAACTGGGGCTGGTTTTTCCTAACTGGTTTTCCACTCTCCCTCCGCGCAAATGCGGGTTCACTTCCTCTAAATTCAACCTTCCCAATTCCTAATCCATTAGCGTAATTAGTAGTCTACTTAAGCGTATAACTCGAACGGGTAGTAAAACGTGGTGCTAAATAATAATAATAATAATACTAGACTGATGATCATATGTACGTATAGCCTTAACAGGTGGGTGATGATAATAATAAATAAAAATCAGTTTATAGTAAATTATCAAGACCATTCTTATGGTGGAATGTCATTTTTAGAATATTTTAGAGACTTGAACAACTTTTTATATCTTTTCTTGAATTAGGATCGACTTATTATATATAGGTAATATCAGAAACTGCGAAAGTAAACATGTGTTTCGTATTGTTAATAAGTTAATGAGTGTGCAGACTTTTTCATAGAATAAAAATATTGTCTTAATGGCTCCTTTGTATCGTTTTATTTTAATAATGGGTATCAAAATGATTTGGGGAAAATTAATAATAAACATTTATTTTTTTCTACAACAATTCACTGCTCGTTTGGGATATAATTCTATACGTTAGCTATGTTTATGTGGTAAGGAGTGAGGAATGTAGAATTTAGAGGAAACTATACACGTATTTGCGTGGAGAAAGAGTAAAATAATTGTTGATAAACATCATTTCATCCTTCCCGGATTCGAGCCCAGATCTACCAGCTACCCGCAAAACCAGACTAAATTAGCTTGACATTTAGAACGCGTACCCACCGGAGCGAGTAACACAGTTAACAATAATCTGATTATGAGGCCGAGATAATCTCCAGCAGTAATGGTTTTCAGATTCATCCCATATTAATGGTGTACACAAGTACACCCTGTTTACCTTGTAAGATGTCGAGCTTACCTTAACAGATTACACCATAGTCTTATCATATAGACTACACTATATCTCAGTTTTCTTATAAATTGACATTTTCTGACAGCTATAAAAAAATTGCTAGATCTAATTTCACGTATTCATACGTCAAGTCATGTGATCTGCAGCTATCATTATTGATAAATATTATCAATACTAATAAAATAACAGTCATAATATAGTAAAATGGTATCAATGTTGAGCTTAAAAAATATATTTGTTTTTTTCAAAGATGTTACAAAATGTCAACTCTTAAGAAAATTAAGGTCATTCACCCATCAATATTTTACTGCATAATTTTAACAAGATTGTATAATTATAAGTTATAAATAGTGATAATGATTTCCAATCATTACAGTTCATGATTTATAAGGATCTAACTTGCTAGTTTATGAATTTTTATACATTCTAAATAACGTATGGGTTTGAAATTTTGTATAACTAGATTATTATTATTATCATTATTAGCACCGCGTCTTACTACCCGTTCGGGTTATACACACCTACACTAATGTGTAATGGTAGGGTGATTGTGAGATGAAATGGAGGACCTACAGTTTAACGTGGGATCCAAACCACGGTGGAGGCCTGGCATTCCACACATTCACAAGTTGTGATTAATACACGTCTTGTCAGAGGTGAAGGAAGGGTTTGGCAATCAGATAAATCTGTGCCGGGACCGAGGATTGAACCCCGGACCCTCAGCAGAGGTCTGACACCTTACCACTAGACCACTAGGTCACCTAATGTATAACTAGACATCCATACGAACGGTACAGAACGAAATTTTATAATGTTAATAATAGGAGTAATTTAAATACTTCAAATAAATAATACATATTAATATTAATAATAGAAATTTAATGATTGATATTTATTGAAATATTTATAATATTAATCATATTAATATTATATTAATATCTAGTTATACTAAATTTCAGCCCTATACATTAATAGCTTTATCTTAAGAAAATTACGTAAAAAGCATAAAATAGCAAGTTTGACCCCAGCTTATAATTATACACTTATTAAAATTGTTCAATAAAATGTTTATGTTTGAATAACCTTGAGGTATATGCAATAGTGTAATAGGTCAAAAGACTGCTTATGTTTCAAGGTAAACTGATTAGCCTATATCTTATATTTAAAAAGAAAAACATAAAAGGATTTCCCGCAAGGGCAAGTTTTATTCCTCCACACAATGTATTCTCTGAAATGGAGGGCTGTTTCAATCCATCTACTTTTTTTATTTGGTTTGGAAAAATATAATGATATCGTTTTGTTGGTTTACTTTTTCATTATTTTATGTTAACAATTATTGATCTCATAAGAACTCAATAAATTTAAAGAGCCCTCGACTTTCTGCTGCGTCTATGCCAGTCTTTTAATAAATAGCCTGCTTGTTTTTTAAAGTAGGTATTTCAAAAAAGATAGACTGACCTGTATAGACAGTACGAAATGATCATCAGGAACTGAATTTTATTTTGCTATAAGATTCATTCCTCTAACAAATACTTTTCAAAGTTTGATGTGTTTAGTTACGAGATCTTTACGCCTGCCAGGTATTCGATAAACTGAAGATTGTCAGAAAGACCGGCCCTTCATTCCGTTCCTACATTTATTCTTCTTGGTATACTATTACTAGCTTTACAGCAATTATTATTATTATTATTATTATTTATTATTATTATTATTATTATTATTATTATTATTATTATTATTATTATTATGTTAAATACTTTAAATCATTTTTTGTTGTGCACTCTATTTATAATATATTCTACCTTTCTAGTAAATTAGTGAATATATAAATCTTAAATTTATAATTGTTGTCCACTTTGTCCGACAATAATTAAGTTTGGTCATTAAAAACGTCTACCTTCTGTGTTAAGGGTCCCGGGTTCGATTGCCTGACATGCTGTATATTAATCTTTGGTAAATTGTCAGCCTATGAACTGGATGTTGAGAATTTCATAGTACTGTATTCATTTATTTTATAAGTCATGTGCTGATATCAGAAGTGTGTTCAGAAAGTGCACATTAAATATCCTCAGTAAAAAAAAGGACTAAAAAATTTGAAAGGGTTGTAGTGAGTTATATTAGACAAACCAACTCCTACTATTACTTCCATTATCACTATTATAATATCCATCCTCCCTTCAAGAACAATCGTTAATCAGTGACCAAACGGAATGACGGACCGGTCTATCTTAACAATCTTCAGTTTATCGAAAATCTGGCGCGCGTGAAGAGCAAGTAATTAAACATATCAATCTGTGAATAGTATTGGTGTTATAGGAATGAGTCTTATATCAGAATAAAATTCAGTTCATGATGATCATTTCGTACACTTATACTACCCATCTATCTCAATTAGGAAAAAACTTTTACACAGATTGAAAATATGTCTGCACTAAAAATCTCATTATAGTTCTTTAATTAAAAAACATTTTTTTCAAAGAAAACCAATTGGAATATGGGAGTTTTAATAATATCCTCATGTCTTTTATAGTTTTTTAACAAATTATAAAAAAAACTACAGTGATTGTCCAAGTGGTTTACGAAAAACGGTTAGTTATGTTTTAGGATTTTCGAGTATTTTATCGCGGTAAACATGATTCCGCTTGGATTTCCCCTGCAAGAACTTAGGAAATCACCACGAGTCGCGCCACCAGTACTGACGTACATAACCTAAAGCTTTAGTTTTATTTATAGAAAAAAAAGTATGAAACGGTGATAGTAGCTAATTTTCAACAACTTTTTAAGCATATTTGCGGGGCTATGAGACGGTTTGATGAAAAAAGGGCTTTAGATTTAGCCTTCCTCTAGCAAATATAGTAATTTTTTTATAGGCCCACAACAGAAAATGTTAAGATATTTTTGGGATGGCAGCTATCTTTCCTCTTTACCTTGAGATGAAAAATTTCGTAGTTTTCATTCCCTTCTTTCTTATTGTGATGACAAAGTGTGGTTGTAGGTGAAGGGTGAAAGGAAGTAAAAGCATAGACATAATAGAGAAATAGTTCCATAAAACGTCAGAGAACTTTGTATTTTAAGCTATGTTTTCATAAAATTCCACCGATGGGGTTTTTTGGAATTAGATATCTAAACCTAAAACTAAGGGTAGTGGTTTGAAAGGCCAAAAAAAGAAAATATAGATTTTCTCAAAATCCGCTGAACCGATTTTGATTAAACTTTGTATCTACACACTATTTAACATTATAAACAAAATGGCAATTTTTGCTTTTCACATGAAAATAATTTTAAGGTTAATTTACATTAGATAAATTATTAATTTTGATCATATATCCGCCATTATTTGAGATACTGACTAACTTATCATCGTAAAGATGTGATACTATTAAAATTTAAAAATATTTTATTTGAAATAAATTTGTATGAACCAATAGTTTGAACTTAAGCAACATACATATATATATATAATAATATATATTATATATATATATATATATATTATATATAATATATATATATATAATTATATAATATATATATATATATAATATATATATATATAAAGAGCACTTTGAAATTAAAATAAATTGTTATTATCTTTGGTGGACATGAGATCCTCCTCTTTTCTCGATGTTTCTTTAACAGTGTATATTATTTCATGTACATTCTTTGGCAAAGTGTTTCTCTAACAATGTATAATATTTCGTTTCACATTAATGTTACCAGTTTTTAGTAAATATCTTTATAAGTAATAAGATAAACTAAAGAAAAACTATGCGGTGTACCGTACAATTATTTTCTTTTCATGTCGGCGTGCCACTCAAATTCTATTCGTGCGCCACTGGGTGGCACGCGTGCCATTCATTTTCTATACCTGGAAGGCGTAACTCTCGTAATAGATTGGTCTACCGATTACCGGGAGATCGGGGTTCGAATCTCGGTTGGGTGTACTGAAGGTGGTTTTCCACTCTCCATCAACGCAAATTCTAGTATACTCACTCTAAATACAAACCTTCTTTATCCCTACCACATTAGCGTAATTACTAGTTCATGTGCGTATAACCTTAACGGGTAGTTAGACGCTATGACAAATTAAACACAAAGTAGATTGATATTAAATAAATACAACAATTAAGAAAATATTGTGTAAAAGGATAAAAATACTCATTTTTTATGAATACCTTAAAGTTTTAAATGGTGTATGTAACCAAAATTAGGTATTGTTATCTTATTAAAATTGGTCGCATTTTTTGACTCGAGCTGTAGGATTAGTTAGCTTAATATATTTATTTTTTACCTCGAGATTTTAGTGAAAATGTAAAAATTGGGATTAGCCTATTTGTACGTATCTAATAAATCATATGTTTAAAATTAAATTGTAATAGAAGCAGATTTGGATACAATCTCTAATTGTAATTCTAAACTACTACCTATCATTATTAACGTTTGAACGTTTGTAACGACCTAATTAAAATGAAAATCAAACCTATTAAATATAATTGATATTGTTTAGAAAGCAATAGGTAGCCACTTGTGTAATTATAAAAAAAACCTAGTGTAATATTTTAATAGATTCGCTTGGTAAATACAATTTGTTGCAAGGGAGAATATGTGAGTTTAAATGATACGTAATATGATAGATATTATCTGTTGGCAAACCAGTAATGCACGCTTTCGGTTAACAAACTTTTATTCTAAAATCAACATTTTTGGGAAGCTTTAATAATATTTTCATTTATATTTTTATCTTTCTCGTATTAAGAGGAATCTATTGTAATCGTGTCACTTTTTGACCTCGAGTTTTTGATGAATGAATATTTATATACGTTTTATGTGTGTCCAAAATAAAAAATAAAGTCTAGCCACGTCTGTTTGTCTGACTGTCTGACCACAGATATGAGACAATTTGATTGATTGTGTTTAAATTCGATATCGAGATATAATATGGCAATCAATAACTCAGGACATTTTTTATTTTAACCTTAACCCTCAAATTAAGGGTAGTTTATTGAGTGATTTTTTGAATTTCAAGTTTTTCAAAAATGGCATTAACAATTTTGATTAAAATGAATATCTAGTATGTGTTTGACCTTCCAAATAACACTATAACTTATTTTTTGGGTAAAATTTCGCTAAGGGGCATTTTACTTATTGGTAAACTTATAGAATATTCGTAATATTTTGAAAATGTTTTTAATTATATTTTTTTAAATGTATAAGCTGGGAGGGTTTTAAATGCCAAATAAAACTAAAAGAATATATTTTGTTTTGTTTTTTGGAGAAAATTCTTCTAAAGCTAGATTAAAACTGATTTTATTTTAACTTGAATATTTAAAAAAAATGGCTTGAGTGATTTGGTTCGAAATGAGTGTTTGTTAAGGTTTTTAAATTATAAGTAATTATATTATGCACAACAATGCCACTAACAAAAGTAGAAACGATGGCCAAATTACGAATTAAAACACTGGCGTATAAATAATCTCCCCAGAAAAATTACAATAGTTACAGGTAACATAATAGAATATTAAGATTAAGATTAAGATTAAAATATTAAAATAAACAACATATAAAAATACCACGCAAAATCACAGCCGATGTTTATTATATCTTCCTTCACCTCTGATAAGACGTGTATTAATCACAACTTGTGAATGTGAGGAATGCAAGGCCTCCACCGTGGTTCGGATCCCACGTTAAAATGTAGGTCCTCCATTTCATTTCACAATCACACTACCATTAAACATTAGCGTAAGTGCGTATAAACCGAATGGGTAGTAAGACTTGGTGCTAATAATAGTTTAGTATATCTTGCCCAGACTATATAGCGTAAAACTAATAAGGAAAATAATCGATTCTACCCACCAAATGATTCTGAAAATCGGCGCTCGCAAACAAGAAGAAACACCACACGGTTGGGGAACCAAAATCGATTCATTTCTAAAATATTCAATGCGTCCATAACCTTGAAATAAATCTTGTGACAGATTATTGCTGTCAAACAGATAAGTTATTAACATATAGGCCTACTTCATAAAACATCCTTATGTATAATAAATTCATAAATCATAAATTGGGGTTTTAGAAAAAATTCCCCAAAATATTATTATTATTTAGCACCGCGTCTTACTACCCGTTCGGGTTATACGCTTAAGTTCTAATGCCGCTAATGGATTAGGAATTGGGAAGGTTGAATTTAGAGGAAGTGAACCCGCATTTGCGTGGAGGGAGAGTGGAAAAATCTAGGAAAATAAACAGTTCACCCGACCGAGATTCGAATCCTCGATCTCCCCGTCCTCGGCAGTCGAGCTCAACACGACTAGCCCGTTAGCCAACTACGCCACCGAGGCGGGTTCTCCGAAATAATAACGGCCATCTGCCAAGAGAAACTTTGAAAAACTTCTACGATATTTAATTGTTTAATAAATTAAATTAATTACTATAAAAGCAGGTTAGCATATTAAATCATATCATAACTGTGACTAACAAGGTGTGTTTGTTTTTACGAGGAAAACTTACTTAAGTATATTTTACTGAAAAACTATTTTTGAACAGTTTATTTCCAACTATAATACCCAACATGAAAAGGTTGTATAATTATGTTGTACCATTAATTTTAATAAACACCATTTTATTGACCTAAATTAACTTCAATAAATCCAACAAGGTGGTTTACGTAACAATTAAATTATTAATAAATATCCAAAACATGTTCATTTTAGAACAAAAATTTGCTAATCCAAGGAACAGAAATGGTTTCCTAACAAAAAATATATAATGTTAAAAATTATCAAAAACTAGTTTGAACTCTGTTAAGATCCTTGGTCTTAAGCAAGGACATTTCCTACGACATTTTTTCAAATAATATTTTGTTTGAATTAATTCATTTAAATCTTAACACAGTGTAAACAATCTTACTGAATAATATACTAACACGTGATTCTAGTTTAGATAGCACAGATTCAGTGTATTTCAGTATTAATATGTTTAAAAGGTGATTCGTTAGAAGATAATTTAAAATTAGTAAGAGTTTCTAGCTGAAGTAAGTTAGTTGGTTGTGTGTTAATAAAAAGTTTATTGTGCCTTTATCTGACAGCTATAAAAAGCTATCCACGTTTTCATACTTTAGGTCAGGGGTCGGCAACCTTTTAATATTGTTGTGCAGAAGTAATATCGCAAAGTTGCTCAGCGTGCCAACAAACCTAAGCCCGCCCAAATCGTTTATATGTTTATACTAGTTAACAAGTCACAACTATTCAAACAAAAGTTAATCTTGTAAAATGTAAATGTACAACATGTTTCTAAATCGAATAAATTAAATAACTACTGTTTCTTTAATATTTTAATATAAATATGATACATCAGAATAAATACAAAAGTGTTTTGCAAAATATAGATTCTGAAGACATTATTTTGAAATTTTGAAACAAAAAATTCAATCATTGAAATATAAAACACGTTATTAAAATTATTACTCACATCAATGGTTTTAATTAAATAATAATAATATTTAGCACCGCGTCTTACTACCCGTTTGGGTTATACGCTTAATTACTAATTACTCTAATGGATTAGGAATTGGGAGGGTTGAATTTAGAGGAAGTGAACCCGCATTTGCGTGGAGGGAGAGTGGAAAACCATTTAGGAAGAACCACCCCCAGTTCACCCAACCGAGATTCGAACCTCGATCTCCCCGTCCTCGTCGGTCGAGCTCAACACGACTAGCGCGTTAGCCAACTACGCCACCCTGGCGGGTATTTTAATTAAAGACACAGGCTTTATATTATTTTTATTCAAATCGCTCAGGTGCCACTCTTGACACGCGTGTCTTAGGTTGCCGACCCCTGCCTTAGGTTATGGGCTCTGCAGCTGTTACTATTTATAGATATTTTCAATACCTTAAAAAAAACCAATATTATGGTCAAATGTTATGATAGTTGACCGTGAAAAACTATGTTTGTGTCCTCTAAATGGTTCTTCCTAGGAAAACTGCATTATAACTTTACAAGTTTTGCGACTGAGAAATATTGAAACACACAATATCACTATTTATAAGGTATTAAATTCTATTCTATACTGAATATCTACATTTTTAACACTTTATTTGATCACGCATAATAATGTATGTTTAAACCGTCATTGCTAGCGTTCTTGGCTCTAACCTAGATGGTTCGGATTCGAGTCACTGTCAGGTTAGTTTGATAACGTTTCACAAAAGAGGAGGACACGTCTCAACATTACGATACAAACTTATTTTACTGTAATCAAAAACTACGATTATAATATTTTGTAGGTATGGATGAAAAGTGTTCTTGGGGACATTTTTTCGTCAACTGAAACATTTTTGTTAATTTTTTTTATTATTTAAAAAGTTATATTTATTTTTTTTCTAAAGATCTTCGTCAAACATATCTGTTTGAAAAAAAAGCAATGATATTTAATCATGAAGGGAAGTACAAGATATAAATTTAATAAAATTAGAGAATAACAAAGAGGTCAGCAAAAGTGTGTACGCTGTTAAGTTGCATAGCGAGAAATAACAAGGAACTTAAAGAGTTAGTAATCAATCTACCTTGACTAACACTAGTTTATTATTTGTAATAATATACTCAACCATTAAAAAAAAATCAAGCTAGGAGACCACCAGCAGGGGTCATACGAGCTAAGACGTCAAATTCACAATCGACTGGACTGCGCATGACAGGGAAGACCAAATTCGAACCTTTGGCAGGTCCACTGTGATATTTCCATCCCACTTCCCCACTAATGTGAATGTATTTCTTCTAATTAATTCTCCCACTCCTACAAATATTAAGGTGTTTACTTATGTATTTATTGAGATAAATTAACGTGAATTATTAATTTAACCCAAATACGAACAAGAGTATAACCCGAACGGGTGTTAAGATGGGTTTTAAAAAATCTTACAATCTATATTAATTCTAATCCATCAATCACAGGTCGTGGATTCAAACCTGTGAAAGAGTAACCCCCATTTTTCCCAGTTATATTTATTTTTGACCAGGATGGAATTGAACTCTGACGCTTAGATTAGTAGATAAACACGCTACCGACTGAGCTGAGGTGAAAGGAAAATTAAGTGATTAATATTCCTTGTACTGCAATTTTTGAGGGGAAAAAACAGGCTAAGAGCGTAAACGAACTAATTTAATATTAATATTTCCGCTGTCAGAGGTACAGTTCAATTTAAAAAAAAAAAGACCCTTTAATAAAATCCAAATACATATTTTTTTGCAATCAAAAATTATACAATTTGATTATATTAATAGTATTATGTTATATAAATTGATAATATCTAACAAAAATAACATGAATTACCTAAGAATACGTGAAAATTTTAATTTCTAGTAAATTTTCTTTCTGTCAGATAAGGTTCTTAATACGAAAACTTGGTTTTATTTGGTCGTTCAAGGTTTGTGGCATGGATTGCGGTGGGATATAAATTTAGCAGGCTTGTGCGAGAGGTTTATTTTGTGACTTTTCCTACCAACCCCCCTTCCCCTGATCCGCCCCCTCTTCCCCCCACCAACCATCACACGCCTCGTCAGGTTCGAAATGATGCGTGGAGCTCACTCCGCCAACTAATACAGTACAACATCAACACGTTCGCGTTAAACGCTTCTTTTTTTAAATACATTTTTGCGTTTTGCTTTTTTGCGTTTTGTTATACTAACTGCACTAAGACTCGTGTTTTTTTTAGATTATATCTATTTTTAGCACGCCTCTTACTAACGTTCGGGTTATACGCTTGTGTAATAATAACACTAATGGTTTTTGGGATTATAAAGGTTATATTTAGAGGAAATATATCCACATTTGCACGAAGGAGAGTGTAAAACCATTTTGTAAAAACCCCCCAGTACAACCTCAATCTCCCCGTCATTGACAGTCTAGTCCACTCCCAAAGTAGCGCGTTAGACCACGTGGCCACCGAAGCGAGCTATGCGTATTCTAACTACACTAATGGATTAAGGATGAAGAGGATAGATTTTGGAGGAAATCTACCCGAATTTGAGTGAAGGGATAGGGGTAAATGTTTAATTAAAACAACCAACTCTCACTCGGTTGAGATTTGAAAACCATCTTCCCTGTCACCGATAAACCAATGACGTAACAAGTATTTTTTATCTAGCCTGATCGTATACCCCTCCCTCATCCCCCTCACACACATACAACCATAACTATTGTACAGGGGGAGCCGAAACAATTAGACGATTAGTAACTTTAAAAAAATTAACACTTTAAATAGGTATTGAAAAGAAAATATTCACTTGCTAAATAAAAACAAACTACATACTACACTTATCACTTTTTGAAGATAACGTCACTCAAAAGGAGCTCCACCGGACGTCAAGCAAACCTCAGCACGTTGTCCATCACTTTCCTCAGAATTGATCGTCTAATGTTTCCGTCCCACCCTGTATAAATCGGCTTGCCCCTATGCAAACAACGCATGTACACATTAAAATTATGTTATATCACGAGTCACTTAACTCAAACAAGCATACCATGGTATTGATAACTATAGGATATAGAATATTTTCAGGACGAATATCGTAGAAAAATGCTAAAGATGTTATTTTTTCAAACTAAAACACACAAAGAATATAACAACCTTTTTTAAGTGTAGGCTGACGCTTGTGTGCCAAGTCCTTGGAGGGGGGGGGGTTCCTCCTGGATCACCCCCTATCCCCCGTAAATACGTTACTGGTCACTGAATAAACAAGACTAGATGAACTTAACATTTTGTCAAGTTAAACTGATATAAAGTTAATACTTTATTCACACTTTGGGGTTAAATCAATCCCTCATAAAAATAAATGGAATGGCGCACCGCACAGACTTGTTTCTCGCTTTTTCTTAAAATAGACATTTACTAAAAACTCGTAAAGGAAAGTGTAGGTTTGTACATTGTTGTAGAAATACTACACCAAAGATCATAAATGAAATAATATACACTGTTACTTACTCTAAAGCATTAGGAACTAGGAACACTTTTACAGAAAAAAATTGTGAGAAGAGAAATATCTTTGTCCACCAAAGAGCGTAAGAATTAAATTCATTTTCAAATACCTGAGTTAAAAAGTATATATATATGCTTATGCCTCAGAAATTATAGGTTCTATAAAAATAAATTTCAAATAAAAGATTTTTATCTTTAATAGCACTACAACTTTACAACTATAAGTTGTTTCGTATTTCAAATAGTTGTGAAGAAATTATCAAAATTAGAAAATATCCCTCATGTAAATTACCTTTAAACTCATTTTCATAAGAAAATGAGAATCGCAATCTTATTTATAGTCTAATTATAAAATTTTATCAAAATTGTCATGGTGATTGAGAAAATTGATTTGTTCTATTTTTGCCCCTCAGCAAACTACCCTTAATTCTAGTTTTGGATGTATAATTCCAAAAACCCCTCGGGGGGACCGGATACCAAGTTTGAGCCCAATCGGTAAAGTGAGTTCGACTCCAGCCCGAAGTACAGACAGACAGACGGCATCGCAAGAACAACTTTTTTTGTTTCAGGGATCATGAAATATCGACATTTATCAAAATATTGAGTTCGATTATTTTTGACGATCATAATACTTTCTCTCCGAGGTGTCAAGAGAAAGTAAAAACTAAAACTATATATTTCCATCTTAGAGCCATGTTTTTATTTATTTATGTTTTTATATAATCAAATCAACCTCAGGTGATTGGTTTGTTGCGGCTTTCCACTTTTGTCTATCCTGAGTCAAATTTTTTCATCTTTGTACCTTCCTCTACCAGCATCGTCCGCCATCTGATTAATGTACCCGAAGTCTTGGTCTCCCTCTTGAATTTCTCACTTCCCCTTCTCCTAATATAATTGTATAATATATAATTTCATACTTGAAAGCTATATTTACGTATCTACATATTTTTCTTCTACGAAATATAGGTTTTTATATATGCATTTGTTTAAACAATCAAATGGATCTTTCCGCTCAATTTCGACCACACCCTCTAAGGGTTTTATCTGATCCTTCCTCCATCTCCTCCATTCCCTCACATCTACCCCTCTTTTCTCCGGGGAATGATAGGCTAGCTATAGTCATTTACTTTTCTTCCTGCTCCATTACATTAAAACGTTAGTAAGATTTTTCTTAAATATAGCATTATATATGCAAAGAGGATTAGTTTATGAAAGTTTAATTTTATCAAACAATTAATTCTTTTAAAAATATATTTTCAACACTTCTTACTATTCGTCCAGGTTATTGTCACCACCAACCCTGTGTGTGTGGGCCTGTTGATATATCAGGATGTCTTTTGCTGAGGATAGGGGGAGGGGGGTTGATATTAATACTTGTTTGGGTTCGTGATTGACGTTAGGGGCTTGGCTTTTAAAGAGGTTTATTAATACTACCATGACTTTTACAAATGTTATGTTGAAAGTGAAGTTAAAATGAAAGAATTTAGAGAATATTAGAAAGCGTGTGACAAAACGAGGTGTTATGAGGTTTATCCAATGGCCTGTTTGGCTATTAGGCGGTCCCTGCACGGTCGCCGAACCTGGTTCCTTGGTATAGAGTGGCAGCCCCAGAACTGGTACTGGTGTACCGGCATCTTAGCCCACGTTGCCCCAAAACTGGCAGCGTGACCCCTAGCCCACGATGTTCTGTAATCATCCCAGAGGGGCTCAATCCCTATTATTTTAACCGGGCCGCCAGCCTGGTTTCTAGCTAAGAAATGCTGACACCACCTTTTGGGTCAACTCCTCTAGTTTTTTTATTTATCGAATCATAACAACCTCGCAACGTTCGTTTTGTCATTCGCAACTCACAACTTTAAATGTTTACACAAACACGCCTTCCAACTGAGGTCGTGCGATTAACATTATATAAATCTAGCTACACTAGCGTATGGACCGAACGGGTAGTAAGACGCGGTGCTAAATACAAAAACTACACTAATACCCAATTTGGTGGCTGCTTGGTCTAAGGTGCTAAATATTTCCACTACAATTCCAGAAGCCCAGAAGCTGAAATTTTGCAGGCACATAGTCCCTAATCAAAAAGAGTGCAGTAATACTCGGTTACTCAAATTTTACATGAGGGACCCAAAAATGGGAGGGCATCCGAATAACCGAAGTCAAGAAATTCTTGAAGCCCAAAAGAACTAGAAAGCTGAAATTACTGTTACAGAAGAGCGTTATCCAATGAGGCAGAGGAAGCCCACGAGTTACTATTCGGACGCGTGAACATAATCACTCTTCTGAGGGAAAGCCAATAATTGGCTATCAATGTGGTTTATCATGGGGGTCAGTGTTTTTGCTCCGGCTAGACATCGCACAAACTGAAACAAACCTCCCCCTTACACTCAAGTTCCCCATAATCCCAACATAATGAACCAGGGCAATCCCTAACAACGTGGGCATTTTCCTCGGGGACACTGTATTTTCGCACGGACAAATGCACATTGTGCTCACCAGAACAATGTACAAATTAATGTTATTGAAAATGGTGAGGAACAAGGACATTTACTAAAGCGAAAAGGCATACACAAAAAATTGTGGTTTTTGTATTTCTGTTGGTTCAAACAAGTTATGTGTGCAGTTTGGGCCATGAGTTTCCAAACACCTTGTATATACTGATTTGTATTTACTTATATATACTTGTATATATTAGTATATATAGGAATATGGTATATTCATAATGGTATATGGTATATATAGGTATATATATTGGTATATATAGGAATATGGTATATTCATAATGGTATATGGTATATATAGTTGTATATACTGGTATAGGCCTATATATAGGTATATAATATATTCATATTGGTATATGGTGTATATATATCGTTATATATTGGTATATATAGGTACATGCTATATATACAGGTATATATAGGTATATATACTGGTATATGGACTATAGCACTATTTATAAGATTTGTTTTGTCTGTTTCGGGTATCTCCAGATCATGGATCAAATGTTGGACAATCCTTGATGTGACGCTCTCTCCAGAAGACGACACTTACTAGAGTGACCTTCTAAATGATGGAGTTGTTAAGGGGGTAGGGAATAAAAGGGAACGCGAGTTAAGCTCCATATTTTTGAAATATCAATGACAAAGATATTGTTTTAGCCAGAATAATTAAAATATTGCCTGGATAGATATGGATAGTTTAGTTCTTAGCACATAGTAATCTCAAGAGTCCTTGGATATTCGTAATGAACACTATGTAATTCGAAGAGAAACCTTTTTAAATAAAGATAAATAGTCCTTGTCAAATGGCGCCACGTGCCTATGACAGCTATAGCCTTGTTTTTTTATCATCACCACGTCATACTACCCATTTGGGCTATACACACATATACTAATTACACAGATGTGTTGGGAATCAAAAAGGTTAAATTTATAAGAAGTGTACCCACATTTTCGTGGGTAGAGATAGTGTAAAGCCTTTTAGGTAAAACCAATCTTAGCACACCTGGCTGAGATTCGAACCCGGATCTCCCCATTATAGAGTGTTTAGTCTATTGCATGCAAGGGTGGACCCTTAGATTATTCGACCAATGACAGATAGTTTAAAAAAACTGTTAAGATTACCATCTATGGAAAATGTTAATACTGAAGCAAAATTTTATTTATTTTTTTTCAAATTATTCTTCTTTGTTATAATATTATTACTATTATTAGGTATTTTGTCTTATGACAGATCCATTCCTTTTGTCAGTGAACTTATATCACAAAAGCGCCCTGTCCTCTGCCTCCTCCTTCAGCTCCCAGAATGTTCTTCTTTCCTTCATGTCATCCAATATTCAAATCCTCCTTCTTCCTAACCTTTCCTTCTATGACGTCGTACAGAAGACAATTCCTCTTAAGGATGTGTTCGATCCAGTTTACTCTGCATCAAAGAATATCATCCGAAATGGTTCTCTTCTCACCCACTCTTCTTAGGACTTCATGTCCTGTTAGTAATAAAACTAAAATTATTTAAACTATGCACACTTTCCCATCGATTATAAACAAATATCGGTCACTAGAACGTCCAATATTTTAAGTGACTGTAAATACATGAAATATTACAATTATTTATTATATAATATATACAATAAGAATGAACAAAGCTTCGTGGAAAAATACAACTCCAGCAATTACTAGACTTCACCAATAAAATATATTTATGGCTTAGATACTCAATTTATGTTAAATTTTTGCCATTCTGAGCTGTTTTGTAGAGGCTACATGACAAATTAATATTCCTATAAAAAATAATTACTATGGCACAAACTTTCTTATATTGTGTATTAGTGCTTTGAAGATAGTTTTCAAAACAGGTTTGGAGTAAACTACCCTTAAAGTAGGGATGTAAGGAACATGAAAAAAGGCCAGTGTTTCTGCAGTTTTTATATTATTATTATTATTAGTTAGTAGTAGTAGTAGTAGTAGTATAGTAGTATAGTAGTATTAGCACAGTGTCTTACTACCCGTTCCGGTTATACCATTTACGGTAATGTGCAATGGTAGGGTGATTGTGAGATGAAATGGAGGACCTACAGTTTAACGTGGAATCCGAACCACGGTGGAGGCCTGGCATTCCTCACATTCACAAGTTGTGAATACACGTTGTGAATACACGTCTTGTCAGAGGTGAAGGAAGGGTTTGGCAATCAGATAAATCTGTGCCAGGACCGAGGATTGAGCCCCTGACCCTCAGCACAGAAGTCTGACACCTTACCCCTAGACCACCAGGTCACCTTTTTGCAGTTTTTATAGTAAAACATTATTTTATCCAAAATAAATAAAATATAGCTCAAGTAGCAACGATTAGTTTATTTTCTTCATATGGTGATATCAACAGGTTGTCCAATATCTGTCAAAGCATAGCAGCCTTAGACGAGAAACTTTTTAAATAAAGATAAAAAAACTGTCATTAAATTCCAGGACATTCTTGACAGATATTCAAGAATTGTTGATATCACCGTGTGAATAAAATCAAACTAAACGTTGCAACTGGAGCAATATTTTATTTATTTTGGATTTAAAAAAATGTTGCTATAAAAACTGCAAAATCACTGGTATTTTTTCGCGTCAAGTTCCACCTCACCTTAAGTATGTTTACTCCATGATCACAATAATCTCTCTTTATTCCCAGATTTCCACTATTTAATTTTCAAGCTCAGTTGCCAAAATACTCATATATTTTATATACTGTCGTAAGTAAACTACCATTAAATTAATTTATAAACAAAGATACATTATTATTGATAATGTAAAATAGCCCCCTGTTACCAACGTTGAAACAAATCGTTAAAGCCAATTTTTAAAATATTCAAATTAAAACAGTCATCAGACTTTCCCCCAAAAAACAAGTAAACAGCTTAATTTGTCATGTTCTTGTCAAACACTCCCCAGAATTCTTTATAGACATTTTCAAAATGAATTTGAATTTTCAAAAATCACTCATCAAAAAGACCCTTTGTTGAATGTCTATCCGAAATCAGCTAAACAATGTTATTTGTCATATCAAACTCTCTCAAGATACCTATTTGGAATTAAATCGTTGTGGTAATTTTTTTTAAGATTTCAAGGTTTTGAAAAATCAGTCATCAGTAAATTACCCATAAATTATTTTTCACCCAAAAAGTCATTTGTAAAATATTTCAAATTTTTAAAAAATATGTCATTTGTAAATAACCTTTAGATACATTTTTACCCAAAAAATAAGTATGCACTGTAATTTGTCATGTTAAACACTCTCAAGACACTCATTTGGACCAAAATCATTAGAGCCTTTTGTAAAATATTTCAACTTTTTGAAAAATTTCTTAGTATTAATTACTCATAAATGAGTTTTCACCCCCCAAAAATTATACATTTTTATCTGTCATACCACACAGTTATTACCAGATATAGATTTTTAACAAAATTGTTGGAGCCATTTTCCAAATATGTATAACTTTTTTGTCAGCTAACTACCCTTCAACGAATGTTTGCCCAAAAACCAATTATACAGTAATTTCAAACAAATCCTAGATATTCATTTTAAACAAATTCGCTATAGACATTTTCGAAAAATTTGGAAATAAAAAAATATACTCTTCTGTAAACTACCTTTATTGAAGGTTTAGGGCAAAAAAATGTGTATGAAATCTAAATACTCAGTTTGAACAACATTTAAAAAAACATTTTTATATCCGTGGCCAGGAACAGACAGAATTGTAAAATCATCTTTGATTTTTTTTTCACGATCACAATCTCTTGATATAAGAAAGTAAGAAGAATTGTATGGTATAATAATTGGATTTATCAGTGAATGATGAAATATCACAAGCAATTATGCAGTAACACGTTTCATAAATCATTTAATTTACAACGTTGTATAAATAAGCACGATATAAAAAAATCCAAAAACAAAAAAAATAAGGAAAAATATTCAAACTTTGATTTAACTTAGAGAATATTTTTTCTATTCGATATTTGCTCGCTTCGGATAATTTATGCTTGACCACTATATTAAAGAGACCCTATTGTTTTTATCTAATATAATAAACCAAACTACATCATGTTTATACTCTAGTTTTGTTGTATAGTCAAAACATCAATTATGATGAATGTAATTGGGTTAACTCGTTAAAATAGAGCCTCATTTTACAGACAAGATGTTTTGGTTGATACATAAATAATCATGTAAATAATAATAACAATATAATTCATCTGTAACTACAGTGATGGCTGATGTATTTGGGACACAATCTACGAGAAAGTATGTGATCGAATTCTCTCCATCTGTGCTGCCGATGATTCCACACATGTAATCTTTCACTTTCGTTTTCAATCAAATTTCTCTATGCTAGTACGGGTGAATTTATTCCAAGCTACCCTCCTTACACTTATCACCTAAAGACGGTAATAGGTTTCGTGTTAAAAGTAAAAATAAAACTTATCTACCTTGAACCCAAATACATTCTAAGGCCGGGCATGTAAAAGTTGTTGAGGAATTGGTTCTTTGATCTTCAAAGCTTTGTTCGACCTCTTTTGATCAAAGACGCAACTCAACATTTACTGCTCGCAAATTTAACTAAGGCTGTTAAAATGTGAGCTCCACCAGAAGCTATGATGTTGATCAAGTCCTAAGTATTATTGTCAAAGGTAATGACGTTATTTTTACCTCTCTGTAGTATTCTTAGTTAACCTAGTGTATCAAGCAGTAATTTCTACAAACGTCACATTAAATTGATGTTCCTATATTACGTCAGGAACTAGGTTGAGTGTAAATAGTAAAACGACCAAATTATTTAGTAAATTTTCTTTAAAGTCCTTGAAACCTATTTTGGGTGAAGATTGTTACGTATTTATGTGAACAGCAAGTTATTTTAATCTCATCATGATTATAAATGCAAAATTGTAACTTATCTAGTATATTAAATAAATGGTACGTTGCAAAGAACTTCTCTCTTAATTTAGAGATATTTACTTAAAACTCGCATAAAAGGAATCTAAATAATATACATTATTGCAGAATCAAAATGAAAAAGAAAGTATTACATTCTACCAAAGAGTATAAATTATAAAATATATATATACACTCTTACAGAAACATATTAGAAATAAATGTTACGGTACACCATAAAGACATTCCATCTCTTTTATCTTAAAATAGAAACATTTCCTAAAAACTAGTATAATTTATGAAACAAAATAATATACATTGTTGCAGAAACACTCTCCATAAGATCATAAATAAAATGACACCTTTTCATTGAGAAAAGAGGAATATTTTGGTCCACCAAATAGCATAACAATAGATTTTAATTTCAAAGTGTTCCATAAAAATACATAAGTAGGCCTATGCTTATGGTTCAGAAACTATTGATTTAATAAAAATATATTTCAGATTGAATCTCTTTACTTTTAATAGTACTACATCTATACAATGATAAGCTATTTAGCATTTGAAGTATATGTGGAAATTTGACCAAAACTGGACATTTCTGTTCATGTAAAGTACCCTTTAAGTCAAATTCAAGATAAAATTAGATACTTTTTTTTGTAATATTAAATAATGTCTATATACGAATTTTAATAAAAATCGTAAAGATGAATTTGAGTAAATAGCTCTTTTTTATATTCTCGGCCTTAGTTGAAATAACCTTAATTTTAGGGTTAAATAATTATTCCAAAAATCCCTCTGATGAACCTTTTGAAAACACAAGATACCAAGTTTTAGCCCAATTGGTAAAATTGTTTTGGCTCGACGCCGAGACACAAACAGTCAGACTGCATCGCAAAAAACACTTTTTCGGGTTCAGGTAATGGAACGTCGACATCCATAAAAATTTTGAATTTGATTTTTTCCAGTGAAAGTAAAAATATATCTTTATGCAACATCTTAAAGCTATTTAGATCAGAACAAAGCGTTTGATCGACACATATTAACTTTGGTTTGTCAGAGAATAATTGTTTTCTAAGTTATATGTATATCCATTGCTGTTACCAACCTGTGGCCTGGGTCAGTTTTGTATACAAGCCATATATTTTCACTACCGGCTTTTTAGGCCTGTCGTAGCTTCATATTATGAATTATAATCTAACTTAAGATTAGGACACGCACAACAAACCAATCTCAAGTCGTAAACTTATCACTGTGAAAGTGTAATCCTACATTTCACCAATGATAAATTTTTCAGCCATGCAGGGAGTCGAAACCGGGACCCTTAGTTCAGTAGACAGACACGCTATTGACTCAGCTAAGCTTTCGGATCTTTACGTTATATAACAAACAATTTACTTTTAGGTTGTAGCATACATTTTTTGTAATATGGCTCAGGCTACTCCATTGAGATCATGTTATTCAAATGGTAAAAATATTTGGAACCTTACAAAAAAAAAATAGCTGACTGTTTGCTTGAAGATAAATAGTGATGCAAACAAAATTTCGTATGACTAAGCGACAGTGGAAAACAAATTAGTTATAGAAAAATTTAAAAAGTTCCATGGTCTCGAAAAACTAACATTTTATTTTGACTATAGTTACATAACGTTATTTTATATAACTTATAAAATAATAATTTGCGTTTTAGGCCGCTACGAGCTTTTGATATTTCAGTGATTGTTTTATTAACTTTAATAACGCTGGATTTGAAAAGTGAAAATATAGTTAACTTTTCACCTCCCACTTTAAATATTATTCTACTTACTAAATAAAACCCTTCGATTACAAAACCCTAACTCTAATACGCATAAGCGGCTTTTTGTCAGTCCACGCTGGTTTTGACACTTTTTGACAGTCAAAACCGTGGTAAAATAAATGGTACGGCACACCGCACAGACTTTCTCTCTCTTTCTATAAACTTGTAAGATTTCTGAACGGAATAATATACATTGTATCATCACCACTCCACATAAGAGCACGCATAAAATAATATACAATGATATAGAATCAATGAGAAAAGAGGCGCATCTTTGTCCACCTAAGAACATTTCAAACAGTTTAATGTCTTCTACAACTTCTACAAGGGTCAACACTTCGTATTAAAATTTCGATTCTGGTTAAAATTTTAACATTTTATAAGGTGTTGCAGATCTTCAAGTCATCGCATTGATATTTAATTATTCATTTATACATTTTAACCAATAAAAAATGTAAATATTGACTATTGAGTCTAAAATGGAGATAGATCATTGCTATGCAAACATTTCTCCTAAGAGATTTAAGGAAAAATAACATAGTTTTTTAGATACTTATATTTAATTACTTTATGGCATTGGAGAATTATTGCGTTAAGACTTAAGTAGTATATGTTTACAACTAAAGCTCACAAAATTGTATTAATATATTTGCAAATATCGCAGAAACTGCTGCTTTTATAAAAATATATGTCAAATAAAAGTTTTTTATTTCTAATAGTCCTACAATTTTGCAATGATAAGTTGTTTAGTTTCTCCAATAGTTGTGGAGATACGGAAATTAACGCTTCTGTAATGTACCCTAAAATCATTTTCATAGGAAAATGAAAATAGCCAGTTTATTTATAATCTTAATCAACGCCTAGATACGAATTTTAATCAAAATCGTTTAAGCAGATTTTGAGAAAACCAAATTTTTCTCTTTTCGCCCTTCAGTAAACTACCCTTAATTTTAAGTTTTTATAGACACACAGACAGACGGCATTGCAAAGACTATTTTTTAAGGTTAGGGGGGTCATGAGACGTCGACATCCATCAACATTTCAGGTTAGTTTTTTTTTACGGTCGCAATACTTAAACTTTAATGTCCAAAAAGTTAAAAAAATTCAAATAATTGCGTATAGATTGAAAGTTATTGATTTTATAAAAATATGTTTCGGATAAAATATCTGTATTATAAATATATATACATATTTGTAATGCTAAGTAATTTCATATCTCAAAAGGTTTCGGAGCTATTTAAAAAAATGTTATTTGACGATTCAGACCGGAGCCCTTAAAGCCATTTTGCCGAAATATTGAGGGTAGCCATTTTGTTTGGAATATTTATTAATGTTTATAAATGAAATTTAATCAAAATCGTTGTAGCCGATTTTGAGAAAATCGACTTTTTCTCTTTTTGCCCTTCAGTAAACTACCCTTAATTTTGAGTTTTAATAGACACACAGACAGACGGCATTGCAAAGACTATTTTTAAGGGTTCGGGGGGTCATGAGACGTCGACATCCATCAACATTTCAGGTTAGTTTTTCTTACGGTCGCAATACTTAAGCTTTAATGTCCAAAAAGTTAAAAATATATATATAATTGCGTATAGATTGAAAGTTATTGATTTTATAAAAATATGTTTCGAATAAAATATTTGTATTATAAATATATATACATATTTGTAATGCTAAGTAATTTCATATCTCAAATAGTTTCGGAGCTATTATAAAAAATGTTAATTTACGCATCAGACCGGAGCCCTTAAAGCGATTTTGCCGAAATATTGAGAGTAGCCATTTTGTTTGGAATATTTATTAATGTTCATAAATGAAATTTAATCAAAATCGTTAGAGCCAATTTTGAGAAAATCGACTTTTTCTCTTTTTTCCCTTCAGTAAACTACCCTTAATTTTAGGGGTAGATATCCAATTCCAAAAACCCCTCGGGGCAACCCTATGAAAACCCTAGATATCAAGTTTCAGCTCAATCGGTAAAATAGTTTAGGCTCTAGTTGGAGGTACAGACAGACAGACAGACAGACAGACGGAAATTCAAAAACCACTTTTTCGGATTCAGGAAGTCATGAAACGTCAAAATTCATCAAAATCTCGAGTTCGATTTTTTTGACGATCACAATACTTTCTCTACCTGTAAGATAGAGAGAAAGTAAAAATCGTTCTGTACTCATCCACCTTACAAATATTGTTTGACAGTTTGACAAATAAGGTCAGCTTATGTCACTTATCTAACGTAATATAACGTAATTATCCGTGAGATGGACGAATCAGAAGCTGTTTATAAGTAACTTTTCAAGTCTTTGACAGTAGGTCCGAAGAGCTCTCCACCCGTTAAAAAAACAAATTATTACTAACCATCCTCAGCACACCCCACTGGGACTCAAAGACTGACATCCCCGTCACGGCCAGATTATAACAAATGATCTTTACGTTAAAAACATTCAAAGTTAAAAACTATTTTATATTTGATTTTAAGGTCAACCCCTATTTTTGTCACAAAGCATATCGATTTAAAACGTTTACTATTTTTTTATCACGAATTTAACAATCCATTAGCCGTTTGTTGGTCGTATTCTACATAAGACGTAGAAAATAATTTAAGTGACTAAAAGAGTTTGGGGTTCGAATCTCAAACGAATGCAAAGAGGTTTTTTTCTTAAAATAGTTTCTCACACTCTCTCCCAACAGATGTTGGAACATTTTCTATAAATGTTAACCTCCTCAACACTACCACTTTAGTGTGGCTATGCAGACTGTTCATAAGGGTGGTAGGTTGCTGGTTAGTACTACCTGCACCATCTGGTATAAATACCATGCACTAGGGGAGTTCAGAAAGGGTTGTAATATGTTATTTTCCATTGCTTTTCACACTGAATGTTTGAACGAGCTCGAAAGGGCCTACCAATTTCATCGTAAAGTATTTTAACATAACTTCAAGAGTTATTTTACATGCTACAATTGACATGGGACCAGCGGATTTTTTTTTTTATTTCCGAAGGAAGTTGTTCTACGGATTTTTATCACTCAAGAAAGATCCGTCGGCATGGTCTGGGTTTGAACTCACGAACGTCGGGTCCCGGGGCAAACATTCTACCCCCAAGACCACCAAAATCGACAAGAATATGTTACCAAACACTAAATCAGGATATAAAATATTTAATATAAAGACATTCAAACACTTTTGAAAGGGTCCTTTAAATTAACCAATCACTTTATCTATGAATGGATTCCATCAACTTTAATTTAGCGAGAGTGCTCTCTTTCTACCGGCCGATCAATGTTTATTATTGAGTTTAGTAGCACGTCGGCTCTTTCGTTTTTAGCGGATGGCTTGGCTTCCTTTTGGAGGAAAATGAATTCGCCTCTAAGCGAATGCCGAGGCCTCAAAACTTTAATTCTATTTTGTGAATTTTATTAAAATTGATTTAGGCACTTTCATACTATATCTATTTTTAATAATTGACCTACCTAGTGGTCCAAGCTGAAGTTTTTTACTTAGCAAACAACGCGATATAAGAACAGACACAGTCATGAATATATTCTAGACTTGCAAATTACACGTTCTTCGCACAGCATGTTTTATAATATACCTCATCTACGGTAGGAATGTAGTTAAGTGTCAGCTTTTAAAAGCTACCAGATTTACTCTAATATATCCACTCGCCAAACCACATGACCTGCAAGATTATAAGTTGAGTTGTTAGTTTTTGGCAGTCAAAATAGTCACAGCCAATAGTTTGTTTTTTATTATGTATTTCTTTTAATTGTATTTATATCTTCTGATAGCCATCAACTACCACCCCCCCCCCTACGTATCTACATTTAGGAACATTTATAAGTTGGCCCAATGAAAATATTATAAGCAGAATATGATAAAAAAATACCAAGAAGAAATGTTTTGTAGCCGTCATCTTTAAGAAAATATTGTTAATGTAATTTTTTTTTTATTTATTTACCACCGCTTCTTACTACTCGTTCAGGTTGTATATGCTATGCAATTTTTGATCGTCCTATAATATGTTAACAGCATGTCAGAGTTATGTAAATGCAAAATTTCAGCACAATCGGTATAGTGGTTTTTACGTGAAAGAGTAACAGAGTTTTATATATTAGTCAGATGTACCAATACATCTAGATTTTTAAGTTTAATAATTGTGAACTATGTTGAATATATATATATATACATACAACATAGTCGACTATATGAATTGTGTTGTTGTGTAAATATATATATATATATATATATATACAACATAATTTACATAGTGAATATTGGTCAGGTGTACTGAGGGAATTATTCCAAAATGGTTTTCCACTCTCCCTCAACGCAAATGTGGTTACATTTCCTATAAATATAACCTTCCTAAACCCTAAAACCATTAGCGTAGTTAGTACATAAGCGTATAAACCGAATGGGTAGTAAGAAGTGGTGATAAAAAAATTAATCCCCGACGGGGAGATTAATTTTGGTCGGATCTCTTTAAGAAAATTCTGATATATTACCTCTAAAATGCTTCCTTTTTTATCCCAACCCCATTAGAGTAATTATCCCATCATGTGTATAGCCTGAGTAGGTAGTATGACGGGGTGATAAAACAAGTTTTAATCACCTTTCCCCGATGTGTTGACCTATTTATCTGTTCTCTTAGGGTAAGTAATTAAAAAAAATAATAATACTTGAATGTATAGCAAGACTTGGTGTTAAGATAAATAAATCAAGGTACATGTGCCCCGGAGACCTTGTAAAGGCCACACACGTCCTAATGTGTCCCACCTAGCAGTGCAAACACATCCCATCCACTATGTAAATGTGGGTTCAGTCTCGGATGTCAACATTGGAGCGACATTGTGGGAACACGACGGACATACCCATTAAATACACCTACACACACACACTTGCGACAACACCTTAGAAACACACTTGTGGACATGTAGGGGTGTTCTCTTGATCCCGAACATAAGATTATTGATACATGTAAAGGAGTCCAGATGGCGGACACGCCAAGTTGCTATGCCATCCTGCCCCTGACTTGAAAATAGGGGGGGGGGGGACACATGGGGCCTATCAATCGTACGTTCTCTCAGCCTCGTCAGTCTTAATTTAACTAAATTACATACACGAGTATTTATAGGTTAGGTTAAACTAGGTTAGGCTATAGGTTAGGCTAGGCTAGGCTATGTCAGGTTAGGTTAGTTTAGGTTAGGTTTGGTTAGAATAGGCTAGGGTAAGTTTGGTCAGAAGGAAAGCCCCGGTGGTTGGTGGATTCTGCCAATAACCAATTCCACCTGTGTCACCGCCCTCACGTAGGAATTTCCACAAGCTGCTCTTTTACTTGTTCGCAATCTGGACATCAGATATTTGGTCGATCTGGACTGTTCGCAATCAGGATACAGCCCGTGTAGGAGCTCACTTACCTTAAGGCGTGTGCACACGGGTCTAGAAAATGGTCGAGGTTTCATGAGCTCGATACCATGACTACCAGTTACCAAGGTCAACAGCTTCACGACCGGGTTTTTATAATCCAGTAGTGTCAGATTTTCAGTCAGTCGAGTGTCGTGAAGTGAATAGGTTGCCTACTCAAATTTGGTTAATTTATCATGAAGATTGTTCATTTGTGTGAGGTAAATTACAAATAAATTATATAGAAATAAATACGCGATAAACCGAGCCGTGATTGCAATGAACATAGAAGGTTTTGCGGTGCCGGAATGCACACAGTTCTTTGCAAAGCAAATCTGTCGTCACAAAGACTCCTTCCACTGGAGCTTCCATCTCTAAACTGGAAACCAAAACAAGATCCACGACTCCTGTACAGCACTTTTTAACGCTTGTCTCTGTTCGTGTTTACTCAACAAGTTTCGAGAGTGTGAAACTTGGTCTTGAGGGAAATCATTCGTACCTGTGAACAGCAATTACTTTGGGATAATTTTAACTAAAGAATACTTTTGTTGTTTCCATTTTCTACAAATATCTTACTAGTGTTAATTGATTCGTGTTTATCACAAACTGATAAGGGATGGTTGTTCATAGAACCAGTCTCGATAATTTAATAAAACTCATTGAAGTGAAAAATGGCACCTTAGACACGGTGTTCGAACCATGGAGCCTTATGTTTTTCACACCACCAGTTAGTGAAAATTGAACTTGGACTCGAGATGGACAAGGATGGTTCAGATTTAGAACCTTGGTGCGCAAAGTCAAGGTTCCATACCTGTTTATAGATTTTATAGTTTCATTTAATTTAATTTACTCGTTTTAGCATATTTACATTCCAAGTCTTTGTTTTATAGAGGTTAATAGTATTTTAGTCAATTCTTTTTTTTTAACTTTATTATTTGCATTTACATGATTTTTCAGAAATATATTTACTCGAACATTTAATTCTAAATGCATAAAAGCATTTGTTAATTGAATGGTTTTTAAACATATGTTTGTAAATGTTTATGTGAAACAGATTAAATGTATAATATCATGAAAAGAGTGAAATATACTTTCAGAAATACCATCAATAATATTGTTTCAAGGATTGTGATATGTTCCGCTAAAATTTATGTGTGTAGCTAAATTATTAAATCACATACTTTTTACAATAGTTTTAAATGACAACAAAATAATATAGTTAAAAATGATTAGTAAAATTTGTACAGACATATTTTTCAAATAAAAATACGTTCACAGTCAAGATTTTTTTTTTAGCTTTGTAAACCTATTTATTCTATATCTTTTATTTAACACCGCGTCTTACTACCCGTTCGGGTTATACGCTTAGGTACTAATTAGGCTAATTGATTAGGAATTGGGAGGGTTGAATTTAGAGGAAGTGAACCCGCATTTGCGTGGAGGGAGAGTGGAAAAACATTTCGGAACCCCCCTTCCCCAGTTCACCCGATCGAGATTCGAACCTCAATCTCCCCGTCCTCGGCGGTCAAGCTCAACACGACTGGCGCGTTAGCCAACTACACCACCGAGGCGGATTATTCTATATTCATATGGCTCTTAGGATCTCGTCTATAACTTTACTCAGGACTAGTTCTTCTTTGTAAAGCTCAATGATCTTTGGGTAAAATTCTTGCCTCAGGACCCGATGTTCTTGGGTTCAAACCCAACCAAGGTCGACAGATGTTTCTTAGGCGAGAAAAATCCGTAGCCCAACTTTCTTCGGGGGAAAAACAAAGACGTTGGTTTTATGTTTATTTTGGCATGTAAAAGTACCCCTTTAGGTAGCTGTATGAAACTACCTTTCCTGGCAAAATTATTATTATTATTATTATTATTATTATTATTATTATTATTATTAGCAGCACCGCGTCTTACTACCCGTTCGGTTTGTACGCACTTACGCTAATGTGTAATGTTAGGGTGATTGTGAGATTAAATGGAGGACCTACAGTTAAACGTGGAATCCGAACCACGGTGGAGGCCTGGCATTCCACACATTCACAAGTTGTGATTAATACACGTCTTGTCAGAGGTGAAGGAAGGGTTTGGAAAATCAGATAAATCTGTGCCGGGACCGAGGATTGAACCCGGGACCTCAGCACAGAAGTCTGACACCTTACCCCTAGACCACCAGGTCACCCCAAAATTAGTAGACCCTTTAGCTCTCCCTCATAGAAATTCAGTGTGGAAGACAACGTAGAACCACTTAAGACTTATGAACTCCCCTAATACATGGGATGTATACCAGATGCTGCAGGCACATTTTGGGTTGTTAACTTGAAGAAGAGTCCCTCTATAGTATATCTACTCATCATAAACCCGCTACCCGCTCACGTGACACCCAGACACTTTTTATCTCTCTTCACCAATCTATCTCTTATTCTTTCTATCTCTCTTTACTGTTGCTCAACTTATTCAAACCTTCTCGATCCTCAATGTGAGTGAAAATATAGGAATACAGTAGGTGTAAGTTTGTGTGTGAATATATTTATTGATACTATTATTATTATTATTATTATTATTATTATTATTATTATTATTATTATTATTATTATTATTATTATTATTATTATTATTATTATTATTATTATTAAGTAATTGTGTAATACTTATAGTTACTAATTAATACTCTCAGCATTGGTTTCTCGTCAAATTAATTTCTATTTCCATCATGGTTATATTGACATATATATGTAGTATAAATTACATATGAATGTGTGTGGTATGATTAGGCGTGTTAATATATTTTTTTATCTGATTTACTTTTGCTTCCTTGGTGTATTTAATTTTAATGTGTCTATAAATGTACAATTATAATATGTAGAGCTATGTTAAATAACTTTAAAAAAATTTTACATACATTATAACCCAATGCGTATAAACCAAACGGGTAGTAAGACGCAGGGCTAATAATAATTATAAATTAGTTTTTAACTATTGTATTAATAGTAAATAAGTATAAGTGTGATCATGAATTATTAAAAGTTGTTTAGTGTAAGAAAAGGCACTGGCCTTTCCTGCACTCTAATAAATACGATATTATTCTTATTACTATAATAATAATAATAATAATAATTATTATTATTATTTTATTACTATATATAATAATTATTATTATTATTATTATTACTATAATAATAATAATTATTATTATTATTATTATTACTATAATAATATATTATTATTATTATTATTACTATAATAATAATTATTATGATTTATTATTATTATTATTACTATTATTATTATTATTATTATTATTATTATTATTATTATTATTACAGCGTTTTCTGGAATAAAACAGTTCAGTAAACTTGTTATTTGTTACATAAATCTCATTAGAAGGATATTGGATTGAGAAAGTCTTCTTGACATAATCAAAAGCTTTGAGACGATCACGCACTCGAGCGTATCTTCTATAAGTTTGTTGACTTGAGTTCGCGTGATCGGCTCAGCAAATAGAGCCAAACCGAACCAAAATACCAGGGAATCAAATCGGATTTCCAACATTTCGCGAATGCGGTGAGGAGTGATGTTAGTTGCTCTGTTTAGTTTGGAAAAAAAAAAACCTTCAAAGTTGAAAAGTGCATGGAAAAGTGACTTATGATACCATAATATTACTTTTTTTTTTTGAGGTAGTCTGCGACAACTTTCTAAATAGACTTGTTATATTAACACACGACTTACAAACTACTTATATCTATAACATACACAACAACCAATACCCTTGTTAATAACGGTGAGGAAACACCTAATTTAAAAATAAATAAATGTTTCATCTATACCGGAAATGAACCCATGACATTTATCTCAACGTAAACCATTAAGGCCCTTGGCCCTGTCAAGTGCAAGTCTAAAACCTATTTTGTGGGATGGTGGGCGGGAGGGTGAAAGGCGTGGCGTGGCTTAAAAACCGACCAAAGTATCCTTCCGCGCCAACAAGAACAGATGGATCATTGAAACTGTAGCTACCGGACAGGTTTTGCGGAAAATTCATACGTTTGAAAATATCAGTTTTCTCGAGAACGAGTGAAATGTTTATAGTAATATTTTCAACGCCTCTTCTAAGATAATTTATCGGTGTTTATTAATTGTTACATTTTCTTATTTTTTGTTACGCAGCCGGCAGTTTTCTATTGAAAAATGTCAATTTTATCGATGTTTGATCACTGTTAAAGTTATATAAAAGATGTGTATAAAAAAAGTATAACTTAATCAACATGATTCTATTCTTTAACAAACCGTTTCCGAAAAGAAAATGGCAAAACAATAAAAATTCTTGAAGATAGCCGTTGGTTCCCATGGCTCTACATTTCTACGCTAAATGGAAAGGGCTAATCGCCTTAAAAACCAATGTTTATTTAAGTGGTTGTAGTACTAAGCCTTTTTTTTTGTCACCACCTGTTCTTGTTTAACGCATATGAACTCATTCGGATGGTTTTTTAGGTATGAGGAAATTTGAGTTTAGATCAGGTATATTTGCATTTAAATGAAGAAAGATTGGGAAAACATAATGGAAAAAAACCCACAGTATCCCGGACCGGGATTCAAACTCCTATCTCCCCACTATCGGCAGCCGAGTGTGTTGCGAGAGTGACTCCTTAGACTATTCAACCACCAAAGTTGGCTGGGTTCTTATTTAAACGCAACATATTTGGTTAAAAGTGGGAGAAACATCTTCATATTTAAAAAAAAAATATATATATATATATTCATTTTAAATACATGTGACAAAACGAGCCATTCTTAGAGAGTCCCTTACCGGTGGAGACGCGGACAGAAACATCACTCTCGTCTTATCTGGTATTCTGGTGACAGAGATTGTAGTTTGAATCGCATTTGGACGTAATGAGGTGGGTAGTGTTTTCCTGTAGAGCTTTCCCCTCTCTCTCTTTTTCTCTCTCTCTACACAAACATATTAATTTAAATGTTGTATTGTTTTTATTTTTTTATTTTTAAAAAATATGGGTAAATGTTTTGACTGATTCCATATTTATTACAGTAAAATTAAGTTTTAAAAAGGAATTAATTACGATGTTAATGAAAACTTGTAGACATGTTTAAGAACACTTACTCTTCGGAAAACTTAAAAGAGTCCCGAGTGAATGGGTACCTGCTTTAAGTTTAATGGGCAAAATTGTAATTTTATGGTAATTTTCACTATCTCATCAAAAATTAAAACATGTTCATGCAAATGAAATTATAATTATTTAAATAACTAAATGAATGTGTTTAAACCCTAAATATACTGATCCTCATGGGGTGGGTGTGTAGTAGTAGTAGAGTAGTATATAGTAGTAGTAGTAGTAGTAGTAGTAGTAGTAGTATAAAAGGGGTTAGATGGGGCAAAATTAACTTTATCGATATTTAATATCAATATTGATTTAATCATGCAAATTAATTCTAAATGTATAAGAATGTCTTATTCAACTATACTTTACACATATTTTATATATTTTATTTATCTTTATTTAATAATAATTCCTTATTATAAACTTAAATATTAATTTTCAAAAGTTTGGGTGTTATTTTTTTAATCTCATTTCATCGCAATGCTTTTTTAGAATTATCTGAAATTAAAAATAAAAATTGTATGTTTTACATATACCAAAAAACTATTTGTAATTGAATTTATTAATTAATTTCAAAAATTTAAATTATAGCTTAAAAATTTGACTATTTTCAATTTTTTTCCAATTCTAGTTATATTTTTTATATAACAATAATTATCTTAGAATTTGATTTTGTTGGAAATATGTCGTGGAAAGTCCTAAATGTTTATTCACGACATCAAGTTAATCATCAGTAAAATAATTGTATTGTACTAATAAGTGTCCTCGAATGGCACGAGAATAAGCATGTCCTGTTAAAATGTGCTCAACAGATTTTGGTGCATAAAGACACTTAATGTTCTCTCAGGCGACTTCTTGCCATGATAAATTATATGCAACCTAAAAATAACATTATTAAATTGAACCCTCAAAGTCTTATGACGGCATTACTTAACTCAAGTTTGCTGACGAAGCACTATAACACATTCCGCAGCCTATAAAGGCTAGAAAGGCTGAAAATGTTTTAAAATTTTATTTTTTTATTTTATGACAGCCATCATTATAGATGTGTAGGCCTATATAGCGTCATAGTCACTTTGGGGAGCAATAATTATGAACAGTATTATTATTATCATTATTATTATTAGTCTCGATTGATCAAAAGGTTCTTTACAAGTTTTTTTTCCATCTACACTTTCCATCCGAGAATATTTTCCAATCCATTAAAATTTCCAGTCATCCATAAAGCGTCACCTGGAGATGGTATTTCATTTTTGTTTATCGAGGTAAATGGAAAATTTAAAAAATATAGTTGTGCAATTCCATTTATGTTTTGTTTTTTTCAAACCGTATCACATTTACGATACCTTTTTTTTCCCAATAGTGGCAGATTGCTTTATTTTTGAGCATTTTTTAAATCGTGTCCGACAAATAATACTGAAATATTAAGAGTTATACATTTAATACCAACCATGTAGTGGAAAATATTATAGCCGTCAATAGTATTTACATTGAAATCACAGTTATTAAAAATAAACTGTGTAAATGCTCCAGGCTCAATTTCTTCTGATGGTGCCATTATTATTGATGTTTCTAATATTCTTACATCACTATAAGAAGAGCAAATTCACAATTATATAATAGGTTGATTATATTTTATAATGTATTCTTTCTAAACAAACGTTGCCATGCTAAATTGTGAGGGTGACTGAAAGGATCTTATTTCAACTGCATATACAATGATATGTGCAATATTAGTAATTTTTTCTTCAGATAATATTAAATAACTTTTTTGTTTTACTATAATGGTTTCCAATAAAATGTTTAAAGAATCCGGAATAATTTTGTCCATGTTGTATAAAAAAAACCAATACTATTAGAGTACGAACTAATATAATAAATCATGCGTGCAATGTTCGTTCATATTATTTCAGCTGCTTTTTTTTAATTATTATTATTATTATTATTATTATTATTATTATTATTATTATTATTATTATTATTATTATTATTATTATTATTATTATTAGCACCGTGTCTTACTACCCATTCGGGTCATACGCACTTACGCTCATGTGTAATGGTGGGGTGATTGTGAGATGAAATAGAAGATCTATATTTTTACGTGGAATCCGAACCACGGTGGAGGCCTGGCATTACTCACATTCACAGGTTGTGATTAATACACGTCTTGTCAGAGGTGAAGGAAGGATTTGGCAATCAGACTTTTTTAACTATTCTAATTCCTTCTTCGGTTTCATTTTCCTTTTTCTCGTTATGCTAGTTTTCATTTAAAATCTTGTTAACAATTTTTTTTTCAAACAGTAGTTTTACTATTATTTTTTGTCGTAATAATAATATCGTCCCCATTATGTTCTATCAGTTTGCTTTTGACAGTTTTGACAGTTTTGATATGTGGAACGTCACCTTGTACAGTATCTATCAAACCTTGCAGCTTAAATAAGCAATAATCACTATTTTCAAAGTAGTTAAAGATTGTATTAATTGCAGATTAAGCTGTATCTGGTCATGGATGTCCAGGCGTGTCGATTTTCATGCACTTAGTTCTCTAATAAACTATTTGTAACAATTAAAGCTGTATTTAGCCATGACTGCAATTAAATCGATATCAATACTAAGACGTCCCTGAACATCTCGCCTTCATTCATCATTTCTTTGAACTGCTCGTTCAATGACTATTCTTTGTTTCCAATAATGTAACAATATGTACTGCATATTTTCTATCTGCACATGCTTTTTTTTTCGATTCTATCTCTTTAAAACTATGTGGAATAATTTATGTACAGTAAAAACATTTTTCTTTGATATCAAAAATTGTTTCTAAACTTAATTTTTTGGCAAGTTCTTTCACTTTTTACTTTCTCTCTATCTTACAGGTAGAGAAAGTATGGTGATCGTCAAAAAATCGAACTCGAGATTTTGATGAATCTTGACGTTTCATGACTCCCTGAAACAGAAAAAGTGGTTTTTGAATTTCCGTCTGTCTGTCTGTCTGTCTGTCTGTACCTCCAACTAGAGCCTAAACTATTTTACCGATTGAGCTGAAACTTGATATCTAGGGTTTTCAGAGGGTTGCCCCGAGGGATTTTTGGAATTGGATATCTACCCCTAAAATTAAGGGTAGTTTACTGAAGGGAAAAAAGAGAAAAAGTCGATTTTCTCAAAATCGGCTCTAACGATTTTGATTAAATTTCATTTATAAACATTAATAAATATTACAAACAAAATGGCTACTCTCAATATTTCGGCAAAATCGATTTAAGGAATCCGGTCTGATGCGTAAATTAACATTTTTTATAATAGCTCCGAAACTATTTGAGATATGAAATTACTTAGCATTACAAATATGTATATATATTTATAATACAAATATTTTATTCGAAACATATTTTTATAAAATCAATAACTTTCAATCTATACGCAATTATATGACTTTTTTTTAACTTTTTGGACATTAAAGTTTAAGTATTGCGACCGTAAGAAAAAAACTAACCTGTAATGTTGATGGATGTCAACGTCTCATGACCCCCTGAACCCTAAAAAATAGTCTTTGCAATGCCGTCTGTCTGTGTATCTATAAAAACTTAAAATTAAGGGTAGTTTACTGAAAGGCGAAAAGAGAAAAAATTGGTTTTATCAAAATCTGCTCAAACGATTTTGATTAAAATTTGTATCTAGGCGTTGATTAAGATTATAAATAGACTGGATATTTTCATTTTCCTATGAAAATGATTTTTAGGGTACTTTACCGAAGCGTTAATTTCCGTATCACCACAACTATTTGAGAAAACTAAACAACTTATCATTGCAAAATTGTAGGACTATTAGTAATAAAAAAACTTTTATTTGACATACATTTTTATAAAAGCAACAGTTTCTGAGATATTTGCAAATATATTAATACAATTTTGTGAGCTTTAGTTGTAAACATATACTACTTAAGTCTTAACGCAATAATTCTCCAATGCCATAGAGTAATTAAATATAAGTAAGTATCTAAAAAAAGTATGTTATTTTTCCTTAAAGCTCTTTGAAGAAATGTTTGCACAACAATGATCTATCTCCATTTTAGACTCAATAGTCAATATTTACATTTTTTATTGGTCAAAATGTATAAATGAATAATTAAATATCAATGCGATGACTTGAAGATCTGCAACACCTTATAAAATTTTAAAATTTTAACCAGAAATCGAAATTGTATTACGAAGTGTTGACCCTTGTGGAAGACATTAAACTGTTTGAAATGCTCTTAGGTGGACAAAGATTCGCCTCTTTTCTAATTGATTCTATATCATTGTATATTATTTTATGCGTGTTCTTATGTGGAGTGGTGATGATACAATGTACATTATTCCGTTCAGAAATCTTACGAGTTTATAGAAAGAGAGAGAAAGTCTGTGCGGTGCCCCGTACCATTTATTTTCCTCTTCCATGCAACAATTTTACTTGGTCTTGTATACTGTTTTATCTACAAGTCATATGAATAACAACAGAAGTTAGGCCTTATAATAAATGGTCTTTTCCATCATCTCTTTCTGCGGTGCATTCTCCACTGCATCTTCACCAGCATTAACACTCTCATTTTAAAAGTTTTCTTCATAAATTAAACCGTTATTATTTTCACCAATTAAAAAAAAGCTGTTTTGATTTTAAAAGACACTATTTGAATGAACTACGGAAACTTTTGTACATTTTTCCTATAAAACAATGAGTAATAACACGATGTTACATACATCTGCGCGGCGGTGTAAACGGATGTGTCTGCTCTGACCCTCGCGCGACCTATTCTAAGTCAAAATAACTGCTAAAGCAGGTACTTTACAACTCTAGACTATTTTGATTCTAAAAATAGATACATTTAACTTTGTTTGCCATTTTTCACTAGCATCGCAATTATTTCCTTATTTGCTTATTTTACTGTACTAATTCACTGCCTCTAATGTAGACTGTAGATAACCACACCACTATGTGAAGCCTGGTTCGATCTTTATCATCATGTATTTCAGTTAGGATAATTGACAGGTCTGGACGTGCTTCGAACTCAACACTTTCGTGGGTCGGGTTTTTTTACCGGTTCACTTCTCTTATTCCTCCGCTACAATACACGAATGATGGAAATTACGGGTCGCACCAATGATCGCGACGGAACGAAGGTCGTATCGGCCGAAATTTAGTCCAAGCCAAGTCCGAGTGTATTGTCAGCCGCTCCAGCCCTGCGAGGTTGCTGATCACGACGGGGATCACGACAATTTGAGGATATGATACAAGTGTGGACATGGCTTAGGGTTCATTGTTTGACTTGACCATATATTACTTGCGAATTTCATACAGTTTAATATTGTGTTTTTTTATTTTCCCTCGACCTCTTAGAGAGAAAAGTATTGTGATTTTCAAAAAAATATAAACCGATATTTTTATAAATGTTGACTTTTCATGACCCCGTTAAATCCAAATGTGGTTTTCGCGATGCCGTCTATTTTTTTGCATCACGGCCTAGAGACGAAACCATTCTACCGATCGGGATAAAACTTTTTATCTAGGGTTTTTATAAGGTTCTTCGAGTAGTTTTTTGAATTAAATATCCAAACCTTAAATTAAGAGTGGTTTACTGAAGGGCAAAAGGAGAAATAATTGATTTTCTTTAAATCAGCTCCAACGAATTGTATTAAAATTCGTATTTAGGAATTGTTTAGCATCACATAAAAAATGGCGATTTCCATTTTCCCATGAAAATGAATTTGAGGGTACTTAACATAGGCGGAAGTTTCCAATTTCGTTCATATCTAAATTACCTGCGATACCGGTACTTTAAAAAATTAATGTTGTAAATCTGTATAACCTTTAAAAATAAGGAACATGTAATTGAAATATATATTTATAAAACCAATTGTTTCGGAGCAATTGCCAATTGGTAAATATATTTTACTGTATAAATTGAGGTCTTGTATATTCGGAGTTGATTGTTACCTCATTGATGACAAAAATATTACTTTTTTTCAATATGTTTACGTAAAAGTGTATATTATTTTATTCATGCTCTTTGGTAGAATGTGATACTCATTTTTTTGGTCATGTTTCTACAAAATTTATATCATTTCGTTTCCCAAATCTTTTACGTTTTAAGTAAATGTCTCCAATTTTAAATAAAGGGGTGGGTATGGTTCCCCGTACCATTTTATTTACAGTTTATAGAAATAGTTCAAAGAAGGTTGGTGAAAATATTTGCCTCATGTTTTCTTATTTTCATGCGACACATCTGGCCATAGTGTTACTATGGTATAAATTCGACAATGTTGCGCGTTCACCTCATGTGTAAATCGGTAGTTTGTATGCTGGTGACGATGTGAAGAATGTGGCTTATTTACATTTTGCAGACGTTGTGGAATAGTGTTTGGGGGAAGCCGTCATCTGTGTCGCTACATCACCGTGCACGCACTCAAGCGGAGATTTATTGCATCATTTCATTTCACAAGAGAAAAATACCGGCTTTTGCAGCCTAATGTTGCTCTTAACTTTCAACAAAAAGGAACACATATTGGTTTAGGACGTTTTCCATGTTTCATAGTTTATGATCTAATATGTGTATATATTTTTTCTGGATCATAATATTGTAGATAAAGATGAACAAAGTTTTTCAATGATGGAAGACTCGTGTGATGCTAAAAGACATGAAAGTCAGCAAGGTTTCAACAATACTTTAAAAACCACTTGTTTAAATTGTACTTAAATATTAAAATTGGTCGTGTGTACCTATATCAGTGAGCACACGGTCTAGGCCTATATGTAAATATAATTTATTCTGATTTTCCGGTGGCAATGAGGTTAGGGGTTCAAATCCCAAACTGATGTATTGAGTCAGTTTTTCTAAATTGTTTACCACTATCCCGTACCGCAAATGTGAGTACATTTCCTTTCAACCATATCCTCATTCACAGCTGAACAGTATAGTTATATATATACATATATATGCGGAACAGAATCAGTGGTTGCATGGTCTTACATATCACTCTGATATTAGACAATATTACTGGCGTGGTGAGATCAGGGTTTGAATCCTGTTCGTGTCTGTTGAATTTTTATAGCTAAATACCCTTCTCCCATAGCTCCACATGAATGAATTTTACAACCGTACCCCTATTTTATTACCGTGATTAATAAAAGTCAATAGCCCTAATGGATACTAAAACGCAGTGGAACAAAAGTTGTATACACCCCGTATATAGACAATGGATACATAAATTATGATCAACGCAATGATTGCGAGGACAATTAAAACTTTTGGCAGAGATTTTAGTAAAAACAATCAAAAGTTTCACAGTATTTGAAGTGGAATAGCTATAAATTCCAAAACGCTAGTATAAAATTAATCGCATACTTAATATACAGAGGTCTTCGTGTTTATTTAAATGGAACTATATCAATATAATCTTAATGCCTTGCAGACACCTCTCGTAACTCATTAGAGTGACCATAAGCAAACGATAACTCTGATTAGGTTTATCTTTAATATTTATACTTATAAATGTATAAATTGATATCTAGGCATATATGTATGTGTATGTATATATTTTATGTATATATACATGTATATTTTATGTATATATTTTATGTATATATACATGTATATTTTATGTATATATACATGTATATTTTATGTATATATACATGTATATTTATGTATGTGTACATATATACGTATGAATATGTATATTCATATTATTCATATATATCTATGGACTATGAATATATATGTATATATATGTACGTAGGCTATGCATATGTATATTCATATTATTAATATATATATACGTATGTATATCCATAACATATATATTTATATATACATATATATTTGTACACGCATATAAATATATGTCATATATTATATCCATACGTCAGGGACGGCCCGAGGTAAATTTTGAACCCGGGTGGGATTGCATTTTGGACCCCCCCCCCTTTTATAGAAAGGGGGGGGGAGAGTAAGAACTTATGAAAATAAACCCCAAACCTTACGTAATCTGGGCGTGATATGAAAATAATCCTCAAACCTAACATAATCTTACCATACTCAGGTTATTTTAGGTTAAGTTGGTGGTCTATTTGGCTACCTCCTCAAGCTGACGCCCCCAGCAGCCACCCGGTTCGCCCGGCCCTTAAGATGGGGTGCTAGTGAGCACCAGTTTAGTGCATTAAGTTTGCAGTTTTTATAGCATAAACATTTTTTGGCCAAAATAGATAGAATATTTCTTCTATAAAAACATAGAGTTTAGCTTTCCGCACATGCTAATCTCAAGAGTTCTTGAATATCTCTCATGAGCATAGCGGCATTTGGTGACCAACTTTTTAAATGCAGAGAAAAAGTTGTCACTAAATTCCAGGACACCCTTGACGGATATTAAAGAACTGTTGAGATTAGCATGTGCGGAAAACTAAACTCTATGTTTCTATAGAAGAAATATTTCATTTATTTTGGCCAAATAAATGTTTATGCTATAAAAACTACGAAAATACTGCCCTAAACTCACGCTCACTAGCACCCCATCTTAAGCCGTCCCTGCCATACTTATATATATTACGTATATATGTAGATCTATATTGAAGGAAAGAAGAACATTGTGAGCGCTGAAGGAGGAGGCAGAGGACAGGGCGCATTGGAGGTCTAAGTTCACTAACCTCCAATGCGCCTGTCGTAATACACAATACCTAATATTAATAACAATAAAATGTGTACATAGCCTATATATATTATTATATGCATGTATACCTGTAGATTATATATGTGTATATGAAGATGTGGACAGTTTGTGAGCGTCCGTTGTAGCAGTACTTTTATTTTGCGTAAAGGACAAAATAGATGCTCATTAACCTATGGCGAGAACGTAAAAATATTATAATTTAGTGTCTAATAAATTATACAGGTACGTTCATTTAACTTGCAAGCAGCCTTTGTTTTGATATTGGTCAAGAACAAAAGTAATCAATACCTTTTTTTTATGGTCGCTGTATTTATTTTAGGCCCCTGTACAAAATTATAAAATACAAACACAGTTAAGTAGAATTTTTTTTATAGAAATAACCACGGGTGTCGTTAGCGGTGCTTGGTTAAAAAAATAGTTGAGAATTTACTTTCCAAGTTGCGAGAGTAATTATTAAACAAGACTACCTGTAATTGATATTTGTCTTGGAAATTGTTCCTTTATCTTCCCAACCCCTCCTGTTTCATATCCTTTATCAGTTTCCTCAACATTTTCAGTAATTAGTTTCAGCCCGTGTTGCCGAGTCAAGTTTCTCACTAAATCTGTTGACTTTGAGGAGAACTCCCTCAAAGTACAATAGTTTTATTCAACCAATCCCATCTTTCAAAACATCGCGCCCCACTGATTAAAGCTACCTACTGTGAGTGCTAGTACAAACGACTTGCTTCCTGCTGGCAACATTGTAGAAGTCAATAAATGTTATGAGTATGAAGTGCGCTTTTGTTATTCTAATTAAAATAGGTGTTTATTTGGGAGCTAGAACTTTAATATGTTATTTTAACTGTGGTATTAATTTTGTTGTAAAGCACAATTCAGTTTAAAATTTAGAAAAAAATTAATCAAAACAAAACGTGAGTTGGATTGTGAACCAAACTGTTCTAGCAGTGCCAGTACAAGTACAGACATTTCTAAAAAAAAAAAAGAAGAATAATGAATACATTGATAAAGACTGTCGTTCTTTTTTTATTCCCGACTTTGACAATAGCAATACGAGTGCTCCCCACCAACCAGGAATTATCCACGACAGGCTTAAGGTGCGGCAGAAGGGAGAGCAAGTATTTTTACAGTTTTTATAGCATTACATTTTTTTGGCTAAAATAAATCAAATATTTCTCCAGTAGCAACATAGAGTTTAGTTTTCAGTACATGCTAATATCAATAGATCTTGAATATCTGTTAAGGGTGTTCTGGAATTTTGTCAAAACCTTTTAAATAAAGAGAAAAAGTTTTGACAAAATTCCAGGACACCCTTGACAGATATTCAAGATCTGTTGATATTAGCATGTGCAGAAAACTAAACTCTATATTGCTACTGGAGAAATATTTGATTAATTTTGTCCAAAAAATTCCAATTCTATAAAAACTGTAAAAATACTTAAAATAATTAAAGTACAACACTTGAAAGGGTATTGTCTTAATTTTCAAACTTCTTGGTTCATTTTATTTTAAATGGCTGCATATAGTAAATGACATTGACAGAATGTGCTGTTTTTATTGTAGCCGATACAAGTATGTGAACTCAAATAAAACTTAAAATCCCTTAATAAATTCTGCACTTGCAGAAAAAGTTTTCAAAAACCGAAATAAATATCTATTGAAAAATTTAAATTTCATGAAAAATCTTCTGCTTACATGAAAGTTGTATTGAGTTATCTATATTTAAAATCGCCAACAGAACGAATCTCGTCTAGTGTCATCGCAGATGAACAAAACATTATGATTGGTTTCAAGACGGGAGTGCATTCATTAATCACAGTGAAACCACTCTAGCTGGTTTTGTGCGTTGTGGAGCATGCTGTGTTAATTTACTTACGAAAGACACATGTGATGTATCACATACCGTTAAATATTCAATTCAGTGGGCTTATTAACTTGGTTCTATGCTTAGCAAATCACTGAAGGTACAAACAAAATGTGTCCATGTACAAGAAGAAGATGAAAACGGACCAGTGAGAAACTTACACAAAATAAAGCCGCTTTGACTAACCCGTTTGATTTACAGAAAGTCTCAGATACAGGAACTAGTTGACAAATATGTGTTGATCTTGAAAACTCTCAATGATTTGAGTGAAAATAATCATGCACAAGCTGGTGGCTCATTGCGTAGTTTTGAAATTGGAACAACATGCCTGAGTTTTTTTAATGGGTGGAGAAATAATAGCTAATCTTGACATTTTGATCACAGGACTGCAAGCTCGAAATAAAACAGTTTCTGGGTTAATAAAATCAGTTAGCGTTCTTTCAAAAAGTATCGTGGCTTTGAGAAGTGATGATCAGTTTTTAAGTTTGTTCACACTATAAAAAATAAAGGTACACATCTATGATCTACAGCCATTTGTTGTTCCAAAAGTTTAAAAGCTACCAAAGTTATTTTCTAGGGCATCTCAAACATAAGTATATACTGTACATCTGTTTAGGCATATTATAAACAAGAATACTAAAAAATATTTGACACTGCAATAAATGGTTTGGTTAATAGGTTTAACCAATCAGGAATCAAAGGGAACTTAAAATTAGAACATGTTTGGTTGACAGGAGAAGTGGAAGCGATATCAGTGTATACCCTGATATCAACACAACTTATTTAAAAATAGAGCTTAATATGTTCCTAAGACAAAAACAGATGTTGTTTGTTGAGGAGACTCTTTACATTTTCCATGCGAAGGTACCTGAAGCTAGTCATTTGTTTTAAAATTTGAAAAGTTATATCTTCCACTACTTGTGTTAAAGCTCATCTTGTGAAACAACTTTTTTTTTCCAATACCGATCTCCCCGTCATCAGCAGATCAGTCTAACACGAGAGTCACTAACGCCTTAAAGCGTTCGGCTACTGAAGCGGGGGGAAAAATTTACTTAAAATCAAGTATGAGAAAAAAAATGCTTTGCAATTTGTCATATGTACAAATACGTATTGAATATCATCAATATAAAATAAACAATAAGGCGTTTTATTCATAAAAATAGAAAAATAAAATCTTGTAGTGTAAATTAAGTATTTCACACTGCTATTTTGGATTGAGTATTTCAAATTTAAGACTTTACTGATGTTTCTTGTTTGAATCCAGGAGGAACTAAATAATATTCTAATTACTGATGTAATCTAAGTAATCTAATGTATCTAATTATTGATGTAAGATCAATCCTATACAATGATTACAATTTAGATTTAGTTTATTTATGTAAAGACTCCACCAACCTATCTTGCAGGATCCTTTACACATACAAATAAATTATATTTCTGAAATGTATTTACCTTAGAATCGGTCTGGAGATGAAAAATACGTCCTATATAGTGAAGGCATTGTTCAGTGAATTTTATGACACCAGCGCCAGACGGCTAAATCCAAACTATTAAATCAGGCACTATAAAGTCAACCTAATAAATTATTTTATACTTTAAAAACGCTATTTTACTGGGGTAGATACAAAGAATCGGTAAATAATAATAGATACATTTGCGCTGTCTTTTGTTTTTAGTTTTTTTATAATATAATTTTGTTTTAAAACTCAATCTGCACCTAATAAATGTAGGTAAAATCTTATAAAGGGATGTTTTTGGTTTAAAATCTGTAGACTACACAAAAATGACTCCGTTTTTTCAACTTACACTAGGGTTAAAACTAGCCAAAATTATTATTTGAACAGAACCCGATTTTAATCCCATACCATGCTAATAATAAGAATACACATGAACAATGTTCAAAACATATCAACCAATTTATGTCATTCAAAAGTATCATGAAAATTAACATTTTAATTTAGATTTGATTTATATTCTAGTTGAAGTTTGCTAAAGTTTCTTACTGTTGTAGTACGTTCCTAATCTACCTCTACGATGGTTGACGCTATTATATTAATTAATCTATTAAATCTTATTCATAATATAAATCTAGCAGAAAAATATAAACAAATCCTACATCTTCAATTTGGATTGAGATCGAGGTTTGCTTAAGAATTAATGAAGTTCCCGGTTCACTTCTTGATAAAAAACTAAGCTAATTCCTTTGGTTTTAACTTCTCTGCTAAAATTACCATATTGTTTGAAAGTACAAAGAGCTGTAAGGACATTTTAAATGGTTTATCCGAAAAGCTTATATTGTGGAGATTGCTATGCAAACTTCTTTGCTTAAAACAATATGAGAGAGTTAAATTATGTATTTAAATTGTGTTATTTGTTTTAAAGATTAATCAATCTAATTATGTAAAATTGTGTGAAATGTAAATTAGGTACTTGATTTAAACTCTGATTGATTCAAATATTAAATTACAAAAACGGAATTTAAATGTGGCATTTTAATTGAGTTAAAATCTACCCTGCTTAGTAATATATATTTGGTTCAATATTAATGTTCATACTACATACCAATAATTCAATAGTTAAATACTAAATAAATTTAATCTCAAACAAACTTGTAATTCGGTCACGTGGACTGAGGCATTACGTTTGACACGGACTGGTTTGCTGATTATAGGAGGTCAAGGCTCGACTCCTAGAAGTGTGCATTTAGAGTGGCTCTTCTAGAATAGTTGCACACTCTTCCTCCAAGAAACTATGTGTACACTTCCTCTAAATTATACTTTTATATTAGGCTTACCTAGCCTATAAGTTTAAATATAATATGGCTAGCCCGTACGAGTAGTAGGTATCGGTGCGCAAAAAAACTTTCTTTGTAATTGTAGTGGCGTCATTTAAAAAAATATAATGGAAACAAAATTTAAACAAGCAATAAACTTTACACATATATAGAACAATAACTCGTAATTACCATATTAAAAGTCTCCTAAGATTAACCTTATTTACACCCTCCATCTTCGAAAATGGCCGTTCTTCAGTTTTTCGTTCATAAGTCACTAACGCTTATAAAATATAACTTAAATAATGTGGCTTATTAATTGTATATCATAAATGACACACATGTTTACATATAACACGTTGATATACGTAGATAAATTGATTAAGGAGATATTAGCTCTGAAGTTAGCATGTGTTTACATTTTCAAACGGTAAACTTAGCAAGTGGGCATTCAATATTACTCTTGTTGTTTTTGTTTAGCACCGCGTCTTACTACCCGTTCGGGTTATACGCTTAAGTACTAATTACCCTAATGGATTAGGAATTGGGAAGGTTGAATTTTAGAGGAAGTGAACCCGCATTTGCGTGGAGGGAGAGTGGAAAACCATCTAGGAAAAACCACCCCCAGTTCACCCGACCGAGATTCGAACCTCGATCTCCCCGTCCTCGGTGGTCTGACTCAACACGACTGGCGCGTTAGCCAACTACGCAACCAAGGCGGGTCAATATTACTCGTGTGGTCCATTTGACTGAATATACCTTAATTAATTAAAGTAAGCATCTAACAAGGTCACAGTGATAAAGATTTGACAAATCACATTACGAATCAATAGTGTATTTACTGGAGTTCTGTATTCCATTTTGTTTTCATTTATTAGGAGTATTTAACGTACACTTCCTTAACCAAATGAATATATCAGCAAACGAGAATTTTCATAAGCGAGAGCGAAAAGTCCTACGAATATTTCTGGTAAAGGTATTTTTACGTAACTTCCACGGTTCTTTTACATGCCACAGTTATTGACATGGGACCGATGGCTTTACTTCCCTTTGGGGTACAAGAAAAATACGACAATAACACACAACACACAACACACCAATCGAACACTAATAACACAACACACACAACAAAAACATGCGATACATCAAAAACACACCGCACGCCAATATTACACTACACATAAATATTACACCACACACTAATAGCATGCCACACACCACACAACAATAATAATACAATGGCCTACCACACTATACACAGCAATAACGAACCACACACATCACAACATAAACCACAAAGTAAAATACACCAATAATATAATATGACACCATAAAACAGAGAAAATATATAAATATAGCACACCAATAGCACAAACTTTAGCAAAAAGACTCCACAACACACCAAGCATACCATGATCCTAACAACTTTTAATAAAACACAAATATAAATAATCTGTAAAACTATAAACACCAACAATATTACGCAATATTCTGAAAATTGAAAAATGACACCAAAACACGAGAATCGAACCCGTGTCGAGGTTTCATTTTTCAATTTTCAGAATATGATATCTATATGGAGTATTCTTCTCTAAATGCACAAATAATAGCTTCGGCTATTTTATTCTTAATATTATGCAAGACATAAACAATAAATAGTACGGCACGCAGCACAGACTTTATCTCGTTTTTATTTTAAAATAGATATTTACTAAAAATTCTTAAGATTTGTGAAAACGAAATATTAGGTCCTTACATTATTGTAGAAACATTACACTAAAGATCATAAATGAAATAATATACATTGTTATTTACTAACTTACTCTAAGGCATTAGAAACTAGGAATACTGGTACAGAAAGATTGAGAAAATAGAAATATCATTGTTCACCAAAGAGAATAAGAATCAAATTAGTTTTCAAATACCTGAATTAAAAAGTATGTATATATTTGCTTATTATATCTTAGAAATCATAGGTTTTATGAAAATATTTTTATCTTTAATAGTACTACAATTTTACAATGATAAGTTCGTTTTTATCTCAAATAGTTGCGAAGAAATTATGAAAATTGGAAAATTTCCCCTAAAGTACCCTCAAATTCATTTTCTTAAGAAAATGAGAGTTGTCATCTAGTTTATAGTGATAAACAGTGTCTAGATATAAAACTTAATCAAAATCGTTAAAGCGAATTTTGAGAAAATCGATTTTTTTTTCTATTTTTACCCTTCAGTAAACTACCCCTAATCTTAGGGTTGGATTATAATTCCGAATACCCCTCGGGGGAGCTTGTAAACACCCCAGATACCAAGTTATAGCCCAATAGGTAAAATAGTTTCATCTTTAACCCGAGGTACAGACAGACGGCATTGCGAAAAACACATTTTTGGTTTCAAGGGGGCCATGAAACATCGACATTTATCAAAATCTCGATTTCGACCTATTTTAATATCACAATACTTGCTCTCCGTGATGTCGAGAGGAAGTAAGAACAACGATTCCAACAACATAAAACCAACATTTTCAACAACAACAACACCACTACACAATACACCAACAACAATTATCTTAACAGTGCTACACAAAACACCCATTGATCTCTATACTATAACTGGATGGACATCTGTGGCTGAAATTTTCGAGCTGTCGTCTGCATACCATTGGGTAAGAGAGAAAGAAACTTTCGGGTATCTCTTTCTCTCTTTCACCCATACAAGTCAATGTGGCATTTTGACATCGTTCATTAATTTGATTGATTATATGAGATACATCAATGTGAGGGTGGTTAAATTAAATAAATATGTTAGTTAAAGCTTTGAAGAGCATATGAAAGTTCAAAACAGGTTAGCTTTTTCTTTAAATAAGTTGATGTAGCCTAATATGTAAGATGATTTTTGAAGGAAGCTTACTTTTAAGGCTTTATATCGTACCAGAATCCTACCCTATATTTGTGTCTAGTTAGGATAAAAGACCTTCCAGAAGGAAATTTCTACTTCTGTTCTTAATTGCCATTCATCCTACAAAAATATTATATATATGATAGTATTCTGGTACGAAATAAAGCCTTACAGATTGGAATTATTACTAAAATCCGGGTTTATAAGATACTGTACTTCCTACAAGCCAATAACCTAAATTATCATTTGAACGTAAGACTTCTACACAAAGTGTGTCATTCAAACAAATGTAATACAGTTTTTAGCTAACTTGTTTCATTATAGTTATCGAAATGTCGACATAATATGGTTTCTGAAAGATATGAGCCAACTTAAAAAAACAGGTATTATTACAATAATACTTTCCACAAGCCTATAACCTAAGTGATAGTTTGAATACATGGCAACTATTCAAAGTTTGTCATTCAAACAAATGTAATCAATTTTTAAGATACCTTGTTCATTATATTTATCGAACTTTCAATAAAATATGGTTTCTGAAACCAATATACATGCTAATAACCAACTTTAAATATAAGTGTTGTCGTGGCAGACTGTAAACAACATTGATGATAACTACATAAAAATTGAGATATCTAAGGTTTTATTCGTATTTGTACAGTATTACCTGTAAAACTGGATTGTATATCCTTTAATGTAAATGTTTCTTCAGGAAAGTATGGTATAATACTTCACTATTTTCAAACAATAACACTTTTATTCATCAGAGACATGTTTTCGCATAAGAACATTTAAAGAAACCGTTAAATCTTCCCCCCCCCCCCCTCAGTGTAGCAGACGATACACTTGAGCGTCACGCTTTTGTCCTTGGAATGTGCATGTGTATGTCCATCCAGTTATACTATAGAGATCAATGAAAACACCACACCAAATATCCCAACAAAACTACACAAACTATTCCAGAAACTACGGCTGGTACACAAGTCGGCAAGTCCTGTCACATGCATTGTCAGATCATGAAGATAAGATTGGAGAGGAAAGAAATGCTGACGTTCTTTGGATGTAGCTGCCCCTATATAAACTGTTGTGATTGTAAAGTCTGTTCATCGTAGGAATTGTTTTCTGAAAGGCCTTATTCCCTATTAGAAATCTATTATTTAGTAGGATATTGGTAGGAAAAAAGACCTTTCAGAGAGTAATTCATACCGTGAATGGAGTATATCTGATGTCAAAACAATGAACCAGTAGTAGGTGACCTGTTGGTCTAGGGGTAAGGTGTCAGACTTCTGTGCTGAGGGTCCGAGGTTCAATCCTCGGTCCCGGCACAGATTTATCCGATTGCCAAACCCTTCCTTCACCTCTGACAAGATGTGCATTAATCACAACTTGTGAATGTGAGGAATGCCAGGTCTCCACCGTGGTCCGGATCCCACGTTAGACTGTAGGTCCTCCATTTCATCTCACAATCACCATTATATTACACGTTAGCGTAAGTGCGTATAATACGAACGGGTAGTAAGACGCGGTGCTAATAATAATAATAATAATAATAATAATAATAATAATAATAATAATAATAATAATAATAATGAACCAGTATTTGATTAATCTTACTATATAGCCTACGGTATAGGTTAGCAATAACAAATACATCAATACAAAATATTATTATTTAATATTATTAGCACCGCGTCTTACTACCCGTTCGGGTTATACGCACTTACGCTAATGTGTAATGGTAGGGTGATTGTGAGATGAAATGGAGGACCTACAGTTTAACGTGGAATCCGAACCACGGTGGAGGCCTGGCATTCCACACATTCACAAGTTGTGATTAATACACATCTTGTCAGAGGTGAAGGAGGGTTTGGCAATCAGATAAATCTGTGCCGGGACCGAGGATTGAACCCCGGACCCTCAGCACAGAAGTCCGACACCTTACCCCTAGACCACCAGGTCACCTATTATTTAATAGAACTAAGTCATAAATTATTAGACAATTATCAACTTCAGAAAGCAGAAATAAGCCTACTCTAGGTCTTATTATAATAGGCATCTATAATGTTATGTAAATATGATAAAACAGGTTCAATAAGTCTACACAATATAACACTATTTAAAATTATTACATTTTGTAAGGGTGAATAATAAATTCATAAATAAATGAACAATGCAAAGTATTTTAAAGACATTTTCATTTGTATACTACCCACCTCGGTGGCCTCTTGGTCTAATGCGTTAGTCACGCAGTAGTATAGATTACTGGTGACGAGGAGATCAAGGTTTTAATTTTGGTCGGATGTATTGAGGGTGGTTTTCCACTCTCCTCCACGTAAATACGGGTAAATTTCCTCTAATATTACCTTAATCATCCATAAAACCACTAGCGTAATTAGTACATAAGCGTATAAACCGAACGGGTGGTAAGATTCCATGCAAAAAAAAAGTGTATATTGAGATACACTTCGATAAATCAATAATTATCTCTCTCCCCTTTTAAAATGGCTGTCTTCAGCAAAGCTTCTTTGAAATTCTCTAGTCACATAACACGCTCGTAGCGCCCCTAGCGTTAAGTGCCTTTAGCAAAATTATTTGACAGTACAAAAATATGTTAATAGCTTAACAACTTTTGTTAAATTTAATTTGACAAATACAAAAACTTGTACTCTACAAATTGAGTTTTGTAGAAAGAAATTCGTGAATTACCAGAGAGAAATAAAATTATATAGCAACTAAAAAATACTATCTAGATAATCGGTTAAAAACATTAATTATTTTGTTGCCATTACAAAGTCATTTATTCCTGTGTAATTAGTTGCTATTTTACATTGTTAGGGCATATATTCCAAACGAATTCTAGGTACGACCGGGATCGAACCCCAATCTCCCGTCTTCAGCAGTCTAGTCCAAAATTGAGTAGCGCGTTAGACCACGTGGCCACCGAAGCGGGTTTTATTTTAGTTAATCTAATCATTCTTATACCCTAGATTAATCTGCTAGTAAATATTTTGTTTAACGTACAGTTATTTAAAAATAATAATTGAAAGAATCATTCAAAATGTATTAATTTGTCTGAAATATTTGTAAAGCTTTCAATTTGAACAGTAAATAAAAATCAAGAAAATAATTTATTAAGTCAGTTAATAATGTTAGGACTTTGAAATACTCAATTATATGTTTATCTAGTACCGAATGTTATGTTAGTTTTGTATTATTTATTCTATTAATTTAACCACGACTAATTTATTATGAGTATTTATAATTTTAAAATAATAGATTTTTAATGATATCAGTATATTATGCAGTTTCTCGACGCCAAATTACTCTTATTTCAAACAAAAATAACGGTTTTGCACAAATTAAACTTATATCTATTCAGATCGACAGTTTTTAATTTGATTTCTGAGAAGAGAGAGATTTTTTATTAATGGCTGCTTTTGTTCTGAATGATAGCGCACCAAAAATAAAGCAACAATTTTGTATCATGAAATGAATTTGTATCATTACCATCAGGTTTATCTGTCCACTGCGTCTGTTCCATTCATATCGATTTGTAAATCCACTTGAGTGAGAACCTACCGCCTCCCTTCCCCATCAGTCATTGATGAATGAATATAGATAGATAGATGTGTGTCTATTTCCCCATCACTCTTCAGTTCCATTCGTAGAACAGACAACAGTTAACAATATAATTATTACTCTGCTGGAATCCTCTTGTCATTTTCATGACAATTATTAATGGAACACTTTAGTATTGTAGAAATAATCAATTCTATCCATTATTTCTAGTCTTTTACCTTTGAAAATTAATGTTTACGCACACCTTTATATATATATAATTTACATATATGTTTGGAAACAATGTTTACTCATTATTCGTAGGTACGTCACATGCAGAAGAAATAAATGTAATCATCAATGTGGATTTCGACAAAATAGATCAACAACGGATCAGATTTTTACTATTCGGAAAATATTAGATAAAAAAGTAGAAATTCAAACATGACTGTTCATAAATTATACATCGATTTTAAAAAAAACACCTACGGTTCAGTTAAAAGAAATAAATTAAAATTAAATTAAATTTAAGATTACCAATAAACTTTCAGGCTAATATTGAGGTATTTTTGACTGATAACGTCACAGGTTAGGGTTATATATCACCAGATACTTTCGAATAATAGGTTAAAAGGAGATGCACTTTCCCCATTACTTTTTAACTAGCCTAACAGTATGCTTTAGGGTAATGCAAGAGATTAGGGAAGGGTTGGCATTGAACGGTACAATACAGCTATTGGGATTAGCAAGATAATTTAGCTTTGTTGGGGGATAGTAAGGAAGATGTTTCAAGGAATGAAGAAAATTTTATTAGAGCTATTAAGGAAATAGGTTGCACAATCGCTGGCCGCTACTAGTTTCCCGCCAAGTATTACCAACTTTGTATAAATGGCACTACCTACTCTTAGACGATGCGTAATCTTAGCCGAACCTCCCTTATTTAATTATTTATTTAAAACTTAATATATTGCTGTTGCTTTCACAACAGATCAACAAACTAAGGGACTTTTTAGTCCGAGAATAAATGTAATGTGTTCTAAATTATTATAATTGTGAAAATCTTCTAAATTTCGAAGTTGAAAGTGAAATCTTTTTTTCACTTCAATCTTCGACCCTTACAATAGTAACCTACGCATTTTTAATTATTTCGAAGAAGAAAAAACTATTAAATATTACTTTTGAAATATCTCACTTAATATAACGTTTTTCAACATATTTTTAGAACAGTAACTAAACAGTGTTTGAACACAAACTAAAGATTGAAGGACACCTATAATGTAAGCATATATGTCAGCATATACCTTTTATTCTCACGTTCACCGAAAATTTAGCGTTTGGGAATTTGCTTTTAAATGACGCATTAAGTCACACCTTAGAAAATTGCATGTTTACCATAACGTTTTGCAGCGGATACTTTAAAGAGCCGTTTATCAATATAATTAGTCTTCTAGTGGATAAACAGATATTTTGGATTAGAATCACGATGTATTTTTTCAAATAATTGTGTCATGTATGTTCAAATTAACACACACACACCTTCCATTTAACGAGCTATTTTAAATAATTTCACAACAGTAAATTCAGATGTCTTCTTGTATCTTGCATTGTAAGCACACGCGTGCATTGAATTACACGCACACGCGCACTGATTGAGTCGGTTGGTTTTGAAAATTGGATTGTTTTGTTTTTTTAGAACCACGTCTTACCATTTGTTCGGGCTAAAGGCTGATTGGTTCTTTCACTTACATTTTATGAAGAAGAGCGGACAAGGCTGAGATTGTTTCTACTAGTGCAGAGTAACCAACGTAGCTCACGCCGATTTCTTGCGACTTTGCTTATTAGCTCGTCACGTTACCACATTTCATTTCTGATATGTTTGTGTGTTTTTTCACGTCTATATTTACCTAGATGCACAGATAATTTAAAAATTAAAAGTACGGCTATGCGACGACAACAACAAAACGTGTCTACGGCTTTGACTTTGCTTCGCATTTATTAAGTTTAGCGTCGATTTCGCTTCGCATTTATAAAATGAGCTTCACACATCTTACTAATTATTGTGTATGATATTACTAGCATACATTTCTATTTTTAGATTTTTGCATCCGTTTCCCCTAAACACATAAATCTTCCCTGATGACGTCACAGTTGAACGTCGTCCCTTGACGACGTTGTTCGACGTTTAATCGCGACGGTCGTTGCGAGCCTCCATAAACCTAATTGTTTATCCTCGAAGGTGTGAGAGGTTAGGAAACTGACGGGATAGGAAGAGAAATGTCGTTAACTAGAGTCCTAAAATATCCCTCCCTGCCGCCACATAAATCAACGTCTATTCAGCACCTCACAATATCGCCATTCATGTGTCCGCCCCTTGTTGGTACTAGGAGGACATTGTCGAGAGTCCTTCGGACCGGAACACGGTGATCATCAGCGTCCGGGGTCCTGTCCAATGCCACGAGGCACGTGAGATTTGATTTGAAATGAGCTGCTTATCATAACTTTAAATATGTCATTTCAAATAGCATATCACTGAGTGATGTCCGGATGTATATACTATAGTAAAATTATACAGTTGGAAGAGAATAAAGACTATTTTATAATAAAAAATAGCATTCGTGTGGTGTGTGTGTGTGCTTGGAAATAATGTTGCCCTAAAACTAAACTCTTCTTTGTTTATATGTCTATGTAGTCACTCGGTAGAAATATATTAAAAAAATAGATAATACGGTGCACCGCAAAGATTTTTTTCCCACTTTTATTTTAAAATTTATTATACTTTAATAAAAATTCGTAGGATTTATAAAACTAAATAATAAGTCTATAGATTACTATAGCAAAGTTACACCAAAGATCATAAAGAAATAACGTAAACTTTTACTTACTTATTCATGGCATTAGGAACTAGGAAAACTGTTACAAAAAAATTGAGAAAAGAGAAATATCACTGTTCACCAAAGAGCAGAAGAATAAAATTCATTTTCAAAGACCTGAATTAAAAAGTATATATATTTGCTTATAGCACAGAAATTATTGGTTTTATAAAAATATATTTCAAATAAAATATTTTTATCTTTAATGGTACTACAACTTTACAATGTAAGTTATTTCGTATCTTAAATAGTTGCGGAGAAATATGAATATTGAAAATTTCCCCAATGTAAAGTACCTTCAAAGACATTTTAATGAGAAAATGAGGATAGCTACTTGCTTATAATAATCAACAGTTTCAAATATAAAATTTTATCAAATTAAAAGAAAACGTTCTTTTTTTCCCTTCAATAAAACTACCCCTAGATTTAGAGCTAGATACCCAATTCCAAAAACACATCAGAGGAACCTTATGAAAACCACAGATACCAATTTTAGCCCAATCTGTAAAATAGTTTCGGCTCTAGCCTGAGGTACAAACTGACAGATGCATCGCGAAAATAACTTTTGGTTCAGTGAGGTCATGTATATTTATCAAAATCTGAATTCGAATTTTTTGACGATCCCAATTCTTTCTCTCCGAGGAGTCAAGCAAAAGTAAAAAAAATCTTATATTCGGGACCTCTAGGTGTACTTGGGGACCCTACAGTAATTTTAGATTTACTCTTAACAAACAGTGCCCTAACAATGGTTATGTTTAAAATCCCTACAAGAACTGGAAGCAAACAATAGCAAAAGATACCTAAGACTTCAGTGAGTACGTAAATAAAGAATACACAGCCATTGAAATTATTGATTGTTTTTATTGGGTTTCATTTCTCATCCAATTAAATATTTTGGTGAATAATAAAAAAAACATGAGGTATTTGTGAAAAGTTAAAAAATATGTATTAATATTGAAAACAAAAATAAATTATAGTTCTGGAGGAATTTAAATATGATATTGCTTATTCTCTGACTTTTCTTAAAGTTTTAAAATAGTTTCCATAGATGGTTGATCCAACCAGAAGAAAAAACTATAACAAAATTTGGTTTCGGTGATTTTGTTTATCTCCTACAAACTTGAAAATATTCCACATTTCTTGATGTAAATAGTCTCTAGTTCAACATTAGATTATTAGCTCACTTTTTAACGATAATTGTCACTTTAAAATAATTTTGGTCATAAACATCGATCATACCAATTCATTCGCGAAAACACGCATATATTTTTCTTCCTAGAGCATATTTGCAAGTTAATTTTTAAAATTCACAACAATTTTAAAATTACTTTTAGATAACTAAACTGTAAAGCATACACTTTTCTAATAATTGTCTTAAGCAGAAATATTATTATTATTAAAAAAATTGGTTTGCCTTTTTAAACTAAAAATAGGCTATGGTTAATTTAAACAAAAATATAATTAAATATTGGCAATTATTTGTTAATCCCAGAATAAATAAACCATTGATTAGTAAGTATATTAAAATAAACTTAAATAATAACTGTAGGACCATGGTGCTGAGCCATGCTACAGTTCGGGTTAGGTGCTTATGTACTAATTACGCTAATGGTTTTAGGGATTAGGACGGTTATATTTAGATAAAGAGTACCCACATTTTCATAGAGGTAGAGTTGAAAACCATTTTTAAAAACCATATTTAGTAATATCCCGTCCTATATTTGGAAAAGAACCGCCTTAGACCATGCGGCCACAGATGCGGGTAGCCCAGCATGATGTTATATTAGTGAAAACACATAATAACATAAAGATAAAAATATACACATTTTTAACTTAGTAAAAGACCCTTTTCTTCTCCTTCGTCATCCTAACTTACTGGAATTAGATATGTAGAGCAAAGCCTTGAAGCCAGATTAAAAGTAAATTAGAGGAATTGTACCCGAATTCACGCAAATATATATACACTTCCTACATATTCAACCTTCCGCATTCCATTCTTATTTGTGTAAATATGCGAATAGCCCAGACAGATATTAGACAGTTAAAACACGTAATTCTCTTAAATATAGGTATAAATATTTTTGCCACGCATCGTACCACGTGGCTAGTCTTGTCACACTTTATTTGGATGGAGTGTAGGAGAATTTTATATTAAATGTAACATCATTTGCATGGATTAAAAAGCAATTTAGTAAAAAGAAAGAAACTCTTGTACGTCCGGCTAGGTTTCGAACTCCGACCTTCCCATCACCAACAAATCAAACTAGACGAACTTGACAAGTTGACCGGGTGAGGCGAGCATTCTTATTTTTATTTCAAGGACTTTTTGATATTTTTGAAGGTGAAACTCTTGTTTGACAGCAGTGTCCATGTCGGTACAATTTCAAGCTTTGAAAGTAAAGAGTGACGAAAGTGGAGGTGATAGTTGTTTGTTTGGATTCAAAAACTAGATTCTATAATGTCAATTAGTAAAAATTCGCTAGTATTTTACTTGATCTACCATCTCAAATATGATGTACCTGCGCAAAAATGTTTTTGACGTGAATACGTCTTTAAATTTGCTACCATACGGGGGCAATCCAAAAAACCTAATGATAACAAAATCGGGGGATACAGTTTGGTGTTGTAGTTTCGAATCTTTCCTCTACATCCAAAATTAAATTATACCACTGGATAGCTAAAGGATCAAAGAATTCACTACGATAAGCGAGAACAGTGACGCATCGCGCGCGGTGGAGGGGAAAGCGCCGCCATTTTAAGGTTATTTAGCTACGTATCGAGATTTGCAATTAGTATAACTTTTGACTCGGAGAAGCTACGATGTTCGTTTAGGTTTTAATCGTCAGCTGTTACATAAACGTATCACGTACAACACACGGCCGTGTCCATGACACAGCCACACCCCAATTTTTTCAACCTGAGTGAGGTTTTAAAACAGTGAATACCAAGAAATGGTGCCAAAGTTATTTTAAAAACCCGACCTACCTTCTAAAGATAGAAATCAAACACCTAATGGTTCAGAAATAATCCACCAATATTTTTAAATAAATTTAAAATCTTAACAAAGTAAGATAAAAAGAAATAAATTAATAAAAACAAACTGCTGCTTAAAATAATTGTAATTGGTTGGCCTATGTGTATTAGTAAATATATAATATCTTAGCAAGTATTCAGACTATCGTATTGATTATTTACACATTCATCTATAGTCATTTACCCGCTTCGGTGGCGTAGTTGGCTAACGCGCCAGTCGTGTTGAGCCAGACCACCGAGGACGGGGAGATCGAGGTTCGAATCTCGGTCGGGTGAACTGGGGGTGGTTTTTCCTAAATGGTTTTCCCCTCTCCCTCCACGCAAATGCGGGTTCACCTCCTCTAAATTCAACCTTCCAAATTCCTAATCCATTAGTGTAATTAGTACTTAAGCGTATAACCCGAACGGGTAGTAAGACGCGGTGCTAAATAAAATAAAAATTAAAATTAAAAAAAAGCTATAGTGATTTATTAAGTCAAATATAAAAACTAAAAACATACATTGAATAGGTTTGTACGATTCTATAAATCTAGTTTCATCAGTTAAAACAGCTTTCAAAGGAAATAAAAATAATAGCCAAATGGTACAAATACATTTTGAAGCCTAGCACAATTAGAATAAACTATGTTAATAACAAATTAGTTTTATCTAAACAGTTTCGATGTCATAGATATGGTTTATTAATGAAATAATAATAATGTTCCTTGCCACTAGGCCATAGAGCTACTAAATTGCGATAGTAAACATAATAATGATGAAGCCTTATATACAATAGAATTGTCCAAACAAGCTCCTTTTATGGTAAGCTTGAAAATTGAGATATAATATTATTGCATATGTATGAAGCGATAGGAAAATACTAAGAAAAAAAGAAGCGTGGATTTTTTGTTCTCGGTGGCAACAGTCGACCGGGAATCCCCCACAATCCGTGCCTCGGAATACATTAATCAATCTCTTTGAGAACCAAAGTAAATTAAGACAGTTCATCCGAAAGTGCTGCCAGAGATGGTATACGGAACTAATTTCAGAGCTTACCATTATGTAGATAATGACGCAGAACATCTTCAAATGGGAGTTAAGATTGTGGACATGAGGCTAAGTAGTAGTCTCATCAGGATAGACCTTAAACATTAATTTTATTTTACAAAACACCTTAACCTAGATAAAAAAAGTTTGTAAAAACAAACTTGAATGGATCTACAGATTCAATAAACTTTTGAAGAAATTATATAGACATGTATATTCGATCAACTTTCTACGAGGTAAAATGAACCAGCTCCCTCAGCCAACTTTCTAAGATAGACAATCAATCAGCACACTAAACCAACTATCTAGGAGAGACAATCAACTAGCACACTCAACTAACTTTCTAAGAAAGATAAACAACCAGAACACTCAACCAACTTTCTTGGAAAGATAAACAATCAGCACACTCAACCCACTTTCTTATAAAGGTAATGAACCAACACACTCAACCTCAACCAACTTTCTTAGAAAGATAACTAACCAACACACTCGACGAACTTTCTAAGAAAGATAATGAACCAACACATTCAACCATCTAAGATAGACAGTGAACAATCATTACAATTAATTTCCGAGGAAAAATTAAAGCCAACACAATCAACAAACTAATATAAAAAGAATGATAGTCCTAACTGTACGTCCAAGATTATGTAATTAAAATATTGTCCTGTTCAATGCCTCTACAAAGAAATGTAGGTTTTGTGTATCCATTGACGCCCCCAAGATGCATTAGCGTTCTGCTATTTCTGCTTTTCTTAACCACATCAAACACCAACATATTATTAATCCACCAAAATATTCATCATTTATAGCAGCAGTTATGAAAAGTGATAAATTTATAATTAAATCTACAAGTATTGTACCAAAGAGCTTAATTAATTTTTTTAGCACAATGACTTACTACCCATTCAGGCTATACGCTTGTGTAATAATTACACTAATGGTATTAAGGATAAATGAGGTCATATTTATATGATGTGTACCCCCATTTGCATTGAGAGAGAGGGAAAACCAGTTTTGGAAAACACACGACCGAGATTGGAAACTCGATTTCCCCGTAATCGGCAGTCTAGTCTATTATAAGAGTTGCACGTTAGACCACACAGCCACCGAAGTGGGAGGTTTATTTAGTTAATATTAATTTAGAGTATATACAGTAAACTTTTAATTTCAAAGCATATTTTTATTTTGAAAATATCTTCTAATTGGGGCTTCCTTAACTCATGGACGTTTCATACTAACAGTACCATGAAATATTCGGGAAGTATCAAAAGGTAAGTTTGATGTCTTATTCATAGCAGAGGTTCTTAAACTGTGGGTCACGATGATAAAGACCCTGGGGATCGCATCAAACATTGACAAACGTGAGTAAATTAAATATTTACTATAGAATTATTGAAACTATAATACACTACAACAATTCTTTTTAAACTTGTGTATGTCTATTTTAGGAATAAACGTCATCCGTCATTATTAAACGAACACAGTTTTAATAATCAGCACGGGACAAACCCACTTGGGTGGCCGCATGGTCTTAAGGTGCTACTCTCGCAATGGACAAGACTACTGATGACGGGAAGATCAATGTTCGAATCTATGTCGGGTGTACTGAGGGTGATTTTTCCAAAATAGTTTTCCTCTCTCCCTCTGCGGAAATGGGGGGTACACTTCCTTTAAATATAACCTTCATAATCCCTAAAAACCATTAGAATAATTAGTACATAAGCGTATATCCCGAGCGGTTAGTAAGACGTGGTGCTCGAAAACAAAAAGCATGGGATGAATTCTAAAGGCCGCTAAACATGTACAGGTATACCTGTGAGGTTTGCCTGTAGAGGCGCGCCTGTCCGGTATAACTGAACGTGTTTTTTACTTTCTCTCTATCTTACAGGTAGAGAAAGTATTGTGATCGTCAAAAAAATCGAACTCGAGATTTTGATGAATTTTGACGTTTCATGACTTCCTGAATCCGAAAAAGTGGTTTTTGAATTTCCGTCTGTCTGTCTGTCTGTCTGTCTGTCTGTCTGTCTGTCTGTCTGTACCTCCAACTAGAGCCTAAACTATTTTACCGATTGAGCTGAAACTTGATATCTAGGGTTTTCATAGGGTTGCCCCGAGGGGTTTTTGGAATTGGATATCTACCCCTAAAATTAAGGGTAGTTTACTGAAGGGCAAAAAGAGAAAAAGTCGATTTTCTCAAAATCGGCTCTAACGATTTTGATTAAATTTCATTTATGAACATAAATAAATATTCCAAACAAAATGGCTACTCTCAATATTTCGGCAAAATCGTTTTAAGGGCTGCGGTCTGATGCGTAAATTAACATTTTTTATAATAGCACCGAAACTATTTGAGATATGAAATTACTTAGCATTACAAATATGTATATATATTTATAATACAAATATTTTATTCGAAACATATTTTTATAAAATCAATAACTTTCAATATATACGCAATTATATATATATTTTTAACTTTTTGGGCATTAAAGCTTAAGTATTGCGACCGTAAGAAAAACTAACCTGAAATGTTGATGGATGTCGACGTCTCATGACGCCCCGAACCCTTAAAAATAGTCTTTGCAATGCCGTCTGTCTGTGTGTCTATTAAAACTTAAAATTAAGGGTAGTTTACTGAAGGGCAAAAAGAGAAAAAGTCGATTTTCTCAAAATCGGCTCTAACGATTTTGATTAAATTTCATTTATGAACATAAATAAATATTCCAAACAAAATGGCTACTCTCAATATTTCGGCAAAATCGTTTTAAGGGCTCCGGTCTGATGCGTAAATTAACATTTTTTATAATAGCTCCGAAACTATTTGAGATATGAAATTACTTAGCATTACAAATATGTATATATATTTATAATACAAATATTTTATTAGAAACATATTTTTATAAAATCAATAACTTTCAATATATACGCAATTATATATATATTTTTAACTTTTTGGGCATTAAAGCTTAAGTATTGCGATCGTAAGAAAAACTAACCTGAAATGTTGATGGATGTCGACGTCTCATGACCCCCCGAACCCTTAAAAATAGTCTTTGCAATGCCGTCTGTCTGTGTGTCTATTAAAACTTAAAATTAAGGGTAGTTTACTGAAGGGCAAAAAGAGAAAAAGTCGATTTTCTCAAAATCGGCTCCAACGATTTTGATTAAATTTCATTTATAAACATTAATAAATATTCCAAACAAAATGGCTACCCTCAATATTTCGGCAAAATGGCTTTAAGGGCTTCGGTCTGATGCGTAAATTAACATTTTTTTAAATAGCTCCGAAACTATTTGAGATATGAAATTACTTAGCATTACAAATATGTATATATATTTATAATACAGATATTTTATTCGAAACATATTTTTATAAAATCAATAACTTTCAATATATACACAATTATATGAATTTTTTTAACTTTTTGGACATTAAAGTTTAAGTATTGCGACCGTAAAAAAAAAACTAACCTGAAATGTTGATGGATGTCGACGTCTCAAGACCCCCCGAACCCTAAAAAATAGTCTTTGCAATGCCGTCTCTCTGTGTGTCTATAAAAACTTAAAATTAAGGGTAGTTTACTGAAGGACGAAAAGAGAAAAATTTTGTTTTCTCAAAATCTGCTTAAACGATTTTGATTAAAATTCGTATCTAGGCGTTGATTAAGATTATAAATAAACTGGCTATTTTCATTTTCCTATGAAAATGATTTTTAGGGTACATTACAGAAGCGTTTATTTCCGTATCTCCACAACTATTGGAGAAACTAAACAACTTATCATTGCAAAATTGTAGGACTATTAGAAAGAAAAAACTTTTATTTGACATATATTTTTATAAAAACAGCAGTTTCTGAGATATTTGCAAATATATTAATACAATTTTGTGAGCTTTAGTTGTAAACATATACTACTTAAGTTTTAACGCAATAATACTCCAATGCCATAGAGTAATTAAATATAAGTAAGTATCTAAAAAAAGTATGTTATTTTTCCTTAAATCTCTTAGGAGAAATGTTTGCATAGCAATGATCTATCTCCATTTTAGACTCAATAGTCAATATTTACATTTTTTATTAGTCAAAATGTATAAATGAATAATTAAATATCAATGCGATGACTTGAAGATCTGCAACACCTTTTAAAATGTTAAAATTTTAACCAGAAATCGAAATTTTAATACGAAGTGTTGACCCTTGTGGAAGACATTAAACTGTTTGAAATGCTCTTAGGTGGACAAAGATGCGCCTCTTTTCTCATTGATTCTTTATCATTGTATATTATTTTATGCGTGTTCTTATGTGGAGTGGTGATGATACAATGTACATTATTCCGTTCAGAAATCTTACGAGTTTATAGAAAGAGAGAGAAAGTCTGTGCGGTGTGCCGTACCATTTATTTTTTGTGTGTTTTTATTTAGCACCACGTCTTACTACCCGTTCGGTTTATACGCTTAAGTACTATTTACGCTAATGGGTTTAGGAATTGGGAAGGTTGAATATAGATGAAGTGAACCCGCATTTGCGTAAAGGGAGAGTGGAAAACAATTTAGGAAAAACCACCCCTAGTTCACCCAACCGAGATTCGAACGTCGATCTCCACGTCCTCGGCAGTCGAGCTCAACACGACTAGCGCGTTAGCTAACTACTCCACCAAGGTGGGTAAACTGAACGTATGGATGACATTACTGTACAGTTATTTCGGCCTGTACAGGCGACCGAAGCAAATAGTTAATTTCATTCGATATACCTGCATTGTATCAAACTGCGCAGGCATACCGGAACGTGCGTACCGAAGTGCGCAGGTGGCTCGTTTCAGTTGTTGCTGTTGCCACCGTCACATCGTTCACTAATCAGATAAGTTTCATTCTTTCTTTATAAACTTATTGTTGTAAACAATGACGGCAGAGTGTTACGGTAGCCACCGAGAATGCACAGAAAAGTATATATACATTTACAAAAGTGAACAATGTCTGTAGAAAATTAAATCAAGAGACTACCATTAATGACCCAAAAAATAAGTTGCAAATTTGTGGAAAAACTAAAAGAGATCGACCCCGCTGCCAACAAATAAAGCGTTGTAAATAAAATCAACAACAAACTGTGATTTTAAGAAGAAAAGCTGTATCGTGTGGATGCACTAGTATATCCGGTATAACTGCACAGGAATATCGTAGGTAGTGGCCTTAAAAAAACTCAAAGATGGAGAATTGATGCGCTAAGTTAAGGATTATGTGTTTTATTCTCATGACCAGGTGTCATTTTTAAATTTACGAATATATTTGATACGGTTAAAACCGTAACCATAATATAATTTCGATCTTTCAAAATTGTATATGTTGTATGTAGTACTATTTATTTAATATATATTTATTTAGCATTGCGTCTTATCACTTGTTCAGGTTAGGAAGAAGTGTATCCACATTTACGTGAAGGTGGAGTAGAAAACCAATTTGGGGAAACCTGTAATGTCCTAACTTGTGAAACCTATGTTTATTCGAAAAGGAAGGATGAGACTGCAGTTTTTAATATTTTATTTATATTTTATATTTTAAATTCGGGAATTCTCTTTATTTCATAATATTATTTTAATTATTCCTTTTTTCATTTTAGAATATTTAAGCCCTTCAAGCAGTTTAAAAGTCAATACATTTATTTTATATGAACTGTGTTTAATAGATGCGTCGGACGATGAAACAAAACGAAAAGAGCTGATCCAGCACAGAGTTTTCTTCGTCGAAAGAGAAATACACCTTTTCCTCAGTACAGAGCGTTTGAATTGTCCAGCCAACCAGACAACTAGGATTTAAACTACACTCATTTGATAGGTCGAGATTGTCAGGTCACACGGGTGCAATCCACGACGTCATCAGAATTTGAAAAAAGACGTGAGTAAAGGTGGGTTTAGACCAAACGAACAAGAACATAGAGCAAGAATAAGAGCATTCGTGCGTGCTCTTTTAGTGTAAACAGTGATTTAACAAACTGATACTAAACTCGTTTACACTAAAACAGCTATTCATAGAACAGCGAACGCGAACCGAACCAAAGAATCCTTTGATAAAAACCGCCCAGTCGAGCGAGCGCGTGTTAACCCGATGGAATGCTCCAAGCAACTGTTCGTGCACGCTTTCGTTGTTTATACTAACCGAGCGAGCATTCTTAGAGCATTCATTCCCATTTTGGGCGAATATACTAGAACATACTAGAGCACCGAAAGAATGCTCACTACACGTTTACACCAAGAGAATTTAAGCATAGTGGGGGAAGAATGAGCATTCGCTCGCTTGGTCTAAATGCGCCTTGAGAGAAACTCTCTCTAATACCCGATAAGGAAACGCGCAGTGACCACCGAGGCTACAAGACGTGTCGGTTGTACAAGCTGAAATTGTTAATGATTACAGTAATTACATACAAAAGATTATGTTCCAACAACAAATCCACATAAAAGTGATCAAGGTATATTTATTGTATAAGTGGGAATTTTCTTAAATGATAATCGCGTCGATACGAGAAGCTGAGCTAGCCAGGGACAAATATGAAAATAAATATAAGTCGTCTTTACGAATTCTTCAATTGGAACCCTACACTGAGGCCTTCATCATATAAGTAATTGTAAGAATTTTTCAATTGCCGCCCAACGAGGGACTTTTCTAGAATTCGACAAACTACTCTGAGTACACCTGACTGAGATTCGAACCTCAATCTCCCTATCATAGGCAATGGGTGCTAAAAATATTTGTTTTATTTAAAAAGGGTCGTGAATAAAAAGGAACCCATGTCTTTGAGCAAGAATGATGATAGCTAAGACAGAGAATAAAATGTACCCGATGTTGTAAGCGCTGTGTGAGCATGCCACGCCCTGTAGGGTTGGTTTAGGGGTCCACTCTCTTGACTCTGACCCGAAAGGTCGGAATTCGATTTAGTTGGAATCACGGCTGGGCGCACTGGGAGTGCTTTCCCAAACCCGTGATTTTCATGGCGTCTCTGTCCAAGGCCGAGTTCAGAAACGTTCTCGAATCGACCCAAATTCTGTTTGTAGTATTTTTATTGCTCTCGGTTTCCCTTTAAGAGAAATGGGATCAATGGAGAATTAATTGGTACAGTTTAAAATAAAACTATTGGCTACACTAGATTTATAATAAACGTAATCATCGGCACATATAAAAAAAATATCAATTACACATATTATATAATAAATTTAAATTCTTCTAAACGTGAAGAATAACCATATAAGACAAGAAGAAATTTATGGTTTTCAGAAACAAAATATTTAATAAAATATTTGGTTCAAATAGGGGTGGAGGTAAAGGAGATTGAAGGAAGTTACATATGATTAGTTGCATACGTTGTACTCATCATAATACGTTAGGGAAGTGTGGCGTGAATGGAAGAAACTACATCCGTGACTGGCAAGCCCTATGGAAAGAGACCATTAGGGATACATAAACATAGATGGGAGGATAACAATATAATGGATCTTAAATAAATAGGGTGTAATGAGATAGACAGGATAGAACTAGATCAAGATAGCAATAGGGTCTAATGACGTGGACTGGATAGGACTAGATCAAAATAGGGATAGGGTGTAATGAGGTTGACTGTGTAGAAAGAACTTAAGATAGAGATATGGTGTAATGAGGTGGACTGGATAGGACTAGATCAAAATAGGGATAAGGTGTAATGAGGTTGACTGTGTAGAAAGAACTCAAGATAGAGATATGGTGTAATGAGGTGGACTGGATAGAACGAACTCAAGATAGAGATAGGTTGTAATGAGGTGGACTGGATATAACTAGATCAAAATAGGGATAAGGTGCAATGAGTTTGACTGGATAGAATAACTCAAGATAGAGATAGGATGTAATAAGGTGGACTGGATAAAACCAACTAAACATAGATATATGGTATAATAATGTATACTGGATAGAACTAGATCAAATTAGGGATAATGTGTAATGAGGTGGACTGGATAGAACTAGATCAATGTAGGATTAAAGTGAGATGAGGTGGACCGGATAAAACTAGCTCAATATAGGGATAGAGTGTAATAAGGTGGATTGAATAAAATTAGATCAAGATAAAAATAGGTGGCACCCTTTTGTAAGTGCGGCAATGAACTCTCGAATTCCTAATGCCATAAAGGACGAATATAAATATGATGAATTATAGTGAGACAATTATAAAGTCATACAAGTTTTAATAAGGAAGATGATAAAATATATAATAATGACATTAGTAGCCTTAGGAAGATTTAATCTGGTGGATATATTTGACAAATTAGTCCCAAACAAGGTCAAAGCTTTCACGGTTCTAATCCATGCTCGAGAAATATGTACAAAGGGAATCTGCCAGCCAGTGATTAATTAGTTTTTAATCATTGCAACTTTGATGTGAGATTGGTCTGTAATCTAATAAAATCATAAACATTAATGTTTGAAAAAAACCTTAAATGTTCTGATAAATGCGAGGCTTTTTTTTTAATTTTTCAAATAAATAATGGGTATATTATTTTATAAGTGAAGATTGTATTTAAGGCTGACAAAAATTTTCTACAGAATAGACCTTTCATGTAGTTTATTTTGGCAAAGTAATTTTTTTATTTAATATTTGTTTCGTGGTTATTTTTGATAAGTAAACTTATAGATAACCATTCTGAACAAAATAGGCTCAGCCATTAAAATTATTGGGGAAGTGTGTTGGGGGGGGGGGGCTTTTTGTGTTCTATATTTTTTATAAAGTTTCTTAAATGTGTATATTATAAAGTAATACTTTAGGTACCAGAACATTTTATTAAATAAAAAAATAAAAAGTCCACAAACTAACAAGTGGTATGCCAAAAATAAACTCTTTAGGGACAAAATGCACATAAAAAGTATATTTTATTTTACTAGTATTCTTTGACCGAGTCTTTAAGTATTTGTCACAAGATTTTCTCTAAAGAGGCAATCTCCTAATTCCTGGGATAACAAGTTTGGGAAAGCTTGTGCAAAACTCAAGCAATCTAGTTATCTGTTCTAAAGAACCTCAGTTGGCTCACAAGGCGTCCCATTCAATCTCTTTATTTCTGGCGTCGACCATGACAATATAGGAGTTCCGCGGCTAGCGATATGGTCATCATAGAAAATATGGTGAGCTTAAGACAGTATTAGATGGTGTTGAAATATTGTATTTTATTTAGTGGTTCAAACCTTACTTTGGCGGACTAAATAGTTTTAACCCGGCACACGGATATGTTCCTTAATTTCATTATTTTCCTTAAGAACCTTGACCTTGTCGAGTGCAAGTCTAAAACCTATTTTGTGGGATGGTGGGTGGGAGGGTGAAAGGCGTGGCGTGACTTCACAACCGACCGAAGTATCCTTCCGCGCCAACAAGAACAGATGGATCACGGAAGACGTAGATGGCGCTAGCTACCGGAGAGGTCTTGCTGAAAAATCGTACGTTTGAAAATATCAGTTTTCTCGAGAACGAGAGAAGTTTGTATGTTAATATTTTCAACACCCCTTCTAAGATAATGTATCGATGTTTATTAATTGTTACATTTTCTTATTTTTTGTTTTCTATTGAAAAATGTCAATTTTATCGATATTTTATCACTGTTAAAATTATAGGATAGGTGTGTATATAAAAAGTATAACATAATCAACATGCTTCTATTCTTGAACAAACCGTTTGCGAAAAGAAAATTGCAAAACGATAAAAATTCTTGAAGATAACCATTTGTTCCCACGACTCTACATTTCCACACAAAATGAAAAGGGCCGATCACCTTAAGGAGCCTCGGTCAGCGAGAAAATATAAATCACTGTCAGGCCACACAAATTGAAGTAAAATTATATGTGTAGTTATCTGAAATTCTATATTTTGTCCCTTTCACTCTTCACTTACCACCACTCTTAGTCATGTCTATAAGAAAGAGGGGGAAAAAACCACGAAACTTCTTATCTCAAGGTAAATAAGAACACTCGATGCTAGTTCTCAAATACCGGTATCTTAAAATTTTCTGTTTCGAGCCTATCAAAAAATCACTGTATTTGTTAGAGGAAGAATACATCTAGAGTCCTTTTTCATCAAGCCTAACCTAATAGCTTATCAAATATACCTGCAGTAGCTCCATGGCTTCTTTGGTGCTGACTGACAGTTCACAGCTGACTTCTGACAGTCAACATTTAGGTATATACCTAAATGTTGACTGTCAGAAGTGACAGCTGCTAAACACATGTTTTTTGCAGATGATATGGGTCGGCGTAGGGATACACAATTTGGTCTGGTAGCTTTTCAAAGCCGTCAGCTGTCAGCTGTGAGCTGTCAGTCAGCACCAAAGAAGCCATGGGGCTACTGTATGTTTAAAAAGTCGTTGAAAATGAGCGGGTGTCACATTTTCACACATTTTTACTTTCTCTCTATCTTACAGGTAGAGAAAGTATGGTGATCGTCAAAAAAATCGAACTCGAGATTTTGATGAATTTTGACGTTTCATGACTTCCTGAATCCGAAAAAGTGGTTTTTGAATTTCCGTTTGTCTATCTGTCTGTCTGTCTGTCTGTCTGTCTGTCTGTCTGTCTGTACCTCCAACTAGAGCCTAAACTATTTTACCGATTGAGCTGAAACTTGATATCTAGGGTTTTCATAGGGTTGCCTCGAGGGGTTTTTGGAATTGGATATCTACCCCTAAAATTAAGGGTAGTTTACTGAAGGGAAAAAATTCTCAAAATCGGCTCTAACGATTTTGATTAAATTTCATTTATGAACATTAATAAATATTCCAAACAAAATGGCTACTCTCAATATTTCGGCAAAATCGCTTTAAGGGCTCCGGTCTGATGCGTAAATTAACATTTTTTATAATAGCTCCGAAACTATTTGAGATATGAAATTACTTAGCATTAATAATATGTATATATATTTATAATACAAATATTTTATTCGAAACATATTTTTATAAAATCAATAATTTTCATTCTATACGCAATTATATATATATTTTTAGCTTTTTGGACATTAAAGCTTAAGTATTGCGATCGTAAAAAAAACTAACCTGAAATGTTGATGGATTTCGACGTCTCATGACCCCCCGAACCCTAAAAAATAGTCTTTGCAATGCCGTCTGTCTGTGTGTCTATTAAAACTTAAAATTAAGGGTAGTTTACTGAAGGGCAAAAAGAGAGAAAGTCGATTTTCTCAAAATCGGCTTTAACGATTTTTATTAAATTTCATTTATAAACATTAATAAATATTCCAAACAAAATGGCTACCCTCAATATTTCGGCAAAATGGCTTTAAGGGCTCCGGTCTGATGCGTCAATTAACATTTTTTTAAATAGCTCCGAAACTATTTGGGATATGAAATTACTTAGCATTACAAATATGTATATATATTTATAATACAGATATTTTATCCGAAACATATTTTTATAAAATCAATAACTTTCTATCTATACGCAATTATATGAATTTTTTAACTTTTTGGACATTAAAGTTTAAGTATTGCGACCGTAAAAAAAAACTAACCTGAAATGTTGATGGATGTCGACGTCTCATGACCCCCCGAACCCTAAAAAATAGTCTTTGCAATGCCGTCTGTCTGTGTGCCTATAAAAACTTAAAATTAAGGGTAGTTTACTGAAGGGCGAAAAGAGAAAAATTTGGTTTTCTCAAAATCTGCTCAAACGGTTTTGATTAAAATTCGTATCTAGGCGTTGATTAAGATTATAAATAAACTGGCTATTTTCATTTTTCTATAAAAATGATTTTTAGGGTACTTTACAGAAGCGTTAATTTCCGTATCTCCACAACTATTGGAGAAACTAAACAACTTATCATTGCAAAATTGTAGGACTATTAGAAATAAAAAACTTTTATTTGACATATATTTTTATAAAAGCAGCAGTTTCTGAGATATTTGCAAATATATTAATACAATTTTGTGAGCTTTAGTTGTAAACATATACTACTTAAGTCTTAACGCAATAATTCTCCAATGCCATAGAGTAATTAAATATAAGTATCTAAAAAAGTATGTTATTTTTCTTTAAATCTCTTAGGAGAAATGTTTGCATAGCAATGATTTATCTCCATTTTGGACTCAATAGTCAATATTTACATTTTTTATTGGTCAAAATGTATAAATGAATAATTAAATATCAATGCGATGACTTGAAGATCTGCAACACCTTATAAAATGTTAAAACTTTAACCAGAATCGAAATTTTAATACGAAGTGTTGACCCTTGTGGAAGACATTAAACTGTTTGAAATGCTCTTAGGTGGACAAAGATGCGCCTCTTTTCTCATTGATTATATATCATTGTATATTATTTTATGCGTGTTCTTATGTGGAGTGGTGATGATACAATGTACATTATTCCGTTCAGAAATCTTACGAGTTTATAGAAAGAGAGAGAAAGTCTGTGCGGTGTGCCGTACCATTTATTTTAATATTAATAAAACTAAAGCCATAGGGTTGTGAAGGAAAAAGAGCCGCGTTGGAATCTTTCGACTTTATTTTTGCGTGAATCATATTTTTAAATAACTCATCGTAGAATAAAATATTGCGTTATAGCTGAACGTCTGCGCGGCAGTTTCCCGCTAACCGAGGCGGCCCGCCATAACAATCGACCGGTTCTAATCCAATGAGCGTTCGAGTGAAATAAAATATTCGTATATTTCGGTAATTCTAATGATTATCATCTTCGTCTTAATTTTATTAAGTTTATGAGAACTATATTACTTAGCATTAGAACATTGATTTTTAAACCGTCCACTTTTTTTATTTTAACACCGTCTCTTATGCCCTACTACCCGTCCGAGCTATACGCTTATGTACTAATCATGCAAATAGTATTAGGGATTAGGAAGATTATATTTAATGGAGGTGTACTCTCACTTGCGTGGATGGAGAGTGGAAAACCATTTGGGAAAAACACACTCATTACATTCGATCGAGATTCAAGCCCCGATCTCCCCGTCATCGGCAGTCTATTCTACTGTGAGAGTAGCGCGTTTATCTACGCACCCACCAAAGCATGCATACCCTCTACTTAATTTTATTTATTTAGCACCGCGTCTTACTACCCGTTCGGGTTATACGCTTAAGTACTAATTACACTAATAGATTAGGAATTGGGAAGGTTGAATATAGAGGAAGTGAACCCGCATTAGCGTGGAGGGAGAGTGGAAAACCATTTAGGAAAAACCATCCCCAGTTCACCCGACCGAGATTCGAGCCCCGATCTCCCCGTCCTCAGCAGTCGAGCTCAACACGACTAGCGCGTTAGCTAATTACGCTACCGAGGCGGGTCTCTACTTAATGTTTGTATTAATTGATAAAGGAGCGATTTAATAAAATATTCAAATAACCGCACAAGCAAACATTGCACTAATGAAACAGTCGACGGGCTGTAACGCATTGCAATGGATCGTATTTTGCTTTGGTCAACTAATGTTTTAAATTGCTGACTGTGTGAAAGTCAAGGACCAATGAGTGTATCTAGCTAGGATTATGGAGGAGGGGGTTGGGGGTGACTTATACATTTAAAGTCTCCTTCATTATCAAATATAATTGACTGTTTTTTCTGAAAAGTTTTCTTTTCTACAGCATTTCATTTATTCCACACATACATTGAATTCTTTACTAAACAGATTGAATTTTTTTAAATTATGCAGATAGTACCACTGCAAGCTTAAGCTAGTCCATCAAGGTGAGAATTTTTTTTTTTACATTTTCTTTGTATCACCTTAAAATATACTTGAGAAACATTATATCTCAAATACGATTGATCACATGGCTGTGTCACATATAACGATGCTTTGGAAAAGTTTAGAATTTACTATATTATACAAGTTTGCAAAGTTCATGAAAGAAGATGCTTGGCGAAGTCAATGTTGTTATTTAAATGTTAAATTAAGTGATGATGAATCAAATATTTGTCTATGCTTTTCCTATTTTTCAAATAGGCCTATATATATTTTTTTACACCCCATCTTCCTACCTGTTCAGGCTATACGCATATGTAGGCTACTAATTATACTAATGAATTAGGGATGAGGAATAATCTATAATAATAAAAGGAAGTGTTTGTGTGTTTATTTGTTTGTTTGTTTGTTTGTTTGTGTGCCCAGCCAAATCTACGCCACGCAGAGATCTGAAATTTTTAACATAGGTGGACGGAAAGGGGTCCGAATGCACCTCGAAGCCTGATTTTAAAATTTTTATTTAGCTTTTTAATTAGGCTATTTTTATCAAATTTTTGAAGAAAAAATTTTTAATCTGGCTTAGAATTACGTTTCAGAGATAGCGTTTCCATTTGAAATCGGGCACCATGGGGGAGCGGGGGCTTATATAATTATTATACCACGGGCAACGCCGTGCGGGATTGCTAGTATAATAATATGGAAGATTATTTTGTATCGATATATGGTACTTGATCGACTGGTGCTCATGTATGTGCATAAAATAACTGAAATAAAGAGCCACTATTAACCATTATTAGAGATGTGTGTGTTTGTAGATATAGATTTTCCTGATAAATATTTAAAAGTATGTTGGCTTTCTTGGTTTGAAGTTCTATATCCCCCCGAAATGAAATCCTGCGTACACCCCTACATCATAGAATAAACAATGATTGGAGCAAACCATAAAGAAAGGACAATGACCCCGCCAGAGAAATATTCAGCTTTCTATAGGAGAATTTGGGTGTTTTGTTTAGGTGTTTACGAGGTTCGAACCAAGATATACAGCGTCAATGTTACAGCTGTCCCGATGAGGTATGATGAGATGAAATGTCGGCTTGCCGGAACAATGTTGCCTGTGGTAGCCCCCCCTTCTGTTCCCCCCTTTAACCTCAGCTCCCCTGTTACGTGCAAAAGAAAATAAACTCCCGCGGGTACGATACAAGTTCATGCAACCCGTTCCTATATCGTGCCAGGCTAACCAACAGATCCCCTCGCCGTAAATAAAACAGGAGTGCCAACGTGCTAGTATGTCGCTCTGCAAGACGCGCGGGGATACCACATCGATGGAGGAGGGGGGGGGGGAAACGTCGCAGCTCTGTGATTTCATGTCTTGGAAGTGAATTGTAAACAAATTTAGTGAAAATAAATTATATTTTATGTTCTTCTCGTTTAATCGCCGGACGTGTGTGAACATTTGAGGGCCTGACGTTAACTAGTAAGATTTATGCGTTTTGGTGCAACTGTATTTTAATTATCAAAATATGACATTGAAAAATACGTAAACAATAAGTTTACAATGTTGGGACAAATTAATTTTATGTATCAAAAATATTTTAAATTAAAAATATAGAATTGTTTGTTTATATTTCTAAATATAAGGATTTATACAAAATTTCCTAAAGTTAAAATTAGTATTTATAAGTACTTTTAGTATCAAAACGGTTTGTCATCATTACACTAGTGTAAATTTGTATGTTTTGATTTGTACTTATTCTATAAAACTTTCTTACTTATCATCACGTATGTGTATGTGTGTGTATGTATGTATATGTGTATGTATGTGTGTATTCTCTATATATTTTGAACGAATATTAGACATTCTGTTGAACTTAGTTCACACACATAGCTCACAAAATAGGCCTATATATTTCAAATTCGTGTGACAGGTGCCCAAATAACACTTTCTACAAAAATGACATAGATGATTTAACAACACCTATTAAATTCATCCGGTCTCTTCAAATGACTGATAAGAATTTTTTTTTAAACTAGTTTTTTAGCACCACATCTTATTACTCGTTGGCTATAAGCCTATGTACTAATTGTTATGGAATAGGAAGGATTGATTTAGAGGAAGTGCAACCTAATTTGCGTGGAGGGAGTTTGGGAAACCATTTAGGATAAACCACCCTCAGTACGCTTGACCGGGATCAAATCCCGGTATCTCGGTCTTCGGTAATCACTATACATAAAAGCGAAAGCCCTGACTGACCGACTCACTCACTCATCACTAATTCTCATACTTCCCACTAGGCTAGAGGGCTGAAATTTGGCACAGGTATTCCTTGTAAGCTAATTAGGAAAAGTAAATATGTTTAGTTTCGATGTTTTGTGATTAAGGGTGTTAAATCGGGGTAGCTACCATAATCAACAATATTGCTTAATAAACTCTTTTTAAGCGTTTAGAGGGTAATAATCCGATAAGTTTGTTCTAATAATGCCGTCGAAAAAATATAGCAATTATGTTTAACCCCGTAGATGCTTCTTAGGGATGGAAAAAAAGAATACAGGCAATTAATTAAAATATGTAATTACGTTTAAATATGCAACTCCAAGAGACGGTAGAAATGTGTAGTTTATATTTTGCTGAATTATGTGGTATTTGTAGTGTCTGTGTGAGTGAGAGGGCCCGGCCCAGGGTGGTGTGTGGTGGTGTGGAGTGGTGGAAAGGGAGGGGGGAGACCTGTCCAGCCGCGCTCAGCTGATAACGCCCCAGACAGTAGGCAAGAGGGCCTGCCGAAAATAAAACTCCCCATGAGAAACGATACATGGTCACCTCCTCGCGGTGTGTCTCGGATAACTATAAAAACCATGCAATAAAGCGTCAAACAAAAATTCCTCAGATCCATCCAAAAATAAATAATAACACAATATCCCGTGCGAAGAACGGGCAGTCAGCTAGTAGGCCTATAGTCTAAGAAGAGATTAGCACTTTAGAATATTCAGCCAACAAATCTGGTTTAACTATCTTAAAAGTCGATTTAAATTAATTTGAGTATAGCTAACATGACATCAAAATACCAATATTATTTAACATTATCTTCATGTGTGCATTTTGTTACTGAAGCTAATAATTCAACACTAACATGCCGAAATATTTTTTAAAAAGAATTTGAATCCCAATTGGTTGAACTGAAGGTGTTTATTCTAAATATTTTTCCAATCTCCCTACACGAAAATGCGGGTAGTTATACAAAAACAAATTAATATCACGTTTGGGTGATCTGGTGGTCTAGGGGTAAGATGTCAGACTTCTGTGCTGGGGGTCCGGGGCTCAACTCCCGCTCCCGGCACAGATTTATCTGATTACCAAATCCTTCCTTCACCTCTGACAAGACGTGTATTAATCACAACTTGTGAATGTGAGGAGTGCCAGGCCTCCACCGTGGTTCGGATTCCACGTTAAACTGTAGGTCCTCCATTTCATTTCACAATCACCCTACCATTGCACATTAGCGTAAGTGCGTACAACACGAAGGGGTAGTAAGACGCGGTGCTAATAATAATAATAGCACGTTTGGATAGTCATTATATTGTATCGACGGTGTAAGGTAGGTTTGAGGAATTGAAGTTGGGATTTATATCCGTGGTTTTTCCAATACTTTCTCCATGCCATCATTCCTCATCACTCACCCCCTATAATAATCTGATAGTAGCCGTTGTATTTAATTTAATAAATAAATGAAAGTAATCCGAAATCTAATAATTCTATTCTATTCTAATATGTTTCAGTTTCATCCTGAGAGAAGAGTCCATCTCACCCCACGGATAACACCTAATTTAGGTAGGTAGTACATTTTACATTCGTCACATTGGTAATCAGTTACATGTAGTTTTCATTAGAAACAGAGGAATTAAGATCACTGAAACAATTTAATCATATTTAGAAAAATACAACACCGCAGAAAAAACGCTTCGTTGACCACATGGTCGGTAGTGATCGCTAGAATAATCTTTTAACTTTACAAATTAAAAATTATTTCAGTGTCGTTACAAATAACTTATTTTTAAATTTTTAAAAAAATATAAGAACAAATTGGTTTAAAATTTATAAATAAAGAGTGTTTACTGTGATTAGCAAGATGATTTGACCCGCTTCTGTGGCCGCATGGTCTAAGGCGCTACTCTCGCAGTAGACTAGACTGCAGATGACGGGGAGATTGAGGTTCGAATCTCAGTTAAGTAAATAGACGGGGCTTTTTACGGAATGGTTTTCCAATCTACCTCCACGCAAATGCAGGTACACTTTCTCTAAATATAGCCTTCCTAATCCAAAAAAACTAGCGTAATTAGTACACAACGTATAATCTGAACGGGTAGTAAGACGTGGTGATGAATAAAATAAGAAAGAAAAAATGTTGATGTTAGTGTATATTATGTTAGTGTTATCTACATAAATATTTGTCAAATATTAAAATAATTAAATATACTCTTGACACCTGATTAGTAAAACAACCATCAGCAGAAATTATTCCCTACGAGACACCAAAAAAGGTGAGATGTGTTTGTATTGTTTTATTTCTCCACGTTTTACTACCTATTCGGGTATACGCTTAGATCGACTCCTAATTATGCTATTGTTGTACGAATGATAATGTTAGAGTTTAGAGGAAATGTACCTGTATTTGCGTGAGAAACCATTTAGGAAAAACTACCCTCAATACATTCAGTCGGGATTCAAACCTCAACGTCCCCATCACCAACAAAACATACTTGATTACCTTGATATGTATTCACTGGTGCTGGTAGTAATAATGTCAATGCTGCTAATTCTAACAATAATATATTCTCTTATTTGTAAGTTTTAATATAACAATATTATAATTTTGTTTACAAAATATTTTATTATTTTTGAACTTATCTATTTTTACTTTATCATATAAAGAGAAAATATTGTAATGTTTAAGAAATGTTGACCTCGAAACTATGATGAATAATGGTGCCTACAAACCCAAGTGTATCCGGAAATTCTATACCCCCCCTCGGTTTGTCTGACTGCACGTGGTGCCACAACCGAAATGGTTCTATGGGCTTAGTTCAAACATGATGATTAGGCATCACATGCAAGGCCGTAGCCGGCCAATAATTTCAGGGGGGGGGGGGGTTACTGAGCCCATCCCCCAATTGACGGAGGCTAGAAAAAATTATAATTATTAAACAGATCTAGAAGCTCTCTTAAGTGCATTTTTATGGTACCATAACCCCCTAAATGCCGGAGGATATAGGAAAAATCTTTATATCTAAACAACTCTAGAAGCTATTTAAAGTGTTTTTATGGTAACATGACCCCCTAACTGCCGAAGGCAAGGAAAATTCTATATATTTAAACAACTCTAGAAGCTCTTTAAAGTATTTTTTTATCGTAACATGATCCCCTAATTGCTGAAGGCTAGGAAAAATCTATATATTTAAACACCTATAGATGCTCTCTAAAAATTTATTTATAGTAGCATAGCTGTTGAAGTTAAGGAAAAATTATAAATATTAAACACCTCTAGAAGCTCTCCGAAGTGTCTTTTATGGCACCATAACACCCTAACTGCCAAGGGCTGGGAAAATTTCTAAATATTAACACCTCTAGAAGTTATCTGAAGTGTTTTTTATGGCAACATAACACCCTAACCGCCGAAAAATAGGAAAAATTCTAAATATTAAACACCTATAGAAGCTATCGGAATTTTTTTATGACAACATAACACCATAACTGCCGAAGGCTAGAAAAAATTCTAAATAATAAACACCTCTGGAAGCTCTCTGAAGTGATTTTATGGTGACACAGCCCCTTAATTTGTACTTGTACCTTAATTTTGATATTGTTTGAACAATAAATAAAGCCATATATATTTTGTTTATAAAATTTCGGGGGGGGGGGGGGTTGAACCCCGAAAACCCTCCCCTGACTACGGCCTTGATTACATGGTATTATCTATTTTAAATGTTTTTAAATAGTTCTTTAAATTAGAGTTGTTTATTGATTACTATTTTGGAAATGTTTCTAAAATATCTTTAACAATGTTGTTTTAAACGGATATCTTGGATGTATTTGACATGTCAAATAATACTGTATACAGCACCTTTTTTTTTGGGGGGGGGGGGGAGAAAATTTCTTTAAGATGGGATGAAAGGGGGCGCAAGGAAAATCCAGTGTTTTTCTAGTATTTATGGCAAAACTTTTTTTGGCCCAAATAAATAAAATTTTACTCTAGAAGAAACACAGAATTTAATTTTCTTCACATGGTGACCTCAAAATTTCTTGAATATCTGTCAGTGGTGTTTTGGAATTTAATGACAACTTTTTATCTTCATTTAAAAAGTTTGATAGATAGTGCCACCATGCTCATGACAAATATTCAGGAAATGTTAATATCAACATGTGAAGAAAATTAATCTACATGTTTGTATTGGATAAATATTTGATTTATTTTGAACAAAAGTAGTTTTGTCATAAATACTACAAAAACACTTGCTTTTTCTCGAGTACTCTCCCGTCCCAACTTAAGGGTAAATTATTAATGACTAATTTGAAGAAAGGGTGGAAAACCCTTAATTAAAAAAACCTCAGTACACCCTACCATGATTCGAACCCCAGACACGCCATCATCATCAAACCAGACAAGCCGGTATTTAGACCACGCCTTTGTGCACCTAACTACCCGTGAAGACCTTTTATAATATTTTATTTTAAAAACACGATGATCTAGAAATAGAAGAAGAAATATATATTTTTTTAAATAATTTAGTTTATGAATGTGTTGTATTTAACTCAGTGAAGATGCATAAAGTGGGCGTGGCTCTGAATTGATGTAGTTCACGTATCATCAAGAACCGTGAGATATATGTGAGCGGGATCGTAAGACAAGCAACCGAACCCACCGAACAGGAAAGTAAACAACCACATCAATATCTTCACGCCCCCCAAGTTTCTCAGACACATTTCCATCGTTTTCACACCGTAATAGTCGTGCTTGGCGTATCGACCTAAAAAAAAAAAAACTCCTTGCTGTGTTGATAAAGTCGTGGAGTTGGAGAATCGATACTTTCATCAGGCTTTCCATTGTAGAGAGTAACATGTCACATACTTCGAAAAAATTATTTTTTAAAACCAACTTAAACGTAGAAAACAAGCAAATTTTGTTTCATTGTTTTGTTGTAAGATCTAAACACATAATATATTTCATAATATTAACTATAAGATATTTATGTATCTGAACAAATTTTTTTTACCACTTTTCAAAATTTTGATCACCACTTTTCGACATTTATTTCCACACTTTGGCTCACTTTTTACTATCAATAAGTTCAGTTATCTAATAATAAGGTTTGAAACTAACTAACTAACTTAGGACTTACTAACCAGGCCCTGATGACCTTGGATATAATTCCCTTTCCAGGAAAATATCCAGGGTAGCATCGGGACTTGAGCCCGGGACTCCTACGTTGGTAGCCAGATGCGTTTACCACTACATCACGGGGCCGGTTACCTATAAACAAACATTTTGTTTAATTTCTGTTATTTTGATACCGGCCTACTCAACACCGATTTTAGACGCTCTTGTCTTAATCCTCTCTTTCCCTCCCCACCCCCAAACCTTCTGTTCACTGATATATGACGTAACGGCCAATACTCGCACTGATTGGTGGAATTGAGCGGATCCCAAGGGTGTCCCTGTGAGTCTATCTATACCAGTGGTTCCCAATCTTAAGGTGGCCACGCACCACTCGGTCGAAAATTGAATAGAGCGTGGACACTCTCCTCCCCCACCCCACCCCGGTCAACATCCTTCCACTAGCCTAGGAACTTCAGGCAACTAAAGTTGTAGTGTAGTAGTAGTAGTAGTAGTAGTAGTAGTAGTAGTAGTTTGTGTAGTAGTAGTAGTGTTAGTAGTTTGTAGGTTAGTAGTAAGTGTAGTAGTAGTTGAGTTGGTATAGTAGTAGTTGTAGTAGTAGTTTGGTAAGTAGTGTAGTTAGTAGTTAGTGGTAGTAGTTGAGTAGAGTGTAGTAGTAGTTTGTAGTAGTAGTAGTAGTAGTTTGGTAGTTAGTGTAGTAGTAGTTTGGTATAGTAGTAGTAGTTGTGTAGTGTAGTAGTAGTGGTAGTAGTAGTGTAGTAGTAGTAGTATGTGGTAGTTAGTGGTAGTAGTAGTAGTTTGGTAGTAGTAGTGGTAGTAGTAGTAGTTGGTGTAGTAGTGTAGTAGTAGTTTGGTAGTAGTAGTAGTAGTAGTAGTAGTAGTAGTAGTAGTGTAGTTAGTAGTAGTTGTAGTAGTAGTAGTAGTAGTAGTTTGGTAGTAGTAGTGTAGTATTTGGTGGTAGTAGTAGTGGTAGTAGTAGTTTGGTAGTAGTTGTAGTAGTAGTAGTAGTTGTAGTGGTAGTGTAGTAGTAGTAGTTAGTTTGGTAGTAGTAGTAGTAGTTGGTTAGTAGTGTAGTTTGGTAGTTAGTGGTGGTAGTAGTTTGTAGTAGTAGTAGTATTGGTAGTAGTAGTTTGGTGGTAGTGGTAGTAGTAGTAGTAGTTTGTAGTAGTGGTGGTAGTAGTAGTAGTAGTAGTTAGTAGTAGTAGTTGGTGGTAGTAGTAGTAGTAGTAGTTGGTGGTAGGTAGTGGTGAGTAGTGTAGTAGTAGTTAGTTTTGGTAGTAGTAGTAGTAGTTTGGTAGTATGTTATGTGGTATGTAGTAGTAGTTTGGTAGTAGTGGTAGGTAGTATGGTAGTAGTAGTTTGGTAGTGTAGTGGTAGTAGTAGTAGTATATGGTAGTAGTTTGGTAGTTGTAGTAGTAGGTAGTTTGGTTGGTAGTAGTAGTAGTAGTAGTTAGTAGTAGGTAGTAGTTTGTGTAGTGTAGTAGTTTGTGGTAGTAGTAAGTTTGGTGGTAGTGGTAGTAGTTTGGTGTGTGGTAGTAGTAGTAGTAGTAGTAGTTGTAGTAGTGGTAGTAGTAGTAGTAGTTTGGTAGTAGTGGTGTGTAGTTAGTAGTAGTGTTTGTAGTAGTAGTAGTAGTAGTAGTAGTTTGGTATTAGTAAAAATCACACATATTTACAATATTTTTGTCATAAGAAAATATGTTTGCAAAACATGTTAGAATGTTAGATAAAATAAAAAGTAAAACTAACTCACTGTATTTCTTAAGATTTTCAGTGTGATTTTTGAGCTTGAATCTGTTTCAGCAATTGAGAAATACTTGCTCAAAGCTAATCTCATGTCATTGCTTACGTCCAGCCGATTTCTTTGCTTTTTTTTTTATTATTAAAAGTAAAGTAGAGTATTCATGTTCACACAAAAAGGTGCCAAATATTTGGGTAAGATATCGCCTTCTTACGCAATTCTTCCATGTTTACACTAGATTAAAACGAGTCTTTGAAGTTACTATCGTTTTGAAGTTCGATCACCTCTTCTTGGATTTCATCAGGAAGGTCCTTGGGCTTGACACTGAAATAATTTCTTATTTAGTTTCTTAAAGAATTCACTTTCATTTTTGCCATATTCTGGAAAATAACTTGTGAATTTGTCCTAGAGTATTATAGGTGACACAACACGCTATGTTGGACCTCATCTGTGACGGTGGCATAGTTCTTAGCTCTTATCTTCAGCAAGGGCTTTCAACTTCGGAAGTGCTGAATAGTATTTCTCTTGAACTTTGTCAATCCACAGATAAGTTTTACACAGAAATGCACAAAGTTTGTCTTCAAACACAAAAATGTTGGCGACACCTTCCAACTTTTCATTTCCAGAACCCTGTAGCTGCAAACTTAGGTGATTAAAATGGGAGAGAATATCCACGAGATAGGCCAGTTGTATCTTAAATTTTGCTTGTTTTGGGGTGGGCACTTTGACTAGCGGACCACTCCCGAGGCTATCGCGGACCACCGGTTGGGAGCCACTGATCCATACCAAAGATGTTTAAAGATTATTTATTCCATTTCGAGACGAAGCGGTCATCTAAAACAATCTGTAACTTTTTCACTTTATTTATTTCTGAACAAAATATCGTTACAGAATGAGATATAAACATTTAAATATATCTTATTGAGGTTTAGGGAACCTGGGTCTCATTTTTCAATAAAATTATACATTTTCTGATTTTATTATTATATTGTTCGAAATTGTTTTCTGAATAGAATGACATCCCATCACGTCACGATTTTCCATTTAGTACAGCCAGAAATAATTCATAAACTTGAGTTTGACGCAACTATTTTGTGAAAGATAGATTCTTTTCTTTTCTTTTTTTTTTCTCCTGTAGCCATAGCAACTCAAATATTTAATTGGGATTTTTCTATTCAAAGAATAAAACTTTTTTATTCTGTTGATATTGTTTTCTGTAGAAAACAAAATGTTTTGTTTTTATTATTTGTATAGAAGGAAGGGAAAGCGAAATACCGGTATTTGTTGTTTTGAGGAATTACATATTTAATATTTAATATTAAATATTTATAAAAAGGTTAGAATAAAGATGTTTGGTCGTAGAAGAAGTTTTGGTGGAAATCAATTTACAAAGATTATATTCAAATCTACTTCATCTAATGATAGTACTGTTCATTTGCCTGATGTCAGTACCTCTTACAATTGATCAGATTTAGATGGCAATTTTAATAGGCATAGTCTTGCATCTGGTAGAAAATGCGCTACTCGGAAATTTGTGGCGAGAAAAAGATTTATATTAATGAAAAATTAAAGAAAGGAAATATTATTATTGATCTTTCAATTTTGAATGAAAAACTTTTTCAAAGTGTGAAATGCAAGAATGTGGCTTAGAATACCATTGAATTCTGCGAGGTTACTGACAAACTAAATCATCTGGCGTCATTGTTGGAGATTGTTTGTAAATAATGTAACTATTCATGTGAAATTTATACTTCTAATAAAACAAACACACAGCGTTTTGATGTAAATGTGAGATTAATGTATGGTTTTAAAAGTGTAGGTAAAGGCAGGAATGCAGGTGAAACTTTGTGTGCTATCATGAATTTAACTCAACGGGTCAGTTTCATAGTCAGATTTAGTACGCTTCAATTGCGGCGCTATACTAAATACAAGACGTCACCTACCTGAAATTGAATGGAATGGGCCAGTTTCATATGCGAAACTGGCCCATTCCATTTTGGTCTATGTAGGTATCATCCTGTATTTAGTATCGACTCGCACTTTAGGCGTACTAAATCTGACTATGAAACTGGCCCAACCTCCTGACAATTGTTTCAAGTACAATAAAGTCTTAGGTAAATGTGTAAAAAGTGTAGCTAATGACGATGTATAAATCTGCACAGGAAGCTGTCAGTGAAAATGACATTAACATAAATATTGGTGCTGTATTAAATGGAAGTTGGCAAAAACGAGGTAAAAACGTCATTGAATGGTGTGGTAATTTATATCAGCAAACTTTAACTTCAATTTCCCAATAATATGTTTTTCCAACTCAAGGTACACTTATTTAAAAAAAAAAAGAGTGTTAAGTATTTGAATGAAATTTTCAGGACTTGATAATGGACATGTTCCAAATACAGTGAACCTATTATTTTTTTATTTGAAGTTTACAAAATAAATTAAAATTTATTATTAAAATAATTTTGTCGAAACAAAATAACTTTAAAAAAAACTTCATCACTCAATCGTAAAACATACAAGTTAATTGTTAGGTTCACGTTAATAACAATGAATTCAAACGTTACCATAAAAAATTCTGTTATAATATATTGAGTGATTCTGAAGATAATGATACCTGAATATTGGCAATTTAACATGGTAGGGATAGGAAGGGATTCTTGTAATGGTCAATCTCTCAGCATATAATTCGAAATTAGTTACTATACGTAATCTACAGATTACTGTGAACAACATATCATTTGACTGGTTTAATGGGAAAGTGGTCTCTTACCTTTCACGACGAAAAACGAATGTAGGCTGTTCGAAAACAAGGTGCTTAGGAAGATATTTGGCTCAAAAAGTGATGAGGCTACTGGAGAATGGAGGAGATTACATAATCATGAGCTACATACCCTTTACTTATCTCAAGACATTCTTAGGATAAATTCATAAATTACGGTGGGAAGGACATGCAGCACAAATCGAAGATTCTAAAACCTTGTTCAGGGTACGGACTGGCAAATCCAATGGGAAGAGACCATTGGGAAGACCTAGACGCAATTAGAATGGAACTGAAAGAGATAGGGTGTAATGAGGTGGACTGAATAGAACTAGAAAGAGATAGGTGGAGTACTTTTGTAATTGCGGCAATGAACTTTAGAGTTCCTAATGCCATCGAATAAGTGAAATTAAGGTGGTGTCTCAATGAATTATTTAGTGTTCAAGGAAACGGGATAAATTGAAAATGGATTTAAAAAAGTCCCACGTATATTTCGTGATCGTGAAGACGCTTTAGAGCTAAGTAAAAATAAATTCATCAAATTGTTCAGACAAAACAAACAGTATGCTTTGAATTTAATTTAATGCTTTGAGTGAGAAATGAAAGAACCTAATCGTTTACACGATGTTATTCACACAAGTGTAGCGAAAATAAAATGAAACATTTCGTACTTCTATTGTTTAAATGGCGGAAGTGTGTGTTTATTAAATAGTTGAGTACACAGATCACATTAATCCACACCTGAAGATAGGAATTTTTCTCTACAGAACACTATTATACGAAAGTATATGAATCAAGAAGAACAGCGAGATTTAAAATTTCAAGATATAAACTTTATGGAGTACAATTACTAGTTAGAATATAGCATGGTGAGATTAATCGATTCGAGATAATATCGAAACATCCCAGGGATAAGCCCACCTGGTCCTTGCTTGAAATACAGACACCCCATTGGGCGTGCCAGGGTAATATAAGTTGGTTGAGATAATTTAAACTAACATCTCCAGTATAATTTACTGTACATATGATGTGTTCTCTTCCCTCAATATAACATTCATTGGTAAATTTTCAATGAAAGTACATCCACATATAATGTATATAGAACAGAGCATATGCATTGTTGGTCAGATGGTGACCGAGTAGGATAGACCATAATATCTCAGATATAGTTTTAAGAAGCTCAGCTTATCCTGGTAAAATGGGGGACCAGGTAAGTGAAACCATATCACAGGTACAATTTTATCAAACTACGCCTACCCTGGTGATATAGAGACCGTGTAAGTGAGAACATATCACAGGTAGGTCTACAGTTTTATCAAACTCTGCTTACCCTGGTCATATAAAGACCTTGTAGGGGAGAACATATACCAAATAAAATTTTAGCAAGCATTGCTTAATCTCGTTAACTGGGAACTGTGTAAGGGAGAACCGATTACATAAACAGTTTAAACCAGATCTGCTTACAATGGTAACATTCTACGACATGTCACTGAGGATCTTTGTGACATGGTGCTCTAGACCGCATTTAATGGTTATCCAAATGACGTCGGCCTTTAATTTATAGCCCTTTTATGTCGCTGCGGTATCATAGCCCCAAGGCGACAATAGGAAACCAACAGTTTTATTACATCACTAAGCTGACGTGGGGATAATAAATGTTCGTTCAATTGTAAGCGCCACCCTTAGAAAGTCAATCCGAATTTTAGAAACGACCGGATTCAAATTCTGACAGACTATTACCGTTGGACAAATTATATAAATAATTATTTTTATCGTGCTCATTACTTTACCTTTAGATTATATATTTTACTTCTTATAGATTTTGTTTACGATTAATAATATTAGGTGACCTGGTGGTCTAGGGGTAAGGTGTCGGACTTCTGTGCTGGGGATCCAGGGTTCAATCCTCGGTCCCGGTACAGATTTATCTGATTGCCAAACCCTTCCTTCACCTCTGACAAGACGTGTATTAATCACAACTTGTGAATGTGTGGAATGCCAGGCCTCCACCGTGGTTCGGATCCTATGTTAAACTGAAGGTCCTCCATTTCATCTCACAATCAGCCTACCATTACACATTAGCGTAAGTGCGTATAACTCTTACGGGTAGTAAGACGCGGTGCTAATAATGACTAATAAATATTAAGAGATAAGATATTAGATAGATTTAATGGTGTAGTAAGGGCTTAATGGGACCAAGGCTTTTTTTTTAAAGATACCTAGATTCACTAGATAACTTTAATCTGCAAATGTGTGTATTAATAAATGAGATTTGTATTAGATTTTTGAACGTGAAGATACATCCATTAAGAAAACACTAATGAAATATTTTATTTATTTATTATAATCAACTTAATGTTTTTCAAAGTGCAGTCTGCATAAGAATGACTGAAAATTGAAAAGTGTATCCGTGTAAATCGGCTATGACAATATATACGGCCAGAACTGAGTTCAACATGTATTTAGGCCACCAGAATAATTATTTTAAAATCCAAACATACAATCCGAACGGTTGCTAACACGCAGCGGGAGAGAAAAAAATAAATGGTACGGCACACCGAACAGACTTTCTCTCTCTTTCTATAAACTCGTAAGATTTCTGAACGGAATAATGTACATTGTATCATCACCACTCCACATAAGAACACGCATAAAATAATATACAATGATATAGAATCAATGAGAAAAGAGGCGCATCTTTGTCCACCTAAGAGCATTTCAAACAGTTTAATGTCTTCCACAAGGGTCAACACTTCGTATTAAAATTTCGATTTCTGGTTAAAATTTTAACATTTTATAAGGTGTTGCAGATCTTCAAGTCATCGCATTGATATTTAATTATTCATTTATACATTTTGACCAATAAAAAATGTAAATATTGACTATTGAGTCTAAAATGGAGATAGATCATTGCTATGCAAACATTTTTCCTAAGAGCTTTAAGGAAAAATAACATACTTTTTTTAGATACTTACTTATATTTAATTACTCTATGGCATTGGAGAATTATTGCGTTAAGACTTAAGTAGTATATGTTTACAACTAAAGCTCACAAAATTGTATTAATATATTTGCAAATATCTCAGAAACTGTTGCTTTTATAAAAATATATGTCAAATAAAATTTTTGTATTTCTAATAGTCCTACAATTTTGCAATGATAAGTTGTTTAGTTTCTCAAATAGTTGTGGAAATACGGAAATTAACGCTTCTGTAAAGTAACCAGAATATCATTTTATGGAAAAGTGACAAAGTGAGATTGACTTATAATTCTAAATCGTTTTAAAGCTTTTAATCCTGGTTTGGGCAGATTTTAGGAAAAACTCAAGTTATCATTTCTCTTCAAAACTACCCCTAACTTGGTTATATAGAACACGTGAATAGAAGCATTGCAAAGTAGTCTATCAGTTTTTAATCTGGGTACCTGGACGTCAAAATCACCTTTAGGTAGACATTTACTAATAAAGTCGCAAGCTTCTTAATCTAATTCCTGAAAACTTGTAAAAACCATGATTACATAAATTTAAACAGATTGTTTTAATAAAATTTACGGATGTCACTAGATTTTGTGAATTGCTTAAAGATTTATAATGATTATAAGTAAGTAATTTCATCTCCATATTTCAAGCTATAAACCCTTTTAATTACGCATCGATCAAGCCCTTAACGCCATTGGGACCAAATATAGGTTTTATCTCATATCTAAGCTGAGTGGGGATAATAATTTTCGTTTATAATTGTAAACCTTTAAGAAAGTTAGACCGAATTTTAAAACGTCTGTTCAATTTTTGACAGACTACTTCACATGACAAATTATTAATTTTATTTTAATGACTCAATTACTCTTGCAGTATTTTTTAGTTTTGGTCTTTAGATTGTTGTACATTAATAAATATTAGGTTGGTTTATTAGGGTAAGTTCGGACTTCTGTTGGGTCTCAAGGTTAAAATACTACAGTCCCGACAGATTTATATGATTGAAATCTTCTTTAAAACATTTGAAAAAATATGTTATTAATAAACTTATATGTTGTGAATGCCCTTCACAGGAATTCGATCTCACAGTATATCTGTAATATTATAAAATTTATCTTACCATAGCGGCCCATTAACCATTTACGTCGAATATCGAAAGCGGTATTTAGTTGGATTTATAAGTAATAAATAAATATTAATAAATACAGATATAGATAGATTTTGAGTAAAGATTTTGCTTTTTTTGGGATCACGCTTATTTTTAAAAATTTAGGTAGATATCCAATTAAAACTCATCGGCAAATCTGTGTAAAACCTAAATATAAGTATTAGATCTATACGTGAAATAGTTCCATTGGAAAAGAACACAGTGAAAGTTTTTAAATTATAAATACTAATTTTTTCAAGTGCGTCTGCATAATGACTGAAATGAAATTAACCGTGTAAAATCCATCAATAACCAGAATGAGTTCATTTTTTTATGCCACCAATAATTATTTTAACTTTAAATAATCGAAGAACGGTAAAACGACAATTCGTGAGAAAAACAAAGAAATTTGAATGAAAACGAAGTATTCAAAGTACTTCTAAGTTATCCTCTCGTACAGAATCTTCACGGTGTTTCAAGGCCTATTCAACCATCGTGTGGTGATATAAAAACAATTAATGATCTCCCATCCACCACCTTTTTTTACAATCGCGGTTTATCTTCTCTCAATCCTTACACTACAAATTACGTCACTTGGCGTTCATCACTCACTTCTATTTAAACATATAAATAACATTTTTTTAATGTTTGATTGAGAATTTATGTGAATTAGATCACTCAGGTAATTCCAATAGAACCTAGTAATTCAGAATAGACGCATATATTAGGGGTCATCCATAGGCCACGTAACACTGTTTTTAGGGTGGAAATGGGGATCAAGTGTAGATATATGCTATATGGTGTCTACAATCTTATACTTAAAGTTACAATGTTGTAAAAATCATTAAAATTTCAAAATTGATTCTGATAATGGTAGTGTTAAATTTGAGTCCCATTTTAGTGTCACAAAAGCTTCCCTATGAAATGATGACATTCAATCTTGATGTAAAAAGTTACGTAACACAGTTTGGAGGGGGGAGAGGGGTCAGGCTAAATGTTTACTTGGTGTTACATGGTGGGGGGAGGGGGGAGTCGAAGAAGGGTCAAAAGGTGAGTGAAAAGTGTAGAGTGGTTTATAGATGACCACTTAGTGTTTGTTTCATTATGCAGGGTTAACAAAACCAAATTACTTATAGGGGGCAAATAGCTGACGTAAAAATAAAAGTAAAACAGGACTTGTGCAATAAAAACTCAATTGGCAATATAATCAAAGTGTGTTTAGTTTCTCCTATTATAGTGATTTCTTAATGTGTGCTACCGATTATTCAAACCTGTATTAGTGGTCACGTGGACAAAAAGTCAAGCTTGTTTTGTCTGGTTTGCTTTTGATGGGGATATACGGTTCAAATCCAATGAGTGCATTAAGGGTGTTTATTTCCCCCCGTGAATTCAGGTACTAACCCCAAAATACAATATTTATGAACCTTAGCTTATCTTAAGTAGGCTAATGAGGTAGGGATGAGGAGGATTGAATTTTTTAAATGCATCCGCCTTTGAGTGGAGTCAATAGCTGAAACCACTATGAAATATCATTTAAGTAAACCCTGCGGGATTCAATCCCCAAAATTCCCTTTTTCTGGCAAACCAAACCAAATGTGCAGGACAATTAGACCGCGCGCCCACCGGTTCGGGGGGAATCGTAATTAAAAGCTATAAACACGATGGGTAGTTAGACGCGGCATAAAAATATATCCTAAAACACTGTGTGGGCCAAATAAAGAAAGTTTGTGGGTCGCGAGTTCGTGACCCCTGATTTAATAGAGTGTAGGATTATAAAAAGTTAAATTGTCACCAAAATTTACCTTGTCAAATAAATCAGTAATTCACTTAGGAATATTAGACACTAGATATGTCCTCGAATAGCTGGAGTAGTTTAGCAACTTTTCACTATTAATGGCTTGCTACAACATTACATAATGTTATATTTAAAATATACGGTGGACTCATGGACAAAGACGTCAATCTTGTCAAGACAGGTTTTATGACAGGAGGTCGGACTTTGAATGCCGGCCAGATGTAGCGAGCCAATATTCAACTCATCATTTCTTAATAATATTTTACTCATCCAATTCCAACTAGTTAAATTTTGCTGATATGTCGCAAGGATAGTAATACGTGTTCAATTAGAGAAGATTTGAAGTTATTAATATAAAATAATTTTAGACCTTTATTTTTTTACTTACATTTATTTCCAATTGCAAAACTGTATTCTGTCTTCCTTCTCCGGTGTTTGAATAGTCTGTAAGGTTATACTTGTGTAACACTTGCTGGTCGGAGTTCAAATCCCGGCTTGGTGAACTGGGTGGTGTCCATTTGTATCTGATCATCATTGGGGCCTATACTCATCCTGCCTCTTCGATAATAGGGTGGGGCAAAAACAATTAGACGAACTATGCTGATGATTATTATTATTATTATAGCACCGCGTCTTACTACCCGTTCGGGTTGTACGCACTTACGCTATGTGTAAATGTAGGGTGATTGGAGATGAAATGGAGGACCTACAGTTTAACGTGGAATCCGAACCACTGTGGAGGCCTGGCATTCCACACATTCACCGTTGTGATTAATACACGTCTTGTCAGAGGTGAAGGAAGGGTTTGGCAATCAGATAAATCTGTGCCGGGCCCAAGGATTGAACCCCGGACCCCCAGCACAGAAGTCTGACACCTTACCCCTAGACCACCAGGTCACCGGCTATGCTGAGGAAAGTGATGGACAACGTGTTGAGGTTTGCCTACGTCCGGTGGAGCTCCTCTGAGTGACGTTATCTTCAAAAATTGATAAAGTGTAGTATGTAGTGTGCTTTTATTTAGCTAGTAAATATTTACTTTTCAATTAAAGTGTTAGTTTTCAAGTTACTAATCGTCTAATTGCTTCGCCCCCACCCTGAGCAATGCATTTCATACGAAAATTATTTCTTTGAGCCTTAAAACTTTGATTAAATATAAAGCTCAAACTCCTTAATTTACACTTCCTCCTTCCATTATTATTAAATACTATAATAGATCCCCAAATATTTAAACAGATATACAACATTTAAAAAATATTATTTGCATTTAGAATAACTCTTTACTTTCTCTCGACACCTCGGTAGTTTACTAAAGGACAAAAAGAGAAAAAATCAATTTTCTCTAATTTTCCTTAACGATTTTTATTAAATTTTATATCTAGACACTGTTTATCACTATACACAAGATGGAAATTCTCATTTTCTCATGAAAATGAATTTGAGGGTACTTTTCATAGGGAAAATTTTCCAATTTCCATTATTTCTCCGCAACTATTTGAGATACGAAATAACTTATCATTGTAAAATTGTAGTACTATTAAAGATAAATTATTTTAATGGAAATATATTTTTATAAAACTGAAAATTTATTATCTATAGGCATATATATTAATTAAGGTCTTTTAAAAATTAATTTGATTCTTGTGCTCTTTGGTAGACAAATATGTTTCTCTTTTCTCAATTTTTCTGTTACAAGTGTTCCTAGTTCTTAATGCCATAGAGTAAGTAAGTAACGGCGCATATTATTCCATTTATTTTGTTTAACAAGTCTTAAAAGAGTTTTAAGTAAAATGTATATTTTTAAAAAAAATGGGAGAAAGTCTGGGTGGTGCACTGTACCATTTGTTTATTTGTATATTACTTATTTTTCAAAAAAAAAAGTACTGTAATTTTTGTCTCCTGAGAGTTAAAAAATATACAAATAAAGACCAGTTTAAAAAACTAAGTTTGAGGAAATCATTATTTTAGATAGCATTATGTAGATATTTGAAATAAACTCCATATCTCACTGCTTTATAGAGTCAGTACTTTGTTTTAATTACTAAGTTTTGTAATATACACTTTATTTTTGTATATTATGACAAATAAATGTGTGAGATAAAATTTGAAAATCAAGATTTATTATCAGTTCTTCTTCATTTGCCTTTATTAAAATCAACTCAAACTTAATTCAAACTCAATATTTGAACCTGATAAAATTACTACCTGCGCCAGGGGATTGTGGACAAAGGAACTAGTCTAGTCTTTTTTACTGGCGATGGGGAGGAGTTATCTGACCTCGAAACTCAGCTGAGTGAACAAAGTTTTATTTTTTCTTAAATAGTTTCCCATTCTTCCATCACATTTTTTTCTAAATTCCACCCTTCTCATCCGTCTCTTTAGCACAATTAAATGTATATACCCGGATAAGTGTAACATTCAGTGTAAAAAAAACCTACGTTATTCCCTGCAAATTATTCGAATAAGCGGATAAATAGTAAGAACTATCAAGGGTGACTCGTTATATACCAATTTTTTATATACCATTATTATTATTATTATTATTATTATTATTATTATTATTATTATTATTATTATTATTATTATTATTATTATTATTATTAGCACCGCGTCTTACTACCCGTTCGGGTTATACGCACTTACGCTAATGTGTAATGGTAGGGTGATTGTGAATGAAATGGAGGACCTACAGTTTAACGTGGAATCCGAACCACGGTGGAGGCCTGGAATTCCTCACATTCACAAGTTGTGATTAATACACATCTTGTCAGAGGTGAAGGAAGGGTTTGGCAATCAGTTAGATCTGTGCCGGGACCGAGGATTGAACCCCGACCCTCAGCACAGAATTCTGACACCTTACCCCTAGACAAGCAGGTCACCACTAAATTATAATTTTAGTAATTCATATAGAATATTCTTATATAAATACGGATGTAATGTTAGCTGAACTAAGCTGATATATTTAGACTATCTCTTGAAGTTCCAAATGATTGTTATTTTGATGATGATTTATTCAGGATGGATATTACATTTTTATCAAAAAATTTGGCAGTAAACTACGTTGAAAAAACTACTCCCTTTAATGTTTAGATTAATTGATTTACTCTGGTATAATTTGTAATGAAAAACTATAATCCAGTGTAAACTTTGTTGAAAAATTGTAAAAAAAAAAATACCTCTGCTACCATTTTATATAACTTTATATTTATTAAATACTAGCTGTAAGGCTGGGCGTTGAACGAATATAAAACGAATCACTGATATAGAGGATGGCCTACTGAAAAGCAGTTGTGACAGGAAGAATGAGCAAGTTAACTACTTGTCTAAAGCACAAGACGGGGTGGAAGGGATTGACCTCCTCCAATTCAGAGTGAGTCGCCTGCTGGATATATAGGAGGCGGGCTACTTTTCCGTGGGCCACCCTGTATTAAACAGCACATTCCTACAGTGAACAATTTTAGAAACCTTTTTAACATCACAAATGAATGATCACGTGATTTAGGTCTTCAGGCTCGTAAAATAATATGTAAAAGCTAAGAAACTAACAGATTTGTATTCTTTTTTTCCATTAGTGACGTATGTTAGGTTTATAGGTAGCTACGTAGTCAAAAGCGTCATGCTCACAATATATATAAGACTAAAATTAAACGCCGATGGCTAGTGCAGGCAAATATCTCTGTCGTTATTCCAGGTTTAATACGTTTGTGTTTCTTGGTTTTGGAGCCATTCGCATCAGTAATCCCGCCGTTTAAGACATCGGGGTGAATCACGTACAGAAAATAAATGTCCCCTAATTGAAAAGAAAAAATCAAAGATGATATTAAATATCTCGGCTCAACCTGTGCTCTCTTATCACACCACCAACTTACAGTACTAGCATGGATCACCCAATATTACACACTTTGAGCTTCAGTGGCCGCGTGGTTTAACGCGCTACTCTCGCAATGGACTAGACTACCGATGATGGGGAGATCGAGGTTCACATCTAGGTTGGATGTATTAAGGGTGATTTTTCAACACTGTTTTCCACTGTCGCTTCACTCAAATATGGGTACACTTCCTATAAATATAGCCTTCAATATCCCTAAAACAATTAGTGTTATTAGTAAATAAGAGTATAAACCGAACGGGTTGTAAGACTCGGTGGTAAAAAAAAGTTTTACCAATAGTCACGCTACGATGCCTAAGATAAACTACAAAAGAAAGCTTTTATTTAAAAAAAAATCATAATGAAAACCTGAGCTTGCAATTTAGTGCAGGTGCTAGGAGGGATTTCGTTTGCAAAATATGAGGGACGCAGTTTCTTTTCATATTTGTCCGCCTGGGATGATAGTTTCAATGAAAATTCAAGTTGCCAGCTGGGTAAGTGGTCGGTTCACCTCCACTCCCCCAACCCCTTACGCCCACACCCCTCCCTGCGCGCAATAGCTAAATTTTTTAGGGCGTTCAAGAGCAAGCGCATCTCAGTCACTTTATAGTGCTACTACCGAGCCAACGTGCACTAATACTGTGAGTATTTCTTTCCTTATTTTAGTAAAATGTATGTAGAAGTTATTAGCTGAAAAAGAAAGCGCAGTGACGAGTGTTGTTTATTTTGTGACAGTTTTAAAGATTCCTTGCAAAAAACCAAAGCCGAGCACTTTTATGACTATTCAAAGCGCTGCTGAAGAGGCCAGATAAACTTATCTATGAATTTAAAAGAGATAAGCTTTCTGTGAAACAAACAGCTGGAGTATTTAATTTATGTGGAATGCAATTTGGCATTAGAGCAATCTCAAATACGCTCTTCATCTGTGACGGGTGGTATGATTGGAATAACTCAAAATGAGGACGCTATGAAAAGGTAGCTACTTCTGAATCCTTTTTAAAAAATTCGATCCATCAGGCTTTTAATTGATATTTCTTTATTGTGATGTTTGGATGCTACTAGCGATACCGATTCTTCATTTCACAATTGAGTGGAACCAGACGAGAATGAAAAAAGATGAAGAAAATATCCGGTGCCTTATTGCTCTTTTGGCTCAGTATAATCCATTCGATAACAATCCTGAACAAAATGTCTTATAAATATATATATTGGTTCAGTTGCTGAGACAAGCGTAGCGCAATGTTTACTTTCAGTAAGACATAATGGAGAACAGTCAATAAGACAATATGAAGGAGAGCGCTTGATTTCGAGAAATAACTTACTTGAACCAATAAAAAATACTGAGTTTCATAATCTTAATTACACACCTAAATCGAAGCAAGAGAGCAAAGTTAATAAATCACTAGGCGACTCTAAAGAAATTGTTAAAGTGTAGACGTTAGTTATATTAACAGGCGCGTGGATTTGATTTGCCTAGCTTAACACCCCATGAATCAATAGGATATCCAAAATATATTTTTTACAAAAGTGTTTTTTATGATAAAAGTCAGAAATCAAGTTTGATGAACGAAATAGAAGATAACCATTCTCGTAAACAAGGTCTAAAACTATAAGATATTATAAATGCTCAAAATAACAACAAGACTTGTATTATTGATGAAATGGCACTTTTTCTATCCATTCAGTTTTAAAAAAATCCCAACTTTGGGCAGTTAGCTAAAGAGTTTTTCAAACAAGCGACATCTTGTCTTCCGAATGTCTCTGTATCAAGAGAAGTGGTATTCGATAGGATGACATATCCATTAAATTTGTTGAAAATAAATTGTGCTCAAAGGTAAAAGATTCAAGTAAAGTCATTATTTCAGCGCCTTTTACTAATGTGCCAAATTATTGGAAAAACTTTTTTACAGATATTGAAAATAAGCTAATTCTTATTAAATTTTTATGCAACTATTTTAATACAAATATTCAGATTGAGGATTATAAAGAAATGTATATTTTCGGCGGGTTTGACAACCCTACGAAGTATTATAAGCTATAGAATTATGTTTTTTACAAAGTTTTCGATTTAAAATCAAATCATCCAGAAAGAGATTATATACTTATCTGCCATATATTTCATGCAGCTCGATATCTGATGCAAAGTTCAGATACTGACGTATTTGTACTTAGAATTAATTTTTGGCTAAAGCTTCAAGAGGCAACTGCAAAGGTTTATGATTTCATTCAGGTCCAGTGAATATAATTCGGATATTAGGATGCCACATAACTGTACAATCTCTTGGAGAAGAAGTTAGTATCATAGTTTAATCAGCTGGAAAAAGAATGTTCTTATCTTATATGCAAACAAAGCATTTCAGCAGATGAGGTTCAGTACAGATCAATTTATTAAGCGATTGGCTTTAGCGTAGAGTTTGGATACGAGCTTTAAAAAAAATTCTATCCTCTATCCCAAGCTCATGACCAAATAACCATTTCCATCTGACATTAAACTATGTAAGTCTAAAACTTCATGTAGTACCAAATCGTTCGGTTGTAGAAAATTTTAAACACTGGTAGAAGTTTATGTAAATGTTCAGAGGAAAACTGTAAAAATTTTGAAGCTGGATGGATCCATTTTGATCTTTTTTCCCCAATTAATACTTTCAAAATTGTAGAGATTATTGTTTTATTACTTAAACTGTAGCATGTTGCTATAAGAGTGGACGAAAATATGATTAAACTTACCCCACCGGACTGCCAGCAGCGTCAAAGAGGAACACTCGTAACATCACGACTAAACACAACCTCCCGCCACATGTTGATCGTAATACTAACCGTCTATTGTGGGTACTGGCGTACCAAAGAACAAAGAACTTCGATGGTGAAGATGTGCTGCTCGCCCCAAGTTACGGAAGAAGGTGGAACTATCTAGGCTAATCCAGAACAATATTATCATGCGCATGTTTCTTTCCCGAATATTCTAGGTGTCCACACCTACCCTTTTGTCCGTCGCTCCATCTTCTGGGTTATATCGTATATATATTGGCGCCTGTTCTATGAATGGTCACTATTGGACTTAGCCAGATTGAGAGCAGGTGAAGCTCTAGCTTCGATCATTATTCATAATGTAAGATCTAAATTTAATTTTCGGCGTAGATAATTTTTCTTATTTTTCTATCTTGTAATTTATTCAAAATTCTTTTTCGGCTATTTAATTTAAACTTCAAATATAACATAAGATTAACTTGTCATCACTTCAAATATTATTTAATTGTAGGGTCGAGATATTCATATTATAGAATCGATCATTTTGTGGTTTAGCGAAGTAAACATATTTGAGATCGACTATAATGATATTATCAGTAGAATGGGACTAAATATTAGGGTATCCATTTATGTGAACATTATATGTAAATTTTTTCGTGAAAACTTTAAGTTTTCCTCAAAACATGTCAATTCTAGAATTTTTAATCAATTGCATTTATTGGAAATTTATATTATGCATACTTCATAATCTTGTAGGTTTTTAACTTTGTGGTATCGAGTATTTTCTTGAGTATTGGCGAGACATATTGTTTGGATTAACTTATACGCTTTTTTTTTATCTTCAAATTTAAATATTGTATAAAGTAAACTTATTGAAGATTTTTTATTGAGTTAACGCCTTATTACATCTTGTGATTTATTTAAGATGACGGCGATTTAACTGCTTGTGCAAGTTGTTTAATAATATATAAAAAATTACGAGGTTTTCTCTTATTGTTTATCTATATATTCCTTTAATGTCTCAAATATATCTAACTTTTTCAACGTTGTCATATATTTATATATTATCTCTAAACATTGAATCATTGACAAATAAATATCCTTTTGAAATCAGTCATGACATTATTCATAACTAGAAACAACCATGACCTTAGGTAACCTTTAATCTATGTGATTTAAGTTATTTGTTATTTTATTTTTGTTTAGGAACCTTTTTTGAAGTTATAAATCTTCCTTTAGAATATTTTTTGAGGTAGACCGCTCCAATATTAGTAACCGCAACTGGTGGGAGTAGCGGATTTCTGGTTTTTGGATGTTTTCAAAAGCATAGAACTCCAAGCACTCGCTCCTATTGCCCTTTTTTTTGCCCTATTGTTTTTATTTTATGTTGTTTTGGACCTCCTATTTCTTAAGGATGGTACACAACCTTTTATGAATTATGATGTTAGCCATAAAATTACATTTTTGTAAGATTTGTGAGCACTTATTTTTAATAAAACACTTGAACAAAGTTCGTTCTTGAGTCACGGCTCTAGCGACATATGGTATGTACTGTAAAAATTTATTCTACCTATAAATCGCCAGGCGACATGCATTTTCTTAAAAGCCAATGGCCTTCTTAACACATCCTAAAAAAACAGAATGCGTCCCTCATATTTTGCAAACGAAACCCTTCCAAGCTCCCGGTCTAATTACTGTATCTCGGAATTCAGGAAATAATAATAATAACGTGTGTATAGTAAATCGCAAAAGCAAGCAGGAACGCACTTTTAACGTAACATTTATTAGACCGACAGTGAGCCTGCTCCAACCATTCTATTATTTCACCCGTCCATGCGGTCTAATTGGACTTATTTCACAAGGCGCACCGCTGCGCTGTGCCAGCAACTACAACGTTATACTCGAGTGCCTTGTTATTGCTTTCCTGTTTTATCCATACTCGCACGTTCATATTTATCGCACTCTTGGTAGAATGGGAGGGGGTTGGGGGTAGTCTACTGGGTCAATTGGGTGGAAAATGGGTGGAGGATGTCTCTACCGAGTAGTTTCCATTTCCTTAAAACACTTTCAATTTTTAAATTAAAATATATTTTATAACGTACAATTTATTTAATATCTATTAATTTATTTTTATACACCCAATCCTACCGGTACTACTCATCCTGGCTAACTCATGGTACCCATCCCGGTGGTAGAATGGTCTAAGTCATCACCCGAAATAGACTGAATGTCCGATGACGGGAAAATTGGGGTTTGATTCCAGATTGGGTGTACTGATGGTTGTTTACCACACTCCCTTCGCGTAAATGCAGGTACATTTCCATTAATTTCAATCTCCTCATCCTAACATATTAGCGTAATTTGTACAATGTGTGTGTAAATCGACGGAAATACATCAATAATTTTTATTTATGAAGGAATAAGGTAGAATATATAGTAAATGTGCCCAACATTTTCTGGAGGAAAATGGGAAACCGTTTAGTAGAAAAATACCTAGGTACAGCTGTCCAGGATTAAGTTCCTAAGTTTCTCATCACTGACAAAACAGACTAGACCAGACTGGCGCCTCTGTCTTCATGCCCACCGGTACGGGATTTTGTTTTATTTTATTATCCACAAAATCGCTTTGACCAACACAATAATTATTTTAATATAAAATTGTTATAGTTGTGTTAAGTAGGTGGTTTTAACGACTGAATCCAAGAAGTTAGAAATGATAAACGCAATGTCGAGGAAATGCATCAACATTTGCCTGAATGGAAGATTGAAACATAAAAATGTGTACCCCCTTCCCTCTCTCCTACGGTCGTATAGAACAAGCAGGAAACAAAAAGTACTATCAAATTTTTAATAGGAAGAGCATTTTAGAAAATATAAATCTGTTTTTTAAGCCAAAAAATATGTTACTTCATTGTTAATGTAGTTTTACAGGTACCCGATTCAGTGGTCACGTGGTCTAAGGCGCTTCTCTCGCAATAGACTAGACTGCCAATGACGGAGAGATCTAGGTTCGAATCTCGGTCGGTGGTTTTTCAAAATAGTATTCCACTCTCTCCACGCAAATGAGGATACATTTCATCTAAGTATTCTTACTAATCTCTAAAACCATTAGCATAATTAGTATATAAGCGTATAAACCGAAGAGGTAACTATATATATACAGGTATCTATAATAATATATATATAGATAGATAGATAGTCTATAATATCTATCAAAAGTGACAGTTGCAGATCACATGATTTGACGTATGAATATATTAAAAGAGGTCTAGTAACTTTATAACTTTTTGATATTATTATTATTTATTTATTAACATTGTGTCTCACGCCCATTCTGTTTATACGCATATGTACTAATTACACTAATGTATTAATTACTATGAAGGTTGAATTTAGAGCAAGTGTATCCACATTTGCATGCAGGAAAGTGGGAAACCATTTAGGAAAAACCACCCTCAATACACCCGACCGTGATTGAACTCCGATTACCTGTCATTAGCAGTCTAGTATATTGCTATAGTGACGCCCTAGACCAGAACCGCTTCTAGGGGGCACAAAGGAGGCAATCGCCCTGGGCCTCAAATTCCAGGGGGCCAATTTCCCCCAAATATTATTAAATTCAATTAAAGTTATTATTCTAAATCTCGCATCAAATAGTGTACAGATAATTAACAGCAATAAGTATTCGCTTAGTGATAGGAATCCATTCCAGATTCCGAAAAACCTAAATTTATGTAATTTAAGATTTACGTTATTCTAGTAATTGCTTCAGTACAGTAGAATACGTCACCATTGTACTACCGCTGTTGGTCTACAGAAAACTAACATTGCAATGGTTCAAAGAGAATTTACTTTTGTTAACTTAATTGGATTGATTGTTTGCATTTAATAAAGTACAGACATTTGATGGGTTTGATCAATATTCCATAAAACATGAGCAATTATTAAGTAACACTAAGTACCAAGTACGTATCAATATGTATTATAACGGTTTAGTGCTAAAACTGAAAACTACCGTGCAAAGGGGGGCCCTCAGATTTTTTTTACCCTGGACTTCACATTTTCTTAAAATGGCCCTCCCTAGACCATAAAACCACCAAAGCGGGTGATCTATTATTCCTATCTCATTCTTACTACGGATTAAGTCCATGAAATTGATACCCTCAAATCGGTTTTATATAATCCCGCAATGCTGAAATCTTTAAAGAACAAGGTCAAGTCCAGGATCGAATTTAATTGAGGGTGACAGGGGCTAGCACCCCAGAGCCTCCACAAATTCTTCAATAAAAAAACTCTTTGGATTTTGCAAAATCCTTAAAAATATATTATACATATATCTTACTATGTCCATTTGTATTTACGTCTGACGAGAGTTTATTTACTAATAGCACTTGCGCTAAATTAAATATTTCAGATTGTGATTTTAAAAACATATATACCTCTAGATCACAACGAGTCTAATGGTTGCACATGGCATTATAAATATAATTTATTTTAATTACAATGTTTCCTTATTTAAATAAGATATTTATCGTTAGCTTTTAAACGGTTAATTTAGTGAGGACAAAATAATACGTCAAAAACGTTGAAAAGAAAAATATTTGTATGATATTGTTCCGTCAATATTGTTATAGTCCCGTGTTTCCACAGCTGGCTCTGGCCATGTCCACTGAAGAGGTATAATATATTACAGATGGAGGACTGGTCAGGTCTCCGTGGACTGGAATTGAACCAGATACTTATGTTAGAAATAGTTATCAACTTCTGCACATTGAAGCATAACATATATTTAGTGTTAACTTTTTTCAGAATATATGTATCATAGCTGGAAACACGTATTTATAACCATTTTCTTTCACTTTCTCAAACCAGGTTAACAATACCTATATTTTTGTTTTATTTTTTAGGATTTATGAGCTTAACATAAAAACTAGCAACTGGGAAAAGGATATTCTTATAATATTTCCCTGACGTGCAGTTTCTTAAGGCAGTGAACGTGACCTTAGACAATTTCTTTGAGTAAGGGAATCTACCAATGGGGAGTGGACCCTCCTTTACGGCCGTGAGGGTAACAGGAGACCTCGCGACTTCTATTGGGGTGGTACACTCACTGAAAAGCCATCAACCAGAAGGGTCATGTGATATTAAAACTGCATGGAGGTGACACAACCAATCCTACTCTGTTTTAGCATAAATAATAGTTATAGATAAATAATAATTCACACTATGTTAACCATGAAAATATTTCAATAACCCAAACTAGATTAAACTCAAATATTTATTTGTATGTGTTATACCTCATTAATTAATAAACAATAATACCTACCGTATAGTAACGTTGGGACCCCAACTAAGTAAAATAGCGTCGATTGTTACTAACGGCGAGAATCAGGGAACGATTAAGTCTTATACTAAGCCGGTCAGTGATCCGAACCAAGGACGTCTGAGGCAGATACGATACGTGTTTTTAGAACAAACAGATGAACATAATCCGATAGCATTTTCAGATAATTGAATCTCGTGGGTAGGGGAATGCATTCATAAATGCATTGATAATAATATTGAAGTATTAAGACGTTGCTAGATGATATTGAAGCTATTTTGCGAAGCGGGTTGCATCTTAACTTGACTCATCTTGACCACCAAACTTAGACACCAATTTACGAAATAGATAGTGGGCGAAGAAAATGAGCCATTTAGCCATGCGAGGCCTCTTGTACATCTACTGATAACCCTTTCCCTCTTCTTCTGACGAGTTACACAGTCACTATACTATTTAGCCTTGAAAACATTAACTTATTTTTTTAAATCAACTAGATAAAACTAATAATTTGTGAAGCTGCAGGGTTATTTTAGGATTACTTAATTCTTTATATTAAAACTCGTGAAATAAAAGTAAATTCATTAACACGGGAAATCCTATCTTGACTTTCCGTAGTGGCTTAGCTGAAGGAGGCGAAGGGGGCAGCCTCCCAGGGTACCATAGCCGGGGAGTGGGACTAAATTAGCGTAGGCCTAAGAAAATTTATTTGCTTAGCTAAAAACTTATTTTGTTTTGTAACTTTACTCTTCTTCTGCGCAGAGAGTTTTTTTTCTATCAACAAAATCCAAAAAATCGGCAGACCGAGGAATCAGCTTTAATCAAGTATTGAGACTTTGGAGACGCTGACGGATAAAGTGTTGGAGGAACGAGCTATGACTGTGTGACAATGTCATTGCTAAGGTAGATCGGCTGCGTAGATAAATAGGATTGTCACTACCACAAAAAAATAAGAAGGAAGCGTATGATGCCAAGTGAGTATCTGACGATTCTGACTAGGCATTCAGAAATAAATACGATACTCTCCATGGGACAAAAAAATTTCAAGTCATTTTTCAAACTTATCTAAATCTAGAAAAACGTTTAGGTTCTTTTGTAAATTTAAAACATACGTGAATGATGGCCACTTTCTTATAAAGAACAGCTTCCTTAAATAAACACTTAAGTGTTGTGTGCTTGCAAAATTATATTCCAGGTGATTAATACAGTGAAGAATTGTCCATTGACTTAAAATACGTCATAGTTTTATTGAAAAGGGCAAAATGAACGGTGAATATTTGGACTTAATACCTAAAGGATAGCTACAATACATTTCTTCAATGGGATTAGAAGCCTATAAAACACTAGTGTCATTTAAAAAAATTCTAGCTTTACCAGTATTGTGGAATCTTGTGAAAGATCGTCCAGTAAACCTAAATTGAAAGTCTTACCTACGATCATTATGTCTCAAGATATATAATCAAATTTGGACGATCTTTTACATTGAGCGTGTCATTGTTTCTTCTTTAAATAATTGCAATGAATAATAAAGCGTTTGCAGCAATCAAGGCCAGAAATGTTATGTTTTAAAATATATCACTTTAATTAGTCATTGATAAATCCTTTCTTGTGAAGTTTTAATATCAACATTTAACAGTTTTACATTCACAAAAATTAAACTGTATTCAGTATTAATTTGCCTAAGCCGCTTATACACTATGCGAACGAGAGCGAAAGAAGGGTAACGAATGCATTCGGTAGAATTTGTTCTGCGTTTGGTTCAAAATTCATCTCGCCGTCCACACTTAGCGAACCGACTGTTTTCACGGATGTTTGCTTACTTCCACTGGTTGTCTGTTTGAAGCTTTGGCGGTTCTCTACTTTTCATTATGTCTGATGAAGATTTAATTTAATTTCCATTGCATCATATATAATCATCAGTGAAGAAGCTGTTCAGCCTAGGAAAAGAAAAAGAAAACGGTGTTGATTGTTGACTTCACGTTTTACAAGTATAACGGTATGGTGGGACAGATTTAATGCATGATCTTAGACTTGAGATGGAATTTTCAATATTTTTGCAGAGTGAATTTCTCCAATTTAGAATATTTATTACCTCGGTATTTTTAGTTTTCCTGACAGAAAATTTGTCCATCAAAAATAGCATGCTTTTAAAACCAAAACCACGTAGATTTAAAGGTTTCATAAGTACTATAACCAGTTTTACATTCTTGTTTTTGACATTCACGTCGAAATCAACTCAATTAAGATTCAACTTTTGTTTTCACTTCATTTGGATCACACTTGAATAGTTCACTTATTTCATACCAGGCGTCTAGTTTTTTTTTTTAAATCTACTCTTATAATCACTGAGTGTCGGATTCCAGAGACACTCAAGTTCACGGTATGAATCAATGAGTTTGTAATACAAGAGTATTACTCCACTCCATAACCACAAGTAAAAACTATATTCTATTCAGCTTGCTGTCGATGTTCCTACTGCGCACACGCTATCAACAGCCTGCTAGCGAACATCCTTTGATGACGTATCGACTAATGAGCGAACCTTGGCGAAGGCGAACGAATGCGTTCGGTGGTGTTCGTTTCGACAAGGTAACGTAACAAAGCTTGGAGTTGTTGCTCTACCTTAAATGAAAATAAGTCATGATTAAAAATATATATACATAATAAATGTGTGTTAAATTTATAAATTATATTAAATGAATAAAAGCAAATAGAGTAGATATTTTCATTAATTTTAATTTGTTTTGTGCTATTTAGTTTTAATGTTGATTTAAATGCTTGTAAAATATTATCTGCTGGTTCTCTTGCACTATTTACCGCTCTTTTGTTCCCACTCGATTGTTTTAGAAGGTAGAGGGGGGACGCCGATTGTCTACTTGCCTCCAGGCGCCAAAAAACCTAGTGACGCCACTGACAGTCAGGCAGGCAACCTCCGTAGTTCTTAACATAATGTATTATATTCTGAAGGGAACCCCAAAATTAGTGACACATTTAACCACCAAGCGCTGAGTCGACACGTGAGTTTGAGAGGAGAACTGAAATCACTATTATTGCTTTGTTGGAATTCATTTGATAATGTTTCCGGTGTTAACATCCTTAGAATAAATTACACTTAAGTGTAAGCTTTAAAACTTGGGATGTATCGATTAGATTTGTTCCATTTATAAATAGGAAATTTTACGTAAGAATGTATTAGAGACAAATTTTTTGGGAAATTTTTGGAAAAATTTTCTTCACGCGTCACTCATTACCTGCATCTATGAAGTTGTGCCAAATAAATGATCGATCCTATTAGAATCTATTTTTAAAATGTCTTTACTTTTAGTTTCCCTTTATCAGTAAAGCAAATTCTAACTTCTTTTTTTTTTTAACCACGTGGAGGGGATTACGTGTAAATAACCACCGTGTTAGTTGCCACCCGTGCAAGTAGCTACCTTACCTCAAGACGAGGGTTGACAGGCGCCCTTTCCAAGTCAACGATTACGTGTAAGTAGCCACCCTGTGGTGGCTAGGAAGAGAATATGTAGGCCTACTATTTACATGTTTTTATGTCTTCTCTTTTATTCAAATTGCGCTATATAGGCTAGAAGGTGGCTAACCCAACCTAACCTAACCTAACCTTTTCAACTGGGAGGTACGCCAGAGCTACACACCATCTACATACGTTGTAAATAGTACACATCCTCTTCCTAGCCACCACAGGGTGGCTACTAACACGTTTTTCTGCAGGGTGGCAACTAACACGGTGGCTGCTAACACGGCACGGTGGAGGGTAAGTGGGAAATAATTTAGTAAAAAACCCTTCCAAATACACCCGAATGGTATGAATCCCGATCTCCACACCACCAGCAATCCGGTCTAGTCCACGAGTGGCGTGTTATACCATGTATCCAGCCAAGCAAGTTAGGACCTTTTAAATTCCCAGATGGAATAGATATAAGAAGTGAGTCTTCAACCCGAGGATTAGTCGTGATGTGGTTCCCAGACCTCCGGGGCTGGGCATGCTAATCCCCTAATCCGGTTAGTGATGGCCGCACAATCTGGGAGAAAACACATATCCTAAGGAAAGTCCTGAAAGTGCGGTAGTTTCCCGGTTCTTTCCGCACTGGATTTATACGAAAGATCTAGAAAGAGCCTACAACATTTGCTGGAAAGGTATTTTCATCTGTGTTATTTTAAATGCCACAGGACCAACGGCTTTAGTTCCCCTCCGAAGAAAGTTGTGCTACGGATTTTAATCTCTCATTAGAAATCCATCGACCTCAGCCGGGTGTGAGCCCATCAACATCGGGCTATGAGGCGAGCACTCTAACCCTAAACTAACGAGGACCACGACTAGATATAAAATAACTTTTAGTGATTGTTTTAACACTAAAAAAAAAAATAGTTGGAAATGTTCGGGATATGTAATTTATTTAGATATAACAGCTTTACGAGTAAATTGCATCGGTACCAATTGAATATATTCAATGGTACCGGTACTTTAAAATATTCCGTGTTAAAACATTTTCAAATAAATAATATCCTCTCGTAAAAGGAATTGAACCGAAACATAAGATGAATAAATTTCTAGCAAAATATAGGGAAAAGAGAAGAATGTAAGAAGGAAAAATTCACGGGATTTCTCCGAATGGTTTGTACGTGATGTAGGTCAAGAACACAGCTCTAAAGTGGGAATGGATATCTGAGATTGAGGATAGTGAACTTTGAGAAAAAAATAGACTTCACTGCCACCCGCTTCGGTGGCCGCATGGTCTAAGGCGGTAATCTTGCAGTGGACTAAACTGCCGATGACGGAGAGATTGAGGCTTGAATCTATGTTGGGTGTACTGAGGTTTTTTATAAATGGTTTTTCACTCTACTTCCACGCAAATGTTGGCACATTTCCTATAAATATAACCTCCCTAATCAGCAAAACCATTAGCGTAATTAGTACATAAGCATCTAGCCCAAATGGGTAGTAAGACGCGATGCTAAAAAAAACTTATAAACCAGCATCGGTGGGAGCACGGACTAAGGCGTCAGTCTCTTCTTGTCTATTTTGCTGGTCACTGAGAGGTCAGGGTTCAAATATCCTGGACGAATGTAATGAGGATTTTTCTCTCTCTATCTTTCTAGTCCTTACACCACGGGTTCCCAAACTTTTTGAGACCACGCCACCCTTCACATATCGGATTTCCGTGCGACACCCCTTTATCCAATATTTAAAAAATTGCCCGAATTCAATTTGATGTCATTTTTTAAAATAAAATGTTGTCGCTTGATCTTGTCTCAGTCCATGTTCAGACTGTAGGAGAGAGAGTTACGCTCTACGTGACGTCACGCCCCGTTTTCAAGGAGCATTAGAATCCGGAACTCAAATGAAGGGAGCGATTTCTCAGGGGAAAAAAAAAATGGGGTGTGGCTGTGTCATGGACACGGCCGTGTGTTGTACGTGAATACTAAAACTCCAAACAACCCGCCTCGGTGGCGTAGTTGGCTAACGCGCTAGTCGTGTTGAGCTCAACCGCCGAGGACGGGGAGATCGAGGTTCGAATCTCGGTCGGGTGAACTGGGGGTGGTTTTTCCTAAATGGTTTTCCACTCTTCCTCCACGCAAATGCGGGTTCACTTCCTCTAACTCCAACCCTCCCATTTCCTAATCCATTAGCGTAATTAGTACTTAAGCGTATAACCCGAACGGGTAGTAAGACGCGGTGCTAAATATTATTATTATTATTAAAACGCCAAACTGTATTTTTGATAATATATTTTTATTCTAACACCTTATTATATTCACTGTCACTACTTTAAACTAATGTTTTATATACAATCGATATATTTTGACGACAGCTGACGATTAAAACATAAACGAACATCGTAGCTTCTCCGAGTCAAAAGTTATACTAATTTCAAATCTCGATACGCAGCTAAATAACCTCAAAATGGCGGCGCTTCCCCCTCCACCACGCGCGATGCGTCACTGTTCTCGCTTATCGTAATGAATTCTCTGATCCTTTAGCTATCCAGTGGTATAATTTAATTTTGGATGTAGAGGAAAGATTCGAAACTACAACACCAAACTGTATCCCCCGATTTTGTTATCATTAGGTTTTTTGGATTGCCCCCGTATGGTAGCAAATTTAAAGACGTATTCCCGTCAAAAACTATTTGTTTTCTTGTATGATTCATTCCAATCTTTAAAATATGCACGAGTACACGTATTGAAAATTTGTATGTTGTATTTCACTATACATTATAAGTTTTGGTTTTTACTTATAGCCGTGACTCCCTGGACCAAGACCTGCAATTCCCCAGGGCATCGCGACCCACAGTTTGGGAACCCCTGGCCTACAGCATTAGTGTAACTATTAACATATCCCGGACGGGTAGTAAGACGTGTAGTACGGAATCACTAATGAACCATGACTTAATGATTGATGAGATTGATAAACTGTGGGAAGCCGATTCACAAGCCTGTGTTTTATTATACGTTTATCTCCATGGGTGGACTGTCTGTACCCATGGAAATATACGTAAAATAAAACACAATCTCGTGAAGCAGCTTCCCACAGTTTATCAGTCAGGCGATCTCATCAATCAATAAGTCATAGTTCATAAGACTTTTGTAACTGTCACATAAAGCCCTTCCTATGAATTTTATTTGAGAGGTCAACCACTCTCTATATATCTATTTTTAACAAAATCGTTAGAGACACTATCAAAAAATTTTTGAATTAAAAAAAATCAATCTAAAGTAAACTACCCTTAATGTGAAGGCTAGAGTCAAAATAAAAAATAAAACATAATAATATAAGATCAGCATATTATCACTTTTGAACCAAATCCATCAAACCGTTTCAGATCTGGAGGCCAGGGACAGACAGACAAACAGACAGACTTGTGAAATACACATTTTGGGTTTCGGACACAGATTATAAAATGTGAGTATTCATTATAATCTCGAGATCTAAATGGTTAACGATTGTAATACTATCTCTTGACACAAGACAGTAAAGAAACTCATCATAAAACGTTGGTAAGAGACGTAGCTATACTCTGATATTTGATGGAAGAACAGTTTTAAACATATTTCTTCGCAGCCAACATTGATAGCATTTTACTTTGTTATTTGTGTTCTTGTAGAGTTATTAATAATATACATCAAAAGTGACAGCTGCAGTTAGCATTACTTTTTATTTCTTAGCATCACGTCCTACTACCTGTTAGGTTTATACCTATATGTATTAACTACCCTAATGGTTTTAGGGATTAGCAAGATTATATTTAGAGGCTGTGTACCCAAATTTGCTTAAGGATCGAGTGGGAAAACATTTAGTAAAAACCACCCACAGCACACCCGACCGAGATTCGACCCCCGGTCATCGGCTGTCTAGTCCACCGTGAGAGTAGCGAGTTAGACCATGCAGCCACCGAGGTGGGTCACAACGTAACTTGATGTATGATTATATTAAAATTGTTTTATAATTTTAGTAACAACTATAAACCATTCTCGCTAATAAAATCAGGGTATAGTCGTGGCCGAATAAAAGACAATAGAATATAGCAGCGACGAATAACTGCCACAGCGTATTGAGAACGATCAAGGTATCTTTTGAACCAGTGAGGATCCAAACATGGAAGTCCGGCGATAATACGCGCGTGCATTTAGTGTATTCCTCGACAGCGAGCTGTAGTGCAATGTTATGTTACTAAGGGATGTTACGATGATGTAGTGTCCCAAGGCGACAGTAAACGTGTCGCCGTAGAAGTTGGGAGACCTTCTTGCTTATTAGGCAGGTGTTCCTTGAAACGTGAATATTATGGAGGTGAGTGCTTAAAACGCTACGTCATCATTAGTACGAAGAGGATTATTCTGCCAACAAGTATTGTCAAGGAGATGGTGTGGACAAAACATGGTAGGGCATGAGTCGGCGTTGAGGATGCCATCTACATGAAGAGAAATATCGTCATAATGAGCATTTCTTAAAAGAACAGAATTGTGAAGCTTCAAAACCACTATAGCAATCCTCAATTACCTTAAAATCGTATGTTGTGACTTTAAATATATTTTCTCAGCGAGTCTAAGTTCCCGTTTGTGCTCTACGCACGCATTAATTACACTAATGGCATAGGGTTGAGTAAGTTAGAATTTTAGAGAAGATATATCTGCATTTACCTAGAAAGCCGTTCAGGAAAAAACACCTTCAGTACACCTAACCAGGAGTCGAACTCGCATATCCCCACCACCGACAACCATGTCTAAACCGCATACTAATAAACGATGCGGGTTGTAACTCTATTAAAAATGACTTTTTTTTGTTTGGGATGGCTACATCCATGTTTTTAACCAATTTACTTTAATTTAAAAAGTGTAAGCATTTCATGTAAACAGCTTTAAAAATGAGCTATCTTTATATATTTTATTAAAAAGATTTGTTTTTAAATATATAAGGATATGTCAATACTTTTTTCCATTTTTGTGTGAGTCATGTCTTAAAATCACAAACTACTTATTAAATAATTTGGAATTTATGAACGTTTGCAACGCGTCTCCTTACTTTAGTAGGCCCCTTCAGTGTGTTGAAGAGGGTTGTGAATTATTATTTTTATATTTTTTCCTCAACAAACCATCATACTCTCTGAATTAACAACATTTTGTTCTAAAATTAGCTTTGTTTGTACCTGTCATCTTATTTTCATTGCTATGAATTGAGATTTAGAGAATGTATTGAATTATTATAGTAAATTACTTTTAAACTGCTTTAAGTAGCCTAGGGTTGTATTTTTTAATAGACTACTACTATCAAGTGTTTTTCTTTTGATAAGTTTGTTGTTTTATAGAAATTGAGTTATCCACCCGATATATTGGCAGTGTCCTTTTTATAGATCTCCTTGTTTATTTCCTTGTTTAATGTCGTAAATCAGCTTTATTGACGGTTTTCCTGGACCTTTTCCCTTTCACTCTACCTTTTAAGACATCACTAAATAAGACACTTCCTCTCATAATTTGGTTCATCCAGTTGGTCTTTCCTTGTATAATAATATGTAGAATGTTCCTTTTCATTCCCTCTTTTATTTTAGATTACCCAATCCATCCACTATAACCTCTCTATGATCTTACAGCAACACACTTCAAAACCTTTCCAAATAGATCTTCTCCTTTTTCCTCAGAGAATATTCATATTTCAACTCTCTGCAAAGTAATTGTAGCTTTTAAGCATTCCAGCAGTTTCTTTCTCAGCTCCAGATTTAGTTTGCTAGTAAGTAGCATCCTCTTCTTGTTGGAAGTATCCTGCCATTGCTATTATCGAATTTTTTATAGCAATTAAAATATTAGAGAAGCTCTCAAATAATGTTTATTTTGTAACAAGAGTTTTTAATTAAGAGTGCTATAGTAAAATGTCTTCCCAACAAACAAAAAATTAGAATTAATCCAAATCTCGCTTGACTACCCTGAACTGAAATACACCAAAATCTACTTCAGTTAACTTGGTTGAGATGTGCTTTAAAACCTTACCGGTTTGGCTGAACTCATAGATGTAATTACATTTTAGATACCATCAAAATGTCGTGATATGGCTTCAAATCCTAGCCGAATTATCTAAAGGGTTTTTTTTCCTCCAAATAGGTTCCAGTTCATTTACATGAAAGTGATGACATAGTTACCTCTAAATCACCGCTTTTTCATCCATGCCCTACTATTCAGTCCAGGTGATTTAACCCTTAATCACAGAACATGACATAAAATAAATTTACGGAATATTAATACTTTATAAATTGTTTTCGGATCTAATGTACCTAGATTATTTTGTTTCTTAGGATTTATGTAAAACTGAATTGGAGAGAGCCATAAAGGACATAAAAAGAAGTTAATCTGTTGGAGATAACAACATAACAGCTGACCTTCTGAGGAAATTGAGAAACAACGGATTAATATCTGACAAAATTCAAAATAGGATCTACAAAACAGGAGAATGACTAAACACTTTCTAAACGTAGCCATGGTGGTTCTAAAGAAGAAACAAGCCAAGAAATGCAGTGACTACAAGACCAATTTAGATTCAGAAAAGGAACCAGAAATGCCATCGTGATGCTGATAATAGTTTCAGAGAGAGTGCTGGAAGTAAAAGAAGAGGTCAACATTGATTTTATCTACTGGCAAAAGGCATAGGATAAAGTGACGCGGAAGAAACTGATGGAAAAACTCAAGAAGATCGGCATCAACTGGAGGGACAAAAGGCTGATTGAAAACCTATTTTGGGACAGCGAGTGAAGGTGAGGCTGAATTATGGAGAGACAAACAGCGTATAGATAGGGAGAGGAGTGAGGCCCGGAATTCTGTTTGTCACCCAGTCTTTTCAACTTTTAGAGAGATTGGCTAGTCAGGGAAGCCATGAAGGTACGTGGCAATTCAGGTTAGAAGGACGCGTCATCACCGCAATAAAATACGCAGATGATCTAGCATTGCTAGCAAAAAAAAAAGAGAGAGAGAGTTTCAGAAAAGGATGGGCAAGCTGATGGGGATAGGAAGAATATTTGGCATGAAGATTAACATTGAGAAGTCAAAAGTGATGGTGATATCAAAAAATGAAGAACTGATGAAAATTAAGAGTTGGCAAATATAGAGCAGTTCAAGTACCTGGTAGGTATGCTGACAAAGGATGTCTACTGTACTAAGTAAATTTGGTCAAGGATGCTTTCAACGAAAAGAGGTTATTTCTGACCAGCAAGTTGAGTTTGGAACTGAGGAAGAAACTGATTAAATGCCACATTTGGAGCATCACGTTGTATGGAGCAGAAACTTGGACTATTAGGAAGATGGAAAAATTTCACTTAGAGAGCTTTGGAATGTATCGTTGGAGAAGACTTGATAAGATCAGTTGGACCGACAGGGTAACAAATGAAGAAGTCTTAAAAAGAACGGGTGAGAAGAGAACCATTTTGGATGTATTTTTTTGGTACAAACCCAACTTGATCGGTCAACATCATTAGGAGGAACTGTCTTCTGCACTGTGTATTAGAATGAGAGGTTAAGGAAAGAGGAGCTTAGGAAGGAGTATTTAAATATTCGATGATTTGAAGAAAATAAGAAAATTCTGGGAGCTGAAGGAGGACGCAGAGGACAGGGCTCATTGGCAGTCTACGTGAAATGGCAAAAGGAATGGACCTGTCGTAAGACAGAACATTTAATAATAATAAATAACTGTAGACAAATTGTAGGGACATTTTTAATCTTATAGTTGAACACAAACAGATTTTTTGCGAAATCACCCAAACTTGAAATGATATCCGTTATTTAGTTTCTGATTTCTAAGCCAACAAAATCAAGAATAGTTTTAATCATACAGTTAAATCCCAAACAATTTACGGAATTAACCAAACTTGAAATTATTTAAGTTAATTTGTTTCTGATAATTTATTTAAGGAAAAATTTGGAATATTTTTCATCCTATACCAAACAAAATTACAAAATTACCCAAACTTAATAAAAGATTTATCAAGATTTTGTTCTCGAGTTTTTATATCATCAAACTATGTAAATCCACGTATAACATGTATTTGATAATTAACAAAAACCTGGTTATAACAACTAAGTTGATGTTTAACTCCATTACAAAGACCAAGGCATCAACAAAGGCTTAGCAGAAAAGTAATTAAATTGCAGTTTAATACGCAAAAGTAAGGATGGAAAAATAAAAATTATCAATCTTAATCCTAGAGTTACTTCGTTTTAGATTAAAACTTCATCTCTTCTTCTGCCGGCTGGTTGAACTTTGAATGTAGCGATACCAAGGCGCAGAAGACTAAGTGAGCGGATCTTAATTATGTTAGATTACTTTATTTTTAGGCACTGCAGGTTAATAAAAGGATCACTGCTTCTGCCGCTAGAGGTACATATAAGGAAGGACTTACAAAATATCCCCACGATGTTATAAAATGATATTGAACAAAAAAAGAACTCTTTACTAAATTAGTTTTTAAAAAAAATTGACTCGCGCTGGTGGATATGTGGATAAAGGGGCAAGTCTGGTATTATTTAATTTTCCGGTGACGCGGAGGTTGGGGTTCGAACTTAAACCGAGTGTCTTGATATGTTTTTTTCTTTTTAAATGGCTTCCAACCTTTCCTACATGATAACTGAGTCACATAGCCTCTAAAAATAGACTATACCTTTCTCATCCTTAAGGTCACAACATGACACTTAGGTAAGTTACTGAAACTTTCAGTATTTTACTGAGATATCGCTCAAAACACTTTACACTGAGTCTTAATATCCGTTCGGGCTGTAGGCCTACGTGTATATACTAATTACCTAATGTGCTAGGAATGAGTATGGTTGAATTTAAAGCAAGTGTACCAACATTTGCATGAAACGAAAGCAAAATAACATAGAAAAACTACCCTCATTAGATCACTCCAGGATTCTAACCCTTTTCCATTCATCGTAAATCCAGACTAGTGTGAGTGTGAATCCTTAGACTAATAAACCATTGAAGATGGTCAAAATATACAAGCTGAGATTGGTCGCAAAAATATGGTACTGTATTTTCTAAAAAATCTTTCTCTGTGAAAATTGAACTATAGAATACAATTATCTTACTTTCCAAATATATTTCAATCAAATATTAATCCTGTAGATTCCTTGTAGCCACACCTCAGCAACTGAGGGCCTAATCAATCAAATGGGACTCAAGGCGTGTCTACTGACAGGGTCAGATATTGGAGTGGGCTAGTTGGCCGAGGATTAATGTAGCAATTTGCAATATTGTATGATATCCCACGGGTCACGTTCCATATTACATATTGATTCTACATATGGATCATTTTACCTTAAGTTGGGTGTTTAATATTAGTGAAACTAATTAAATTGTATAGGCTTGGTGTTTATTTAATAAACACAACAACTTTTTCTGATGATAATAATAATAATTATTATTATTTTTAATTAATTTTTCTTTTTTTAACTATTATTTGACGTATTTAAAATATACTTTATGAACCACCTTATTATATCAGTATACGACTTATTAACTACTTAGCTTAAATCTAGAATATACACAGCACCCAACCTCCCTGACATTAATTTATCAATGTGAAAGGGGAAAACCCAATTTTACAAATTATTAATTTTTCGGCCATGCTAGTAATCAAATTCTGAACCCTAAGGCAGACACTACCAACTAAGATATGTTGTCAGACTTAGTTTTAACTAAAATGGTATTTAATAAATGTTATTATCTGGAATAGTTAGATTTATTCTTTGTTTCGAGTCTAATCACCTGTCCGTACTATCCGCAAATTTATTCTAATGGGATAAGGATGAAGAAAGTAGTATTATCAAAGAAATTTAGAGAAAGCTACCTTAGTACAGGCTTGAACCCCAACCTCTCCATCCTGGAAAACCAGACTATTGCATCGATGAGACTGACGCTATTTTCCGTTGTTCTACCGGTGAGAGTTTTTGAATTTATTTAGAACGCATTTAAATATAAACGTATACTTTAGAAACAAGTCCTATAGGGGAACCACATTATCATAATAGTATTGTTTTTTACATGGATCAGTAGTCACGCGTGATTAGACATCAACCTCATATGTTTTGGTTTATTGGTTCCGGGGAGGTTGGAGTTCGAATCCTGTTCAAGTGTACTGAGGTGATTTTTTTCTTTATGGTTTCTCACCGTCCCTCCACGTAAGTGTTTTAATGGGTGACCTGGTGGTCTAGGGGTAAGGTGTCAGACTTTTGTCTGGTGGTCCAGGGTTCAATCCTCGGTCCCGGCACAGATTTATCTGATTGCCAATCCCTTCCTTCACCTCTGACAAGACGTGTATTAATCACAACTTGTGAATGTGAGGATTCTTCCACCATGGTTCGGATTCCACGTTAAACTGTAGGTCCTCCATTTCATCTCACAATCACCCTACCATCACACATTAGCGTAAGTGCGTGTAACCCGAACGGGTAGTAAGACGCGTTGCTAATAATAATAATAATAATAATAATAATAATAATAATAATAATAATAATAATAATAATAATAATAATAATAAAAATTCAACTCCTTCAATTAATCCGTTTTCAGAAGCGGAGTAGAACGTAAATCCTTCCTATTAAATTAATTACGTTCTATATTTTTTGGAACCCTCCATCTGTTGTCAAAAAATGTACTTCCTCAACAACAACAAAAAAATCATGTTTGGCGTTTTAATATCAGTCAGTACAATTTGTAATATAGAAGAATCGTACCTACATCTGCGTGGAAGGATATTGGGAAACAATTTAGAATAAATCACCTTGAAACTTTCAGCCGGGATTCTAATCTCTGGCCTGCCCATCACTGACCCGTTTCGATGGTCGATTGGTCTAAAGGCATCACTCTACCAATAGGTTGGACCACTGATACCTGGGAGATCGGGGTTCAAATTCCGGTCCAGTGTACCAGATATGTTCCCCCCTTCCCCCGGATGGTTTTCCACTCTCCCTCCACGAAAATACGGATAAATTTACTATAAATTCCACCTTTCTCCTCCTTAACACACTAGCGTAATTATTACTTATGCGTGAAATCCGAACGTGTGATAAAAAAAGGACTAACATCTTTATCCGCGTGCCCACCTGTGCGGGTTGACTTCCAAAAAGTAAAGTGAACAGGTTCGACGGGGGTTTTTTTCATGTATTTTCTTCTTTAAAAGTATTATAATTAAGGGTAATGCAGGCTGAGGGGAGAATTTGTTTCCCCTAGGGTAGTCACCGTGTAATGCACACGCGTGGATGTAATCATCCTCACTATTTTAATGATGTAAATGTGCTGGTTTTACGCTCAAATCCAGACGTGTCCTCCTCCTTCCACATCATATTCATGTGACACTGTTCTACCGAAATAGCATGTACATCGGGACATGTGGTGTGACATGCCCTCCTGACATGTAACCATGAACTAAATCATGTGAACATGACGTTAATGTCCAGGACACTGTTGGATATTGAGTTTTAATAAATCTTGAGAACATTATGAGCTTCAAGTGATCTAAGGCTAAGTGATCAAAGGTGGGCAAACTATGGCCCGAGGGCCAAATCTGGCCCACCCCTCTTTTTTTGTACGATCCGTGAGCAAAGAATGAATTTTATATTTTCAAATTCAAACTCAGCAGCGTTCTTCGGATATTAATGCAAGTGCAGAAGACTTTTTCAAACTTCGAAATCCATTTGACTGTACAATTGAGAGGATCGCCCCCTAACCTTCAATTGGAAATGATTAATCTGCAGTGTGATATAAATTTCAAGAGAAGAATTTAACAGAATTCTATAAATGTCTTCCTAGTGATTAATATGGTCAATTAAGATCGTATGCTCGGGGGTTTATATCTGTATTGGCAGCACCTACCTGTGTGAAAAAACATTTTCAAAAATGAAAGGCATAAAATCTCAATACAGGTCATCATTAGCAAATTAACATTTGCAATCAATTTTGACTATAGGGAGTACTAACTTTGAAACCTAATTTGGTGAAATGTAATCCAAAAAACGCAATTCCATCTTCTCATTGGTAAAACTGTATTTCACACAATTGTAGTATACTTATTATTACGTTACATTTTATTCAGTAAATTTGTGAAAACTTTTTTTTTTTTGTTATTTAAGTAGGCCTACCTAAATAAATATCCTTGGGTCTGCCTCTTGGCCCACAGCACCTACAATATTTACTATTTGGCCCTTTACAAAAATTGTTTGCCGATCCCTGTTCTATATTAAATATCCCTTGGTCTCGAACCCTGGTACGGGTCAACTGAGAGATGAGATTCATAGCTGTAGTTTTCCCCCAGCCTCTTCCCACGCGGATTTTGAAGCATTTACTCTAAGATACCCTCCTCCAAGATGTGTAGTTAATTACCTTGTGTTTAACGAAAACAATTTTTCTAAATAATTATGTTAGGAAACCTATTTAACGATGTCGATGTTATTTTCAATCTCAAACCTCAACCGACTCTTTGTTGAAAAGGTTTACTCTTATAATACGTCTACGTTAAATAAACCAATCATAATAATTGTCACTAAGAGATGGCATTAATAAATAGGGGGTGGTGGATGCTTTAATTCGTGGCCTATAGACCATCAAAATTTGTTTTTCTGACCCACAAATATATATTTTGACTTAACGAGTATTATTAAAATTGAACTTCTGTGGGTGGCGCTGCTGCATATTTGCAACAGCTGTAATTTTTTTTAATTAAAGGTAATTAGGTTATATCTCCTCCAAGTATTCCTCAATTAGTTTCTGCTGCATTGTATGATGTCTTCAAACATTAAAAAATAATTCTGAGACACGGGAGTTTTAACTGGCGCCAAGCAGGAATGTTGTGAATAAGTAACGGTACCAGTCGTGATATCATACGTATGGTTCATTGCCGCCGTATGTTTAAAATAAAATAATACAGTAATAATATAGAAGTAAGTAATCATTAATTTTATAATACAGTAAAATATAAAATAATGCCTTACAATTTTTTTTTAAATAATCCATGTTTTGTAACAATACTCAGTCTCGTCCTCGCATACCACCCTCGAACTCCACTAACACTAAACTAGCACCCAAACAATTAGTCTCGTTCCTAAATACAGCCCTAAAGTTCTAGTAGCTCATTAGTGTTGGGATTTAACTACACTTTTGGTGTAGGAATGAAAAAGCTAGAATTGAAAGTAAATGTGCCCAAACCTGCAGGGAAAAAGAATAGTAAGCTTTTTAGGAAAGATTAGCCTCAGTATACCCGATCGGTTTTCAAATCCTAATATCCCTCTTATCGTCAAACCATACTAATAAAATTTGCTTGATGCCTTAGTCCCGGTTCCCACCAATGTGGTTCCTATTTTATTTAGACCTCAGCAGAAAAGCACAGAATAAATGCTTGGTAAAATTCAATGATATAAAAATAAATCGTACGACTCAATCGCTTTTACTTACTCTGTGGTATTATGAGCTTGAAAGTTCATTGCCTCACTTAAAAAGTACGCCACTTATCCCTACTGAGCTAGCTCATACAACCTACCATTTTCAGGTACATTCTAATGTTATCCTCCCATCTGAGTCTAGGTCTTCCCAATGGTATCTTCCCATTGGGCTTTCCAGTCAATCACCCCCGGAGTAGTCCCCGCTCGGAGATCCGGATGGATGACTATTTTATCTCAGGAATATTTTACCCCAGGAAGAGCATGTCAAATTTTTGGGCGTTTCTTGATGATATTTTATTTACGGTGAGAGCACATCACCCTCACGTCCAACCCTCAAGATAGAACATCACCCTTATTGGCTGTCCGCGACTGCTTATTCAATAAATTCGCAGCTAACCTTCATATCTGAAGGCCATATCTTCTATCCGTAACTTGAGGAGGCGTTGTGCCGTGGATGATAGGGACCCATGAAACAGTTCAATCCTACAAACTTTCACATAAAGTGTGTTACAGTGTTGAACAAAATTTTCAAAAACATATTTTTAGTAAACTACCCCTAAGAAAATTTTCCTCAGAAAAAAAAATCTTGTTATTCACAATAAACATTCTTCATACATAAATTCAAAACAAAATTAGTCAATTTTTTCTAGCGTCAACTTATCAAATATGTGTTATTTGTTAACTAACCTCAAATTGTTTATATTTTTAAATAAAAATATATATTCTTCTTTATCATGAAAAACGATTCCGAGATAAACATTTTGGATGAAATCTTAAAGGCCAATTTCAAAAGATTTAAAATTTTTCTAAATATTGTCATAAGTAAACTAGTCTTAAATTAATGTATTTTATAAAATAAACACATGCCCTATTATTATTTATCTTTAAAATAGTCCCCAGATATCAATTCTAAACATATTAGTAAAGCTAATTATAAAAAAATTCTAAATTTAAAAAAAAATCAAAAATGATTCAACGGTAAACTAATTCAAAATTAATTTTTTAACAATAACAACTAAATTTTTTAAAAAAAATTGTAAAAACACCAGATAGCCAACAATTTTTTACCAAATCGTTGGAGCAATTTTAGAAATATTCCAATTTTTTTTAATGACAATAATCAGTAAACTACTATTAAATGAATATTTTTGAGAAATATTCAAATTTTCATACTATCTTTATTATAAAAAAACTTTGCAGGTATCTATTTAGAAATAAATCGATTGAACCATTTTTTAAATATTTCAATTTCAAATTTTCAAAAGATCACAAGTAACTATCCTTAATTTAATTAAGAGTTAAAGCGAATTTTTTTTAAGTCTGAGGTGTAGCCATCCATATATGATCTAAATACCTGTTTGAACAGTAATCATAGGCCGTTTAGGATCTAGGTTTAGCTACATGAAGATAGAATTGTACACATTTTTCGGGTTTTGGGGCACTTAAAACGTAAATACTTAACCAAATCTTGAGATTATAAATGTTCACGATTTTAATACCTTATCTCTACATAAGAAATTAAAAATCTAATAAATTGGTTATTTAAGTTTATCTATAGCAAGCATTAAAAATATAAGAATAGTTGTGATATTATTATAATTTGATTTCCTTTTCGCACAAAACCATATTTTCAAAATATATTTGTACGCAGCAGCTTGTTTAGAAATAGGGTGATGTATATTATATACATTTCCCAAGTTCATATTAATGTTGTAAATTTTATTTAAAATGTTTGAAAATGATCAAACACAGAATTAAAAATCAACAAATCAAAATTTTCGACATAATTATGTTATTTAAATAAATGTACACATTTTTTAGAGAGAATATGATATTGTATTACCTTTATAAGAGATATTGCTTTTAATTATTAATGAAAATATATTTCATGATATTGAGCAAATAAATGCACGTATAGAAACAACGAGCATTAAAACTGGTTATCATATTTTACCATCTCAGTTGGAGTTAAATTTGCAGAGAATAATCTACCATGCAATCATACCAATATAACTTTATGTGGAAAGAGAAACTCGATACTTGTGTGGCGAAACGGTAACCAACTTAATCACAGTTTAGCACAGTGGTTCCCAAACTGTGGGTCACGAGCAGATTTTTAGTAAGTTACAAAAATATTTTGAAATGCCGACATTTTGTAACTATTTTAAATTATTAAATTATGAAAAAATCGGAAAGTGAAAATATTATAGTTAAAAAAGTCTTCCTCTCCCTTTTCATCCTCTAGGTGGGTCACGAAAGTTTGTGGTTCTAAAAATTGGGTTGTGGTTCTAAAATAGGCTTGAGCAGCACTGGTCTAACAGTTTAATTATAATCATGGTGTATAAAAAAACAAGCACACTTATTTATCAGTATTCCCAATGATATTTTCGCTAATTTATTATAAAATAGCTAAAATTAGTATATCTCAAGTTAAACAAGTAGTATCTGTATGTATCGGTATAGCAAGTTTCAAATAAACCAAATGAAACTTTTTTTAACTAGGGTAAAAATCTATTCGGTATATATCGCAAAAAAAATATTATTAACTACAAATTTTTGATATTTTAATAAGGTTTTAAAATGTATTAGAATTTTGATCCAGATGGGTTGAGAATAATTATGTTTTTACCTGTCGTTATTGAGTTTCGTCAAAATATATTTTTTTTAATCATGTCTTAAAATAGTTGTACATCTTTAGCCTACTTTTTGGTATATTTTAAAAACATTTAGGTCGGTTTAAATCCGATAATGCCTTTATAGGGGAGGCTTTTGTAAAATATTCTTTCTTTGTTAAGTATAATTTAAGGTTTGTTTATTTTATTTGATCAATATGCCCGAAATAGTTAGGTTTTTTTTAAAATTTGATGCCTCAAACCCTCAAAATGGTTATCCCAAAGGAAATTTAAATAATACAATCTGAAAGTGTGGTGGGTTTGTTCGTATGTTCTACTTTTGGTATAAATCCGTTCAGTTGTTCAAAAGCTAGGAGTGACATAACACACACGTACACAGTCATTATATTATTCCTTTATTCACTACGTGGGAAAAAACATATAGGAACTATAAATAACTGCCCAAATCAGAAGAAACATCTTCAATCGGTTTTTTATTGATTTAATCTCTATCCAGAATAAACACATTATAATTTAAAATATTTTCAAAGATAGAAATTAAATTTAGCCTCAGATAGAGCATTCACTGAATACATCATCTTTCAATTAAATTAGATATTGTTTAAAAATTACACTTCGATATGATAATCGAACCCGAGATCTTTGACATAGCACACCAATGCCCTACCGCTAAGGGATAAGCCCGTGCTTAGGGTCAATTTAAAACTATATTTAATTTAGTTTAAAAAAATTATTATATTTTGTGCATAGATTATAAGTATTTTTGAAGACTATCTTAATGATTCATACTACTTTTTGAGACTCAAACATGATTAAAATTGATAACTTTAGAACTGTAAATATTGGTCAAAAAGTTTATAAGGCCTAGAAAAGATGTCTAAACTAAAGACTGCTTTTTTAAAAAATTCGATTACTTGTTAAGAACTATCCTAAATAATTCAATACGTGAGAAATTTGGATTTCATTTTAAAACATTTAAAAATGTGTTATTCAAATTTCGATTTACCGAACTACCGATGACTCAAAACTTGGCATAGATAAGCTGTCTAATCGAATAAAATATTCTCAGCAAAGAATTATTTCCTCTTAACCAAATTTTTATTCGTTTTTACTCGTCTAGGTGTGAAACATGATTCACGCAATGTGTGGTATTTGTTTTGACAGAGATATGATGTATTGATACATACAGAACCACTACTTTCTTTCACTGCCCTCTCACACACCAAATAGACAGTGACATGTATCGTGAGATATTTGCTCGAAGAGACAAACAGGCGAGATTTCATCAGTTGGTGTTGCGGGATATTCTGCAATATGATGAATAATCCAGCTGTCAATATTAATTCACCATAACGCATAGATAAATATCCTAGTCTGCAAAGGTGTAGGCTATTCCGAAAGGTGTGTTACCGATTAGTAGTATGCGATGTCCACTTTTTCAATTCGAAACGAACTTTAATCAAATATATGAAATATTCTCGAAGCTGATTCGACGTTCAAATATTATTTGTTAGTTGTTTTATGCTTCAAAAAATATTATATTGTGGATATTTATATAATTTTATGCACTAAAAAGCAATTGAAAAATATTTTATTGGACATTTGTTTGAAATAGATATTTCATTCTAATCTAGTAAATATAATAATTATCTTCACAACATTCAAGTCAAATACTTCCGATTCTTTCAAAAGAATATTCATTTGTAATCTATGTAAAAAAAAGCCAATAGTGGCAATAATTGAACCTTACGTGAGCATTATAGCTGTCAGTTTTTTTAAATGGCGTTATTTCGTAATTGTCGAAGCCTCAATTTGTTTCTAAGCTAAGTCCATGCTGATATTTTTTTCGAAGCCTCGCACACCCCAACTATCGATCTCTCGTGGAAAGATGTTTCAAACTAAGGTAAATAAATCACTTAAGGTGGTGGTAGAAGGGAGCGAGAGTTAAGACCAGTATTTTTTTATAGTTTTTATAACAAAATACTTTTTTTGACTTAAATAAATAAAATACAGCTAGTTTAATTCTCGACACGAGGAAGCCAGTGTTCTGATCCCGACCGGTCATGCTGGGGGCTGTTTCCCCTCACGTTATTTTAAGTTTTATTTCCCCTCTCCGCGCTACTGTGGGTGGATTATCCCTTAAGTCACCTTTATGATCCCCACCCCTTGGATTAATCCTTTTAAAAAATACTTAAAGGAATGTGGAAGCCATAGATTACGCAGAAGACAATTACGTCCACTATTCTAAAGTAAAATAAACGGAATATCAAAATAATAAAACCTACTAAATTGTTTAAGTATTTCATAAAGTATGAATGTTTTCACAAGAAAGAAACTTTTTTCAGTGTGGTAGGTTTTTAGTCTCGTATATTTTATGGTAAAGGTCTCATCCCCCCCCCCCCCTCCTCACTGAATTATTACGACAATATTAGAGAGAAAGGAGGGTCTGTGTGGACCTAAGCTTATGTCGCGAACAATCGTGCCGCCTGAAATGTTGGCGCTCTGGGTGGAAGGGGTTGGAGAACAATTGCTGCAGTTTGCGTTCCTGCCTCATTGAAAGAGAGTCGCTTGCTTCCCATTTGTTAAAAGTTACCCAACAACAGCTTGTTCGGGTTTTCTAAGTTTTATCTCGTACAGTTAGGGGCAGAAGATGGTTAAGGTTACAAATGTACAGATGATTTCATCCACGAGGAAATTATTCTAAAAGATTCAGTGGTTGAAAGCCATAAAATGATATGTTACATTTGAGCCACTATCATTTTTACTTTCTTGCAGACCCTTGGAGAGAGAAATTATCGTGATTATCCCTCGCCCCCCTACTCCCCAACTCTCCCTCTGAGACCAAAAACGTAGTTTTTGTAATACCGTTTGTCTGTCGGTCTGTTAGTAGGATTAGAGTCAAAACCATTGTATCCCACTCCTCCACTCCTCCTACTACCCCCGCCCCCTTCCCACTACACACCCAGAACCCATAATGGCCATATCCCTATGAATGTTGATGCATCTCTTCTTATTTTTACCTCCGCACGAGGCAGCTGGGCTTCAAACGTCTCAGCCCATAAAGGTAAATTCCTCTTCCGACGCAACCCACTAACACTCACACTCACACTCACACTCACACCTCCGCCATCACCCTCCTTCCATACCCTCCAACCCATAACTTTCATTTTTTCATACAACTACTAGTTTAGGTGAGATAGAAATAATATTTAATACTATCTGCGATGATATGGATGTGTTTGTCCTATTGTTGTACTACTAACATAGATCATCTATGAAAAATTGAGTCTACATTATGTCAACTTAAAGCAGCAGGAACAACAGTGTATATATATATATATATGTATATACACAGTGTATATATATATATATATATATATATATATATACACTGTTGTTCCTGCTGCTTTAATATATATATATCTCCAAGCAACAGTTTTAAAACACTAGATTTTTTTTTAAGTCTATCCGCTGCTCATTCCCTCTCGGGTTGTGATTCTGTTGCCCAAATCTACGGAATAGATAAAAAAAAGTTTTAAAAATGTACCCAGTCCGGTAATCAGCTAAAAAACATTTGTTACTGCTAGCTATATAACAGACGCAAGTTTCCCTTTGGGCGAAAGTAGTTATAAGGGAGCATAAGTTCCAAGCTTCATCTTTCTCTTTGCTTCCACCGACTACTAAATATTTTGCAGAAAATGTTAGGTGTGCTCACGTCCAAGCTATTGTATTGCTATCTGCAAATAATCCTACTTTACCAGGCATACTCGTAGATCCAGCATAATTAGAATGCCAAAAAAACAAAGAAATCGTTCCCATTGCCATTCTAGAGGACACGCATCTGACTAAATTTTGGGAATGGCAAAGTGTTTATGTTGGTCCAATAAACTCTGCACCACGATGAGATGTAACTGCTGGGGGAATAATATTTCATTCATCTTAAAATTTTATTCCTTCCACGAAGTGAAAAAGTGCTAAGCCAAAATTGTTGAAGCAAAAACAGAAAGCTATGCTGAAAATGATTTATTTTAGCTCGATGTTTAAATTTTCATTCCTGTAATAAGTTGGAAAACATAGAGCAGTTCTAGTACCTGGAAAGTATGCTGACAAATGATGCCTACTGCACCAAGAAGATGAGGTCGAGGATTACCATGTTCAAGGAAGCTTTCAACAAGAAGAGGTTACTGCTGACCAGCAAGTTGAGTTTGGAACTGAGGAAGAAACTGATGAAATGCTACATTTGGAGCATCGCACTGAATGAAACAGAAACTTGGATTTTAGGAAGATAGAAAATAAATACTTGGAGAGCTTTGAAATGTAGGTGGATAGACAGGGTGACAAATGAAGAAGTCCTAAGAAGAGTGGGTGAGAAGAGAACCATTTTGGATGTTATACTTCGGCGCAAAACAAACTGGATCGCACACAACTTTAGGAGGAACTGTCTTCTGCACGACGTCATAGAAGGAAAGGTTTAGGGAAAAAGGATTTTAGGAAGAAGGAGGATTAAAATATTGGATTACATGAAGCAAAGAAGAAAATTCTGGGAGTTGAAAGAGGAGGCAGAGGACAGGCCACATTGGTAATCTAAGTTCACTGACAAAAGGAATGGATCTGTCGTAATACGGAACACCTAATAGTAGTAATAATAATAATAATAATAATTTACTTTCATTTCAATTTATAGTGCTGGAAACAATCGTGAGCCCTATGGCAGGCCAGCACGGAAAAGTATACAGGTACCTTCCAAATACGTATAATTACATAATAAAATAAGTAAAACAATCATAGCTAAATAATTATATACACTGATGAATAGTTAGGAAAAAATCATAATGATAAAAATTAAAAAATAACAATAACAAAAAATAACTAAAGAGTAGTAAAGCATAAGTATTTAAAAATAGTAATATATGTTGTCACCTTATTACATTTACAGTATATAAGTTTCGTGAGATTCTTACGTTTCAAAAAATTAAGTATATAATTACTTAATGTTATTACTCACCATTGTTAAGACAATTATGGTGGTTTATTTTTTCAAAAAAGTAGCTATTTTCTCACTCCTTGGTCCAAAGAAACGTATAAAATGATACACCACACATTAATGCTTACCTTCTTGCAGCCATACTGGACGCTTTATTGAATTATTCAACTGCATCTAGTTTTACAGAGTAGCATCAAGTGGATCTAAAATAAACATAACATAAGCTATCAAAAACACGGAAAACATTTTATTATTACTTTAAAAACAATTAGTTTATCTGAATTGATGCCATTTAGCACCACAGCTAAAACTGTGTATGTTTTAAACAAAAGATAAGGTAGCTTCAATATTGCGTCCCCTGCAGGGATAGTCCAACCACATAGCATAGGACGTTAACTGGCTTTATATCGGGCGCAATCATTTTATTTTGTATTGACAAGTGTGATTGTCTAGTTCAGGAGCGAGGAAACTCCGGAACGCCAAAGGCCTGACACGCTTTTTCTCATTTCTCTTCGGTACTTTACAAAAATATCATTATTTAATAAAAATTGAACCACATTGGTGGTCGCATGGTCTAACACTTCACTTCCATGTTGGACTGGATTTCTGGAAATGGCGAGATAAGGGTTAGAATCCCAGTCGGACGTACTGAGAGTGGTTTCTCCTAAATAGTTCCAAACTCTCCCTCCGCGTGAAGCTGTTACATTTTCTCTAAATTTTTACCTTCCTCTTTCCTCTAGAGTAATTAGGCCATGCGTATTATATAGCCACAACGGGCAGTAAGGCGTGATGGAAAAAAAGGATTAAAAATGCATTCTGGATGAATTGTCTGACGAAATTCAAAAATAAACGTTACTGTATTCAAAATTGTTACCAACCAGCTATATAAATCCCAGTACGTAATTGGAAACATTTTCCGGAAACTTTTTTTGCAAACATATTATGCAAATGATGTCGCTCTTGTTTCCGTAATGTTTTTCAGTTTGTTTCACTAAGAGTTAAATGTGTTGCAAACTATTTGAAACGAGTTTGCGTGCTCCCTTTGCGTTTCTAAAAGAGTAAACGGTATATCTTGTCGTATATTTAAAATGGGTTTCAAGAAACAAAGTGTGCGTGTTTGTACGTGTTTGCAAACATTGTTTACGATGAGCAACGCGAGGCAGTATAATTCTACTGTTCACACAAAGCACAACAGTTCCTTATTTTCTTGTTTTGTTCTAGTTCGTCATGTCTTGGACAACTGAACAAACTCTTAACCTCATTAAAATGGACATGAAAGAGATAGGATATAATGAAGTGGACTTGGTAGAGTTAGCTCAAGATAGGGATAGGGCGTAATGATGTGGACTGGATAGAACTGGCTCAAGATAGAGATAAGGTGTTATGAAGTGGGCTGGATATAACTAACTAAATATAGGGATAGGGTGTAGTGAGGTGGACTGGATAGAACTGGCTCAAGATAAGAATAGGGTGTAATGAAGTGGACTAGATAGAACTGGCTCAAGATAGGGATAAGGTGTTATGTAGTAGGCTGGATATAACTAATTCAAGATAGGAATAGGGTGTAATGAGGTGGACTGGATAGAACTGGCTCAAGATAGAGACAGGGTGTAGTGAAGTGGACTGGATAGAACTAGCTCAAGATAAGGTTAGGTGGTGCACTTTTGTAAGTGCAGCAGTAAACTTTAGAGCTCCCAATGCCATAGGGTGAATTAGAATATAGCCCTCTCGGTGGTCGAATGCTCTAAAGCAGGCGTATGACATAAGTTTAATCTTAAGGGCTATATCGAAAATGTAAAACACTTAAAGGGATACACTAAAAAAAACAATAGTTTCACTATATTAATTAAATAAACTTCGAATTATTAACTTTTCATCATGAAAATAAAATTAGGTGTAAGACAATAAGATTCAACTTCTACCTTTTCCCAGAAAATTCTACAATTTCTTAAGATAATTATTGAAAACACTGGACACTATGAAAGGTTTTGAATTTGATGCAATAAAAAGTGACAAAGTATACCATTTCCTTATAATACGGTAGGGTTTACTGAAGGTATTTTTTCCAAAATAGCTTCCCATTTTCCCTCCACGCAAATGCGGATACACTTACTCTTAATTAAACGTCCTCATCCCAAATACATAACTGTAATTTGTATGCATAAACGTATAACCAGAAAAGCTGATAAGTGATACGATCTGACAAAAAAAATCAAGAAATTATGAATTCGGAGTTAATTATGTTAGACGACACAGAGATACAGGCGAATGCTTGTTTCAATAATAAATAATCTGCTTCACCAATCTGCGGTCACCGAAGTGGGTAAAATAACATTAATATATTAATATTTAGCACCGCGTCTTACTACCCGTTCGGGTTATACGCTTAAGTACTAATTACGCTAATGGATTAGGAATTGGGAAGGTTAAATTTAGAGGAAGTGAACCCGCATTTGCGTGGAGGGAGAGTGGAAAACCATTTAGGAACCACCCCCCAGTTCACCCGACCGAGATTCGAACCTCGGTCTCCCCGTCCTCGGCGTTAGAGCTCAACATGACTAGTGCGTTAGCCAACTACGCCACCGAGGCGGGTCAATAACATTAATGATATATTAAAATACTGTTACTGTTGACCGCAAAACCAAATTGTTTTCTATAAGACCTTTTCTCTGAAAATTGTTCTGTAATGACGTGTCAAACGGGGCGAAGAGTTTCCGTACGAAGGTAATATCCCAGCCTTTTGAGAGGGTAAGCACGTCAACCCGCTGGACATCAATCAAACCCGGGGGGCGTGTCCCGATGGTAAGTGGTGACTGGGGTACCGAGGGTTGGGTAGGGTGAGGGGTAAATCAAGAGGTGAGGGCTGCTGCCCCGTGTTCTGAGCGCACGGGGGCTCGGTGAGCTAATCATAGGTCGCCATGACGACCAGCTTCTGGGTCGTATCCAACACTCTCTACCCTCCCTACCTCCACCCTCTCTTCGTACCGTCATCCAACAGGCAATTTTGTGCTTACGCAACCACGCACCTCCTCTATTTATATGAATTTTTTTTTATGATCGATGGTAAAAGTAGACATTTTATTTATTTGTTGTTTCCCTCAACACTTGATTTACTGTATTTTAATTCGTTTTGTTTACCTCCCTGAGATAGTCCAATTTTCATAGAAAGGGTCTTAGCTAAAAAGTTACTAAATCTACTTTCACGTATTCATAAGTCAATTCATGTGATCTGCAACTGTCACTTTTTATAGATCTCAACAATACCTGTAAAATAACACAAAAAATATGGTAAAATGTTATAAATGTTGTCCGATAAAAAAAATTATGTTAGTATTTTCTAAAAGTTTCTTCATATGAAAATTGGACTGTTACGTACCCCCTTTATTTTGAGAATCGTGAAATGGCTACTGGTTAACGCTGAGCAATTTGAATCTTTAAAAAAATTAGGGATAAATTGTGTGAATATTAATGGTCTGATACAATGATGATATAAATGCAATAAATAATTTGGTTTTGGATACGAAAATAACTATTGTTGGTGTGAGATGCTGATAGCTTAGAGGGTGAAACGAGGGTGTGCGTTTGCATCTCAACACGATTCAATACGGACAAGATGGACCAACATTAAAGAAAATCCATTCTGAGCCAATACGATGTAATACGTACATGATATAGGCCTACTAACATTTTAAAATAAATCCGTTTTGAGCCAATACGATGACAAGATATACTAACATTTTAAAATAAATCCGTTCTGAGCCAATACGATGTAATACGGACAAGTTATAGGCCTACTAACATTTTAAAATAAATCCGTTTTGAGCCAATACGATTTAATACGGAGAAGATGTAATGACTTTTTTTAATCCGTTCTGAGCCAATATGATGTAATACGGACAAGATGTAATAACATTCTTTTTGCGATACGTAAAAACAACGTATTAAAAAATAATACCATTTTTGTGTGTAGGATTCATGTAGTTAAAGCTATGATATACAATGAGTTTAGCATTTGAGGTAGCAGCCAGGATCACCTTGAATTATTACACTATGCCGTTACCCTACAAGTTACATCACAGTTACCCGTATCACTGTTCAAATGGTTTAGGTCATCAGTCTTTTATTATACAGGGTTGGTTGTAGGTTGTATGTTGGTGTTCGATTATTGTATGGATGTATTGAGGATGGATTTTCATCAATGATTCTCCACTATCACGTCACGCAAATTCGGGTATAAATAATCTAAAATTTACACACCTCACACGTAAAATATCAACATTATTTATATAATATTTTAGAAAACATTCTAAAAATTGATAAGTAAGGAGAAATATATAAGACAATATAAGACTTGAAATTAGAAGCTGTGAGTTGATGGGATACAGAATTATAAGAAAAAAGAATAATAATAATAGGAGATTTGAATGGAATTTTTTTTTTTTTGTGTTGGACAATTTTGGAATTAGAATGTTGGAGACAGCTTAAAATAAATTACTTTCTTTTATTTTAATCTTAAAATAAACATTTACTAAAAACTCACAGGATTTGTGAAACGAAATAATAGGTCTATACGTTGTTGTAGAAATATTACACCAAAGATCATAAATGAAATAATATACATTGTAACTTACTTACTCTATGACATTAGCAACTAGGAACACTGTCACATAAAGATTGAGAAAATAGAAACATCTTTGTTCACCAAAGAGCATGAGAATAAAAATTATTTCCAAAGACCTGAATTAAAAGTATATAAATTTGCTTATAGCTAAGAAATGATTGGTTTTATAAAATTATATTTCAAATAAAAGATTTGCATCTTTAATATTGCTACAACTTTACAATGATAAGTTATTTTGTATCTCAAATAGTTGCGGAGAAATGATGAACATTGAAAATTTTCCCTTTTTAAAGTACCCTCAAAGTCATTTTCATGAGAAAATGAGAATTGCCATCTTGTTTATAGTAATAAACAATGTCCAGATATAATGTTTAATAAATATCGTTTAAGTGAATTTTAAGAAAATAGTTATTTTTCTTTTGCTCTTCAGTAAACTTCCCTTAAATTTAGGGTTAGACATTAAATTCAAAAATCCCCTTGGGAGGGGCCTTATTAAAATCCCAGACACCAAGTTTTAGCTCAATTTGTAAAATAGTTTCTGCTCTAGCCCGAGGTACAGACAGACGGACGGCATTCCTAAAACAACTTTTTTTGTTTCAGGGGGTCCTGAAACGACATTTATCAAAATCTCAAGTAAAAATTTTTGGATGATCATAGTACTTTCTCTCCGAGGTGTTGAAAGAAAGTAAAAATTAAACCAATTATAAAAATACAAATGCAGTAAGAGTATTTTATCTGCCAAACAGAATCTTCATTTTCTAACACCATATATTCTGGTATTACATTTGTTTTTTTAATTTTATCACAACTTGTGAATATGAGGATGCCAGGCCTTCACGTGTTCGGATTCCACGTAAACTGTAGGTCCTCATTTCATCTCACAATCAACTACATTACACATTAGCGTAAGTGCGATGACCCAACGGTAGTAAACCGGTGCTAATATATAATAAAATATATAATATATAATCTGTTTATTCCAAAATTGTTCATCCTTTAAAATTGAATTTACATTATCTAATTATTTTTTTGTACAATGTGACCTATAATTCACACTTAATATTTTCAAGTCTCATCTAATTTTATTATAATCTAACTGGTGGAGTGAAGCGAGGTGCGAGGTTCTGTTTTAACTTTAGCACTTGGCATTTGGCATTTCCTCTGTCTATCCGAATCTTTGTTACACAATAAGTGTAAAGTGCGGGGACAGTTTTAAAGGCATTTTTCAGGGGTAATCTTTGAACCTAGGCCAAACAATGTATATATATATGTTTTTCGTATTGGATATCTATTTCCAGATGGCGGCCACTTAAACTTAGATTGGTTTGTTCCGTGATAATTTCCAAATGAGTGGGCCAACCTATTCTAATTGAATGTATTTTGTTTGGGTTTAGGAAAGTTACGTCATATATCGCACTTGAGGCGCCCTAAGTCTGACTATAAAACTGACCTAAGCAAGCAATTGAATACCGAGAGGCTAAGAATTCTGTTTTTAAAATTTTACATATATTACGAGATTTAAATCTTAAGCCACGTGAAGAAAATATTATCTATGTATATATTGTCCTTTTAAATGTGATATTAATTTGTTTTATGTCTAACTTTATCACCAAGGAAAATTACCAACTTCAAATCTAAGGAGAAATTATAGGAGATATTTCAACTAAAAATCCAATGAGTTCAGATTATATTAACTAGAAAATATGGAAAGAGTGAGGTCTACTCTTCACAAACTACTAGTGGCTAAGTGACATGCGATTTAAAAAATATTTATGGAGAAATCATAGGATTGTTCATTAAACTGTACATGACTAGTGAAGCTTAGGAGATATAAATTATCATTAATACGGATATCATACCATATTGTAAATTTTGAAAAATCAGAGCTGGACACTAGATCCCAGTTTTCGATTACCATGTTTAGGTGTAATTTTCAAAATATACGAAGATAACATTTATGTTGGATGCAAAATTAAAAAAAACACTATAGTAGAAGCAAGGTAATCTTACAACATTCCAGGGTAAGTACAGAAAACAAATTTTTACTAAATTTATTTTGATGATGATATTTACTAGAAGACTTGGTATCTGCAAAAATGTTCATGACCTTAAATCAATATGATATGAAAAACAATCTAAAAGCAAATTTACCAAAATCTAAAAATAACTCTCTTGTGGTCGAGAAATAATTGTTCACCCGTGAAATTGGATGGTTTTCTGTAAAAAAAAATAGTAAAATACGTAAATAAATCAGTAGGCAATAGAATCTAGAAAAATATTATTTTCCATTTATTTTACTCTTATCCCAGCCTAAGCGAACATAACAATATACCATTGACAAATAATGAGGTGTGTTAAACTGATACGCGTGGAAAGGTACAGTTGGATGTCACTTATCAGACACTTTGAAATACATAATGGGTTGAAACAAAGAGATGACTTTCCTCATAATTTTTGACGTGAATACGTCTTTAAATTTGCTACCATACGGGGGCAATCCAAAAAACCTAATGATAACAAAATCGGGGGATACAGTTTGGTGTTGTAGTTTCGAATCTTTCCTCTGCATCCAAAATTAAATTATACCACTGGATAGCTAAAGGATCAAAGAATTCATTACGATAAGCGAGAAAAGTGACGCATCGCGCGTGGTGGAGGGGGAAGCGCCGCCATTTTGAGGTTATTTTGCTGCGTATCGAGATTTGCAATTAGTATAACTTTTGACTCGGAGAAGCTACGATGTTCGTTTAAGTTTAAAACGTATTCACGTTACAACACACGGCCGTGTCCATGACACAGCCACACCCCATTTTTTTATCTAGCCTTAGAGTATGCTATTAGGGTAAATCAGGAGAGTAAGGAAGGGTTTATATTAAAAAGTATAATGCAGCTATTAGGATATGCCGATGATTTAGCTTTGTTGGGCAATAGTAATGAAGTTGTTGCAAGAAATATAGAAATCTTTATTGGAGGCTAGTAAGGAAATAGGTTTAGAAGTGAATGCTGAAAAGACTAAATATATGATCACACAGATAACATAGATTGGAGGTGAAAATGTAGAGACTACTCTGAACAAGATACCATTTGACAGGGTTTATGAGTTTAAATATTAAGGAACAATTTTAACTAGCGATAACGATATTAGAATGGAAATTAAAAATAATACTGTCGAGAAATGCATGCTACTACTCGGTTTGTAAGTTATTGACATCTCGCCGGCTTTCTAGGAATGTAAAACTCAAAAAAATACAAAACAATTATTTTACCTGTTGTTCTTATTGGGTGTAAAACGTTGTCTATTAACTTTAATGACGAAAACAAATTTAGGGGGTTTCGAAAACAAAGTTGATTAGGAAGATATTGGTCATAAAAGGGATGAGGCTACTGGGATTGGAGGAAGCATACATATATGTTAAATACCCTGTACTCATCACAAGGTATTGCAAGGATAATCAAGTTTCGTAGATTACGGTGGGCAGAACATGCAGCGCGAATGGGAGATTCTAGAACCTTGTGCAGGGTATTGACTGGCAACCCAGTGGGAAGAAACCATTGGGAAGACCTAGATGCAAATTAGAGCATACAATTAGAATGGACCTGAAAGAGATAGGGTGTAATGAGGTGGACTGGATATAATTAACTCAAAATAATGATTGATGGGGAACTTTTGTAAGTTTGGCAATGAAATTTCGAGTTTACAAATGCCATAGATTAACTTAAGTATTGACAAATCATGTACTAGAGCATAAAGCTAATAGAAGGATGTTAAATAATACTATTTACAAATTTATCAACACTTTTATCTAGCATTATTTTAAATAAATGTATGCTTTGCTTGAAAATTTGTGAAACTATTCAATAAATCCCAATATAATTGACGAAATGGTTTCTTTTTTGAAAAAATTTAATTAATTTGTAATCACGAGTATGTGACCCTATACATAAGGTATTGCTTCAATCAACTCATGTAGATAAACAATACCAAAGCTAATACTCAGTTCATCTTTTGAATATTGAATTTATAAATCATATATTAATTCAAATTTGAGGGTATTATAGAATATTATTTGTGGGATATTATAATTTCTTATTAGCTCCTAATAATGTATTATTACGACGTAAACATCACGAGGAAAAAAAAAGTTAATTTAATATTTTCTTCGGGACCAGAATACAACTCTTCCCCCTTTTAAATAATATGTTATCGACCACATAACAAAATCACGCATGTTTTGTAAACATATTGCTTCCAAGTAGAGTTATAAAGCCACTATTACGGTCTAACAGCGTCTGACTGACCGCTGAATGGCTCTAGATTGCTGCGATTACGTATCATGTGGATGAAAAATAACATCGAGTTTCGACCCGTAATTACCTTCTAGAATTCATTCCGGCAGTTCATAATGGCATCAATACTTCTACTTAGAATAAAATTTAATATACTGCTCAAGGCCTTTGTCAGAAAAATATTATTTAAAATAAAGAGTTCGTTAACCTGATGCTAAAGTTTGATTTAAAATAGATTACACTTATTTAAACGATTCAAAGAAGTAAGAAAATAATGCTTGGTTATCATTGTTAGCAAGACAAACTGAGAAATGACATTTACCAATACACATTTATTTTTAATGAAATAATGTGTTTGTGTATCCGCTTCGGCGATAGTTTGGTTTCAGGCATCACTCTTACAAATAATGTACAGACGATAAACGGAGGAGGTCAATTGTTCGAATCCAGTTGGAGGTACTGAGAGTAGTTTTTGCTAAATTATTTGTCACTCTCCTCCAAACGAATGTGGGTACACTTACTCTAAATGCAACCACCCTCATCTCTAACACATTAACATATTAGTACATATGAGTGCATCCCAAATGGGTGGTGAGACGTAGAAGGAAAGAAAATAATATAATATAACTATGTGTGTGTCCACATAGACGGTTACGTGGTCAGCGTCCCTTTCACACTAGACTGGATTACTGGTGAGGGGGAGATCAGGGTTCGAATCCCAATTGGATGTATTGAGGGTAGTTTTCCCTAAATGGTTTTCCACTCTCCCGCCATACAAATTAGGGTACCCTTTATTCCATATTTTAGCTTTTTTCTTTTATCCTATTAATGAAATACGTAACCAGCCAGGCATACAGGCCTATAAGTAAAAATGGTACATACAAAAAAAAATCGTAGCAAAACTCTTTAAAAATACGTCGTTGCAACTTTTAAAACTATTGAAATAATTTTATTTTTAGTTGTACACAGTAATTTTTAATGACTTTATATAAAGTTTATAGTTAAGGAGGAAATCTTAGATGAAATGTGACACCATTAGGGTGAGAGAAATCTATTGAGCTCATCGTATCTTCCCCGGACGTCCTTAGTTCTGATCCTGGCCAGTTTAGCATAATACCTGATCGTCCTTGATTCCGATGCGTTAGTTTATAACACAGCTCTAGATTTAAATATATTGTGTTCGAGTGTCAGGTATTTTTACGTTCCTTACCAACGATTATAATGGTTTTTATTTTAATTGAAAATTGAAAATTAATAAATTGAGTTTATTTATTCAACATTTTGATTATGATTAACATTTAAGGCTTGTATAGCCGAATGGGTAGTAAGATGAGTGGTAAAAAAAATAACTACTGCATGAGTATCACTGACGGAAATTGAGTTGGAGTGACTATTCCACCTCCATATCCGCCCAAACCTATCACACGTCCATTCTGACTGATGGCTTGACCGCGAGATTTTATCACACGTCCGATTCTGGTTGATGGGCTTTACCGCGGTGTTTGCCCAGTAAAGCTCGGGTTGATTGTCATTGAACTGCGGGTGTTGCTCCAGTAGAAGCTGCGAGGTTTCCTCCCAAAGGAGGGTCAACTTCACTCGCTCGATTTTCCTTCCTAAAAGAAATCAACCAAGGTCGCTTTCACTGCCTTAAATAAAAACTCCCTCGATGTCGGGGAAATCTTGTAAGAATGTCAACTACTAGTTTTTATGTCAGGATCGTAAATTCTAAAAAAAAACACACAATGGGTATTGTCACCTTGGTTTGAGAAAGTGAGGAAAAGGGAAGCTCAGTTTGCACTTCACCGTGACTCGTAAATTCTTAAAAAGTTGACATTAAAATATTATTAGATTCAAGAGGATGGGAACTCTACAGTGGATGTCTCATGTATGAAAATCACCCTCGGTACATCCAGCAGAATTTAGAACTTTGAAATTCTCGTCCACACCAATCAAGTGTGATGTGTCACACGACATGGCCACCTTTCCAGGTAGCTAAATATTATTTATTTATATTTAGCACTGCTTTTTACTACCCGTTTCGGCTATTCACTTATGTACTAATTACGTTGAATGGTTTTAGGGACTAGGAAGTTTATGTTTATAGGAAGCATACCCGCCTTTTCTTGAAGGAAGAGGTAAAAAATTTTTTTGGAAAAACCAACCTCAATACACCCGACCGAGATTCGAACCTCGATATCCCCGTCATCGGCAGTCTAGTCTACTGTGAGAGTAGGGCGTTAGATCATGCGTTCACCGAAGCGGGTAGCTTAATCATTAATTAATATACATTTTAGTAACCCAAACGGATAGGGAGACGATGGAATAAAAAATGTATTAAGTGAATTTACATCTAAATTATTATGTAACAAATAAATTAGTGATTTGGCTGAGATGGTTATTAAATACTACAATAGTCGTGAATACGAATATCGATATTTGCGGATTGATGTCTTGGGGATACAAAAAGGATAAATATGCTATATTGACCATCCACCCTCAAAAACAATTTAAAGGAAATATTTGTGCAGGAAGATATCGATTAAAATCACCAGCATTCAACAGAAAGAAAAAGGAAATTCACACTATAAAATAAAGCTAATACACCTTTGTTAGTAATCTAATTTCGAGCTTCTGACTATGAATCAGATTTCTTTGCACTAACATAGGAAGAGAACGAAATACTGTATCGGCCTACCAGAGCACTGAAACTCGTTGCAGACGTCTAGAAATCCGGCATCATTAATTAAGAAATCGTTTGTTATTTCAAAATATCCTTCAAACATTTAAAGTTTTGTAGTTTTGAAATAATTATGAAAATATGATATTAGTTAGCTCATCTTCAGTGACGTTTCACGCTAAATGTCGCATTTCTGAGATTGAAGTAAATTAATAAAAATATAATTATATGTAGCCTTACTCAAACAAAATAAGTGTCATCAGAACAATTTAAGATTATAGAATATAGAGAATTGTTTGAGTGGCTGTGAAGCTTTAGGAATACCCCATTGTGAGGAAATTTCCCTTCAAATCGGTACCCTTAATAATTAGTACAAGTATTACTGTGAAAATAAAACCAACTTATAAAAGGACTTTATTTACATTGTAACTTTCATTGTGATTTCAAATTCTCTATTCAGACGAATTATGGTGCACTTAACATTTACTTTCCTGATTCTGTAATCCTCAAATTTATACAAGCTGAAGATGGTCCCAATCAGTAGTAATACATTTTTAAACTATCTAGCTAACAGAAGTTATTATTAATTACTTAAATCTATAGAGTAGGGAAGAGAAATAATGCTTAGAAGAAATGCACCTACATTATCCTGGAGAGAGAATGAGTAAACCACAATGATAACACACATGGGAGCCCACCCTTTCTCCCCAGCACATCCACCGAGATGCGAACCTTAATATCACTGTCACCTGCAATACGGTATATCGTGAGCCTGATGCTTAAGACTGCATGACCACAGTTATGGATAAACTGTAGCTCAACCCACATCGGTGATCACGCGGAATTAACGCCAAGCTCAGCTATTCTAGTTTGCAGATGTCGTCGAGGAACAAGTACCGGCTGGGTGAATTAAGGGAGTTCCTCCTCAAATAGTCTCCACTTCTCTCTCCAGGCAATTTGAAGTATATTTCCTCTTCATTATTTCTTCCTCGTCTCTACCTCATTAGAGTAGTTAATAAAATTTAACCCGCTTCGGTGGCCGCGTGGTTAAGGCATCACTCTCGTAATAAACTAGACTGTCAATGGCGAGGATAACTGGATTCGAACCCGTGTGGGTGTTATGAGGGTGGCTTCTCCTAAATGGTTTCCCCACTCTCCCTCCACGCCAATGTGAGTACACTTCCTATAAATATAACCTTCATCATCCCTAAAACATTTAGAGTAATTTGTATATAAGCGTATAACCAGAATGTATAGTAAGACGTGGTGCTAAAAAGAACTCAAATGCGTATAGCTCGAACGTGTTGGAAAAATGTACAATATTAAAATAGTAGCTAAAAATAACTCACAAAACTATTTTTTCTTAAAACACCCTCTTTCTACCCGTCCAATTTACACGCCTATTTTTAAGGTTGACTGAGATCGAATTTGGAGGAAGTGTACCCTCATTTGCTTGGAAGAAGAGTGGAAAACCATCTTGGGGAAAACCACCCTCACTACATCCGACTGGGATTCTAACCCCGATGGGTGACCTAGTGGTCTAGAGGTAAGGTGTCAGACTTTTGTGCTGAGGGTCTGGGGTTCAATCCTCGGTCCCGGCACAGATTTATCTGATTGCCAAACCCTTCCTTCACCTCTGACAAGACGTGTATTAATCACAACTTGTGAATGTGAGGAATGGCAGGCCTCCACCGTGGTTCGGATTCCACGTTAAACTGTAGTTCCTCCATTTCATCTCATAATCACCCTACCATTACATATTAGCGTAAGTGCGTATAACCCGAATGGGTAGTAAAACGCTGGTGCTAATAATAATAATAATAATAATAATAATAATAATAATAATAATAATAATAATAAAAATTATAATAATCTAACCCCGATCTTCCCATCATCGACAGTCTAGTGTACTGCGAGAGTGACGGATTAGATCATGCGGCCACCAAAGCGCGTCGGCACATCTATCACAAAATATAAATTCCGTTGAATGATCGTTTGTGTTTTGTGTGACGACTCGTTCTGTCGCTTTTATCAACTGGCACACAGCCTCCTCTGCTTCTAATTAATGTATTGAGTTCCACGGTACGATCATTCCTGTTGTGTAAATACAGATCAGAGACTATAATGCAGTTGTGAACATTATACCAGATTCATATTTAGCACTTTATTTGCATAAATTAATGAAATGTAAACAAAATATTAATTCAACGTGCTGTTCAGAATTTTTTTTTATTTAATTCATCGCTTGGATGTGTTTAGTTTTATTCTTTGACGACGATTACTGTTGTATTGATGTGATTTGAAAACATGAAAGTTTTTATTTGTTTCTCGAATATTAAAATAAACTACTCGTCAGATTTATTTCACAAGTAAATAATTACTTACTTAAAACTATATTTAAAATCAATTTCGTATTTTATTCAGAATTAACGTACATATTCTTTTCATAGTGAACTATTGTTAATATTTCATTCAATCTAAAACATTGATGAAAGATTATTATAAGCAAGAAAGATGGGAGATATAACGTTTTCCGTTTTGGAAAAATACTATTTATATTTTCTGGAAAAAAAAATTAAAATTTACAACTTAGTTTAATTTCTCCTAAAGGCTTTAACATTAAGGCTGGGTTAGCTATCGATATAACATGAGAAACCGATTTATATGTGTATATATACACAAGTATATAATATGTATTTATACATATACTAAGTAACACAAGAGTAACAAAAAGTTTACATAAATATGTGTCCCATTTGAGCTTATTTCCGAGCTATAGTCATGTTTGTACGCCAGTAATTTGGAGCTGCTCAACATTATAGGAAGTGCTCAGAATGGCCACCTTCATCCTGAGTTTAAGCATTGCAATGCAATTTATTTTTGAAAGAGTGCGACATTCTACGTACAACCCGGCGACTGCAGGCTTGCTAATGACGCGGTGGGAAAAAAAAAAGTTTCTAAGTAATTTTAACACCGTGGCTATTAATGACTTATTCCAAAAAAATTAGCTTTTGAGGGAATGAGAGAATTGTCGTAAAGGAGTAATGGAAAACCTACAATGATAGATGACATTATCCAATGGAACCGACTGAGATAAAAAAAACTCCGGTCATCGGAATCTAGTGTACTATCTTAGAGCAAGTAGGCCAATGTCAAGCTTGCAGCCGTATCTCTGATTCTGTACGGCCCGTGGACCTTGAGATGCAACATACAATGTGACCCGCTTCGGTGGCCGTATGGTATAAGGCGTTACGCACCAAATATGTGCAATGTTTGGCAACACATACATATGGTGTTTTTATTCACATAAAAAAGAACCAAAAGGTTTACCCCTTACCGACATATTTGTCAATTTTTATTATTAAAGTGAATTCAGAACAAGATTTGAGGGTTGACAATAACACCAATAATGCAATTTAAAATTTCAAATTTCTTATAAGACATTATAGGATGTATTTGGTTTCATATAGAGACCTACTATTTGTTTTTAAATATATATTGGGATTTGTTTTACTTAATAAAATGGCAATATTGTCTTGCTTTTATTAAATTGATCGCTTCAGTATTTTCCTTCAAAGTGATCCCTATGGTTAAACGAGTTTGAGACGCATGTCTTAGATTCTTAGACCATGACACATCTGGTGGGGGAGCGAAAAACCAAAATATTTCAATTTATCTGGCGTCAAATAAATATTTATTCGTCAAATATTTATATTCAGTGAATCAAATCAAGATACTGTAAATATTTGATATACATATAACCTTTCTTTTATTCTAAGAACGATAACTGCTATAAATGTGCAAATGTTATGTAAATATTTAGCTCATGGCTGTCCAACTTGTTTGATCATAAGGGCCGAATCTAAAATAGAAAATACTGAGAGGCCACATTTTAAAAGCAGATAGTTATTATTATTAGCACCGCGTCTTACTACCCGTTCGGGTTACACGCACTTACGCTAATATGTAAAGGGTGATTGTGAGATGAAATGGAGGACCTACAGTTTAACGTGGAATCCGAACCACGGTGGAGGCCTGGCATTCCTCACATTCACAAGTTGTGATTAATACACATCTTGTCAGAGGTGAAGGAAGCGTTTGGCAATCAGATAAATCTGTGCCGGGACCGAGGATTGAACCCCAGACCCTCAGCACAGAAGTCTGCAGATAGTTAATATTGTCACCATCCTAATTTAAAATAGTTCTAACTCGGTATCATATTAATACAAAGAAAGAAATTATAAAACAATAAGCCTAACCCTATTTCTCTACCAAAGATTTGTTACTTTTTTGCAACAATGGGAATAATATCGGGCTTTAAATCTTGTGCCAAAGTCACATTCATATTTGTTGACTTATATAGGTCCATAAGTTGAGATATCTCAGGTGTTAGTTCACTTTCATGTTAGAAAACAACTGTTAACATAGCTATACGTGACCAAAATTGCACACAGTCAAAATTGTACACAGTCAATATTTTTTCTGGGAATTGATCGTTATTGAATAAATAGTACAAATTGGTACACCAACCTCAATGACCAGGTTTCCCCAAATTATTTCAAATTCCCTAATGCCTTGTTCCCTTGACATTCATAAAATAATAATAGGGCCGCATTGAATGTTGATTCATAATAAGGCCCGCAGGCTGAACAAAATAATGTAAAAAGGCCACGAGTTTTACATATTCTGCTTAGTTCTACGATCGTGAATATTCAAACATATACAGAGTGGATCCGAAAGTATTATTAGTAACTTGAAAATTAACACTTTAATTTAAAAATAAATGTTCACTAGATAAGCCAAAGCAAACTACGTTCTATACTTTTTCACTTTTTGAAAATTATGTCATCTAGGTGAGCCCCACTGGATGTCAGGCAAACCTCAGCTCGTTGTCCATCTCTTTCCTCACCATAGAGCATATGTTTTCGCCCCACCCTATATATTTACTGAACTCGGTGATTTAACTCTGAGTTACCCCATCCCACGGGCTTATAGGTATTTTACATCCATTGTTACACCTGTAAATATGTTTAATGTAAATGTAAATGGGTTGAATCATCGATGGGTGGTGCTGTAAGGCCAGATGCACTATTGTATCCAGTGATTGTTTCTATCTCAGAACCATTATTTGGCCACACACATATAGCTATAGTCCTCTGACTCGCTTTTCTCGTGCGTTTTCTTTGCAAGTGGATATAAACTAATGTAATTCTTGAGCCGTTTTTTGATAACTCTTACCTTTTAGCCACAAGAGACCTCCAAAGAAAGGTCCGCACCGACTTTAAATTTGCTCCACCATTTTTAATTTTTTCTGAGGCTAAAAATTAAAATTTTTAACTTCTTTTTGGAATTTTCCCGTCGGTCACAGGCTAAAAACTATAAGTTTGCCAAATTTCAAGTTTCTAGCTCATCTGGAAGTGGGTAAACATTAATGTTAGTGAGTGAGTCAGCCATGTGGCTTTATAGTAGTATAATGTGTTGTTCGGGCACAGTCAATTGAGATATTAAGGAACTATTTTGGCAGACATAAAAGTAAATAAAACGATGTCCATACGTAATTAAAGTAATGTGATCTATAATTGACATTTTTCACGAAATAATAGTTAATTAAAATTATATATGACACGTTCAAATCCACGATTCCTCGAATCTCTCGAATCCCATCGTTAAAATCTTTTAAAAACGAATATAATATAATATTTATGAAGAACTTGATTTAATTAAAATATTTTAAGCAATTGGTTGAAGGAATTATGTAAACTCTTTTATTTGAGATAGATTTACCATATTTTAATAAATACAATCAGGACACTTAATTAAAAATTAATTTCAATTAATTTTAGCACTGTGTCTTAAATTGTATTGCTAAAGTAAAGGCAAAAACTTCAGACACACGAGGAGAATTACTAATCACTAAACATTATTATTATTATTAGCACCGCGTCTTACTAACCGTTCGGGTTATACGCACTTACGCTAATGTGTAATGGTAGGGTTATTGTGAAATGAAATGGAGGACCTACAGTTTAACGTGGAATCCGAACCACGATGCAGGCCTAGCATTCCTCACATTCACAAGTTGTGATTAATACACATCTTGTCAGAGGTGAAGGAAGGGTTTGGCAATCAGATAAATTAGTGCCGGGACCGAGGATTGAACCCCGGAACCTCAGCACAGAAGTCTGACACCTTACCCCTAGACCACCAGGTCACCAATCACTAAACATGTTAGCGTCGGTAAGCCGGGTATCCAAACAAGTTAAAATCAATACAGACAACTTACACAATCGAAAGGCGCCCCTGAAAAGGGTTATCAATACCTGTGAATGAAATTACCCACCAAGATCACAAAAATTACCCGAAAATACCCTCCAACCATTTAAATATTTATAAGGTTTTTTCTCTCTTTTATAAATTAATAATTTATTCTTCTTCAACTTTAAAACCACTCATTTGAAATTCTCGGAATTTATTAAATCCTGGGAATAGCCCCGGACGTAATTATAAATCCAGGACTGTCCGGGTTAATCCCGACTTACTGGTAACCCTAAGTTGAGAGAGTAACAAAATCACAACAAAAAAAGCAAAATTGTATTAATATAAAAGTTACTAAAAAGTGTTACTGTTGTTATTTATTAGTTATTACGTAATAGACATGACAAACAAAATATCATTTGTCAGTGGCACCAAAATTAAAAAACTTATTTTTAATTAGATTTTAAATATTTTCAATTTAACTAAAAATTGTACATTATTAAAGGATTCTAAGTTTCAAATTTGGTTTCGAGACTAAAAAGAAAATTTAAGATTTGGATTCTAAAATGTAATTAGAGAAATATAAGATTCTACCCATTTCTAATTAAAATGGTGTCAAAGTAGACAGCAACTGGCCCCGTGGTGTAGTGGTCAGTTCACCTGGGTACGAGCCTAAGGATCTTGGGCTCGATTCCCGGATGGTAACTTGGGTATATTTCCTTTTAGGGTAATGATCCCAACGGTCACCAGGGTTTGGCTAATTAGGCTCAAGTTAGGTTAAGATTCACACCAGCTCCACGACATCATAATAACTATCATCACATCATCTCATTACGGGTACGACGTGTAGACAACCTCCTATGGTGTACCTTGGGTAACGTTCTGTGACAATAAAGCTGCTAATAGTCTACACATAAGGTGACCTAACCTGGATGTCATGTCCATCCTGGTCAAATGTGCCACTTGATAAAAATAAAGTAGAAATAAAAATAAAAATATTATTTTCTGAATGTTTTTCCTGTCAAATTCCTACTATATCACTAGATTTATTCAGAACTCTCCACTTAAGCGAGATAGTTATACCATAGATTTGTTCCATTTTTGGATATTGCAGACGTCGTTCCTTAGCTTGGAGTGTAGTGGGCTAATAGCAGTAGATCTCTGATAGCCCTCTAAACTTTTGGGACTTGTCAAGATGTATACCGCCTCTTGATTTCAATCACCGGAAATATTATATCTTTCTCTGACGTGGGTTGATCCAATGATATTTGTCATCTGTCACGACTGTTGCTGGTTGATTGACGTAGTAATCCATAGCCAACTTGATGGTGGGCTGGATCAACACACAGCAATGCAATGATATTAATCAGCTGTCACGACTGTTGCTGGTTGATTGACGTAGTAATCCATATAGAACTTGATGGTGGGCTGGATCAACACACAGCAATGCAATGATATTAATCAGCTGTCACGACTGTTGCTGGTTGATTGACGTAGTAATCCATATAGAACTTGATGGTGGGCTGGATGAACACACAGCAATGCAATGATATTAATCAGCTGTCACGACTGTTGCTGGTTGATTGACGTAGTAATCCATATAGAACTTGATGGTGGGCTGGATGAACACACAGCAATGCAATGATATTAATCAGCTGTCACGACTGTTGCTGGTTGATTGACGTAGTGATCCATAGCCAACTTGATGGTGGGCTGGATGAACACACAGCACTGCAATGATATTAATCAGCTGTCACGACTGTTGCTGGTTGATTGACGTAGTAATCCATATAGAACTTGATGGTGGGCTGGATGAACACACAGCAATGCAATGATATTAATCAGCTGTCACGACTGTTGCTGGTTGATTGACGTAGTAATCCATATAGAACTTGATGGTGGGCTGGATGAACACACAGCAATGCAATGATATTAATCAGCTGTCACGACTGTTGCTGGTTGATTGACGTAGTGATCCATAGCCAACTTGATGGTGGGCTGGATGAACACGCAGCACTGCAATGATATTAATCAGCTGTCACTACTGTTGCTGGTTGATTGACGTAGTAATCCATATAGAACTTGATGGTGGGCTGGATGAACACACAGCAATGCAATTATATTAATCAGCTGTCACGACTGTTGCTGGTTGATTGACGTAGTAATCCATATAGAACTTGATGGTGGGCTGGATGAACACACAGCAATGCAATTATATTAATCAGCTGTCACGACTGTTGCTGGTTGATTGACGTAGTGATCCATAGCCAACTTGATGGAGGGCTGGATGAACACATAGAAATGCAATCCACTCGGCGTCAGCAGATCACACACACACACCGTGATACATTCTAGCTTTCATAAAAAGGGGATTTTAGATATAAACAAACATATTTGCTTGTGGTAAACCTTTAAAACACTTGTTTCAGTGGCCGCATGGTATAAGGAGTCACTCTTGCAATATACTATACTGCCGATGACGGGGAGATCTGTGGTTTAATCGAGGTCGGGTGTATTCTGGGTGGTTTTTACTAAATGGTTTCTCCCACTCTCTCTCCACGCAAATGCGGATATACTTTCTATAAATTCAACCATTTTAATCCCTAGCCTCTTAGCGTGATTATTAGTACATAGACGTGCAACCCGAACGGATATTAGGACCTAAGATGCGTTTCTAAGAAAAAAAATAAACTCATTTATAAAAATGTACTATATTGTTATTTTATACGTCTTGATAATATCTATAAAAAGTGACAGCTGAAGATCGCATGGCTTGACGTATGAATACGTGAAAGTAGATCCAGTTTCTTTACTAGCTGTTGGATAGGACTCTTCTTATGAAAATTTGACTGCATGTGACCGCGCTTTGACTTGACGCAGCGCCGCGCGCCGCACTCGATGCCTTTATGTCGGAACGCAGCAGTAAGAAGCAGAATGAGGGGATATAACAGCGAGGTCACAGCCAATGTTTACAAACAATAGAGCCTAGACAGGTAGGGTAAATGTTTGGGAAGAAACATTTGTCAGACGTAAACATGATAGTAATAAAGACAGTTAACATTATGTAGGTTGCTAAAACCAAAGTAATAAACTTTAATTAATATAAAGTAAGTGTAACTTGTAAAGAACCCTTCTGTCAATGTAGGCTTGGATTGCTCTAGTTCACATTCGTATCAGGGAAACTGTGATATCGAGGTCACAACAACGCAATATAAGATTACTTTGGAGATGGGCCAATTTCTTAGTCAGACTTAGTACGCCTCAAGTGCGGTGCTATACTAAATACAGAACGACATCTACATAGACCAGAATAAAATGGGATAGCTTCATATGCATTCCATTGGAGTTTTGACAGGTGGTGTCTTGTATTTAGTATAGAGCCGTCCTCGAGACATACCAATTTTGAATATGAAACTGGCCCATTATATTCTGATCTAGGTAGGTGTCGTCTTGTATTTAGTATAGAGCCGTTCTCGAGACATACCAAGTCTGAATATGAAACTGGCCCATTACATTCTGATCTAGGTATGTGTCGTCTTGTATTTAGTATAGAGCCGTTCTCGAGACATACCAAGTCTGAATATGAAACTGGCCCATTACATTCTGATCTAGGTAGGTGTCGTCCTGTATTTAGTATAGAGCCGTTCTCGAGACATACCAAGTCTGAATATGAAACTGGCCCATTACATTCTGATCTAGATAGGTGTCGTCTTGTATTTAGTATAGAGCCGTTCTCGAGACATACCAAGTCTAAATATGAAACTGGCCCATTACTTTCTGATCTAGGTAGGTGTTTTGCATTTAGTATGGAGCCATTCTTGAGACGTACTAAGTCTGACTATGAAACTGGCCCAGATTATCTCCCTGGACAGTCAAATTAAAATATGCCTATTCCTTGTTTGATAGTCACACTGTTGATACACAATACAAACTAACCTAACCTATTTTAATCCAACTGCCTCAGGCAAACTGAAGACTCACACAATATCAGTCTAGCTCCCTCTACTACTTAGTCTCTCTAAACAAGCTCTCTTGGAATCAGATCGTTGAATGTTGGAACACTTGAATATAATCACACGCCATTTACTCTGAACTGTAAAAATCTTACTTTGACAAATTATACTATTACCCTACCTTACATGCTATATAAAAGTGGAACACTGCAAAGCTATACCCTGATTTTGTTTGGAAGAACAGTAGAGAAAATTCAAATTTATTTATTTGTGACCAATATTGATGACATTTTACCATTTTATTTGTGTTATCTTATAGATATTGATAATATCTATCAAAATTGACAACTGCAGATAGCACGACTTTATGTATGAATATATTAAAATTGTTTTAGTAACTTTAGTAACTAACTTCTACTGTTCTTCCTACCAAAATCAACCTATAGCTTGCAACCTTGCGGGATAGACGAAGGGTACATATCTGGCAGTTAAAAAACTTAACAAATCTACTGTAGGTTACAAAAAATAAAGTTAAATGTGCTTCAAATGTCTATTCATACAATAAATCAAGACATACATAAAATAAATAAACCAATTATGCTTAAGATGGAATGAAAGGGAACGAGAGTTAATTTCTGCATTTTTATAGTTTTTATAAAAAAAATTGGAAAAAATAAACAAAATATAACTAGCTTATATACGTAAAGTTTAATTATAGCCATACCGTAAGTGCTCGAATCACACAATTTTTAGCTATGCAAATTTGTAGAAACAATATCGCGATACTTCGACTCAAGATTAGGCACGTCATCTATCAAACTCAATTCTAAGGTCAATTGACCATCGAAATGTTATTCCACAGATTTTACACATGTATAATTATAAGCTATAAATAGTCACTCAATGAATTCAAATCATTACAGTTCACGAGTTATAAGGGGTCAAACTTGCTATCATATTATTTTTGTGTACCATTGTTAGGGTAAGTTAATTGAGCCTGAAATTTTGTATAACTATACATTCATATGAGATGTACTGTACACAATTAAATAAAAATAATAATAAGAATATAAGTATTTCGATGAAATATAGCCCTATATTTTTATGTTTAATACCGCGCCTTACTACCTGTTAAGGTTATAGTCATATATATTAATTACGCCTATAAGTTAAGGATAAAGAAGGTTAAATTTAAAGGAAATGTATCAGCACTAAGTGGAGGGAGAGTGGAAAACCATTTGTGAAAACCACCCTACACCCGACCGGGAGCCAAACCTATTTCTCCCTGTCATCGGCATTCTAGTTTAACATGAGGGTGACGACTTAGACCATGCGGCCAACGAAGCAGGTTCATGAAATATATTAATATTATCATCAATAATTAATATAAGTACTGTCCCATCACTACATGTGATGTAGAGACGAGCTTTACAATCTACATTACAAGAACATGTGAATTTATTAATCCGGAAGCAATCACTCCTTAATTGAGAAGTATCAAATTGTTTACTGTAATCAGTTCCATAATCAGTAAACTGTTGTAACTTATTATTTTATAATAACATTTTAATTATGATCCATGTGCATATTCTTGCATATTTATTCAGTTTCACTGCATAATTGCATTCATATTTTGACAGTTTTTTTTTGTGCAAGTAGATCCGCAGCTTAGTCATGACAAATACTTGTGTTCAAGAATTTTTCAATACTATTTATACTATGTATATGTACAAAAATTAAACATAATATATCTACTGAAGCAATATTTTTGGTTTATTTTGGCCAAAAAAAGTTTTTTGTTAAAAAAAAAAGCCAAAAATACTGACCGCAGCTCACGTTTCCCTCCATTCCACTCTAAGTTTGCTCAAAAATGTGTTAGTGGTCAGTGAGTTAAAAAAAAACTCTTTCAAAATCTACCCCCGAACAAAACTGTAACAGTATAAAATGTTTAATATTAGTATTATAAGTATTAGTGATGAATTCGGGACGTAACTGAACACTTCTCAGCTTCAAATTAGAATTTAAGTGGATGCTGAAATGAATGCCTTTCTTGTTGTAAAATAATCTTGATTTAAATGGATGTTTGATTAATTATTATCGGTGAAAGGCCGAGATATTTATTTCAAACATTCTCGCCTCGGTGTTCAAATGGTCTAAGGCGTCACTCTCGTAAAATACTAGACTGCCGATGACAAGTGGATCGGGCTTCGAATCCTGGTAGGGTGTCTTAAGAGTGGTGTTTCATAGTAGGTTTTTCACTCTTACTCCACGCGAATTCAGATACACTTCCTCTTATTTTAGCCTTCTTCATCCCTAACACATTAGCGTAATTAGTACAGACGTGTATAGTCCGAACAGGTAGTAACCCGTGGTGCCGAAAAAAAGCACAGGTGTTCACATTTTAATATATTTTTTCATACTCCATTTAATAAAAGGAAATAGGATAAGGTGATTAAGTCCAAGGATATGCATTAAGCTATTGGGGAAAGAATATTCAATGCCATAAAATAATATTTATGAGATATGTTTAGTATTTCATGTTTAAGAAAATAAATAGTTAATAATGCTAAATTATTATTATTATTATTATTATTATTATTATTATTATTATTATTATTATTATTATTATTATTATTATTATTATTATTATTATTATTATTATTAGCACCGCGTCTTACTACCCGTTCGGTTTATACGCACTTACGCTAATGTGTAATGGTAGGGTGATTGTGAGATGAAATGGAGGACCTACAGTTTAACGTGGAATCCGAACCACGGTGGACACCTGGCATTCCACACATTCACAAGTTGTGATTAATACACGTCTTGTCAGAGGTGAAGGAAGGGTTTGGCAATCATATAAATCTGTGCTGGGACCAAGGATTGAACCCCAGAACCTCAGCACAGAGGTCTAACACCTTACCCCTAGACCACCAGGTCTCCATATATAATCCTAAATAAAGTTGTTTTGTTCTAATTTGATACACACGTTGAACTATCATATATAAGCACATACTCCTGTTTCTCTATATAAGGAAGCGTAGGAACACAATCAACATATAGATGTTATAATTGTTGTGACTTAGCACGTTATTCAGCCAAGCCATTTATTTAAGCATTTGCCAGTAAAGATAAAAGGAAACCACAGTTTTTGGAAAATAAGCTCAAGTTTACTTAACCTTTATTCTAGGATAAAAGTTTGGAGTAATGTCCATTACACTAGCCTTCCAGGATTTCCATTTCCTGAATTGAAAGCAAAACGTTAAATGTATCTTTATTGAGCTAAAAGCTTCTATATGACGCTTAAATCATGAAATGGGAACTCGGGAACTCTTAAAGAAAGAAATGTTAGAAATTTAAATTTTAAATATCACAACCATATTTTATTTCTATAGTGAGTAAGTAATAAGTTTATTTTTAAAGCCGATTCCTTATTTTGTATAATAAACTAATATTAATTAATCTTTCTTCGTACTACACAAGAGGATGAAGAAAGTTTGAATTATTCTAATAAGTTATATTTGAAAATACTCATAGAAAGATTAAATGAGATATGGAGTGCGGGAGGAGAATAGAGAGGATAAAGTGAACAGATCTGGTGACTAATGAAGAAGTTCTAAGTAGAGTGAATGAAACTAGAACTATTCTGCAAGCGATTCTAAAAATAAAAGTTATTGTATCTATGTGAAGAAATGAATAATGGAGTGTTGTAGAAGGCAAGGTGGAAAAGAGAAAGAAACTTGTGAGAACACGAATGTAACTGATTGATAACCTCAAACAAGGAAATAATGAACTTTCGGGATATAATAAAGGAAGCTGCTGGTAGGACATGCTGGCGGACTCTATTTGGAGAAGGCAACGAAACTGTCGAAAGACAGAAAGCTCAATAGGGCTAATAATAGTAATAATAGCTACAAATACTCTTTTATAAAGTGATGTAATTTGAATATTCACAGATAATATTTTTAAACATTTCTATAATACATCTAAAACATTTTTTTTTAAGTATAATGTATTGGTCATATATCAACTTTAATCCCATTGTAACATAATTTCCCCCCCGTAATTCTATATAAGCTTCTCAATGCAAACAAAAAACAACATTGAAGAGTAAACGAATAAATCTTCCACTTTGGGAGGGTCTGTAAAAAAAAAAGTATAGCCGTTGACTGTCCGAGCTTGTCACAATTCCCTGTCACGCTAGCATTATAATATTACAGTATGTGACACTGAGGAAAGGAGGCCATTGTTGCGAAATTCAGAGCGAGGGTGGGATGAATCAAATAATTGTGTTTAGAGACTGTGTTTCCAGCGTACTAGGGGTGTTTTGATATTATTTTGATATCAAATAATTCTCACCATTTTAGCTTCCGTTTTATTTTTCATTTGCAATTAATTTAATCCCGAGGGATTTATACATGTATGGCACGTAATGCGTAAAGCTGAATCTTTTGAAAATAGAAACGGTAGCAGTTTATCATAGTATTAAACTTGATGTGCGAAATAACCCCTTTGTTCTGTCAATCTACGGTTATGACAATTAAAATTGATCGAAGTTGAAATAAAACATTTTTATAAGTGTGTATGTGTGCGGATCCCGTGTTTGCTATTGAATCTATTTTGACAGTTTATTTGTAAATGATTTACAAGTGAACTGACCTTGTATGTATGAGACATTGCTTAGTTACCAGCATAATTACCCCAACGGAATAAAAATATAGTATAATTTGTAAAAAAAAAAATTGTACGGTGCATCACACAAACTTTCTCCCGCTTTTATATTAAAATAGACATTAGCTAAAAACTCTTAAGATTTGTGAAACAAAATAATAGGTATATACATTGTTGTAGAAATTCTACACCAAAGATCATAGATAAATAATATACATTTTTACTTAGTTACTTTATGGCACTAAGAACTAAGAACACTTTTACAGAAAAATTAAGAAAAGAGAAACATCTTTGTCCAGCAAAGAGAATAAGAATCAAATTGTTTTTCACAAACCTGAATTAAAAAGTATATTATATATTTGCTTATAGCTAAGAAATAATTGGTTTTATAAAATTAAATTTTAAATAAAAGATGTATATCTTTAATAGTACTACAACTTTACAATGGTGACTTTTTTCGTATTTCAAATAGTTGAAGGAGAAATTATGAAAATCAGAACATATCCCCCATGTAAGGTACCCTCAAAGTAATACTCATGAGAAAATGAGAGTTTCCATCTTATTTATAATGGTAGACAGTGTATAGATATAAAATTTAATCAAAATCATTAAAGCGAAATTCGAGAAAAATCTATTTTTTGTCTTTTTGCCTTTGAGTAAATAATTACCCTTAAATTAAGGGTTAGATATCTAATCCCGAAAACCTTCCTGGGGGACCTAATGAAAACCCTAGATACAAAACCCAATCGGTAGAATAGTTTCGGCTCTAGCCCGAGGTACAGACAGACGACATTGCGAAAACAACTTTTTTTGTTTTAGAGGGTCATGAAACGTTTACATTTATAAACATTTAAAGTTTTACTTTTTTGACGATCACAATGCTTACCCTCCGGGGTGTCTAGAGAAAGTAGAAAACTCCTTTTTATTTGACGTATCATAGAATTAAATTGTTAAAATACATGTACCACTTACCATTTTTATACATCACGCACCACCTCCACCCTTTAATGACTAGCATATATATATCAAATATAGACCCGCCGGTTACCCGGTAAGGAGTTCGAATTATCAAAGCCACTAGGCGTCACTCCAATAATAAACTGGACTGTGGATGATGTGCAGACTGGCAAGAATATCTCGATAATATCAAATATGTATACAAAATAAACAACAAATGTGTAAAAGTCATATGTCTTGAGAGTTGTAAATTACCACCGTCCAAAATTGACCAGGAAAGTTGGTAGGGTTAATTTCCCTCAACTTTTATTTTTTCTTGGTATGTGCACTAGTTATTACAAATTAAACATGAGTAAAATTTCGAAAAAGTGCAAGTTAGCGATACGGCTCAATATTGTCACGTCAAAATATAAACAGGTAAAGGTTTTTTTGGGCATATCGGCTGTATAAGAACGTAAGCTTTTTGAAAATATAGTTTAGAACAATATTAAAGGATGTATTTCTGTTTAAACACACACTAATTTAATTTCACTAAAATAAAATAACTTGTGAATTTAAATTACGCTTTGAACGAAAGGTTATTTTTAATTTCCGTCCTATATCTTTGAAACACAAGAGAAAGTTGAATTCGGTTGGAATGATATATCTAGGAAATGTATTTGGGAAAACTCGTCTGGACAGAGCCAGTTGGCCTAATGAATGGGTGTTGAAGGTGATAGGTTTAAGAGGGTATCCAATAGGTCAACGTGAAAGAAGCGTCCTATGTTGGTTTGGGCATGATGAGAGTATAAGTGCGGGTGACGAAGCAAATATATGAAGATAGAGTGTGTGGCTCAAAAGGAGGGGTATGCATTGTAAGACTTGACTAAATGAGGACGGGGAGATCGAGGTTCGAATCTCGGTCGGGTGAACTGGGGGTGGTTTTTCCTAAATGGTTTTCCACTCTCCCTCCACGCAAATGCGGGTTCACTTCCTCTAAATTCAACCCTCCCAATTCCTAATCCATTAGAGTAATTAGTACTTAAGCGTATAACCCGAACGGGTAGTAAGACGCGGTGCTAAATATTATATTTTATTATTATTATTGACTAAATGTGGTAGACGAATGTCTACTAAGAGAAACATTAAAGTTTTAATAATAAAATAACGTGTATGACTCCGTTTATGGATGTTGTTGAAGCGAAGGAATTATGCAAGGCTAGGGAGGTTTGGAGAGAGTTAGTGAGGATGGATTAAGAACCGAGTTGCTTTTTGAGCTAGCCTATGTGCACAGTTTCTTGCCTACCCCGTAAGGTAACGGTGTGATTACGTATGTATGTATGTATGTATGTATGTATGTATGTATGTATGTACATATGTATGTACATATGTATGTATGTACATATGTATGTATGTACATATGTATGTATGTATGTATGTATGTATGTATGTACATATGTATGTACATACAGGCGCGGATACAGGGGGGGGTCAAAGGGTCAGCTGACCCCCCTGTGGTGTTTAGAAAATTAATTTAAAAAATTTATATTTAGAAATAAAATACTAAAAAATTAAATCATACAAGTTTTTATCTTTCCTAGGGATGTGCGAATGTTCTTTTAGTCTCAGGTGAAGCAAAGATTGAAGCATGCCAAGAAAGGTTGAAGCTGAAACCAAATACAGTTTTTTTTTATCAAATAACACTATTATTAATTTTTAAATTATCTAATAATACTTCTAAATAAAGAGAAAGTTTAGTAGGGAAAAAACACACTATATTATATTATGTTTATGCTGACATATCTGAGTTTATTCCTGCTTGCGTTATAGGTAGATATAATTCAATATCAAGTTAGTGTTAAAATACTTTTTATTGCTGTTATGTGATTATTATAATTTATTTAAATGGGTAGTAATTAGTGATTTTCAAATATTTTCGTTATTTATAGAGGTTTTATTTTATCTTCAAAACTTCTCAAGATGCTAAGGTGGTTGTCGAAGTGACGACGTCGAATCGAAGGTGACTTAGGCTTCAACTTTGACTTTGACATTTCGAAGATTTGCACACCCCTACTGAATTCCTAGTGCAGGCTGTTCACCTCATACACCTGTCTTCAACACAAGTAGTGGACCGAGTTAAAGAGGGGTGGAGTGTGCTATTTTTAGAAAGACTTACCCCCTTCCAGTGAAAAGTACGCTAATCTGTTTCAAACCAGTCAGAGGTAGCTGGAAATATTTACTTTTAGAATACCGGAACGATTCGTTCGAGTGGCCTTAGACGAGGAACATTTTACGTGTGTGTTTCGTTTTGTTAATGCTTATGTGCAATAAAGTGTAATTTATAAATATTTCAGTCTATTTGTGATTATAATGACCTATGATGGTTTTCTTTACTCTTAGTAAACTGTGAGTGTGGTATTTATGTTTTGTTTTTTATGGTTATTGTGCTACTGCCTATTGTCATTGTGATACTGTGACTGTGATACTTCCTCCTGCTATTCAATTTTGTGTTAAATTATTGTCTTTGCTAGTTATGTGATTTGAATGCAAGTATTGATATTATAATGTCAAAAAGAAAGGGACAGACGGATTTATTTTGTTTTTTCAAGAAAAAAAATCCTGAATCAACAAGAAACGAAACTGTGGATTTAATTGAAAATAGTGCGTCAGTGAACTTAGTTTGTGACTCACCCTCAACCAGTGGATTTAATTCAAATACTAAAATCTCTATAGAAAGTGTAGGACCAGAAAAATTTGATATTGGCAACTTTGTTGGAGCTGAAACTATTTCCGATGACTTAAAATATCACATGCTAGTAGAACCGTGGACTCCACCACTAAGCTACAAGTTCCCTAATGTTGTTCAGTCAGGAGGTATTAGACATTTTCAAAGATCATGGCTGGACAAGTTTGTTTGGTTGACGTACAGTGCTAAGGACAATGGCGCTTATTGTATTGCATGTGTACTTTTTGGATCAAAGGAAGGAGGTAGGAGTAGAATATCTCTCGGAAGCTTTGTACGGACTCCGTTTCTAAACTACAAAAAAGGAAATGAAATGCTTTGCGGACACGCCTCCAATGAATATCATAAAACAGCAATTATAAGATGTTCTGAATTTAAGAATACATTTGAAAACAGGACACAATCAGTTGAAGTCAGACTAAATTGTGAAGTGAAAAAAAGAATTGAAGAAAATCGAGCACGTTTGATACCCATGATAAAGACAGTTATACTATGTGGCCGACAAAACTTTCCCCTAAGAGGTCATCGTGATGATGGAGAGCTTAGCGAAAACGATAGCACAGAAAATGAGGGAAACTTCCAAGCACTTTTAAGATTCCGTATTGATGCCGGTGATAGTGATTTAAAAAATCACATAAAAACAGCACCCAAAAATGCAACGTTTATTAGTAAAACAACTCAGAACGAATTAATTGAAGCTTGTGGAGAAGTTATCCTTAGTAAAATTGTTAAGTCCATTAAAGCAGGGCAATTTTTTTCGGTACTAGCAGATGAAACAACGGATGTTGGAACAGTTGAACAGATGAGTCTTTGTGTTTCACTTAAAATTCGAGAAGAATTCTTAGGTTTTGTGGAAGCGAGAAATCTCAGCGGCGAGGCTCTCACAAACTTACTTCTTGAAAAATTAAACAATTTGGGACTTAAAATTGAAAACCTGCGTGGTCAAGGGTACGATGGAGGGTCTAACATGTCTGGTAAAATCAAAGGTGTGCAAGCTCGTATTAGGGAAAAGCAGCCTCTTGCTATATATATGCACTGTGCTTCTCACAAACTAAATCTGTCCATTTCTAAAGCATGTTCTTTAACAAGTGTAAGGAACGCTATTGCTGTGGTCAGTAACGTAACAAATGAAGTAAGAGAATCCAGTAAACGAACAGATTTAATGAAAGCAAAAATACATGAACAATATCCTGAAGAAACAAAGTGCAAACTCAAAACGCTTTGTGAGACGCGTTGGGTAGAACGACACGATGCATTTTTACAATTCTTACATGTTTTTGATGCAGTTGTATGTTTCCTACAAGTATTTGATGTGGAAGCACCATCATCAAAGTCAGCACTTTTACTCACCTCAGTTCTCAGGTTTGACTTTATTATAACTCTGCATATTGTTTCATTTATCTTCAGTCTAACAGTCACGTTGTCTCGTCAGCTTCAAAACCCTTCGTTAGACCTGAAAAACTGCTATAATATGGTAGCAAATGTTTTAGAGACATTGAAAGACTATCGGAATAACCCTAATAAATATACAGAAGTCTATAATGAATCGGTGAATTTGGCTGTAAAACATGAAATTGACATCACTATACCAAGGACCTTTCGAACACAAACTCATGGGCCAAATGTTGCTGCATATAGTCCTGAGGAATATTATAGACTAAATGTCTACCTGCCATTTGTGGACTATCTTATTTCTGAACTGTCAACTAGATTTTCATCAACTGGACATGATAATATTATCACATTATACGGTTTAATACCAGCATTTGCTAACCAAGACAATGACATTTTATTACAAGCAGCTCAAACATATGCTAATGACCTTCCTGGGACTCCGTCAGAACTTCGTGGAGAGATTGACTTGTGGCAACAACGCTGGAAACATAAATCTAAGGCAGAGTGTCCATCTAGTGCGGTTGACAGCTTAATGCATGCTTCAGATGGTTTTTACCCAAACATTAAAGTTCTTCTCCACATTTTGTCTGTTCTTCCCGTGACTACTTGCACTAGTGAGAGATCATTTTCTACCCTAAGAAGGTTAAAGACATACTTAAGGTCAAATATGGATGAGGAACGATTAAATGGTTTGGCCATGTTAAATATTCATCGAAGCATAGAAGTTCATCCTGATGAAGTTTTGGAGAAATTTGCTCAAAAGAATGAGGAAAATGCAATTAATGCATTTATAAAATATGAGGTACGTTTGAACAATGTTTTGTATAGGTTTTATAGTTATTATTATTATTAATTATTATTATTAGTAGTAGTAGTAGTAGTAGCAGTAGTAGTAGTAGTAGTAATTACTGTTGCTTTAAAAAGATACTTGCTATTGACATTATATAATTTTAATTTTTGTGGATTTCTAGAGTTATTTAGGTGACTACGCTGAGAAATTGATCAGACAAAAAAAACTATCACATTGCTATAATGCATTTTCAAACGTTCTAAAATATTCTTATTTTACTTAAATAATAAGCTTACATTATTAGTAATTATGTTATTTATAATTAGCTTGACCCCCCTATGAAAATTTTCTGGATCCGCGCCTGTGTACATATGTATGTATGTATGTATGTACATATGTATGTATGTATGTATGTATGTATGTATGTACATATGTATGTACATATGTATGTATGTATGTATGTATGTATGTATGTATGTACATATGTATGTATGTATGTATGTATGTACATATGTATGTATGTATGTACATATGTATGTATGTATGTATGTATGTATGTATGTATGTATGTATGTATGTATGTACATATGTATGTCCGTATGTATGTCCGTATGTATGTCCGTATGTATGTATATATATGTGTATGCCTGTGTGTATGAGTGTATGCCTGTGTGTATGTATGCATGTATGTATGCATGTATGCATGTATGCATGTATGCATGTATGCATGTATGCATGTATGTATGTATGCATGTATGTATGTATGTATGCATGTATGCATGTATGCATGTATGCATGCATGTATGTATGCATGCATGTATGTATGCATGTATGTATGCATGTATGCCTATATGCATGTAGGCCTGTATGCATGTATGCATGTACGCATGTATTTCTTTATTTATATTTTAGAAACAAACTTCCCATGAGGTGACAAATTTGATATTCATACACTCAATTCTAGAATTGAATAGTGTTGCTATAAAATATATTTACGATAAGACTGATAAAGTTTTATCATACCAGTATTATTTTTGTATTTATTGCTATCAGTATTGATACTATATATTGATAATATCATCTGCAAACCCCATGACTCGACATATGAATATATGAATGTAGTTTTAGTAACCTTTCTGACTGTTCGATACCAATCGCCCTACTGTGTTCTTACTATGCAATGTAACATTGATTATTATATAATTAAGGTTTTATCTAGTTTTTTAGGCTCTTAACACGATTAGGAAAAATTTCATAAGATCCTTATAATGTAATATTATAGTAGAAGCCACAAACCACTTGTGTCCTTTCTGTTTAAGCTCCTCTTGAAGACGTTAAAGTTTTCTGGAGACACTCAAGGGTGATAAATTGCCTATAGTATGGCAGAAATAACTCCTTCAAAAATTAATAATAATGTATTAAAAAAATATAAAATACGCATTCCCTCGGTCGGGAAGAAAATATAGGCCATTATATTTTAAGGCTAAGGGCTGTCTTTTAGTAATATATTTTGCATGAAAGTCAAGTGTTTATAAACTGGTATTTCATGGATATATTGTGCTACTGATTAATTTGAACTTGGACAGTAACGTTTAATTATTTAGAGGTTTTTTTCGGGTTTTACATCTTAACAATGGCCCCATGCTACCCATATCTACACTAATAAAGTAGGAATGATGAATGTATAACTTGTAGGTATACGCCCAATATTTTTGTTAAGAAAGGGCAAACGCGATCGGCCCTTTTTATTTGGCGTGGAAATGCAGAGCCGTGGTAACAAACTGTTTTCTTCAAGAATTTTTATTGTTTTGCAATTTTATTTTCGGAAATGGTTTGTTCAAGAATAGAAGCATGTTGATTAACTTATACTTTTTATATACACACCTCCTCTATAATTTTAACAGTGATCAAATAGCAATAATTTTGACATTTTTCAATATAAAACTGCCGGCTGCATAGCAAAAAGTTAAAAAATGTAACACTAATAAACATCGATACATTATCCTAGAAGAGGTGTTGAAAATATTACTATAAAAATTTCACTCCTGAGAAAACTGATATTTCCTAACGTATGATTTTTCCGCAAGACCTGTCCAGTAGCTAGCGCCATTTACGTTTTCCGTGATCCATCTGTTTTTGTTGGCGTTGAAGGATACTTCACACTCCCACCTACAATCTTTCATCGGTGTGGTTTTCTTAGTATATTCAACATAAAAAAGAAAAACTCGTGTTTCTATTTGTAAAATGTATATGTTAACCCATGACACCTAAATAAAATTTAAATCAGCCCCACTTAGCAATAAGTTGGGAGGCCACTAATCTAAAAGGTTATTCTATTTAAAATTAGATTGTTTTTATATATTAATGGTTCCTATTAAAATATTAAGATCAGTTAATATGTGTTTTTACTTTCTCATACAGAGAGAGTACTGCAATCGTGAAAAATTTTCCACTTCGGGATCATGATTAATCTTTATATCTTATAGGGCCCCAAAACATAGTTATTATTATTATTATTATTATTATTATTATTATTATTTATTGGCACCGCGCCTTAATACCCGTTCGGATTATACGCACTCACGCTAATGTCTAAAGGTAGGGTGACTGTGAGATGAAATGGAGGACCTACAGTTTAACGTGGAATCCGAACCACGGCGGAGGCCTGGCATTCCTCACATTCACAAGTTGTGATTAATACACGTCTTGTCAGAGGTGAAGGAAGGGTTTGACAATCAGATAAATCTGTCTCGTGAACAAGGATTGAACCCTGGACCCCCAGCACTGAAGTCTGACACCTTACCTCTAGACCACTAGGTCACCCCAAAAAAAAAATTGTTTTTACAATTATGTATAGCCGTCATTAGGGCTATAGCCAAAATGGTGGAATGGATTTTGGTCAAACTTGATATTTAAATGATGGTCATATCTCAGGGAATTATTTTGATTAGGTTTGTATTTCTCAAATTAAGAATAGTTAACTAAGAACTGTTTTTTGAAAATTATAATTTAAAAAAAATAGCTATAATGATTTTGTTAAAAATTAATATCTGGGAAGTGTTTTACATGTTAATAAGAATGTATGGTCGTTTTATTTAAAAGGAAGTTATTTGAGAGTAGTCTACAGATAATTAACTCTAGTTTGGGTTTTTTTAGCACCACTTCTTTCTACCTATTCAGGTTATACGCATATCTATTTATTACACTTATGAGTTAAGGATGAGGATGGTTGAATTTTGAGGAAGTATATCCGCATTTTCGTGGGGGGATAATCAAAAAACATTTTGGAATAACCACCCTCAGTATACCTGATCGAGATTCGAATCCCGATCTTCCTGTCATCGGCGGTGACCCCCCATTTCGTTCACTCGGGAATTTCTACCCGAATTTGCCCCATCTCATGCACTCAAATATGCAGGTGTTATTATTAAGTAAACGTTATTTTTGTTTGTCTCGTCTCGTTTACCGAATAAAAAAAAAAATCTCTTACGATTTTGAATCGCTAGTGACTTTTTCTACTAGTGACTCTTCCACCCTTTTTGAGTGGGAACAATCTCTATAACGCATACTTTCAAATTAACTAACCAATTAACTAGTTTATGTTAGGCTAGGTAAGGTTGTGTTAGACGTGGACTTGATTAAAGGAGGATAAAGAGGGGATGAAGATGACATAGCAGGATGGCTACAAAACATATTTTACAAAATTCCCTGACTTTTCCAGGTTTTCCAGGCAACATTTTTCAAATTTCCCTGACTACTTTTCCAGTTTTAATGTTGGATGATGACTTGTTTTATTTATTACTGATCACATATTAAAAAATTTGTATCTACTAAATATAAACAGTTTTATCAGTTATTTAAAAAATTAAAATGTTATTTTATTTAGGTATTATTAACTTTTGTTTTAGTGTTTAGTTGCGAAGTTAATGGGATTTTTAGACATATTTTTTAATTCCCTGACTTTTCCTTATTTTAGTTAAATTCCCTGACATTTCCCTGTTTTCCCTGTCATTCAAAAATTCCCTGACTTTTCCAGGTTTTCCCTGTTTTTCCTGTATGTAGCCACCATGCACAGTGACGTGGACCTACCCTAGTGCACGATAGATGAACGCTTCACTCTACAAGAGGGGAAAAGGTATTGGAAAAGTCGCGAAACGATTCAAAGTCGTGAGCTACTCTTTCTTTCTTGTTCAATACACGAGATGGGCATGATTCGTCATCGGCATTGGCAGTCTAGTATAATATAAGAGCAACGCCTTAGGTCATGCGACTACTGAGGCAGGTTTGGTTTTAGTTAAATTTGAAAATTTTAAATAACCATGATAATGTCCTTCAAAATCGTTTTCTGAAGATTGATGTTATAAAACAATAGGAGCCCACTTCGGTATTCGAATATTCTAACGCTAAGACGTCACTGCCGCAACAGACTGGGCTGCCGATGATGGAGGGATCAAGGTTTGAATCCCGCTTGAGTGCTTTGAGATTATTTTTTTAACCTAAATGGTTTTCCACTCTTCTGCAACGCAAATTCGGGGCAGCCAAACTTCCTCTAAGTTCAACCTTCTTCATATATTAGGCATTAGTATAATTTATTACACATGCGTCTAACCCTATCGGATAGCAAGACATGGTGTTAATATAAAAGTTGATTTGTTTATCTTCTATGGCACTAGGAACTCGAAAGTTCATTGCGGCACTTCTAAAAGTATGACATCCATTCTATCATGAGCCAGTTCTATCCAGTCCACCTCATTACACCCTATCTCTTTTAGGTCCATTCTAATGTTATCCTCCCATCTGCGTCTAGGTCTTCCCAATGGTCTCTTCCCATTGGGTTTGCCAGTCAGTAGCCTGAACAAGGTTCTAGAATCTCCCGTTCGCACTGCATGTCCTGCGCACCTTATTATACAAGACTTAATTAGCCTAACACTGTCTTGTGATGAGTACAGGGTATGTAACCTACCCCTCCATACTATTTTGGATCAAATATCTTCCTAAGCACCTTGTTTTCCAAAACAATAAATTGGTTTTTCGTCACCAAAGTGACGATACCACCTTTCCCCCCCATAGAAAATGACTGGAAAAATTATTGATTTGTGTATTCTTAGTTTTATATTCTTTGAAAGCAGGGAGATGTCGACAACTTACTGAGTGAGTAATAACCTGTATTTCCCTACTGTATTATTTTCCTAATTTCCAATCCAGTATTTTATTGCTAGTTAAAATTGTTCCTAAACATTTAACTCATTAACTTTGTCAAATGATATGTTTCTCGAAGTAATTCTAAATTATCGACCCCAAGCTGTGTTCTCTCTGTGAGCATATAATTAATCTTTTCAGCGTTCACTTCTAAACCTATTTCCTTACAAGTCTCAAATAAAATGTCTGCATTTCTTACTACACCTTCCTTACTATTGCCCAACAAAGCTAAATCATCTGCTTATCCTAATAACGTCAACCCTTCCCTACTCTCTTACATTACACTAATAGCATACTCCAAGGATAGATTAAAAGTAAATGGGGAAAGGACATCTCCTTCAATTCAATCATATGTGTTTTGAAAGTATTCTGATATGTGACATCGAACCCGTACCCTCCCAGTGAAACATACCTCAATTATCTTACAAGTTTATTGGGTATCCCAAACTTTACTTATATTTCATATAATTTATTTATTTTAAATGAAAGTAGGCCTTTTAAAAATATATTTATAATTGATGAACCATCATGTTATATTTCCATTATTTTTTCTCTAGTATTTGCCTGATAGTAAAAATCTAATCCGTTGTTGACCTATTTCTTTGAAATCCACACTGTTGATCCCCAATTATTTACTCTACATGTGGCGTAAATTATGATAGATAAAATTTTCTAGCATATCTTTTAATAGTGAGGTTCACTCTATAGTCAATAACCTCTGTTTTATCTCTCTTTTTGAAAATGGATATTATAATACCTTCCTTCCATACTTGGGTAGTTTACCAATAACTGACTTTATTAGAGTTTTAACAACACTTACAAGACAATATGGCAAGTGTATACGATTGTGTCGAACATTTTATTTTTAATTATGACGTCGCTTTGTAAATTTAAGGCCAGATAATAAGTTTGTGTTTATTTGTGACCTTCAACGTTAAAGTCAGACCATCTTTGAAAATGCCCAGCAATAAAGTTTAACTCGTGGCAAGTGATATGAGCGATTTTCCACGTGTTCATTGGGTTTTTTTTAATCTAACAACATTCCTGCCCTACTTTACACTGTGTTGTTGGAAGAAGGGTGTTTATAACGTTATATCCTTACGTGATATAGATAGGGTTAAAAGTCGCTATTTCTTGTTTATACAATGTATATGGTGTTTATATATAGTTAATGTTTTGTCACACCAATTCGAGAGCTCAGTAAAATTAGAACGAAGCTGTTGGTGTTTTATGACAAATTAAAGCATCTAGAACGCCTCTGGTAAGTTGACATTAATTTAGGTACAAAAACTTAAATGCCAGGAAAACCCCTTTAATCAGCTTCTGACTTCATGTGAAGTTTTTCCTCATTTGAATGAAAAAGCAACATAGCTCTGGGGGTCTTGGAACCATAGGGTGTTCTACCAAGCTCGGAAATTAATTACAGGTTCACCTCGGGCTACTCCGACAAATTACCTTTAGTGTGTTCTAGCACTTATATTAAAGAAAGTGTTTCATCACTTTCAACCATCAGTTGTTTCAAATTTACATCAGAAAGTGTTTTATTAACGTACAGCAATCATAATTTGTTCTAATATTTACATCAGAAAGTGTTTAACACTGTCTTGGTCTAAGGTTACATAGAGTGTCCACACCTTCTGTGCTAGAGTTCACGGTTTATTACGTCGCCCATAAGCAATTTCAAGAAGTTTTTATTGCCAAAACCCAACCATAAATCTCTACATTAGTAAAAGTGTTATTAACACCCAACCTTGTAAATTGTGATGATATCGACAATGGCCATTCACCGTGTTTATATTCCAAACATAAATGTGGTTAACATACCCAAATGTTTATTACATCACACTAACTAACATTAACAAAAGTGTGTATTAACCGAAACTAGGTAACATTAAACCAAAGTGTTTAATAATCGAAATAATAAATTAATCAAAATGTTATAATTACATAATTAAATTTACATCAAAAAGTGTTTTATTAATACACCGAAAATAATTTGCTAACATTTACATCAAAAAGTGTTTTAATTAATCCCAACATAATTTTTTCTAACATTTACACCAGAAAGTGTTTTTATTATATCTGACATAATTTTGCTAACATTTACACCAAAAGTGGTTCAATACACCCCAGGGGCGTCGCGCCGAGGGTGCTTGGGGTGCCCTCCCCCCCCCCCCAATGTTGGTCAAAAGCTTGAAAGTTGGGAATTTCTGAGATTTGAGATCTGGAGTTGGAAAATTCTAGGCTTATTCTGTACCCCATTACTTTCTATTATGAAAGTCCTTAACCACAGATTGTACAGACAAATCTAAAATTTCCCAACTGTTGATTCCTACTCTACAAAACAGCCCAACTTCAAAGATCATCAAACTTTTAAAGGAATTCCTTGTTTATTAGATTGTAGAAGCTTAGTTAATCAAGTAGTTTAGTAGCGCCGTTGTCAGTAGGCAGAGACAACGCCGGTGAGTGTATGCCGAATGCGGTATGGAACCAATCATAAGGGAACATGAACTGCCCAGTAGCAAAATTTCACTCAGCCAGCAATGCTTGAAATGGCAGCATTATCAGCCAATGTTTTGTTTATTTATGTTTTAGTGTACTTTCGTGGCTGATAGACTGTAGCAGTTTTATGATTCAAATTATCATATGTTGTACAGCCAATGCCTTAATTAGGCTTTATTAAATTTTGAGGGCATAAATGCAGTGAATGTTACGCAACATTTTATTGTTTTCTTATCGAAAGCTCTGATGATTAAATGAGGACATTGAGGTTAGTGTTAATGTTTGACTTCTGAAATACACACTAATTTTTCTATCAAGTATCCATACTAGTTTGAATTGAACTGATGTATCTTATTTCATTGTTTATTAAAATAGCCTTTCATAAATGCAATTTAAATAGGACTCAATCAACAATGAAGGAAGAGGAGTAATTTGGACTGTGTTTCATTGTTACAACTCTTATAATTTTTCATTTGATTAAGTAGACTACATCAAACAAAAAATTAAGTTTTTTTTTCACACTAAAAATTTTTCAATTTGGGATACATTTTAATTTTTTATTTGGTGTTCTATTTGCTTGAAATTTCGTATAACCATGTTGTTTAGCGTGCTGATTTCGAATTTGCCATAAGTTATTTTAATAAAATCTCAGGGAAGCCCCTTCACCTCACACGCTAAATTACAATCTGTTTGTGAATAGTTTATTGACGTACCAGTATTAACATTTTAGTGCAACTTCCATTAGGTTATGAAGCAGGACATTGGTAGACAGGTATCAAAATACTGTAGGAATATAGATACATTCCATTTTTTATTGCTTTATTTTACAGTTGAAAATGTTTTTAAATAAACATGGCCAAATTGGTAATTTTTTGATAGAGTGACGAGCTAGTTCTACATCTCCGGGAGATTAATAGTTAAATATTTCTTCCAACTGTGTTATGATAATGCAGCGGTTTCCAGCTTGGGGGTCACAGCGTGTTTTGGGTGGGGTCACAATATAGAAGTTTTAGCTTTATACTTACTTTTTCAGGGATTTTAATGATTATAAGAAGATGCGAAATTCTAATAGAAACGTAAGTTGTAAAAGTGCTAAAAGCAACCTAGTTATTGCTTAGGTTCATTTTGGCTATTCCATTCTGATAGCCTATTATTATTATTATTATTATTATAAGCAATTTATAATAATTACAACAATCATTAGTAGACGTGCGGGTTTAACTCTTTTGATTTGGTTTTTTTATTTGGTTTATTGGTGAAGATGAAGTAAGGATTTTAATTCTGACCAGGGGTAGTTTATCCTTATATCCCTCCAAGCTAATAAGTGTACATTTCTTCTAAATGTTACCTATCCCACTGGTGTAGCTAGCTGTAGATAGCCTGGGCTGGTAGTAATACATAGTGAAAAAACTTAAAAACTAGGATTTGAACGCTTTTAAGCTATCAAAGAGTCGCGATGGCCGCAGAGAGAAAAGTTGTGGTCAATAACCACAAAAAGTTGGAAACCGCTGTAGTAAAGTCAATTAAATCTTTTAATCTAAAACACACGATCTGAACCATATCTGTAAATCTAAATAAATATATTTAAGCTCGATTGGATATTCAGCTCAGATGCAGGTAGACTGAAATAAATAATAATTCAAGATGCACTGAAAAAGCCAAGTAGCTTTAAAAATCATGTATGAACAAATAAACAAGGCTGTCGCAGGGGGGGGGGGGGGTTTGGGGGCTCAAACCACCTCCAAAATTTTATGAACAAAATGGCTTTATTTATCGTTCAAACAATACAAAAATTAAGATAAAGTACAAATGAGGGGGCTGTGTTATCATAAAACGCACTTCAGAGAGCTTCTATAGGTTTTAAATATCCATAAAAAACACTTCAGATAGCTGCTAGATGTGTTTAATATTTAGAAATTTTCCCAGCCTTCGGCAATTAGAGAGTTATGGTGCCATAAAAATACACTTCAGATAGCTTTTAGAAGTGTTTAATATCTAGAAATTTTCCCAGCCCTCGGCAATTAGGGGATTATGATGACATAAAAAAACTTCAGATAGCTTCTAGAGGTGTTTAATATTTAGACTTTTCCCTAGCCTTCGGCACTTATGGTGTTGTGCTGCCAAAAAAAAATACTTCAGATAGCTTCTAGAGGTGTTTAATATTTAAACATTTTCCTAGCCTTCTGCAGTTATGGTGTTATGTTGCAAAAAAACCCTCCAGAAATCTTCTAGAGGTGTTTAATATTTAAACATTTTCCTAGCCTTCTGCAGTTATGGTGTTATGTTGCAAAAAAACCCTCCAGAAATCTTCTAGAGGTGTTTAATATTTAGAATTTATAAAACACTTCAGATAGCTTCTGGAACTGTTTATCAATTTAAATTATTCATAGCTTTCAGCAATTGGGAGATGTGCCCCCCAACCCCCCCTCCACCCTGAAATTATTGGCTGGCAACGGCCTTGCAAATAAATAAATTTAAAAATACAGTTGCCTAAAAGCTCGGTTCAAGGCCTGATTATCACACCAAATTTTTAAAAAATGGGAGGCTCCTCCTGCCCCCCCCCCCCCCCCCCAAGTTCTCAACATTGCCCTTCTTCTCCTTTGCTACTTGGGATTTTTCTAATTTCGAAATGCTTAGAGTTGGGGATAACACTGGCTCACTCCAACCCCCCCTCCCCCCAAATATATTTTGTGCAAAGCCCATTAATACATCCGACTATTACTTGTTCTAACATTTACATTAGAAAGTGTTTCATTACATCCAATCATAATATGTGCTAACATTTACTAACTTAGATCGCAATACCCACTAGCCTGTCGCTTTAGGCTGAAATATTTTAACCTCTGTATAGAGAGACACAATTTAAAGAGTATGTGTGTGTCTAAAAATATTATTACAGTAAGTTGCGATCTTGATAAAATAAAATTTGTAAAATACTTGATGGCTGTGAAAACATATTGGCTCTGGAAAACCTGGAAATGTCGTGGAATTTTAAAAAAAAGTTTGGCTGGATACCCTTTAAAGCGCTTGATCTATATGCTATATTCTGTATGAAGAGTTGGTGCATAAAACAATAACACTTGGTTGGTTAAACTAATTCTTGGGGGAAAGAGGTAGGGGGAGAAAAGGAACATGTTAGCCTCTGTGACAACTCTCTTTTGAATTTCAACATTTTTGTATGTACCCTCTTTTTACCCAAGCTTGCAAATAACAGGTGCGGTGCATTGCTTAGAACAGTTGTGTATACAGTAAACTTAGCACTTCTTTGGTTTTACATGACAGCTAACAGATGGTATCAGTAATGCCAACATTGTCTGAAAGTAACTTTTGTCAACAGATTTGGCAATAATTATTATTTGCTAAGTATTACTATTATTATCACTAAAAAATAATATCAATCACTTTTAACAATAGTTCCCTGAGACCCGCCTCGGTGGCGTAGTTGGCTAACGCGCCAGTCGTGTTGAGTCAGACCACCGAGGACGGGAGATCGAGGTTCGAATCTCGTCGGTGAACTGGGGGTGGTTTTTCTTAAATGGTTTTCCACTCTCCCTCCACGCAAATGCAAGTTCACTTCCTCTAAATTCAACCTTCCCATTTCCTAATCCATTAGTGTAATTAGTACTTAAGCGTATAACCCAAACGGGTAGTAAGACGCGCTGCTAAAAAAAAATAGTTCCCTGAGGATTACAGAATCAAATTTAAGAAAAAAAAGGTCTAGTAAATTTATTCTAGTTTTTCTTTTAACGCTTGTGTCAATTAAAGGTTAAATAGAGAGTAAAATTTTATGTTTAATGGTAATATATTTAGTTATTTATATTTTTATAACTGGCCTCACATATCTTTAACATAAATAAATGGTTTGTGATAATAAAGAGGAAAAGACACACACAATGTTTGTGGAATAATATAAAGTTTAAATTTTGTAAACAAGAGTATTAATAATTGAACTAAACAGCAAAAGCAAAGTTCAAAACTATACAAACAACCAAGCGTTTATTCTCATAACCAAAGTCCAACAATTTTAAATAGACATTATAACAGTGAATTATCGTATAAAATACAGTTAATAAAACCACGTGCGTGTGTCCACAAGTTAAAGCGAACAAATTATTTTATAGTTGAGTATTTAGGCGTGTCTATGTTAATGTTAATAATTTTATTACAAATTTTAATATTACACTGTCGTTTTTTAATATTAATTCGGCTACTTAGTAATCCATATGTTCTTTTTTGAATATTAGTTCGATGTGTGAGCGTGTTAAACCTTGGAAAATAAACGGTTTTTTAGTGATCTTTGAATAGTTATTTATCTAATATAAAATTGAAGCGTGTGATAAAAAAAATAGCTAGTGTTTCTCAGTGTTAAGTATACATTATTTAAAAATTCAAGTCTGTGTATCAAGACTATAAAATATATATTTTAACCCCAAGATGGTGTTGTGTTGTGTTGCATTCTAGGGTAAACCTCAGGTTTTAAGAATTTTATAGTATTCCAAAAAAAAATCTGTGAAGTGTAATAAAAAACACTAGCGAGTCTTTCTCCAATGTTGATTAAATAAATACCAGGCTAAGACTTCAAGTTATAAGTTATTGATATTGTATTTTTATTAGAGACCTTTGGATCTCCCAAATAAATAACATTTCTTGACGCTCTGGACACCTAGCCGCAGCATTTTTTCTGTGGCGACCGGGTTACAAGTATTGTCTTAGCTGTTTATTGAGTTCCACAGGCGTCCAAAACGTTGTGTCAACTGCAGCGGGCTATTTTCCCGAGCTGTGATGTAACGAATCATTCATCATTGAACTTGCTAGTTTAAGAACCACAAGACAATATTTTCATACATAATTATTGGTAAAGTTGGGAGTGAATGCTCTAAGTCTGCATGCAGCTCTTCCCCCTCCTCTCCCTAAATTGAATCCTAAATACGTCCCAGAATCTTCAACGGTATGATATAGAATTCTCTGTCGCAGTTTGTGCTCTTTCCTGATGTGGAGGATACTCGTTTGGTCGATACCGCTTATTGCAGACAAACGTCATGTGCTTTTTTGGGGACTCTTTTCAAATGCTGCCATTACTACTACTGTGGTTGATGTGTCCTATTTTGTGGATGTTCATGGGTAGCCACTTCTAGGTTGGTCGTTAACACTTCCCAGTCATTCGGAACTTATCAATAAATTTGGGGACAGTGTCGTGTGTGATGCACCCACTGGTGGTGTGTCTTTTGTTGAACTTCTCTGGAAACCTGCGACAGCTTCCTGACCTAGTCTTATTTATTTATTTGATTTAGCACCGTGTCTTACTACCCGTTCGGGTTATACGCTAAAGTACTAATTACGCTAATGGATTAGGAATTGGGAAGGTTGATCTTAAAGGAAGTGAACCAGCATTTGCGGTGATGGAGAGTGTAAAACATGTAGGACCCCCGCCCCAGTTCACCCGACCAAGATTCAAACTTCTATCTCCCCTTCCTCGGTAGTCTAGCTCAACATTAATCTAGCGCGATAGACAATTACACCACCGAGGTGGATGACCCGGTCTTACGCTCTTATTTATATAAATATGTTACAGAACGGCACCTGAAAAAAAATATTCCCTAATTAAAATATAGAATATATGTGAAAATTTGAGTAAAATTAAAAAATTATAGTCATGATTAAAATGACAATCTTGGAAAATGATGTGAAATTAACCTGTATTTGGTATTTGGTAAATGGTATTTAAAAAGAAATACCCTCACTCTGCTTTAATTTTTATGTGAATAGCAATTTTTATGCTTGAAAATCTTTTAAACAATCATCAACAATTACTATGACGTTTTTATTTGTGACTTTATTTGTTTGAAAAAGACTAGATGTAAGTTTTTAAATATTTACTTTGATCTCAGAACTGCTGCATTTCGGGTGAAGAGTAATTTAAACTGGAAAAATCTCACTTTTACTGTAGTTTTTTTTAACTTATAAAACTTTAAATGTAAAGTGTTTAACCCTATAGGGCATGTAGATAATTTTCGCATCATTTTGGCACCTATACTATGTTTAAATAACAATCCTCTTCTTAAATAACGCGAAATCTCTAAGCATCTGCAACCCATCTCAGCGATGTTCTATTTATAGAGAATCTTATTTCTGGTAGATAAAATTATTGAATTTCCTTGATAAAATAGTTGAATTTCTTTTTCAAAAGCCTGCAAATAAAAAAAATGTTAGGGTAAAAATGGAAGTATATCAACTTAAGTGATATGGTGCAACAAATAGAAATATTAGACCAAAATTTGTATACAACAAACCAAAAGTAGGAAGCTAAAAATATATAATTTTCTTTTATAATTTTAAATATTTGGTTTTGGTCACAATATGGTCACTATAATATCTGGTTTAATATATTTTACCTATGTCATTTAATTGGGCGAAATAAATTTACAAAACTCGGGGCACCTTTTTATTTGTTATTGGAATGTTGTTATAAATAATTCGCATTTAATGAAACAAAATTAACCAGAACTCACATTTAAAAGGCCAAGTACTAGATTTTATGAAAAGATTTTATTTCCTTTTATTTCGTGCATGCATTATAAATTAAAAAAGTTACTAAATAAAATCTAAATATGGTTTTATGACCTTTTTAATGTTCTTTGTAAATGTTTGTAAAAACACGCCTTGCGAAATTTCTGTGACCCCACCCATTCTATTCAATTGGTGAGTTTTCCTTCTCTTTACTTAAGTGGCTCATTTAGATAAAAATACAATCCAATTGTTATAGAAAGAATCTTATCTGACAGCTGATAAAGCATTTATAACTACTTTATTGTATTCATACGTCAAGTCAAATGATCTCCAGCTTTCATTTTTAATAGATATTATCAATATTTATAAAATAGCGCTAATAAAATAGTAAAATGTAATCTATTATGGTCACAGAAAAAATATGTTTGTATTTAATAAAAGGCCTGTTCCACTAAAACTGGACTGTACATGTTAAATGCTGGTATTGGTCGATACCCTGTAAATAGCGTCATACACACATACACACACACCAGCCCTAAAAGTATTTTCCAAATAATTAAAACTATTTTTTCTGGGTAATAGTAACTATTATTATTAGTATCGAGCTTACGGTGGCAATACAATGGAATACGTGTCGTAATATATTTCGAGCACCGAGTTTTCTATTAAAACCGTTTATTTTGATGTCACTACACTTGGAAGGTAGAACTAGTGGGGAGGGGATACTTAATTTAAACGGAATTAAGTGAAACAGAAATAGTAATTATTTGTTTTGAAAATTGGATTGTGCTCGTATAAGCGTAAAATGATAGTGGGTTTGATTAAGCTTGTGTAGGAAGTATAGTACTTTAATTTTCGTGGGAGTTGTAGAGGGCGTATTGAGGGGGAGGGGTGTTTGGTGGTGTGATAAACCATTTAGGAAAAGAAACCTCACCACCTCTCGACTGAATTCTAGCCACAACCCCCCCGTCGCGTCGCTTACAAACCAGACAGTACAAGATTTACGCCCACACCCGTTGGAATGGGTCTCTTCGCTTCTTAATTGAAATATATTTCTATTCCGACTTACAAGACGTGTTTGTGCAGGACTGTGTTGGATAAGAACCATCTTGACTCATTAACATTTTTCGTGTCAATTTAAATTTAGTTTTAACATGAACACGACAAAACTAGTTTAAATTTAATTTACAGTTTTTATAGCATTAATTGGTTTTGGCCAAAATAAATCAAATATTTCTCCAGTAGCAACATAGAGTTTAGCTTTCTGCACATGCTAGTATCAACAGATCTTGAATATCTAACAAGGGTGTCCTGGAATTTTGTCAAAACTTTTTAAATAAAGAGAACACATTTTGACAAGATTCCAGGACACCCTTGACCAATATTCAAGATCTGTTGATATTAGCATGTGCAGAAAGCTAAACTCTATGTTGCTATTGGAGAAATATTTGATTTATTTTGGTCAAAAGAGTGTAATGCAATAAAAACTGTTAAAACACTTGCGCTCCCTTCGGCCGCACCTTAAAATAATGTCTTATGCTTTCTGAAACTATAATCATATACAATTGACTAAATTTACTAGTTTTAAATAAGTATTTTAAGTGTATTTCTTTAAGTGATTGTATATTATTACCACTTTAAAAATACTAGCGCTAAGATCCTTCCTTAGAATACGTTTATATTTTTTATTAATATTCAAATTTACACAAAATTATATGCACTAATACTATATAAAACAAACAAAACAAGGTTTTTATCCCACCCAATTAACTTAAACATTAAAATATGTAGGCCTAATATCTATATATAATCCATGCAGTTTCCGTCTCTCCTTTCATGAATTTCTCTCCGACTTCCCAATCAAATCTCTTAAGAGCTGAAACATTGTATGGACGCCTGAAAACATGCCATTTTTTCTGAGAAAAATCCAAGATGACGCTACCTACCTCTTTTCCTGATAAATAAAAAAATGAAATCTATATAAAACTATTCGATAGCACCTGTCTTAAAAATAACTTGTCCCTAGTAAAATAATAAAGCACATAATTAATATGTGGTATTGTTTGCGGACAGGTATCGTTAATAAATTATTAATAAATCATATTTAATGTGAAATAAGACAATCGCTAGTTGATTAGTTGTATAAATATACTGTGATATATATTAGGTATCAAAATTATAGTTTAATTCAAATATAAGGGGCTGGACGAAAAATTGTTTTGATGATGAATTCCCATTGATGATAAATAGTTATTTAGGAGTTGTAATGGATAAAATTCAAGGAATAATATTGCGCAAATAAATCCAGGGGAAACTCACAGAAGGTTTCCTACTCATAAATGTCAGGGGTGATACATACCAATATCAAATTTCCTACTTGAACTTAGTAATTTAATTTAATAAAATAACAACGTAACTAAAGTGAGTTTTTAATTAGTTAAAATTATGTTACTAACGCTATAACTAACCTTGTACAATAATGTTACATTAATAGTGAAGCTTGTGAGCTAGAAATTATCTATAAATCCGCCTCCTGGATAGATCATTGGTAGAAATTGGCACACTAAACCAAGGGTCTCCGGCTTGATTCCTGTGTCCAAGTGCCATTTTTCAAATTTACGAAAGTAAAAAATTATATTAATTTAAGAAAAATCTACACTATTTTAAAGGAAAATCAATAATATTGGTCAAAATAAAGACTAATCTTGATCTTGGAATATTTCCAAATATTTTGGAGGAATATTTCCATATGTATCACTATGATGGACTATTACAGATATCTGTCTGTGTTTCAGACTGAGAGAGATGCCACCATGATGGACGACTGCAGATATCTGACTGTTTCAGACTGAGAGAGATGTCACTATGATGGACTACTGCAGATATCTGACTGTTTCAGACTGAGAGAGATGCCACCATGATGGACTACTTCAGATATCTGACTGTGTTTCAGACTGAGAGAGATGCCACCATGATGGACTACTGCAGATATCTGACTGTGTTTCAGACTGAGAGAGATGCCACCATGATGGACTACTGCAGATATCTGACTGTTTCAGACTGAGAGAGATGTCACTATGATGGACTACTGCAGATATCTGTCTTTGTTTCAGACTGAGAGAGATGCCACCATGATGGACTACTGCAGATATCTGACTGTGTTTCAGACTGAGAGAGATGCCACCATGATGGACTACTGCAGATATCTGACTGTTTCAGACTGAGAGAGATGCCACCATGATGGACTACTGCAGATATCTGTCTTTGTTTCAGACTGAGAGAGATGCCACCATGATGGACTACTGCAGATATCTGACTGTGTTTCAGACTGAGAGAGATGCCACCATGATGGACTACTGCAGATATGTGACTGTTTCAGACTGAGAGAGATGTCACTATGATGGACTACTGCAGATATCTGTCTTTGTTTCAGACTGAGAGAGATGTCACTATGATGGACTACTGCAGATATCTGTCTTTGTTTCAGACTGAGAGAGATGCCACCATGATGGACTACTGCAGATATCTGACTGTGTTTCAGACTGAGAGAGATGCCACCATGATGGACTACTGCAGATATCTGTCTTTGTTTCAGACTGAGAGAGATGCCACCATGATGGACTACTGCAGATATCTGTCTTTGTTTCAGACTGAGAGAGATGCCACCATGATGGACTACTGCAGATATCTGTCTTTGTTTCAGACTGAGAGAGATGTCACTATGAAGGACTACTGCAGATATCTGTCTTTGTTTCAGACTGAGAGAGATGTCACCATGATGGACTACTGCAGATATCTGTTCTTGTTTCAGACTGAGAGAGATGCCACCATGATGGACTACTGCAGATATCTGACTGTGTTTCAGACTGAGAGAGATGCCACCATGATGGACTACTGCAGATATCTGTCTTTGTTTCAGACTGAGAGAGATGCCACCATGATGGACTACTGCAGATATCTGACTGTGTTTCAGACTGAGAGAGATGCCACCATGATGGACTACTGCAGATATCTGACTGTTTCAGACTGAGAGAGATGCCACCATGATGGACTACTGCAGATATCTGACTGTGTTTCAGACTGAGAGAGATGCCACCATGATGGACTACTGCAGATATCTGACTGTTTAAGACTGAGAGAGATGCCACCATGATGGACTACTGCAGATATCTGACTGTGTTTCAGACTGAGAGAGATGCCACCATGATGGACTACTGCAGATATCTGACTGTTTCAGACTGAGAGAGATGTCACTATGATGGACTACTGCAGATATCTGACTGTTTCAGACTGAGAGAGATGTCACTATGATGGACTACTGCAGATATCTGTCTTTGTTTCAGACTGAGAGTGATGTCACTATGATGGACTACTGCAGATATCTGTCTTTGTTTCAGACTGAGAGATATGCCACCATGATGGACTACTGCAGATATCTGACTGTTTCAGACTGAGAGAGATGTCACTATGATGGACTACTGCAAATATCTGACTGTTTCAGACTGAGAGAGATGTCACTATGATGGACTACTGCAGATATCTGTCTTTGTTTCAGACTGAGAGAGATGTCACTATGATGGACTACTGCAGATATCTGACTGTTTCAGACTGAGAGAGATGTCACTATGATGGACTACTGCAGATATCTGCCTTTGTTTCAGACTGAGAGATATGCCACCATGATGGACTACTGCAGATATCTGACTGTTTCAGACTGAGAGAGATGTCACTATGATGGACTACTGCAGATATCTGACTGTTTCAGACTGAGAGAGATGTCACTATGATGGACTACTGCAGATATCTGTCTTTGTTTCAGACTGAGAGAGATGTCACTATGATGGACTACTGCAGATATCTGTCTTTGTTTCAGACTGAGAGAGATGTCACTATGATGGACTACTGCAGATATCTGTCTTTGTTTCAGACTAAGAGATATGCCACCATGATGGACTACTGCAGATATCTGACTGTTTCAGACTGAGAGAGATTTCACTATGATGGACTACTGCAGATATCTGACTGTTTCAGACTGAGAGAGATGTCATTATGATGGACTACTGCAGATATCTGTCTTTGTTTCAGACTGAGAGAGATGCCACCATGATGGACTACTGCAGATATCTGTCTTTGTTTCAGACTGAGAGAGATGTCACTATGATGGACTACTGCAGATATCTGTCTTTGTTTCAGACTGAGAGATATGCCACCATGATGGACTACTGCAGATATCTGACTGTTTCAGACTGAGAGAGATGTCACTATGATGGACTACTGCAGATATCTGTCTTTGTTTCAGACTGAGAGAGATGCCACCATGATGGACTACTGCAGATATCTGACTGTGTTTCAGACTGAGAGAGATGCCACCATGATGTACGATTGCAGATATCTGTCTGTGTTTCAGACTGAGAGAGATGCCACTATGATGGACGATTGCAACCACACGATGCTGCTGGCGGTCCCCACCGTGGTGGAGGAAAATGGGACTGTGGTAGAGTTCAACTTCACCCACGTGCCATACCTGAACGTGACTTGCGAGCTCCCTATCAAATACGCCCAGCCCATGTACGGCTACATCGTGCCCTTCCTGCTCATCATCACCATCATAGCCAACACGCTGATCGTGGTGGTGCTCTCCAAGAGGCACATGCGCTCTCCGACCAATGCCGTGCTCATGGCTATGGCTCTCTCCGACATGTTCACCTTGCTCTTCCCCGCCCCTTGGCTCTTCTACATGTACACGTTCGGCAACCACTACAAGCCCCTGTCGCCAGTGGGCGCCTGCTACGTGTGGAGCATTATGCACGAGGTCGGTCTATCAACCTTTTGAATGAGTGATATTATATGCGCTTGTGCGGTGATATTGTTGGGGAACTAGAATATTGCCAGAGGAGAAGGCTATTATTGGGGAACTAGAATATTGCAAGAGGACAAAGTTATTACTGGGGAACTGGAATATTGTAATAGGAGAAGGTTCTTACTGGGAACTAGAATATTGCAAGATAAGAAAATTGTTATTAGGAACTAGAATATTGCAAGAGAATAATATTTTTAATGGAGAACTGGAACATTACAAAAAGAAAAGTATATTTTAAGTAACGAGAATATTTAACGAAGGAAAGGAATTCATTGGAGAACTATAATGATGCAAGAGAAGAAGGATATTGTTGGGGAACTAGAATGTTGCTAGAGAAGAAGGTTCTTATTGGGTAACTACAATATTATACTAGAGGAAGGAGTTTTTGAGGGAACTTAAATATTGAAAAAGGAGAAATATCTTTTGGGGAACTATAATAATGCAAGATCAGAAGGATATTATTGGGGAAATAGAACATTTCAAGAGGAGAAGGATTGATTGATGAACTATAATATTTTAAGAGAACAGGAGAAAGTTTGCGTGGGCGTCTTACTAGATCCCATATATCATAGTAGGGGTTTTATCTGACAGCTGGAGTTGTTACTATAACTACTTTCACATATTCATACGCCAGTATGCCAGGTCATATGATCTGCTGCTATCACTTTTTATAAATATTATCAATCCCTTTATAAGACTAATAACACTGATAGCATCAATGTTAACAAGAAAAAGATTATTTTGTATTTCCTCAAAGTTTTTTTCTATGAAAATTGGATTGTATTCGTTCGGGATTTTGATTTGGGGATTTTAAAAAGTCTTACTATTCAGTTAAAGGAAACAAACTATATGAAATTTTAGCTAAGTCTGGGATAACCAATAAACTTTTCAAGCTAATTGAGGTAAATTTGACTGATACGCGTGGCAGGATACGTGTTTTATTTCAATTATCAGATACTTTCTAAATACACCATGACTTGAAACAAAGAGATGCCCTTTCCTCATTACTTTTTAATCTCGCCTTAGAGTATGCCAGTAGGTTAAGACAAGACAGTGAGGATGGGTTGACATTAAACGGTACAATACAGCTATTAGGATACGCAGATGATTTAGCTTGGTTGGGAAATATTAAGGAAGCCGTGGCAAGAAATGCAGGTATTTTATTAGATGTTAATTAGGAAATAGGTTTAGAAGTGAAAGCTTAATATACTAGGGATATGATCACACAGAGAACACAGATTTAGTACGATATTTTGGAGATTACTTCGAGAAACATATCATTTGACTGGGTTCATGAGTTTAAATATTTAGGGACAATTTTAGCAAGCAACAAAGAAATGATATAAGACATTAGGAAAATAGTAAAATCAGGAAATGCATGCTACTACTCGGTCAGTAGGTTGTTGACATCTCGCGTGCTGTCCAGAAATGTAAAACTCAGAATATACAAAACGATAATTTTACCGGTTGTTCTCAATGGGTGTGAAACGTGGTCTCTCACCTCACAAGACGAAAACCAATTTAGGATATTTGAAAACAAGGTGCTTAGGAAGATCTTTGGTCCAAAAAGTGATGAGGCTACTGGGGAGTGGAGGAGATTACATAATAATGAGTTACATAACCTGTATTCCTCATAAGGTATTGCTAGGATAATCAAGCCTTGTAGATTACAGTGGGCAGGGCATTCGGCTTGGATGGGGAAACATAGAACCAAGTTCAGAGTATTGACTGGCAAACCCAAAGGGAAGAGATCATTGGGAAAAATGGGAGAATAACATTAGAATGGAACTAAAAGAGATCGGTTGTAATGAGGTGGACTGGATAGAACTAGCTCAAGATAGGGATAGGGTGTAACGAGGTGGACTGGATAGAACCAGCTCAAGATAGGGATAGGGTGTAACGAGGTGGACTGGATAGAACCAGCTCAAGATAGGGATAGGGTGGAGTGAGGGGGACTGGATATATCTAATCCAAGATAGGGATAGGGTGTAATGAGGTGGACTGGACAGAACTAGCTCAAGATAGCGATATGGTGTAATGAGTTGGACTGGATAGAGCAAGCTCAAGATAGGGATAGGTGACGTACTTTTAAAGTGTTATAATGAACTTTCGAGCTTCAAATGCCATAGAGTACGTAAAGTAAATAACAAGTTTAATATAAGGCTATTAAACTCTTGTCATTGGCTTAATTCCTTGGTGAAAATAATGTGTAGATAACTGCGACAAATTTAGCTCACAGAAAGGAAGTAGGAACAAAAAAAAATCTTCGGAGTAGACCTTAATGAATGTAAACAATCGAACTCATTGATTATAGTCAGACTCGCTAGCCCTGAGGCCAGCCTCTTCATTCTTTTCCGACTGGATCTGACATATCAATGTTAAGCGTGCCAACTTGGTAAGCAAGAAATCGCCGCGCAGACGTTCAGCTTTATTATAATATTTAATTCTATGATACGTAATTTCAAGTAATGATTCATGCCAAAATATCAACATGTCTTTTTTTTCCTTAATAACCCTATAGTTCAAGTTTTATTCATAGAAAAAATGCGTGAAAAATTAACATTAGCTCATTTTCCCTGACTTAATCATATTAGCGGAGCTATGAGCGTAGGCTTGATGAAAAGGGGTCTCTAGATTTAACCTTCCTCTGACACATACAGTAATTTTTTTAGAGGCTCACAACAGAAAATTTAATCATAATTCATGTGAAGCACAATTTAATTCGATTTAGTTATCAGTCCTGATCCTGTGGATAACCATAACGTAATAATTTGTGATTTCCCATGAAATAATAATATAAAGTGCATGGCAGCATACTGTCAGTTACGAGTCGCAGTAGACATTCACCAGTTACCGTATATAGATTCAATACACCCCAAATATTAGTGAAATATGTCCCAGGACACAAGAAGAGCTGGGTGGCTAAGTGGTAGAACATTGGTATGGAAAGCCAAAGGTCCCTGGTTTGATTCCCATGTCAAAGGTGTAATTTTTTACTTAATTGAATACATTTTTTAGATATTTTCGAATTAGCAGCGAGTTTTCCTCCTTACCTTAGATAAGAAGTTACGTAATTTTCTTTTCCCTCTTTCTTATGTATTACATGGCAAAAGGTGGTTGTAGGTAAATAGAGAAAGGGAGTATAAGCATAGACAGAATAGAGAATTAGTTCCATAAAACGACACAGTCCATTGTATTTTAAGTCGTGTGGTCTGACAACAAATGAAACTTTCTCGTTGACCGAGGCGGCTGACCTAACAGTAATTGTATCTTGGAATGGAAATTAAACGGGCGAAAGTAAAATGAATAAAGTAAAGAGATAAAGTATTCGTTCTTTTTAAGTCCACAGCGACATCATATTTTTTTTTTTTGTATTGCTAGCTGGATTGAATATTATTTGTGGATCATGCTTATCTTGAAGATATCTTGCAATATGCTAAGGCAGAGAAAATATTGCTTTAGTTAGTTCACGGTAGATTATGCTTTTTGTGACAGTTGAAAATTTGATAAAAAAAAAATAGTTCCATCTTCATCCACCTCGAAAAGTAAAGTTGATTTGCGTCATTTGTCAAAGTGACAAAATATATTGCTGAATCTTATGAATACGAAATGGTTTTCTAGGATATTTTCAAACGTCAGGAAAAACTAAAGCTACCTTGAAAATATTGTTTTTACGAGCGTTTGGATTCTTTTCCCCCACCGCGTATTAGGGTTATAAGCTTACATTAATTACGCTTATAGAATAGGAATCAGGGAAATAAGTGTACCCGCATTTTCATGGAGTTAGAGGGAGAGATCATTTAGGGAAAACGCTGTTAGACCAAACTACTGAGGTTCAAACCTCAATATCCCCGTCACCAAAAATCAATACGATTCGATCAATACAAATCGATCACTGATGCGGGGGTTTCAATATAAGGGGAAAACAGTATAAAAGAGATAATAATTTTAAATCTCAAAGAATGTGGCTACTTTTTTTTCTAATAAGTGTGATGTTAAAACTTGGAGCAGGCTGAAAGATGTTTGTTCTTCTCAGGTGATCCCGGCGACATTCCACACAGCTTCTATCTGGCTCACCTGGCCCTGGCGGTGCAGAGGTACATCTACGTGTGCCACGCCCCCGTGGCAAGGTTCTGGTGCACCATGCCCAGGGTGCTCAAGGTGGTGGGGTGCATCGTGGCACTGGCCATCCTCCACCAGTCCACCCGGTTCTTCGACAGGGTCTACATACCCATGGAAATATCCTGGAACGGTCACAAGAACGTCACCGTGTGTCGCTTAGGGATGGCGTCCTGGGTCACCGAGGGGCTCAACATCGACTTCTATTTCACCGTATACTACGGCTTCAGGGTGATATTCGTGCACACCATCCCCTGCGTTTCGTTGGTCGTCCTCAACGTCCTACTCTTCCGGGCGATGAGAGAAGCGCAGTTGAAAAGAGCGAGGCTCTTCAAGGAGAACCGCAAGAGTGAGTGTAAAAAACTTCGCGATACTAACTGCACCACCTTGATGCTGATCGTCGTGGTGACCGTGTTCCTCTTGGTGGAGATCCCTTTGGCTGTCGTCACTACCCTCCACATCATCTCCAGCAGCATCACGGAGATCCTCGACTACTCCATCGCCAACGTTCTCGTCCTCTTCACCAACTTCTTCATCATCGTCAGCTACCCCATCAACTTCGCCATCTACTGCGGGATGTCCCGACAGTTCCGGGAGACTTTCAAAGAGTTGTTTGTGCGCGGGACAGTCGTGGCAAGACGTAACGGGAGCAGCTCTAGGTACTCTCTGGTCAACGGCCCCAGAACGTGTACAAATGAGACCGTACTATAATAGGTGTGCAGACATTAGTGTGAAATGTTTGTGTGTGTCGGTATTGATGTGTGCTCTAGAAAAACCCTCTGATAAATTCAAGAGGAACGGTTTTTTTAATGCGATCTAACAATCTTGTAAATAGAACAAACTAGGAGACAATTTCTAAACAATTTAACTCTGGGTCATGAGGGAGACAACGTCTAGTCAGTACGAATTTAATCGAATGGTGTACTATAAAACATATTTAAAGAAATTAACTACTTAACATATGTATTTTCAGTAGTAAAGGTCATTACTAAACAATTTTAAAATAAAAATAAATAATTTGCAAAAAAACATCAGTGGCCTAGCTATAATGTAAATAATTCGTTAAATGTTTGATTTATAAAAACGTGAACTTTGGTTTAATCTCTATTTTTGCAAACTTGTGTAGCTTTAAAATTAACATTTTCGTTGTCGTATCAGAACAAATTTTTAAGGAGGTTATAGTTAATGTAGTTCTCGGTAGTAGGTGCTGCAGTAGTGAATCTATTCATTTTACCCTACTCCCAAGCATTATTCAACGTATATAACAAACGCCAATATTTGTGAACATATTTTACTTACTATAGTAAACCATATGTCACAAAATATGACAGTGAAAATTCTATCATTTAACGTAATCTACAAAGACAGCCAGAATACGTAGCGTGGTGACATCACGTTTTTTATTGGTGTATTTATTCATCTAAACTAGGAGATACCTAAGTTTATTAAAATAAAATCGAATTAACTAATCTTCAATGATCACTGAATATGATTAGCTAACATTTTACCTAAAGTATGCCACAAATGTTTGGTTTTAATTACCCAATTTTTTGAAATGTATTTAACTACGATAAATATCAAGCATCAGTAATTACACTATTCGCATGAATCAATTAACGTATTCAAGACAAAAATCTACAAGTTTTGTGGTCCCTTTTCATAAACTAATATTTATATAGAAACATGTGAATATCATATTTATTTTTAATTTTAATACATTATTTTAATGAAATTTAATTTTTAACAAATGAATGTTGAACTGTGGACCAAAGTGGATTTTCCAAAGATAGTAAAAGGTAGGGTCTAAACAATATATAATACATGAGTCTTTTAAATATTAGTTTCATTCATTTAAAAAGTAGAAAATCAACTTCTTTATGAAGATGTGCATTACGCACACTATGTTATTTAGAAGTTAATATTTTTAACGAAATGTAAAATAACACCTATTTTATGTATATTCAAAGAGAAAAACTTAGTGTTATTTTTAAAGCGTGTTAAAAACTTGTTTTAAAAAAAAGTTTATATTGTTATGAGTGATTTAAAGCAAAGACAAAAAATGTATGTGATGAGTTGTATAAATATATGTTCCAAAAAAAGTATGAAAACTGTTCAAATGTTTTAAATAATATTTTGTGTGTGTTTGTCAAGATATTTGATACTAAGGTCGTCGATTTTATTAGTCTATGGTTTTATTTTTTATTTTTTTTATCGTCGATAAATTTATTTCTCAAACCATTTAAAAATATAGATTCTTATTAAAGATAGAGCTACTATTTGCATAGAATGAAATTATATAATACGTTCATAAAATGAGTTCTTAACTTTAAGTTAAGCTATTAACAGTATATCAAATAATCAAATTAGAATTTCTGACGTAATTTTTTAGGCAAGAGGCAGAAAGTCAAGAAAACACTTACAAAAAGACAGTGACAGAGATCATCAAATGAAACCAAACCCATCTGTTTCATTTGTGCACTGTTTTTCTGCCTCTCTAATTACGTCATCACATCCTCCTCATTAATTACGCATCGTAGATTAATCAAGTCCAATGTTTCCCCTTTATTCACTGACCAATTTTATTTCGTGACCACATTGATACGAGCCATACGTTCTAATTTCATGAGTTGAACCCATTCGGATAATTATTTCATTTTCTCGATGATCGGTTTAGTTTTATTAAAGAGAAGGAATCATAAACAAAATGCATCATAAAACAAAAATGACTTTTTTTACTGGCTTATATTGATGTTTAGTAAATAACGGTTAGAATCACAAATGGATGGGCTGAGGGGGGGGGGGGGGGGTTGGATGTTTCTTTAATGTCTTCCCACATTCTCTCCACGGAAATTTGTGTACATTTCCAATAGATTCAACCTTCTCACTCCTAATAAGCTACTATAGTTAAATTCTTGTAGTCAGGACGGGTAGTAACACTCGGATTAAAATTAAAATAAAGTCTTAACTTCCATAAATCCCTTTTTTTTCCCACCCTTTTAATTCTAATTTAAGGTGAGATGGAATGGAACGCGAGAAAGAGTCAGTATATTTGCAGTTTTCATAGCAAACCAATTTTTTTTGACCAAAATAAATATAATACTGTTCCAGTAGATACGATTAGTTGAATTTTACTTACATATTTATCTCAACAGCTATTAAATATCTGTCGCGAACATTTTACCCTTTGATGAGAAACTTTTTAAATTAATAGAAAAGTTGTCATTGATTCCCAGGACACCCTTGAGAGATATTCAACAACTGTTGATATCGCCATGTGACTAAAATTAAATTCTGGGTTTCTACTGGAGAAATATATATATATTTCTTGGCAAAATACTGCCCTTAAATGGCGTTCCCTATCTTCCCTTCCTTGTCCTTGCGCCCCCTGGTGTATGATACATTGATGCACATACAAACTGTCTAGTATAATGATGGATTTGTTGGTAAAGGGGGGAGTGGACTACCGATAGCACCCCCCACACATGCCTGAAGTGGACAGGAGGATAGTTCTAGTGAGGAATTAATTCACGAGATAGCACGTGGGGTCCGTAAAGATAGCCAGCCAATAAATTAATATTGGCATGAGCATTCAACATAACTTTATTGTGCGGTGGGACTGTGGTTACTCGCCATTTTGAATAATAATATTGACGTTATAATTTCTGTTGTAGAATAGGTGGATAACCTACAGATGTAAGATAAGATTTGGTGATGAATTATAATATAATATATATGTATATATAAAGTTCCTGCTGAGCGTAGGACGGAGTTCGATTCTTGACATAATATTTGGGTGTATTTTCTCCCACAACGGGGTTTTGTCTACTCACACCAGGTAAATATCGGCACATATTTTTTTGCAATCATCCTTAGCTACCTAAGCCTGTCAACGACAGGACTAGGGCAAATTATCACCCTTCATAATTCACTCGTTAAACTGTCGATAAGTAAAGGGACAGGGTTCAACTAATTTAAAATGTTGATTATTTCAATACTACTCAACTTTAAATTATTGGTTGACGTATATGTAATTTACAGTGCCGTTAGATGGTATTAAACGCAACATGCGTTACACTAATACACGACTGGTTGCGTCTAGGGAGAAACAAGTTAGCACAACGTTAGAAATAATTAATTTATTATGATACAAGCAATAGAGATTGTTAAGTGTAATTTATTTACGAGAGAACGTCAGCCATTCAATCCCCGATTTGTCATAAACTGCTCGGCATCCGTATACTGGGAGATTGGTTGACTCCCGAGACTTGTCTATAAATATGGCATTAACCGTATTTTAGATCAAAATTTCAACACATAGGCTACAAAACCCAAAATAAAAAAAGTGTTTGTCAAATAATCTTAGTCCCTGTAGTGTAATTATGTATGAACTCTCCTAAAGTGTTCAATTTAAAACGTTTACAATCTATGCTATGTTTCCTAACGTTTACAAACTATGCTATGCTTCCTAACGTTTACAAGCTATGCTATGCTTCCTAACGTTTACAAGCTATGCTATGCTTCCTAACGTTCACAAACTTTTCCTTATTTTGTGGTATTTGAAACCGTCTGTGTATTTAATATGTTGTTGGTGAAACCGGCGTCTTGGTCTAGTGGTTAACATTCCTGACTACTATAATATAGGTCCCAGTTTCGATTCCCGGTGCGGCGGTACCATAGGTATTTTTCCCGGTGGGGAATTGTTCCCATGGTTGCCATGGTCCAGATAATTAGGCTTAAATTAGGTTCAAGATTTTACTGATTTACGTAATAATCTTAATTACTGTATCGGGACGAAGTAGCCAACCTCATAAAACTGTTACGTCACTGTCAATAGAAGATCAGAAATATCTAACCAACAAATCCCTAAAAAAAAAAAAAATCTAGATAGCATTTTATGAATTTGAAACGCACGAGAGAGAGTATTTACAAAATACAAAAATTCCCAATATAATCCTACTTAAACCTTACATCAAATTAAAATCCTCCACCCCTTGTCGATCCCATCCATTTCCTCCCGTCAGGAAAGTGTAGTGCGATGTAATTAATACCAGCGTTTCTCGTAACGCCTGTCAAAATATGTCACGCGCCACCGACCAGGCAGGCAAGAAATTCTGGAATAATAATTACTCCTGCAATTACAATACGAGCGCTAACCTAACAATAGGGGGAGAAGCTTTTGTTTGCGTTACTCGGCGCCGCAACACCGCGCCCGTTCTGGCGGAAAAGCCGCGCAACGCCGTCTGACCTCGCTTTTTAGAAAGAAAAAAAAAATACGAGCTGGAGATTTGTAACAACGCCTTACATTCCTCAAAAGCCTCCGCTAAATCTATACTTTCCCGCTTCGGTGGCCGCATAGTCTAAGGTAGGGGTATTCAACCTGTTTGGTTCTCGTACCCCCAGATTATATTTCTCTTCAACTTCATACCTCCAAAGTTGTTGGTGTATAATGCAAGTTATACAAATTCTAATGTCTGACGCTCTCTGATCGAATGTCATAACGTCCAGGTATATTGTGGTATGACCTTAAATCTGGTCCTGATTAACCAATATTCATCATAAAATTATGTATATATAAATATGTTTAAATTTTATATACTCTCTAATATGTATTTACATACTCCTGAGGGTAAGCTTAACCCAGGATGAATACCACTGGTCTATGGCGTCACTCTATTATTATACTGGACTGCCAGTGACGAGGAGAACAAGGTTCGAATCCTGGTTGGGTGTGCTAAGGGTAGTTTTTCCTAAACGGGTTTCCACTATACCTCTACGCAAGTACGGGTACATCTCCTGTAAATTCAACCTTTCTCATATCTAGCTCATCAGCGTAATTAGTACATACATGCGTAACAGGTAGTAAGACGTGATTCTAAAATATATATATATATATATCATAGTGGTATGAGTGGACTGGTTGGCTCAGTGAGTGGCTTAAACTTCTAAAAACCTTATAATTAGGTTTGTCTTCAATCTGGATGGGCTCCACTTGGAAATTATTTTTCAAATATAAAATAGGTTATCATGCATCTTTAGGCAAATACTGGCGCATTTACTTAAAATTCCTTCTCATAAATCTGTTTCCTTAAATTATATAGCTCAGTTGCACACACTATAGAGTATACAACCAATTATTTTAATAAAAACTATATTTGGAGCCACGCAGTATAAAGTGTTAGGCTCAAAATAGACTGGATTTTTTGTAACGGAGACGTAGAGTTTGAGAAGGTAAATATTTTAATTAAATTAGCAGAAGTACTCGGTGTTGTTTTGCTTCTATACTTTCTTCGTTTTATTTATTCCGAACAAGTTTTAATAAATTTAATAAAATTTAGTAAAAAAAAAAAATTCCAGCTTCAAGATGCAGATGTTTGTGATAAGGATCTACTAATTTTAAAATTTCAGCTTCATGACAGACAAACTCTTCAGCTTATTAATATCGATTAAAATACGTGTATATTATATTATAAATATATACTTATACTGCATTTAATTTAAATTAAATATACATTCTCAAAATAAAAAATAAAATATATTGAGCATTATTAAATCTTAAATCATATAATATAATTATTTAAATTATTAATAACCTATGCCACATGTAACGTAATCGATCATTTGAGATAGACTGTATAGTAGTCGGAGGAATTGCCTGTTGGCCTAAGTGTGACGTTCACGATTCATAAGAGATGAACTTGTTCATTAGGACGCAGCCATTTTGTTTTACTTATCGTTCATTATTGACAGGATTGACGTCCATCTCTTGTGTCCGAAATTTACCTTTAGAGGTCGGGGTTCACTCCTGATCACTATGGGCTCGTTGTTTTTCCCCAGTAGTTCTTAAACTCCACTTGTTCTTACTCAGCTAGGTCATTTTAGCCCTCATTTTCAAATACATCTATTAAACAAATAATTATATTTTATTCTATGACAATTCTTAATTACTGTTAAAATTGTTTGTTTTATATTTTTTCAAACATAGATTCCTTTAAAGAAAACGTAACCAGAAAGCTTTAGAGTATGATAATCCTTATTTTTAATTTTATTTATCTACTATATTTGCAATAGTTGTGTTGGCAATTTTAATTTCCCTACGTTTATTCCGTTTTAAACATAATACAAGCAGGCTAGTGATGTATTTAGTAACTTGACCTTCTCTCTTCTTTTTATGTTACAATAACTCTGAACAGATATTTAAAATTTATTTAATATTGAAGGGCAAATAATTAGGTTAACCCAAACCAACAGTTGCCTGAATAGACCAATGAAATCCCCTCTTTTTAACGTCTTCTTCAACACATTTTATCGATCATGAGGCATGACCTCCTTTGTCAGGCCCGCCCAAGTCGAATGATCTCCTCTCATTCATTTATCTTCTCTGTTCAGCTATTTATTTGGATATAGTTTCGTTATGTTTTTAAAATTACGAGGATATGCATTAACACCACATCTTTATACCTGTTCAGGTGACACGCGAGGATATGCATTACATCACATATTACTACCTGTTCAGGTAACACGCATATGTACTAATTACGCTAGTAAGATAAGGATAAAGAAGGTTGAAATTCGACCTGGAATTAAAATTCCAACCTCCCTGTCATCGGTAATCTAGTATGTTGCGATAGTGACGCCTTACCCTATGCGTCCATATGAGAATATTGATGGATCTGTTTTATCTAGGTTATAATTTTTTTTAAATCATGATTTTGATCTAATTGTCTTTTTATTCAATTACACTCACATAATAATACAATTTCTACTACGACACCACATGAATATGAAACAAGAAACTAATGATAATGCGTCCATTGATACTCAAATAAAATGGTGACCTTTGAGCCTTATCACTCAAATTTCACTGAATTAAGTGATAAACTCTCATTTTCTTAAGAATATCCTTATCTAACAGCTGGAAAAACTACTAGATCTATTTTCTAGTATTCTTATATCAGGTCAGTTGTTATTTTTTGTTATTATATTATCAATAGGAGTACCTATAAAATAACACTAATTATATATATTAGGTGTTCTGTTTTACTACAGGTCCATTCTGACAAGACGTGTATTAATCACAACTTGTGAATGTGAGGAATGCCAGGCCTCCACCGTGGTTCGGATTCCACGTTAAACTGTAGGTTCTCAATTTCATCCCATAATCACCCTACCATTACACATTAGCGTAAGTGCGTATAACCCGAACGGGTAGTAAGACGCGGTGCTAATAATAATAATAACAATAATAATAATAATAATAATAATAATAATAATAATAATAATAATAATAATACAGGTCCATTCGTTTTGTCAGTGAACTTAGACCGCCAACCGCCTCCTTGAGCTCCCAGAATGTTCTTCTTTCTTTCAAATCATCTAATATTTAGATTCTCCTTCTTCCTAAGCTCCTCTTTCCCTCAACCTTTCCTCCTACTACGTCGTGCAGAATAAAGATGCTCCTAAGGATGTGTCCGACCCAGTTTGCTTTGTACCGAAGAACCACATTTAAAATGACTCTCTTATCACCTACTCTTCTTAGGACTCATTCATAATAATAGGATAAAATATTACTAAATTTTGCAAAAGAAAAGATTGGGGTTTTTTTTAATTGGAGCTAAATTATTCACTGTTAAGCTATCCAGAATGAGTGGGTGGCTGATCTCTATGATCAACCTCAAGTGGCTCTTTGACGACTACAAGGTAGAGCTGGTTCGTTGTCCACAACATTCAGGAGTTTCCAGGTATAATAGCTTAGGTGTATCTAGAGTACTCCAGTTATAAGGACCCTTGGTAGTCAGTGCACCTGGTTACGAGCTTGGAAGTCCAGTGTTCAATTCCCGGATGGTACCTTGGGTATTTTTCTCTTTAGGGTAATAATCCCAATGCTCAGCAGGGTTTGGTTAACTAGGCTCGAGTTAAGTTAAGTCTCAAACCGGCTCCACAAATTCGTAATAACTATCATCTCATCATCTCATTACGGGTACGATTCTGTTGATAACCACCATAGGTGTACCCTGGACAAAGCTCTGTTCCACCAGATCGGCTGATAGTCTACATACAGGTGACCTAACCTGGACTTTAAGATCTCTCCCGGTCAAATGTGCCATAGGATTTAAAAAAATAATAATTTCAGTTATGAAGACTGGGGGAATTTTACCAGCCAAGGTCATGGGATTAAACTGTCACACATGTGTTCATATATGCGCACTGTGCACCTTATCGTGATTAATCCAGTAGTATTATTAGAACTAAAACTGTTATTTATTTATTTAGCACCGCATCTTACTACCCGTTCAGGTTATACGCTTAAGAACTAATTATGTTAGTGGAATAGGAATTGGTAGGGTTGAATTTAGAGGAAGTGAACCCGCATTTGCGTGAAGGGAGAGTGGAAAACCATTTAGGAAAAACCATCCCAGTTCATCCGACCGAGATTCGAACCTTGATCTCCCCGTCCTCGGCAGTCGAGATCAACACGACTAGCACGTTAGCTAACTACGCCACCGAGGCGGGTCAAGCTAATACTGTTGAACGGGGATTTAAAATCAACTGCTATGTATGAATTAACGTGAACCTATTCTATACACTGATAGATCTAAGTTAACATCCATGAATCTAACATATATTTCTAACTTAATTTCTTAGCTGGATAGCAAATAACCGGAATAAATCTGTCAATAGAGAGAAACGTTATAATAACGTCTGCGCTCCTCCGGATAGCAATAAGCTTAGTTAAGTAATACAGAACTGCTTCGATGAACACATTGTCTAAGGCGTCACTTTCGCGATAGAATATAATGACAATGATGTAGATGTCGGGGTTTAAATCCCGGCCGGTTGTACTGTGGGTGGTTTTTCCTAAATTGTTTTCTACTATATACCCACACAAATGCGGATACAAGTCCTCTAAATCTGACCTTACTCATCCCTAACACATTAAATGTATTAGTTTATGTAGCTCAAACAACGCGTCACATCGGGATGCGGGTTTCTGTATTCTTCTTTAAAAAAAATTGAATTTTGAGACAATTTAAACTGTTTTACTATAATTTTTAAATTACAATAAAATCAAATAATTGTTTTAAAATGCCAAATTTATTCAAATGATCCCAAATTCGCTGTTGTTGGATGAAGAATGCAGAAAACTGAGCTCCAAAACTTTTTCTGGTTCGGGTGTAATCTTGTATCTAATTTACTCAGGTTAATCGGCCGTGAGTTTGGATGTTAAGGTGGGGGCGTAAGAGACGCAAGAAAAGGACAGGTTTTTTTGCAGTTTTTATAGTAAAACATTTTAGGCCAAAATAAAAAGTGACCTGCCGGTCTAGGGGTAAGGTGTCGGACTTTTGTGTTGGGGGTCCGAGGTTCAATCCTCGGTCCCGGCACAGATGTATCTGGTGCCAAACCCTTCCTTCACCTCTGAAAAGACGTATATTAATCACAGCTTGTGAATGTGTGTAATGCCAGGCCTCTACCGTGGTTCGGATTCCACGTTAAACTGCAAGTCTTCCATTTCATCTCACAAACACCCTACCATTACACATTAGCGTAAGTGGGTATAACCCGAACGTGTAGTAAGACGTGGTGCTAATAGTAATAATTGACTAAAATATATCCAATATTTCTCCAGTAGAAACATAGAGTTTAATTTTCTTCACATGGTGACCTTAAATTTCTTGAATATCTGTCAAGGTTGTCCTGGAATTTAATGACAACTTTTTATCTTCATTTAAAAAGTTTGTCGTCTAGTGCCACTATGTTTATGAGACAGATAATCAGAAACTGTTAATATCAACATGTGAAGAAAATTAAGCTCTATACTTGTACGGGACAATTATTTTATTAGTTTATTTTTGGCAAAATATTGCTATAAAAACTGCAAAAAAAAAACACTGTCATTAACATGCGTTATCTACACTGCCACCTTAAGATAAAGAATCGGAGATCTAATTACTCTATATTGTATTGTTTTTCATATATTATATAATCTTAGGCTATCTCAACTATTCTAATAGTTGTTATAATTATTAAAACTACATTATAACGCCTATAGAGGAATGTTAACGTTCTATTAACTTTGGCAGTGACAAACATATCGGATCAGTCTTCAGAGCTTGTCTGGGAATATAAAAAAAAAAAAAACTCAACAGACGTTTGCCACTGGTGGGCACTGTACCATAGACTCTTAGCAATGTGTCGAGACACTGGAGTGGTCAAATATTCAACTCACTCTCTCTATGTCTCCGGTATTGTTTCTGAGAATTCCTTCATTTTCAAGAAATGCCATCTAAAGCAATTGTGATCAAAGCTGAAATATGATACTACACGTCCCATCGTCCCTTGTTGCTCTACAACAACGATGGGAAAAATCAATAGTAGGGTGGGCGGGTTTTTTAAGGTGGGGTGCTAGTGAGCACCAGTTTAGTGCATTAAGTTTGCAGTTTTTATAGCATAAACATTTTTTGGTTAAAATAGATCAAATATTTATTCTATAGAAACTTAGAGTTTAGCTTTCTGCACATGCTAATCTCAAGAGTTCTTGAATATCTCTCATGAGCATAGCGGCATTTGGTGACAAACTTTTTAAATGCAGAGAAAAAATTGTCACTAAATTTCAGGACACCCTTGACAGATATTAAAAAACTGTTGAGATAAGTATGTGCGGAAAACTAAACTCTATGTTTCTATAGAAGAAATATTTGATTTATTTTGGCCAAATAAATGTTTATGCTATAAAAACTTCGAAAATACTGCCCTAAACTCACGCTCACTAGCACCCCATCTTAAGGTTAGAGCACGGGAACAAAAACCTATAAACTAGTATATGTACGTTAATTAACAATTCCTAATTAGCACAAGGCTTCATTTTAAAAGGTTTTTAACTAAATATTCTGAAGGCAAATAACTAAACACATTAATGCACAATAAATTAATGGTTTTGGTCGGCATTGAAACCAACAACGCGAGTATCAAATTAAAACCCACACAAATTGCATACACTTGTGCATTTCTTTAACACATATTATCTTATCATTTTTTGGCAATCCCCCTATACTAAAACTTTCTCAGATAGTCTCTGGGTCTGACACTCTACCTTCATGTCCCTGGTGAAACTAAAAGCACCTGAGCTCAACTAACCTAACAGCTTCCTCTCTAAAGTTTGTAATCGTTACCACCTCAAGAACACCTGCTGAAATGAACAAACTTTATCCACCTATAAACCACTGAAGTTGGGCGAGATCCTAAACATTTTAATTGCAGGTTTCAATTAGTTGTTGCAGCGTCATTGAGTGGGAAGTATGATTTGTAAATATACTAGCTCGGAACAAGTCGCACGACAGTGTTTGGGATTGTATTAAAACTTATTGAATAGTCTTTGTATCTAACCAAAGATCTTGCCCATGCGTTTTTGGTAGTCAAAGCGTCTTCATTCTTGTGGTGCGGAAACAGGTTTTGAGGTGATGATTAGGAGTTAACAAAGTACCATCTTAGGTGCTTAAAATACGTGACTTGTGGTTAGTACCTAAAGAAAAAATTATTATACTGTATGTTCCAAAACAGAATGTCCATTGCTCAACTGAGTATTTCGATGATCATGAAATTTAAGTTGAAAAGATTAAAAAAAAAAGATTGAGTCCGATTGGCGATGGTTGCCCCATCAACAGATGCTTAAAGTGTATTTGTCTATAACTCTAAATTATAATTACAAATTATCGAACCTTGATGATCGATGCACAGTTGGTCATATTTTTATGTAATATAATTAATAGATATCACTAAAGAGTAATGATATATTTTGTTCTGAGCCGATAGATTTATTATTTTACTCAGCTGTACCAAACTTTCTAATCACACACCCTGTACTTCATGTGACCACAGAAAGATTTATCCAAATTCGAAAATCTGGTGATCTCGCTCCCCGCCTTGGCCAATCCAACGTTCCAGAAAGAGTCGCTTGAAAAAATTAAGTCATCTTCATTTAAAAAAATTAAATAATAAAATCAACTTAGAACATGTGTAGTTGGCTAAATATTCCAAATTAAATTCATATTTATTCAAATTTTTTTTTACTTAAAATTTTACCAAGCACACGCAGTTTTTTTTTGCCCTGAATAATAAACCCCATTCTTATAAACACTAGAAACACTTTCTGCTGTGTTCACAACAAAGTTCAGTCCTTGCAAATATATATTCTATCATTATCTAAGTGAAAATATTATGAGCTTCTGTTTGTGTTTTTATTCTTTTAAAATGTTTCAGTTGACCTTTGAATATAAGATTGTTCAACCTATGAGTGTTTAGAACTGTATCTGAGCCCCAAAATGATCTGAACTCTCATTGGTTGTTTAATCTGAGAGATGAAAACTGACTGATAAATCGACCATCTTTGTAATTATCTCTGTTATGTGTGTTAAATTCTACCTGTCGACCATATTTATATATCAAGTGATTTATGAGCCTAATTGGAAGTGAAATATTTTTGTATGATATGGGTCCTGTGCTGAAACTAACTGAATACCTTCTTAATATAAGTATGTGTTTAAGTTTGATTGCTAGATTATGTCAATCATTTTATAGTGAAATATGATTATAGTACTGTATATTAAATGTTAACTAAATAAATCAAAGTTAAGCAAAATAAACTCTATAAACGCAAAAATTAATAAGCTAAGTTGATAAATGACCCAAGTATTCAATTGTTCCTATACAATATTATTTATATATGGCAGTAATTAAGGTGCTTGCAAATATTAACTATACATAAATAAGTGTACATGTAATTACAACAAATCATTAGTTGAAAACAAATTTTAAAACAAACTATTCATAATAACTTTAAGAACACTTTAGTTTCAACTTGTCATTGCACCCACTAACAAACAGTATTGTTGAAAAAATAACAAGAAACACGGAATCTCAGTACAATATTTTGTTTTGTAATTTGAACATTAATATTAGGTTTGTCCAATGCTCCAAGAAATGCCTGCCTGTAATTTTATATTCCTCAGTAAATTAGTGATTTTTAATATTTATTATTTTTGGTCCAAATAAATTATTCAATTATAAACTATAAACTTTATGTTGATCAATAAAACCAACAACTTTGTAACCAGATAATTAAAGTTATTAATGATGTATTTAAGTAACCTATTTAAATTAAGAGAGAAATCATAAACCTGTTAACAACCAATAATTTTTCAGTAATTAATAAATTAATTTCACTGTACAACTACACATTATACTGTAATAGATTATATCAGTTGCCTTGAAAATGTTTTCATAAATTAAATTGGAAAATTAGTTTAAGACAACGCGGATTTTATAGCAATATATTCAACTTTTGTAAAATAGCGTGGTAAATATTTCTTGGATGTTTACACTTAATGTTTTTACGAATATTAAATGTGTGTGTAGATATGTTCATATTAATATATTATGTTTACTCTCTAATTGATAAACATGTGTAATTGTAAACAGCTAAGGAATATTTCCAATCGAATTAACAAAATTTTAATTTCTAGCTATAGAATCTCTTCAGTTTAGATTAATTATGTCTAAATAAAAATTATTTTGATTTCTCATCCACTGGAATTAATGTAAGATTCTGAGATTAAAAACCTTTTATGTGTCAAATTCCCCTGTCGGATTTTATTAATAAGGAGTATCGCAAAACATTATTAATAACACAATTAAATAGATGAAGTTACAGTATCAATTAATGTTACGAATTACCTTGTCAAGAAGGATTTGTTCTTGCTATAATTTGAAAGAACTAAATACGAGTGTAAAGTTATATTTTTTTTGCTTACAAATTGACTACCCAGCGTTACTTGATGGGCGTGTACATTGTATTTCAAAGACACAATTATAGTGCTATAAATTACGTCATAACTAGGGATATGGTGTACCCCGGGACCTGAGTAACCTGGTAGAGGTTAGGTTGAGCCCCACCGGAAACCAGGTCAGGTGCAGACGAGAGACAAAAGACTGGTCAGGACCAAAATCAACAAGATTGGAACAAGGTTTTGGCCAGTTTGCTCCCAGCTTGGTGGGCTAGGAGTGAGAGAGAGGGTTGCTGATGATGAGCTAAGTCCGTAGCCTCAGTTAGGAAAGGCTACCACCATGAGGCCTACCTGAGGATCTACAAGCGACAGCCCCACTACTCAGGTGTAGGCCACGACAGGCTAAGTAATCCGATGGTCAAAACAAACCAAAGTACTATAGAAAATAAACTAAAATGCTGGATTGTAAAATTTGTTGACAACCATAAACTACGTATAGGGACTCTGAACATTGCCACACTGACTGGAAGAGTGAAGGAAATTGTGGACATGTTTGGATGAGAGGAGAGTGGATGTCCTGGGCTTGAGCAAGACCAAGTGTAGAGGGAGCGGCATGAGGGAATTAAGGAACGGTTACATTTAGCAATGAATGGGAAACAATGACGAATGGAGCAGGCTTTATATTGAGAGAAGGTATGCAGGCAGAGATGAGAGAGAGAGAGACAAATGACAGAATAATAAAGATGGCAATAACTGATAGAGGAAAAGATGAGGAGGGTATACAAGTGTATGCCTCACAAGTAGGGTGCCCAGCAGAAGAAAAGGACCAGTTTGAGGCAGTTTTAGAAATGAATATGAGAAAAGAGTGGCAAGTATTAATGGGGATCTTAACGCAAAAGTGGTAAAAGGGCGAGGAGAGTTTGAGGGGGCGTTAGGGGTAAAAGGGGTTAAAGATAAACGAGGAGGATAGAAGGATGTTGGACTTATGTGCAAGAAATAAAATGAAGGTGGCAATCAGTGGTATAAGAAGGAAAGAGAAAGCGATAAAATCACTAGATACAGTTGGTATGGGGAGTAAAGTTCGGTGATAGACTACTTTCTCGTGGATTAAGAAATGAAAAGGCGCTTCGTAAACATCAAGATAATGCCGAGTGTATCATTCGATAGTGACCATAGGTGTTGGTGGCAGACATAAAGGGATGGAAATGTAGAAGAAAGGTAGTAAGAAAAGAAAGAAGAATAAGGGTGTGGGGCAAAAAAATTTAAGAGGAAAGCTATACATAAGAAAGGCAAGAAGCTTAATGCCCAAGGATGAGTTGCAAAGAGAGAGGTGGAAGTGGAAAGGTTTAAGAACAGTTTGGTGGATGCTACAGAGGAGGTATGTGGAGGAAAAGTGATAGCAGGTATTGAAGGAAACACCCTGGTGGAACGACAAGCTGAAGGAAGCAGCGGAGAAGAATATTAAATCATTCAGAAGGAGTTTTAAGAATAGGAATGAGGAAACAGGGGAATAATATAGGGAGAAGAATAAAAGAACGAAGCTAGTTGTACGGGAAGCTAGGAAGGATTGGATACAAAATTGTACAAAAATGATGGAACGAGACGTGGAATGAAGTAAGAAGATATTATATAGCCCGGTAATAAAGAGGGTGAAAGAAAAAAGACAAGAAGCTAAAATAAAGAATGAAAAATAAAGAACCTTGATGACAAGAAAGGAAGAAAAGGAACTATGAATTAGATATTTTGAGAAGATGTTCAACTTGGGCGAGGAAAGGCATGAGTGTGAAACAAAGGACCAGGAAGAAATAACATAAGAGGAGGAAAGGGGTTGCACATGGAAAGAGGTAGAGGAAGAGGATGATACAAGATAAAGCACTGGGTGTGGATGAATTGATTGTGGAAATGATAGAACTGCGGGTGAAGTAGGTATACAATGGTTATGCAGGGTGCTGAGAGGGATTTGGAATGAAAATAAGGTACCAGAAGACTGGAAAAGGGGAGTTATAATACATGTTTTCAAGAAAGTAGAAAAGAAAAAGTGTACAAGTTATAGGGGAATAACGTTGGTTTTCCACTGAACAAAAATATATGAGAAAATACTGAATAAGAAATAAAATGAAGGGAAGCTGGAGAGAGGAACAGTATGGAGCTCTACAATAGATTTGTTATTTCCCCTTCGATAGCTTATGGAAAGAAGGTATGAATTTGGGAAAGGCTTGGTAATGGTATTAATATATTTGGAGAAGGCATATGATAGCGTGGATAGAAATTAATTTTTAAAGCGATGGAGGAGGTTAAAGTGTAAAGAGGAGTTTTAATGAGAGTAAAACGCATCTATGAGGATAACAAGAGTTGTGTTAAGATGGAGAGTGGGAGGATGGAAGAGTAACAGATAAAAATGGAATGAAGAAGGAGAGTGCCCCCTCACCACAGCTCTTTGTAATAATAATGAAATGGTCATGAGCGTGAACAAGGGGCAGGAAAACTCAGGTAGGAAAGAATGAAAGCCATGGTGTTTGTTGATGACTTTATGGTATGGGGGGATAAGAATGAGGCAGTACAGGAACAAATACAATATAAAATGAGTAAGTTAAAGAGTGTGAAACGAAATCTAGCATGGTGAAGTGTGAAGTGATAGTAATGACAAGGAAGAGAATAAAAGCTAGTAAAACTAAAAAGGTGTATGGAGTATAGCTGAGAAATGTACAGAAAGTAAAATTTCTTGGAAGCGTGTTTGAGTTGAAAGATGGAAGTTGATAAGATCTAATGAGAAGAGTGCAGCAGGGAGAGTTGTTCTATATGTGTTTAATTGACCTGCTATTGAGAATAGAATTGCCCTAGAAGTGTAAGGAATTGTTGTACAGGGCATACTTTGTATTCATGGTCCCACATGCAACAAAAACATGGGATATTGAATGTAAAAGAGGCTAGGAAAGTGGAGGCCATGGGAATGAAGTTTGTGAGGAGTATATTAGCTGTCACGAGGAGAAACAATATTAAGAATTAAGATATCTGGGAAGGATTGGGATACAGGGGGTAATAGAGTAGAGGAAGCAATACTGGGATGCTATCGGTATGTAATGAGGATGTAGAAGGATAGGATGCCAAAACAATTATAGAAATGCAGTATGTAGGAAAAGGATCTTAAGAAAGTCCAAGAAAGAGCTGGGAGGAGCAGATAACAGAAAGTGTACAGGTGATGGAAACAAATAAAGGTGGAAAAATTGTGGAAGGAGGGCAGTAGATGAAGGCATTTTACTAAACTGACCCAGCCACAGGCTGATGATGAGGATGATGGGAGGGATGTCTAACTCAATTCTTCGATACCTCGATACCCTCGATTCTTACTGGAATCGAAAGAATTGAGAGTCGATCTTAATGTAACGATTCTCTATACTTCATTCTTAGCTCTCAATGGCAACTAATAAATCGATAAAATTCAAAATAATTATAAATCGAAATCTCCCTATTGGTTTTTTGCTATATATTATGGATCAGTTAACAACCCTATTTGGTGAATTTAAAAAACTTGTTTTTGACAATTGTTTATTATGCCTTTTTTTAAATGTTTTAATCAGTGAAGATTTATTTAAAGGTAAAAATACATATTCTTTATTTTATTTTATTCTATTTAATCAATTATATATAATATATTTTAATGCTTGGTAAAATTGTTTTTTTCTTTGTAAAAAATTAAATGAATTGTTTTATATTATTTTGTATTTACTTTTTTAGTTTTTTTGCTCTGCTATGAAGTCGGATGAATTTTTTTTAATGAGGCTGGATGCTTGGAATAATAATGATGTTTTAGTAATCGAAAAATTGAGGTTTAACTTAAGAATCTGAATCGAGAAAAACAGCTGTTATTCTTTAAGTGAACAGTACCACCATAATGTAATATAGAAACGATTGGAATTTTGAGTCTTCATTAGAAAAATATACATTTAATATTCCTAAATAGTATAATAAAATAGTAGGCCTATATGTTTAAATAACAATTATAGTAAAATTTTGGAAAACTCTTCCCAAATAAATTAAAATTTGGTATAAAAAATAATTTAGTGATGAAACTTGTTTTATGTATCTACTTTTATACATACCTATACTAGGAATTTATGTTAATATAATTACTTATTATTAATTATTATATAGGTATTATACTTGAGATTTCATATCAGAAGAAGTATTCAGGGAGATTTCACAAGGTGGATGTTAATTGGTAGTAATTGTTAAGATCATGCCACATAATATATAATCAGAAATAAAGTAACAAATTATAAAAATGTATTGTATTATTTGACGAAACTGCAGTTATTATGTATTATTATTTGTTGAGGAATAAAAACATAAGATGTATAAAATAAATATTACATAAATGTGTCAACAAAGTAGTAAATTTATTACATTTTATTTTGAAATAAACAAGATCACAGTCCATTTTTTCTTACTATTCTTAACTAAGACATTTAATAAATCAAAAAGCATAACATGTGTATTCAATTTTTTTTAAATAGAAAATTCAATGACACTATCTTATTGGCAATAATAAAGTTAATAATTTCATGTTTGTGTAAATATTCCACTAGAACAAGGTCCATTATGTCAGACTTTGAATATTTATTATAAATCTAGGTAACTTTATTCCTATTTATAAAATTTTAGAAAACATTTATGTAATTCAAAAAAGAAAATTAACTTGAAACAATTTTGACAAAAAATATTTTAATATGTTTCACACTGAACAGTTTAGCAAGTACCTTCCTTATTTGACAGATGGAAAAATTACTATATCTATTCTAACATATTCATACGTCAAGTCATTTGATATGCAGCTGTGACTTGTTGTTGATATTATCATTACTACAAAATAACACTAATTATATAGAAAAAAATATATCAATGTGACAGTGAAAAAAAAGTATTTTCTAAATGACCCTTTCTATTAAATTTGGACTGTAGTTTCACACGAAACACAGTCTCAGTTATGCATTTACAATGTTGATACAAATTATATATTTTTAAATCAATAGAAATAATTGTTTGATATTAAACTCACCATGATCCGACACCCAAGCTCAGTCAGTAGCGTGTATGCCTACTGAACTAAGGGTCCCGGATTCGATTCTCAACATGGCCTAATATTGATCATTGATGAAAATATGGGTTTACCCTTACACATAGATAAATTAACGACCGGGGACTGGATGTTGTGCCTGTCATAGTCTTAAATTAGATTATAAGGCATATGAAGCTCCGTCAGGCTTGGCAAGCCAGTAGTGGACGTAATTAGGCTTACTACGCTAACTTTAAATCAAAGTCATGACATATTATCTCACACAATCTCAATACTTGGATATTCTTCAATCTTAAATAAAATATAATTGTTTGAATAGTAATATTATTTTTACTACTACAAGAGATTTATTTTATTAATTTAAAGAAAACATTACAAGGTACAAAAATATAATACAAAACATACAGATTCATCCCCTTGGGACTCTAATGGGCCAGAATTCCACAAACAAAAACTAAAAATATGAGAGCCCTTTTAAAGCATGTTAAAAAAATAACCCTATTAGTTTCCATGGGGAGAATATTGAAAAACCTGCTTCGGTGGCCGCAAGGTATAACGCACGAATCTCTTGGTAGACCAGACTGCCAATGACGGGGGGATTGGGGTTCAATCCCAGTCGGGTGCACTGAAGGTGGTTTTCCCTAAATAGTTTTACAATCTCCCTCAACGCAAATGCTGGTGCACTTCCTCTAAATTAAACTTTCATAAAACCTAAAACATTAATGTAATTAGTAAATATAGGTGTAAAACCCGACCGGGTAGTAAGACGCGGTGATAAAAAAAGTATAGAAAAACAAAAATAGTTAATAACAATACAGGTATGTAAAAATATATTAGATGAATGCACAAAAATCTTGAATCGGAGGGGGAATAAAAGCAATATAATAAGAAAAATTAACAAGAATATCCAATCTCAGGGAGGGGAAATAAGAATTTGAAGAGGGAGGGGGGAGTAAAAACATCAAGATTAAAATAAAAGTGTAACTGTCGAGAACTGATCCCCGGCCCCCATGATCATCAAGCAGACACTCTTGAAAATACGTTTTATGGGTCAAGATACGATTTAACTTCCAAAGAGCAAACTTAAGCCCAGTCAAATCAGAACACTTATTAAAGACGTCATAATATAGTTTAATTTAGAGCCACGTCTTACTATATGTTCGGGCTATACGCATATGCACTAATTATGTTAATGCGTTACGGACTAGGAAGGTTGAAATTAGAGGAAGTGTACCAGCATTTGTGCAGAAGAGAATGGGAAATAATTTAGGTACACCCAACTGGGATTCTAGTCCCAGTCATAGGCAGTCCAGTCTATTATTGCGATAGTGACGCCTTAGAACATTCGACCACCAAAGCAGGTGGAGTTACAGTTAAAATAAATTGAAGGGTATAAAGAAGAAAGGGTTAAAGACACACTACACACATTTTCCAACACTTTTATATCTTAAACCCTACAAAGACCCCAACAAATACATTTTTTTTTCAATAATTGATGTACTACAAAAACCTCTTTTAGCCATAACCTAACGGTATCATGATTTTCTAACAGATGATAGCACTAACTCAATATGAGCTAAAATTAGACTTTCCCCTTTTCCCCTATACCCTTCAATTAAAATCAAGCAGTGACGCTACAGTCAAAAGGGTTCTCCAACTTGCACCAGCAGCACGCCGCGTCACGGGGTAACACCATCGGATATGGCTGAGAAAGTTGTTTCCCCGCTTACAGCCAACAACTTCTGGGGTCATCAGACTCCAACTAGGGGGCTCACAACATCATCTGTCACGTCTGTCAGGTTGTGCAGGGTCGTCGTAATCATTGATTACCCCCCAATATCTTTTTACATAAAATGGTTGACCCGGTATTAAATATTAAGCTCATTCTTCGCCATTGTGTTATAATATAATAGCTAAAGTAGCATTTGGCTTATTCGAAGTTGGTTGATTCGAAGAATTGGATAATTCGAACCTACCTTTATTCCCCACGAAATTACTATTTGAATCAATGTTAAAAAAATTAACATTTAATTCAAATTTTAGAAGAAAATATTTGGATAATTTGAAGTCTATTCATTGTTAATTTTTTAAAGTTTGTACTTATTTCAAACCGTACTTAACGATATTTATTAAATCACTATTATTTTCCAATAATTGTAGATGAGTGATGTAATCATCAATGATGTTGCTGAAATGGCCTCAGAATTAAATTTAATAATAAAAAAAATATAAACACAGTAGAACCCCGAGAATCTGGACACCAGTTATTAAGACGACCAATTACCCGTATTCATATCGCAGCAGCGGTTTTCATTAAATTCGAACAAAATATGTTTTTATTAAATTTTTTATTAATTTTTTTTTCAGAGTAAGGTATGTAATTGGGTTTTTAAGAAGTTCGAAGATTTATTTTTATGTTGTTTAACATCATAAAACTAATATGTACAGCACATGTTTTATGTACTATTTTGATGTATTATAAGTACACACTAGTACAGTATTTATTTATTTTATTTAGCACCGCGTCTTACTACCCGTTCGGGTTATACGCTTACAGTATATACCTAATATGTTTTGTTAGTAATATATTTTCAATTAAGTCTTATAGTGTTAAATCCTCTTTTTTGCTATAAAATCAACTATCCAGGTTTTTGATGAAATGGACTAGCCTAAGTCCAGATGCTCGAGGTTCTACAGTAATTTAATTACCTCACCACTTGAGCCTATACTTGGACATAGCGTCAGTGGTATTTAAGACTGCATGATAAGAGCCGTAATATTTGTAGTCCCAGGTCGCTTGGAATGTGCCACTCCACCTCTGGTTCTTTGCCCTTACAGCTTCTCCGGATATAAGCGAGCCCAAGTGAATTTAATATGGGTCAGCGAAATACTCGAGGCAGTATTTATTTAAATTATGTAAATAAAAACTAAAACACTCAAGTATTTACTCTGAAGGAACTATCTTACCATACGTGAAGAAAACAAAATTAGGGTGTTCAAAAACAAATTGTTTAAGGCAATTGACCCTTTTCATTTGGTGTGGAAATGATGCAGAGCCATGGGAACAAACGGTTATCTTCAAGAATTGTTATTGTTTTGCAATTTTCTTTTCGTAAACGGTTTGTTCAAGACTAGAATGAATGTTGATTAAGTTATACTTTTTATATACACACCTCCTCCATAATCTTAAGAGTGATCAAATATCAATAATTTTGACATTTTTCAATAAAAACTGCCAGCTTCATAACAAAAAATAAGAAAATGTAACAATTAATAAACATCAATAGATTATCTTAGAAGGGGTGTTGAAAATATTAGCATAAAAATTTCTCTCGTTCTCGAGAAAACTGATATTTCCAAATTTATGATTTTTCCGCAAAACCTGTCCGGTAGCTAGCGCCATCTACGGTTTCCGTTATCCATTTGTTCCTGTTGCCGCGGAAGGATACGTTGGTCGGTTGTGAAGCCACGCCACGCCTTTCACTCTTATTTCCACCATCCCACAAAATAGGTTTTAGAATTGCACTCGACTGGGCCAAGGGCGTTAAGAAGATACTTTCTCCAAATAGGAATGAGGCTAATGGGGAAGGGAGGAGGTTACATAGTGATGAGTTATATACCCTGTACTGATCACAAGACACTGTGAGGATAATAAGGTCTCGTGAGTTATGGTGGTAAGAGCATGAAGCGTGAACGGGAGATTTAGAACCGTATTCGGGGTACTGTTTGGCAAAACCAATGTGAAGAGAGCATTAGGAAGGCCTAGACGTGGATCAGAGGATAACATTAGAATGGACCTGAAATAGAACTAGCTCAAGATAGGGATAGAGTGTAATGACGTGGACTATATAGGGATAGGATGTAATGAGGTGGACTGAATAGAACTATCTCAAGATAGCGATAGGGTGTAATGAGGTGGTCTGGATATAACTAGCTCAAGATATAGATACGTGGCATAATTTTGTAAGTGCGGTAATGAACTTTCATGTTCCTAATGCCTTAGGTTATGTAAGCAAGTAATCCGATGGAAAAGGAAACCATTTTCTGAAATACTTCTAAGTAGAATTTTTCATTCAAAATCATAATCATACTAAATTTAATAGCTAGTTTAGACCCACCTCATTGGACACACCAAATAAAGGTCAGTATCATCTGGTTGGGTTTGCCGGTGATGGGAAGATCAGAGTTCAAGTTCCTGATGAAAGTAGGCCACTGAGGGTGCTTTTCCAAAATCATTTCCACAAAGATGCTGGTGCATTTTTTCTTAATTTTATAGTCTTCATTCCTTTCGCCATAGGTTGTTTATAATGTGTATAGTCCAAAGTTTGTGAAAAGTGGAACAAAATCAAGTAAACATGTTTCTAAAGGTAATACCCACAGCACGCTTTAGGTTTATCAATCTGGCCCTTTGACTAATCTGAATTTGAGGCCACTGGTCCAAGGCCTCACTCTCTCAATAAACAAGACTGCCGATTACGTGAAGATTGGGCTTCGAATCCCGGTCGGTTATACTGAGGGTGTTTTACTCAAAAATGTTTCCCCTCTTCCTCCACGCAAAAACGGGTACAATTTCTCTCAATCTAACCTTCCACATTTCTAATACATTAGCAATGCATATGCCTATAGCACTAAAGGGTAGTATATATATATATATATATATATACACTCCAGCTGGTATCAAATAAGCTCTTTATATCCACACGTCACCAGCTCTTCGTTTAAGTTAATATCTCTCAATGTGGATTTTAAATGTTCATCTTGATTTTGTAAAAATAAACTATAATCAGTACCACTATCTACTTTTTATGTTATACACTCCCTCCTCTTTTGGGGAGTGTAAAATTGAAAAATGATACCACTGTAAAATAAATATTATCAGCTTAATTTACAATAAACTGTCTTTTGGGATGACACAATGAAAAAAAATAGCATGAAAAATTTTTTCAATATAAACTCAATTGGTGTCTGGTATTTTGTAAGTATTTAAATTTAAAGTATTGAGGAGAAACGAAAAAATCGCCTCCTTCCCCTCCCCGTCTTCCTCTTTCAGTTCGGATATGGCCAAAATAATGAAAAAAGCCCGTAAAGTTAAAAGGCCTAATATAGAATAATATGATTACTATTATTATCACCGTGTCTTAATATCCGTCCGGGTTGTACGCACTTACGATAATGTTTAATGGTAGGGCGATTGTGAGATTAAATGGAGGACCTACAGTTTAATGTGGAATCCGAACCACGGCGGAGGCCTGGCATTCCACACATTCACAAGTTGTGACTAATACACGTATTGTCAGAGGTGAAGGAAGCGTTTGGCAATCAGATACACCTGTGCCGGGATCGAGGATTGAACCCCGTATTCCCAGCGCAGAAGCCTTACCCCTAGACCTCCAGGTCACCCTATAAAATAATACATGCAAGGTGTTGCTAACCAGTGTTTTGATGAAGATCTATAGAATTAAATCGCTTCATTTATAATTTTATACTGAAACCAAGAAGAGGTATTTATTCTCAGGAATGGGAGTGTTTTTTATTAATTTTTTAGTATCAGGAGACTATAGAATACCAATAAGTATTAATAAAATCCAATAATACTGTAATTTGGTTTTTTATATTGGAAAAATGTGCTTTGCTGCATCAAAAGATAACTATAGTGGCCAAATAGTTATCTACCCTGTGCCACTACTAGAAAAACTATCAAAAGCTTAGTTTTGGATGTTTAAAATAAAATGATATAAAATGTGACTTTAAGAGTTATTATTAATTTTTTTTTACTAAAATAAATTCAGTTATACTCCTTTTCTGGCTATTAACAGAGTTTGAATACTGTTCGTGACCATATCCAGGAAATATTCTTTCAGGAGTCAAGACTTGAAGATTGTTATGCGAAATCCCGGACACCCACGTCACTTGTATGGTATAGCATTATATTTATCATTAGTAAAAAGGAGCTATATTTTGATCAAACGTCCATAATTCACCGTATGCGTCACTTCCACAACCCATCCAAACCTCCGGGATTCAAACCCCTTACTGCTCGAGGTCCATCTCTAATATGTAACGTTCCACAATACCATGGTAGTAGAGTAGTTAGTGGAACATTCTACCCACGTAAAAAGAGTAAATACAAAAGATAAAATAAAATTTCACTTACTTTTTTTAAAAGAGATTATATAGTTGAAAAAAATAACAAAGCTTCATTTACAGTACAGCTTGTATTATTATTTGGGTGTATAAGTGCGTCAACACAATGAGGTAATCAGCACCAATGTACAAATCAACGATACTTTTAAAAAAACACAGTGTTGCCAAACTGTTTCACAAATAAAATTCGCTAAAACATTATTTAGTAAAGATTCATTTAATTTTAACTCTGTTTATCACCTAACCATTATTAATGTGTTATTTTATTTGTTATTTTGTGGGAGGAAAAGATGTGGTTAAGCCCCTCCCCTTTTAAAAAAAATTAGACGCAGCCGTTAAACTTTTACTTACATATCAAAGTAGATACACTGAAGCTAAAACTTTTTAACTTTGAAAGTGTGGATAAAATGTTTGAATTATTACCAAAAGCATAGTAAAATTACATATGATAGTAAATTTTGCCTGTTATAATATAATAGCTTTTGCCCGCAGCTACGCTCGCGTTAGTGTCATTTTTAAAAACCTGTTCATTAAAACCATAACGTTTCTAATCCCAGTATTCTTAATTCCTCGTGCGGAGAAGAAATCACGCAACTTATTAGGTAAAAACTACTACGATGAAAACTTTATAAGAGTTGATAAAATATAGGTCTTGACTCTTCAGAATCAAACATTTAATGCAGTGTAATTATTTCTATTTTACTATTAAACACACAGAATATGTGTATTAATTAAAGGACATAATGTAAAGTAGGCCAATGACTTCTTTGGTTCTGACTGACAGCTGACGGCTTTTAAAAGCTACCAGACCAAATTATGTATCCCTACGCCGAACCATATGATCTTCAAAAAAACACGAACGGGATAGATAAATTGGACTAAATACTGTAAATCGACGCATATTGGGAGTTATTCAAGGACACCTTGCCTTCAGATATGAAGTTTGTAGCTTATGTAGGTAGGTTTACTATCATTCTTTCAACACACCTACTTACTCAAAACATTATTTTGTAGCTATGAAAAGTTTGAAATTATACACAAAATTTTAACAGAATTGTAAGGAATTACAAAGTTGTGAAATGTGTTAGGAGAAGGGAATATGTGATACAATAGTAGTGAACTGTTGCTATTATAATATTATAGTGTTATTTACATAAAAATATATCAATCTTAAAAAACGTTAAAATACTCTTGACACCTGGTTAATAAAATAACCACCAGCATAAACTTTTTCCTACGAAACACCAAAAAAGTGAGATGGGATATTGTATTATTATTATTTCCCTGCATTTCACTATCTTTTCGGTTATACGCATGAATAGGCTACTAACTACTCTATGGTTGTGAGAATGATAGAGGTAGAGTGTAAAGGAAATGTACCCGCATTTGTGTGGTGGAGAGTGGTCAACAATTTAGGAAAAACAACCTTCAGTATACTCGGCCGGGATCTAAACCCCGACGTCCTAGTTACCAAACTGCCAGACTTAATTATCTTGACCATGTACTCACTGGTGCGGGTAGTAATAATGTCAATGCTGCTAATATTAACAATATTATATTCGCTAATGTGTAAGTTTTAAGATAACAATATTATCATTTTATAATTTTGTTTACATTTACTCTTTCATAAAAGAGAAAATATTGTAATTGTGAAAAAATTCTAGCTCAAGATTGTGAGGAATATAAGGGTGCCTACGAACCCAAAAAAAAGTGTATCTGTAAATTCTGTGTGTCCCTCGGTTTATCTATATGTACTTGTATTGGTATGATGGATTTTGTTAAAAATTGATATTTAGGTATAATATGTTAATACCTTGGTCCGTTTTATACATTTTAACTATAGCCCTTAAGATAAGCGTTGTTTATTTATTGCTATTTTTTTAATTTGAAAATTTTTGAAAATGCCTCTAACAACTTTGTTTAAAAGGAATATCTGGGGTGGGTTTGGCATGATATATAATACTGCATAGGCCTACCTTTTTTTTTTATAATATTAGCTTAGGGGTAATTTACCAACGAATAATTTTTGAAAATTGGATATTTCTCAAAAATTGCGCTACAATTTTGTATAAAATCTATATCATAAGAGATTTTATATGATTAATAGCACTATACAGGTTGTTCGGAAACTCATAACCCAAACTGCACATATAATTTGTTTGAACCAAAATTAATACAAAATTCCTATACACTTACATCTGGAAAAATATTCTAATATCATTAAATTGTGTTAAAATTTCGGCGTACAGCACCGGGAGAGCAAAGCTGTTCAAGCATGCATGTACAACAGGTCGCATAGGTGTTAGGCGCGTGGAACTACGCACCTCGACATCTTGGAGCACGGCACCAGAACACACCACAATCATAGAAATTCGAATACGTTCTGAGGGTTATCATTAACGGTCCAACATCACAAAATTGCTTGCCATTATTACATGTGCAGTGCCGTGCGACTAACTCATATTCAACTGTCTAGGCAGTGTTTTATATGATAAATAGTAAGGGCGTAGCAAGGCTGGGGTCGAGAGGATCCTGACTCCCCATGAAATGTCCATATAGGTATAGCATAAAAACTTTTATAGGTTAAAGGTATGGTAAAATTTTCTAACGGACCGCCTTCTCCCCCTAGAAAAATTAGCTTTCCACGCACTTGCTCCCTTGGTTTAGCTTTGGTGTTAATAATAATGCCGGTATTTACTTGGAAATGACCACGCGTAGAGTTAAAAGGCTGACGATAAAAATGCAATATTGATGGTGTTGTTCGCCATTATTCAGTTGAATTGGTTATAATTAAATCACCTCAAAGCTGTAATAATAATTTTTAAATACATTTAAGAATATAAGAGGTAAACACGTCCAACATACTTGTACCGTAGGTGGGTAGTTTTGTCAGTTCAATCTCATAAATGGAAAAAGTTTGTTGTGAAGTAATAAGAAAATAGATGAAACTAAGGGGTACAATAAATCACTAAGCTATAACGTCTAGAAAGTGATGCAATTTAATTTTCTAAATGGGTAGATTTGTTAATAAATATTAGGAAACTATAGAGAAATAAGAGATATTACAAAAGTTACCTCAACCAAATAGTATAATGTTTGTATTAAAGCTGGCTCTGTCAGCTAAATTTCCCTCTTATTTTACGACTCCGAAATGTTGGGGATTTGTTGGGAAGTACCAAGAAATATAAATTTTATTCGGCTATATCTTCCAAATAATCATTCAATTTATAAATAGGGGAAAATATGTCAACTACTAAGAGACTAGAAGAAAACAAGAGGTATTATTTAATATGTTAAAACTAACAAATAATGCTGTAATTTAGTTTTCTGGTTGGTTAAATTTGTTATGAAATATTAGGGGACTGGACAGTTGATGTATTATCTCTTAAGGCTTTTTTGATATACAGTGAAACCTGTTTAACTGGGATCTCAAGGGACCTAACATTTTTTATCATTTATAGAGGTTTATCATTTATCCAGTTTCCCAAATAAGCAGGCTAACATGACAATTGTCTTACTTATAGAGGGTCCCACTATGAGAGGTTGAAATGTATATTTATCATATAAAGAGGTGGAAGTGTTTATACTTATGTATGTACAATGTACGGTACATACATACAAATGTAAAAGAAATGTATATTTCATGTTGGACAATTTTTATTTAAAAAAAATTATGGCTTAAAAAAATCAGTGATACTAGTTTGTATTAGATTGTTAGTTGCTTTAAGGTGTTTCTCCATAGTATAAATTTGATCAAATATGTCAGGATTATTAATATTTGGCATCTCAAAATATTTATGTAAGGTTTCTAAGGCTTTTTCTGCGTCACGCTTTGATACTCTCTCCAAAGGCTCGTCACAAGTTTTACAACCCTCCTCTTCTTCTTCTTCTTCTTCTTCTTCTTCTTCTTGTTCTATCTCTAAGAACTCAGAAATAAGGTCGTCGTCAGTGAGCTCTTCCGATACTAGTACATCATCGTCCATACGCACAAAATCCTCAAAAGTGGGCTGCTGGTCATTTTCATTGCTACTACAAGCGGCAATAATCTGATTCCATTCTGCAAGTGTTTCACAGTTCTCTTCCTCTTCTTGTAAGCTTTCAGGTTCCGGTTCATCCATCACTTTGAATCCAGCTTTTTTGAAGCAGTTACTAATAGTGGTATTGCTCACACAAAACCAAGCTTTTCTCGCAAATCTCATTGCCTGGAGGATGTTAATTTCAGGGATTTTATTCTCTTCTATAGATTTAAGAACGTATTGTATGACTTCTTTTCTGTAATAAACTTTAAAATTGTTGATAACACCTTGATCCATTGGCTGTACTTTACTTGTAGTATTGGCAGGTAAATACAATAATTTAACGTAGTCTAATTCGGGCATATTATTATGAGCTCTGCAGTTATCAACAAATAAAACAATTTTTCTTTTTTGGGCCTTCATATTGGCGTTCACTTTTTTCAACCAATCCGCGAATAAATCAGATGTCATCCAGGCCTTTTTATTGTTTTGATAACTAACAGGCAAAGTTTTGATACCTTTGAAGCATCTTGGATTTTTTTCATTTTCCAATTAAGAGAAGTGGCAGTTTTTCAGTTCCAGACATATTTGCACACACAAGAACAGTAATTCTATCTTTGCTCAATTTACCACCATGGCAAGGCTGACCTTTGATTGTAAAAGTTTTATCCGGAAGACACTTGTAGAATAAGCCCGCTTCATCAGCATTGAAGACGTTATCGGGTGAAAAATCATGTAATAAACCTGGAAGATTTTTAATCCACTGATTACATTCATTGTTGTCCACAGCATTGCTCTCTCCACAAACATCTTTGAAAACGATATCGTTCCTTCTCTTAAAGCCCTCCAACCACCCATTACTGCCAGAAAAATTATCAATACGCAGCTTACTCGCAAATTCTCGAGCTTTCTCCATAATCATTGGGCTGCTTATTGGAATGTTTTTATTCCGTACCTGTTTCATCCATGTCGAGAGACATTTTTCAAGTTCAGGATACTCTGCTGGTCGTTTTAGTTTTCCTTTTCCGTCAATACACTGAGAACGTATTTTCTCCTTATTTGGAATAATTCTATAAAGAGTTGACTTTGGTAAATTAAACTCGGTGCACAGTTAGTCACGTGACTGTCCACTATCATATTCCAATAATAACTTTAATTTATCAGCGGATGTTAGAGAATTACAATTTCGTTTCGACATTTTTTGCACTGGTATTCACTCGTTTCTCGTACACCTTCTTAAATAGTACCGATAAACAAAGCAAGTATGGAAGAAATTAGACTGTTTGTAAACAAGCGTGTCATAACTTGTCTAAACCTGATAAATTGTCTCACTTATACGGGTTATTGAGCTACCAAGTCCCAATTATAGAGGTAAACATTGAAAAAATCTATGAAATCTAATCTCAGTTAACAAGGTCTGAAAATTCCCAGTAACAGAGGTATTTTAATGCAAAAGTGGCGGGACCGCATTGTAATTATCAATAACAGAGGTTTCTCACATATCCAGGCCCCAGTTAAACAGGTTTCACTGTATATGGAGTTACTATATTTAATGTCAAGACAATTCTCAACTGGTAATGACACAGTTTACAAGCACCACATAGAATAACAACCTTACTAAAACTAAGATTGTTTTCCAGGGTAATAAATTCTTAAATAAGCTTTTGGCACTACATGTGACAAGACTGGTATCGCCGTCTTTTTTTCATACACCAATCATCTCACATCTCCCCCTTAAGCAAACACACAAACAAACAAACAAACAAACCAGACATTCTAGTTATCTGTTATAAGCCTAATACAAGTCAAAATCTTGATATCGCAAAGGAAGAGGCTCAATCCTCTTACTTCTTTGGATCCTTCTAGGATACTTGTCAATTTCAGCTTTTTCTGAATTTTTATACGAACATGACGTTTCTGGTGTTATTATTCTTGACCTCATAAAAGGTTTGCTTTCTGAGTGATGTATATGAAATCTGTTTCGCCTCACTTTATTCCCATTTTCCTTCGCTACTGTTTATTACCTTGATTCCTCTAATTTTTCTACTGCCGTACTCTTCCAGGCTCCCAGATGTTCCCTTATTTAATAACAATGCTATCACCTTTTCCAAAAGCATCTCGCCCTTTCGTATTTTTGCTATGGTAATATTCATTAACTTCCTTTTATTTTTCTATTTAGAATAATCAATTTTCTCAGACTGAAGCAAATTTTCCTTTGTTGGTTGTTTTGACCGTGGTCAACTACTATTAAGCAATTTGGACGGTGTTTTGTTGGTCCCTGATTTGGGCGTGTTTTTGTACTCCAATAAGCTAATTTGTAAGTTATCACACTTTTCTAATATGATTTTGGCTGTCTGCACAGCACGTTCCACTGGGCCATTCGACCTTGGATAGTGAGGGCTAGGATTCACAAATTGAAAATTCCAATCTGCTGCAAATTTCTTACACGCCATTGAGTTAAATGGCATGTTATCGCAAATTGCCTCCACAGGAATGCCCTGAGCTTAAAATACTCTTTTAAATGCCTTTTTTAAACACTATTAGCTGTCTTAGATTCCAACAGAATGATCTCTGACCATTTTGAAAGATAATCAATGACAAATAGATAATCCTGCCCAGCAAACAAGAAGATGTCACTTCCAACCTTTTGAAAAGGGACGTTAGGAAACTCACTCAAAATCATAGGTTATTTTAGATTACTTGTACGAAATTGTTCACCTCGTATACAGCTTTTGACCATATATTCTATTTCGTCATTAATTTATGGTCAGTAAAAAATTTGTTTTGCCCTTTGTTGTGTTTTAGTTATTCCCAGATGACTTTCATGCAGTTGATTCAATATCTTTCATCGAAGGATTTTGGGCACAATTATATTGTCCTTAAGAAACAGTAGGTAACCTTGAATATAAATGTCACTTCTGTATTTAAAAGGCTTTTTAATCACCACTGGGACTTTTGTCATGTTCTTTTACCTACCCCTTACATAAAATTCTTTTAGTATCACCAATTCTTGATATTTCTCACTTTCCACTTCAAATTCTGCTTGTCTTGTTTCAGTCATATTAATGGTAAGCTATGCATAAATTCAATATAAAAAAACTATTCATCACTCTAAACTTCTTTCACAAAATTTCTTGAAAGTAAATCCGCAGTTAACATTTTCTTCGCAGGCCTGTAGCACACAGTTAGATCATATCTAAGCAACTTCGCTTTAATTCTTTGCAAGCGGGGAAAATGCACTTCAGCCAAACCCTTCTTCATTATTGACTCAATTGGTTTGTGATCGGAATGAACTGTAATTGGTCTAACATAAATGAAATTGTGGAATTTACTACACGCATAATAATATTGATAGAAATTCTTTTTCAATTTGGCTGAACCTAATTTAATAAACCTCCTATAAAAAGGAGATAAAAAACGCTGAGTCTTAAAATAATCTATATATTTATATTATTATATAATATATAGTAAAATTGGTATGTGTATAGGTTGAACTATATTTGTTGGGTGCCACTCCTAGTAACTGAACTAAGGAGTAAATAATAAGAATAATACCTTTTGCTCGGCTAACTTTGATGGTGGCACGATGACTCTTAAATCTCGAGAATACTGGGTGTGCTTTGGAACGCTTTTTGGACTATGCTACATTGATATTTAATAATGACACTACCTAAAACAATGATATGATAAAAATCCCTATAAGATTTGTAGAAACTACATAGAATATAAAACATTGATCGATATAAACAAAATGAATCACTGAATGAATTGTACTCCAGTAGCGGCGAAACTTTTTAGAGCCGGGGAGGGGGAGGGGGGGACGAAAATTTTCAAATAAAAATTGTAATATAAAAATACATTTTTGCCAATAACACTCCACTAGCCCTAAACGCATAGATTTATTAGGGTATAATAAGTACCGTTCTTGCATATTGGCCTAAGTATTTACTCACCCGCAGTGGTGGTCTAAGGGTAGAGTTTTTGGCTCACAATCCTCTGGTAACAGTTGACGGGGAGGTCGCGGTTTGAATCTCGGCCGGGTGAACTGAGGGTGGTTCCCCACATGTTATTTATTACTACGATTTTTCCATATTCACTCCACCAACTCCATGCAAATGCGGGTTCACTTCCTCCTAGCTGCCTTCCTAATCCCTATCCCATTAGATTAAGACGTTAATAGCCCATGTGCTAATAAACGTAACAATTAATTTTTAAAACTAGGCCTGGCAGAAAGTTCTGTAGTTGAATATACAACACATTATTTGAAGAGATCGACCAAGCCACTGTGGCCGTTAAATATTTTCTTGGTCTGTTTCTAACAAACATCAAATAAATTGAATCAGTCTCAAAAACATTAACCCATCTAGCAAATGAGATAATAGGATAGGTGAACATACAAGATCAAACATAACATCTGATATACTTTACGGGTCAATGTAAATCCACTCAAGCAGTGTGGTAATAATTATAATACTCACCTCAAACAGAAGTTATTCTCACACAAAATGTACTTCGTAGTTTGCTGTTCGATTTATGTTAAAAACCAAGTTAACCAACACACAAACACACCTAATAAAATTAGACCACACTCGGCGAGGTCTGTAACCACTAACCAACTGTTTGGTGCATGCTCAATCACTGTGATTTTGGCGCGATAAAGTTTCGTTATAGCGTTCTGCACTAACTTGGAGTCAGCGCGTAATTTAAACAACAATGATTCAGCTATGGCTTCATTCAAATTGTCTTAGCCTTGGTATAAAAACAATTTAAAAAAAATTGTTCTGTTTTCCACAATTTATATAGGCCACACTGGGATATTTATAGCACATGTCAGAAGGGAGGTTGGGGGGGCAAAACCATGCTTTGCCCCCCTAATTCTATCAAGGTTCCAATGGTCCTGTGCCCCCCCTTTCCCGTTTCACCACCTCTGGGTTAGACTACAATGAAAAATCAACTATTGAAACTTTTGTGGGCTATTGTTATTATTTCAATGTTTCCATATCCCAATCCTACCTATGAACGTCCTTTCCTAATCACAATATTCTAATCTTACAAATTAGCATAAAATATATTTTATTACATCTATTTTTGAACAAAATAATTAATCAATAAAAACAAAGTTTCATAACATAGATAAATATGGGAATTTAAAGAATATAGTAATATAGCTAAAAAATATATATGTATATATAAACGTATATAATAATATTTAAATTTTGGATGAAATAAACAAAAGTATTTTAGTATTGTTGACAAAAATTAATAGTTGTATTAATAGTTTTATATATAATAAGATATTAATTGATGCTCTGGAATAAAGTATCTGAATTTAGTTAGTCTTTTATGAGGTTTGAAATAAATGCTTGATGACTGATGAAAGAGAGAGAGAGAGAGAAAAAAATATAACTTTCTATAGTTGAAGATTTGTCTGGATCTCTCCAAGAAAATATGTCTGTTTGAAAGCAATAAAAATTTAGGAAATTTGTTTCCTCTTCTGAATTTTACATATTCCACAGTTTCTGAATATCATTAGTCTAGTTCTTCACCAGATTCTCAGCTTTCTAATGATATACTGATATTCCAATTTTTAACTGGTCTCCCACTTTAAAAAACAAATTTAGTGAGGAACAGCACAGATTTGTTTCCATGTTTTAAAGACGCCGAAAAAGAATACCCTAATCTTCCAAGAATGTTCCAAGAATCTTATTCTAGAAGTTAATTTAAAAACGTTCTTTTTTTCCAAGTCCAAGGAGAATATAACAAAGGTAAAATAATTGGCCATGAACTAGGGATAAATATAACATAACATTTCATTTGAGATAAAACGTTGAAAAGATTTAGAAATGAATATAAAAAATATAAAAAAAAGAGTTAACATCTTTACTTTCATGTGTCAGAATTGAAACGCGTGCTAGTTTAGAAGAAAATAAATCCTTCTCTCTCTCTTTCTCTCTCTCTTTCTCTCTCTTTCTCTCTTTCTTTCTCTCTCTCTCACACACACTCTCTCTCTAACACACACAAATTATTACACACACATTATTTGTCTGTGGTCACGGACGAACTTTTAAACACATTTTAATTTGCCCAAAATAAATACATTTCCAAATATTTTTACAAAATTATAACAATAAATATAAAAGTATGGTAGGGCGTCAAATAACATCAGACTAATCTCACAGTCAATTAATGAATGAGAAGCAGACGCAACTGGCTTACCTTCTTGAAGTAAGACACAGCCTAGTCCGTTTTGACTCGCATCCGTTTGAATCACTAGTGACTTTGTTTCATCAAAATTTGAAAGCACCGGTGGGGAACTGATCAGCTTTTTGGTCATACTTAAATAATTAAACTGTCTACTTGTCCATAGATAATCAATATCTTTCTTTAACAATTCCCTTTGTGGTGCTGAAATATCTGATAAATTTGATATGTGTTTTCTTAGATAATTTATCATGATCAACAGTCTTTGTAATTATTTTTTTATTTTTTGTTCTTCCAACTTCACAATAGCCTGAATTTTGCTATCGTCCAGACTCATACCAGATTTATCAAATATTTGAAAATGGTTGCATCCTATATTGAATTTTCTTACGGTTTAACATAGAAAACCATTTTTTCAAAGCAAACCAATTGGAATATGGGAGTTTTAATAATATCCTCATGTATTTTAAGGTTTTTATAACAAATTCTAAATAAACTACTGTAATTGTCCAAGTAGTTTACGATAAACGGTGAGTTATGTTTTAGGATTTACGAGTATTTGATCGCAGTAAACATGATGCTGCTCAGATTTTTCCTGCAAGAATTTACGAAGTCATCACGAGTCACGCCACCAATACCGGCGCACATAGCCAATATCCCAAATTGGCATCCAAACACACACGTTTTACTTGATTCCTCCTTAAGTCCTGCCTGATAAAAAAAACCTCCTTAAAACCAAGTAGTGTAAAATATCACTTATTATTTAACTTAGCACGTATGTCTTCTAGAGTAAGTATTTCATAATATTATCTCTCTAAATATCTATTTAACTCCTTTGGATCAAGGTATAGTCTAAGAGATTTGTCATTTTTCTCAATTATCACCATGTTACTAAGCCATTCAGTCGGACCCTCGTATTTTGAAATTACTACTTTTTCAATTAACTCATCAAGTTTTGCCTTTAAAATTGGCTTAATAGCTAGCGGTACCCTTCTGGGTGACCTAGCAACAGGAACGGTATATTTATTTACCTTTTACATACTTTTTTTTAAATATCTAGCCCTGTAAATACATCAAAATTTATTTTAACAAAATCCTCTTTGCTTTCATTTGAGCTAATAACATTCACCATTGATATTATATCAAACATATTGTAGAGCAAGGCTCCAACCAGCATAGGCATTCCAACCTCTTTAACAACAACAAACTCTATATTATAATCATGATGTTTGTTATGTCCTTACTGATACACATATTTAGTATTGTGCACTAACCACATAACTCGCACAAAGGATAATTTACTAGACCGGAACATATGGTCCATCACTTCCTGCCATAACTACTTTAGTCGATTTAGTTGAGATTGACCAATATAACCTATACCTGTACATCCCTGCTACAAAGTACATTACAGTTTTTAAACGTGTAACTTAAATTTACAGTACCAACTGGCTTTATCTTAAATGCACCAAAAGATTCCAAAAAAATCTTATAGACCCACTAATCACATATTTACTTATTTCAATTTGATCCAATACTGATTTTCGAATGAGAGCTAATGCGTCCCCCTCAGGGCAATGGAAGCTGGAGCGACATCTATCAATCTCAAGTAGCTTGCTGAAAGGCTGCAGCTAAGCAACTGTTGGGCTATCATAAATTTGAAAAATAATTATGAAAATTGCAAAACTGAATTTGTTGAAGGACGTCCGGAAAAACTCTCACAGGAGAACAAAGCAGTCGTTTAAAACAGCATTGGTAAATGGCGTCGAAGTAATTCAAGTGTTGCCGTGGAAATTTTAAAGAAACTGTTTAAGAATGTTAGTAATCAAACTGTTGACAGATACCGTGATCGAGCAGACTTAAAGCCCTTCCATGTTTTCTCCAAGCCTATTAAATCAGCGTTAATCATTGTGGATCGGATATTGTTTTGTGATTCCCTCCATAACTGGGATGAAGAGGATTTTATGCATCTTGCACCAAATGACAAATTTTTTGTGTGGAAAATTCAGAGACCAAACCACCGAACTGATGTGGTCTGGGCACTGGACACCAGGAAACTTCTAAGATGCCTTATTGCTTCTGAATATTCATTTGTTTCACAGCTAAGAGAATGATGTGGATTATCAAAGAGGAGGGCGAGTCATGAAATGGCTAATATTTCATGAATGACGTTTCGCAAGAAAACGTAGTTTCATTTTCACAAGATTTCATCGATCCGAAAGAGGTTTGTTTTCTTTACGTCAAAGCCACGTGTTCAAGGCAAATGCAACAAAGGAACTGATGCGGGGCAGTGGTATTGACTTTTTAGGGAATTCTGATGACTACAAAATTTGACAATAACCGGTATTCTCTAGTCATCCTTACGGAATATCTCACAGCCGTTCTTAATTAATTACATGGAGTGAGATACAGACCTTATTAAGCACTTTTATGTTTTTATCCTAAAATATTGCTCGCTATTCAGCAAGTTAATAGTGGACACACCTCATACTAATGTAAATATATGTATAAATGTTTATTAGAGTTGAACATAATAGCTGCATTAGCAGGGTGTCTTCCGTTCTATTAACAGACCCCTGGTCAAAGGTTAGGGATGGTCCTGTACTATGACAACTATTCAGATCTGTATGATCTTGGATCACGCTGTAATTTAATGAAATTATGAAATAGTACAAATAAATGTATTTAAATATCTTATTTTAAAATAAAAATATGCATCACTGCAGACTTTTTTCTTTAATTTTAAACCTGCCCTAGTTGCCCCTCACTTGAGCGAAATGTTTGTTATGAGAACAGCTGACGCGACCATCTATTGAACATCTATCGCAGGTGACGCGAAAGCGATAAAGAACAAGTGACGCGAACACAACTACTTGCTGGTGCTTCAAAATGTAAATAATAATGGCGCAATTCTTAGTTGGAGAAATTTAGTAATTTTGGTTGTTGTCAAAAATTTTGGTATTTAAATATAAACATGAAGTAAGTCTTGTATTGATTATGTATTTTAAGATATTTTGCAACCATCCACTATCTAACTTATGTTGTTAAAATATTAATTATTTTAACAGAGGAGATCTGATTTTATAAGGACCCTCTTAGGGGTCGTCCATAAACCATGTAGGTAAAGCTTTGAGGGGTGGAGGTATATAGGGTAGCGATAATGTCTACATGCTGCTACAAGGAGGGAGGATGGGGTACGTCAAAGTGTATCTAATAGATATCTTAAACTCAAATTCTAATTTTGAAAAATAAGATTATTGTTCATGTTTACACCTATGATAAACATAACTATAGATAACTTCCGAATATTTGTGGCGTTTGAAATGCAAGTTTAGCACTTTTTGTCTATCAATATTTCGAATGTGCTTAGGTGGCATTGTCTGCCTCAAGACTACAAACTCGAAGCACATTCGAAAACACATATTTTAATGCCATGGCAGGGACATGTTTATACCCACTGCACTTGTTTGGACTTCCAATCTACTGACCGCCTTACCTGCTTTTAGTTGGATAACAGTTGTCTGCCGAAGCAGCCTTAATTCATAGGCCTAAGTATAGTTGAGATTTGAGTAGGCCTATAATAATTTAGATTCCTACTGCACATTCTTTTACATAGGCTGTGAATAATCGCTTGTGTTTGTACAAATGCAAAAATAATCTCTTTAAAAAGAGGAGCCTTTTTCATTGCTTGCGTTTAAAAAGCGATATCCAGACTAAAACAGCGGAAGAGTCTCAAAAAGCTGTTGTAGTGAAATGGAATGAAACAAAAGTACAGAATTTATCTCGAGTCAAGTTTGAGGAGTCCATCAATAGTGTTATTTCTTTCCACCAGCAGCATGTTATGAAAATGAAAGCTTCAAATATCCTTAATTATTTTCAAAAGGTAGGTGTAGTTAAGCCTATACCTTCTCCCTTCTGATAAATCTGTGTGTATGTCTATAAATACAACAAATATACACCTGCTATGGTGGCTGCATGGTCTAAGTTGTCATTCTCCCAGTAGACTAGACAGCCGATGATGGGGAGATGGGGCTCGAATACCAGTCAGATCTACTAAGGGTTGTTTTTCTTTAATGGTTTCCCACTCTCCCTCCATGCAAATGCTGGTATATGTTCTTTAAAATTCTACCTTTTTGATATATACATTTTGTAGGGTGGTATAGTCAAATTGTAGTTATTCTATTTATTTTTAAATTATTTTTATCTAATGTTGTAGGAATGAGGACGGTAGAATTTTAGATTTTATAAGTAATCTACCCTCGTTAACGGGAGCGAGAGTATAAAACCATTTAGCAAAAGCCACTCTGAGTACACCCGATTCAAACCTCGATTTCCGCTTCATTGGCCATCTACTCATTTTCGAGAGTGAAGCCAGGGTCCAGGATCATTGTTGGAATGAAACAAGTCTATTTATTGATAAATTAGTTAAAGTAAAATTATAGACTAATCCAAAATATAATTTAGAAAAGTTGTATACTTAGAATTGTTTAAATAGCTCTCTTTATAATGATAATATGACTATAAAAAAAGTGCACAATATTAAGAAAGATGTATTTCCCCAGCGTCAAGCATTGGATGTGGGAACTTTAACGCCATTATGTAGCGCCACTATAGAAAAGGGCCTTCCTAGTCAGCGCATAGTAGTGCCCTCTTGCTCTTTAAACTCAGATCACAAATCTGACATCCATAAGATAAATATAGCAGAGGTTTTTCCTCATGAACCTGAGGAATTTGAGCTCAATGTCTATATGTCTATACATGTCTGTCTTAGCTGTATGTGTAGCTAATCCCAATAATAAATTATTTTCCTTAAATCCCTTTACATTCAGGATTTAAAATGGATTTTAAGAATTATTAAATCTAAATCCCCCTTTTAATACACATAAACTTCCCTATGATATAATGGCATTCACTCTTGTGATAATAAGTTAGTAACACAGTTGGGGGGAGAGGGGCTAGGCTAAATGTTTAATGTGTTTACATGGGGGGCTAAAAGGTAATAAAAAAGCGTTACTGATCATGGAACCCCTAATAGACAACAACATTTAAGTTATACGGATAAATAATTTGTTTTCGATTAATTTGACCCAAAAACATGAATTCATCAACAGTAGGCCTAGTGCCTTGTATCTTGACGATCCTTATTTTCTCATACTTGATTTGATCATATAGCACCTTTTATTTTCTATCTCCAGATTGGTTTCTCTTTTCTCAACCATATAATTCTAATTCTCTTCTATACACCTAACTGGGTCCTTCTTTACCCATTATGTTTGTTCACTATTCTCTTCTATACACCCTAACTGGCTCCTTCTTTACCCATTATTCTCTTCCTTTTGTTCCCTTCAAAGTAAACCTCCATTACAAACATTACAAAACCTGGGGATTGTACACTTTGGGTGAATGTTAAGAGAATTTTTTTTTCTGTTAGGTAGGCTTAGCAATAGAAAAAATATGTTCAGACAAGACTACAGACATATAAATAATTTAAGCCTGTGTGAATCCATGATTTTCCATTTCAAGTCGAATCCGAATCTTGGCAAACCAGTTTGAATCGAATATCATGCTCAGAATTTTTTTCGAATCGAATATCATACTAAAAATAAAATTTCAAAGCGAATATTTTATTTTGAAAATGTTTCAAATCCAAATCAAATAATATATCCTTAGGAGTCTTTGAAAATATTTTAAACTTAATCTTAAGTTAAACAAGTAAACAAAGCCTCATGACTAACTTAGGAAAGGTTACAAACGAAATAAATTACTATTTTTTTTATAAATGTTTGCTGTATAAGACCATAGAAAGTTGAAATTATTCTTAAGTATGAAAATATTTGAATTTCGAACTAAACCCATCGAATCTGAATCTGAAATTTACTTAGTTTTGGAATTTCAAATCCATCACGAATCTCTCTAATAATAAGACTCAAAAGCTCGAATCAAACTCAAATCTCAGCAAGATAGGTACGAATTTAGATTCGAAATTTCGAAGGTCCGCACAGGCTTAAAATAATTCTAATATTAAGATTATTTATAGGTTTTATGGTATTATTATTAGGGTTTCTGTCCTACAACAGGTCCATGTCAATCTACTTAGACCGCCAATGCGCCCTGTCCTCTGCTACCTCCTTGATGTCCCAGAATTTCCTTCTTTCCTTCAAGTCATTTAATATTTGAATCCTTCTTCCTAAGCTCCTCTTTCCCCCATTCTTCTCTTCTATTGCAAAGGATGTGTCTGATCCAGTTTTTCTTGTTTCGAAGAATCACATCCAAAATGGTTATCTTCTCACCCACTCTTCTTAGGACTTCATGTGTCACCCTGCCTGGCAACCTGATCTTCTCAAGTTTTCTCCAACACCATGTTTTAGGCTGTGGACACACGAGCGTACAATGTATGTGCGTTGCAACGTAATTGGCTGGCAGGAACATGTCCATACACTTAACTTAACATAACGTAACATGAAAGTTCTTGCATGGGCAAATCTTCTGCTAAGTTAACATTGCATTAAAAGTGTTTGGATTACATTTAAAAATATGTATTTGTAATGTGCATTAATAATAACTCTGATAATCCATAAGTTATCTTTGTTTCAAAGATTTTACAAAATCAATATTTGGGTAATATTTTTCTTCCTCAGGATTAGTGTTGATGGACTATTGGTGTACTTCCCGTACGATTACATCTACCCTGAACAATATGCTTATATGTTGGAACTGAAACGGGGTTTAGATGCCAAGGTAAAACTTTTTATTAATGGTGCCCATGATCTTCCATGTTATAATTTTTAGGTTATGCATGTTACATGTTTCTATACTGTATTGTTCATGATAAGATAGTTCATGTTTCTATAGCTAACCGACTGTAATTATGTAATTTATTATTATTATTTTCAGGGCCACTGTTTATTGGAGATGCCTTCTGGAACAGGAAAAACTGTTTCCTTGTTATCTCTTATTGTTTCTTATATGCTTACACATCCTCTTGTTGTAACAAAGCTTATTTACTGCTCTCGCACAGTCCCCGAAATTGAGAAAGTAATCGAAGAGCTAAAACAACTCTTAAAATATTATGAGAGAGAAAATGGTGAAAAACCAAATATTATTGGTCTAGTTTTGAGTTCTCGCAAGAATCTGTGCATTCATCCACAGGTAAGGCTTCCTTATCTCTGTTGTTTGTGACACATGAATAAATATGTTCAAATTCCCATGTTGTGAATATAAAATACGATTAACTTATATTTAATTATGATTATCTCACAAATGATAAGTGGTCCTTGATTACTGATCTTAAAAGATGAAGGGGTATACACATTGCAAGTAAATACAATGTAGATAATAAATTGCCAGCATCTGTTTATTGTCTTAGGTTAGTAAAGAAAGGGAAGGGAAGGTAGTTGATGGTCGATGTCACAGCTTGACAGCGTCATACATACGAGAAAAGCACAGAGTTGACGAGGATGTGCCAGTGTGCTCCTTCTATGAAGGGTTTGATCGCGATGGGCGAGAAGCACCCTTAGGAGCTGGGGTATACAACCTGGATGACCTGAAACAGTATGGCCATGAGATGACCTGGTGTCCTTACTTCTTAGCAAGGTACACGGTGAGTGAGTTGATTAAATATCTACCATTTAGTTGCTTCAGATACCATCGCACAGATAATTATTAAAACTAGAAATCGTGCCAAAATTCAGTTTTCTTCAGTCTTCACTTTACAACAGTGAAATTTGAATCAGATAAATAGTATTTTTCAATTTTGTTGTATTTTTAAAAATATTGTAAAACCGTTTTACTGTCCTCAATTTCATTGTTTTTTTAAAGTAGAATACAGAAAACTGCATCATGTGTATCACAGGCTACACTACCAGTTTTTACAACAGGGGACATCACCCGCTTTGTATTCTCATTTCAAACTCCAATCCATTGCTTGCACTTTTGGGCCCATACCTGTACTCTATAATGCACTTATAGCTTGCTAACAACTTTTCTCTTTTCTTGACAAATCTAATCTGAACTCTGTACTGCTGAATCCATCCGACTTCCTCACAGACTTCGGGATTTATATATTCATAACACACCCCAAATAATGTCTTAACCACCATAAAAGAAATTAAAATTATTTTTCAGATAAAACAAACTTTGTTGACCTCCACCTAACTATTTTGATGAAGCGAGTTGTATTGACCTAATGCCCAAGTTGTCCAAAATACTACCTTAATTTTTAACATAAATACGTTACTATTCAAAGTGTTAAATCAACACACACAGATAAAATGTCAAACTAGGATGTGCCTAGTACTTCCCGCTTTAGAAAGGGAGCCATTGTTTCTTATTCCTGAACAACCAAAGAGTTAACACAGCAATATTCTGGGTAGGGGCTGAACCGGCTCTAAATAACTCCTCGTAGTACATAACATAAACAAGAGGCCAGTGTGTTTTACCTTGGCAATGAACCAAGTCCTGTTTTAACAAGAACTGGCAATCCCCTTGACTCGACACACCACCCGTTGCTCACACACACTCTTTTATCACTTTGAGACAAAACTATGCTCCATGCACCTGTTATGTGCTATACCATAAAGCAGACTGCCCCTCCACACCTGTGACATCAATCGGATGCAGAAACATCAGGTGGCACTTGCTGCAAACCTCACTCCTTACATCGTGATGTTCACTGCACACATAATGTGACGTTCAGCTCAAGTTGTTCTACCAGCCTTGGGGTGAAACCTTAAGTGCATTATTAAATTATTTTAGAACACTATAAAGTTACTACTACACAATATATAAGAAGCTATGAAAAATGTATACTTATTTATTTTATACACCTCTTTATTCAGAAATTGTAGTGTATATTCATCATCATCATCATCATCGCGTATAACCCAAACGAGTAGTAAGACGCGGTGCTAAAAAAATTAATCATCATCAACTCTTTCAAGCCCATAGCCAGGTTATTTTGGTATTTAAAGCCTTCAACTTTCACCTTTCTTCCTCCTTTAATTGCTTCCATTCTTCTCCTCTCACTTGCACACTTGCTGTTAACTGCTCCACTCATCTCTTTTTTGGTCTCCCTTGCGGCCTTTTTTCTACATATTTTATCTCCATCATTCTCCTTGGGATTCTTTCCTTTTCCATCCTCATTACATAATCATACCATATCAGCCTTGCTTCCTCTACTATCTCATGTACCCCCTGTACTCCAACTCTTGTCCGGATAACTTCATTCTTAATTTCAGGTTTCTCCTTGAGACAGTTAGCATGTACCTCAAAAAACATGCGTATGTTTGACTATCTTTTATTTAAAATATTACATGTCATTTATTTATAAACTAGATACCGTAATCGTATTTAACAATTTGTTTGAATTAATTTTACTTTTAATTTACTTTTTCAGATTACACATGCACAGATTGTGGTATATAGCTACCATTATTTGTTGGATCCAAAAATTGCCGATGTAGTTTCTAAGGAGCTTACAAAGAGTTCAGTGGTTGTTTCGATGAAGCTCATAACATTGGTAAGTAGCATCCTAACTTTATATTATAGATCAAGTAAACAATGTTGATAACTGGCGACCCACTGGGATCTAGGCTACCTAATCAGAAAACTTGTACTTATGTTGGTTCAAAACCAGGTTTAAGCACAACTTCAAAAATCTTGAAAAATAAAAGGTATTTTGTCTTCTTTGGACTAATGACATAGTCTTCAAAATATGGTAGATAGTGGTATAAAACACTGTTTAAATGATATAACTCAATTTTTTTAAACCACCATTTGAACAAAAATCTCAAGCCATGATGGATAAACAAATTTATCTCAGAATGAATACTTAACTCTTGTACAAATACATTATTGGCCTTAAGTGTAATTAGTGTTTTGTATTCACTGTGTCTTATTACCCATTGGGGCTATCTACATATTTACACTAATGGGCAGGGGTGTGTGAAGTCCACTTTTTCAATTCAAAGTGAACTCTAATTGAATATATGAAATATTCTCGAAGCCGAATCAAAGTTTGAATATTTTTAGTTTGTTGTTTTCTTGAAAAAATATATTTTGGTTATTTATATAACTTTACACACTAAAATTACTTGGAAAATGTTTTATTGCACAATTTGCTTGTAATAGGTACTTAGTTTTATTCTAATAAAGCGCTAGTCGTGTTGAGCTCGACCGCCGAGGACGGTGAGATCGAGGTTCGAATCTTGGTCGGGTGAACTGGGGGTGGTTTTTCCTAAATGGTTTTCCACTCTCCCTCCACGCAAATGCGGGTTCACTTCCTCTAAATTCAACCCTCCCAATTCTTAATCCATTAGAGTAATTAGTACTTAAAGCGTATAACCCGAACGGGTAGTAAGACGCGGTGCTAAATATTATTATATTATATTCTAATAAATCAACTATCACAACTTACAATAAAGTTATTTCAGATTTTTTCCATATGAATATTGATTGTACTGTACATAAAAGCTCAGAATTGCAATTATAATTGATAATTGTCGAAGTGGAATTTTTTCGAAGCCAAGTCGATACATGTTTTGGAGTGAAGTCGAAGTATCGAAGCTTCACACACCTCTACTAATTAGGTAGAGGTGAGGAATATAAAATTTTAGAGGAAATGTACCAGCATTTGTGAGGAGGTAGAGTGGGAAATAATTTAGGTAAAACCTCCCTCAGTTTACTCAACCAGTATTCAAATCCCAAATCCTCCGTCACCTACACTCCATCCTATTGCAAGAAAGACGTCTTAGACCATGCGACCACCGAAGGAAGCGGCTTTGCCTTGTAGTTATATTTATAAATACCGTACATAATTTTATATTTTATATAAAATATCTATTATGTTATTTATTATGTATTTATATTATACTTAGGCCGACCATGTATAAAATATAATATTATAATGACTATTCTTAAGAAGCGTCCATTAAGTTAGTTTGAAGTAACTTACTGATATATGTTGGTGCGAAGTAGAGAAAATAAACATAATGTAGTGCCTCTTTAGTTGAATATAGTAAATAAACAGTACTTAAAATAATCATAAACTGCTTCTTGCAGATGTTTATTCATTTAAATGTCTTTTTTTTTTAATCAATATGTCCAAATGGTGTTTATAATATAAAAGTTTAGTTGACAATATTATTTCATGAATATTATGGTTATACATTTTGTTGCCACTTCACTTCAACACACTTATGAAATTTTGACTGGAGTTGGAGCTTTATATACTGTATTCAAAATGAGTTGAAGCTTTATATACTGTATTCAAAACAAGTTGAAGCTTTATATACTGTATTCAAAACGAGTTGAAGCTTTATATACTGTATTCAAAATGAGTTGAAGCTTTATATACTGTATTCAAAACGAGTTGAAGCTTTATATACTGTATTCAAAACGAGTTGAAGCTTTATATACTGTATTCAAAACGAGTTGAAGTTTTATATACTGTATTCAAAACGAGTTGGAGCTTTATATACTGTATTCAAAACGAGTTGAAACTTTATATACTGTATTCAAAAGAGTGTGTATACTGTACCCCACATTGCTAGTTGTTACTCTGGTCTCGCACTTGTTGACAGGTTCAAATGATTAAAATTGATCATCTGGCCATTCTGGCTTGTAAATAACCATTGTGTATCAATTATTTTGTTGCTAATATCTGTACAGTTATTTTTGTGAAACTTTTGTAACTAAATATTGTTGTTTCAGACAATGTGTGCATAGACTCGATGAGTGTGAAAATCAACAGACGAACAATTGAAAAAAGTACAGCAAACTTGCAGGTGCTGGAGAAGACAGTCAACGAGTAAGAAACATTAAGTAAAATTAAAATTTGGGAACTATCACATGTCTAGGGTTTTAGAAGTAGCAATAAAGGGTAGTGCCATGTTATTGTGGATAGAGGATGTAAAAGTCACTTTTGGGGGGGGGGGGAGAACTTACCGCAACTGGATAGGATTTTAACCTCGACCACCACAACCTCAACGATGAGCAAGTGCAATGTGAGTCTAATGCTGCCAAGATTTATCTACTCTTTGACAAGTGTTTATGTCATAACCAAATAATGTAATCCCTGCTTGTTTCCATATGTGTGTATGTATTCCACATGAAAATAAATCGACTATAACATCTTATCATTTACGTTTAAGAAATTAAAATAAACCGTATTGGCCCGAATATACTGATGCATCTTTCCAAAAATTAGCTTGTATTATATGCACAGCCTAAAATTTTTAACAAAATAAATAACATTGCTGGATACATAGGTATGTTTCGAAGGATTTTGTAAGTGTACCAGTTAGTACGAGAGCGGGAATGACTGCATGTGACTAATAATTAACTCAAGATCAAAACAACCCAGGAGGTTGAGGATTTGGGCCCTGCGCTGTCACTAAACTGGTAATTAAGTATGTCAGTGTTAGTTGGTAGCAAACTCTGTGCTGTGCTGTGCTATATATATTAAAAATTTGCTCATGGTATATCCAAAAGTGAGTAATAATGTTGAAAAGAAGGTTTCTCAAGTAAACATGGGAATGAGAAGAAGCTGAAATATGAAATTTAAATTAAGAGCAATACGCGAGGCGCTACCAACAAATAAGGTGTAGGTTGCTAATGAGTTTAGTATTTCTTAGGTAAGCATACAATTGCTGTCAAATTGAAGAAATGTTTATGAGTGCCGGTGCTGTAAGTAAATCATTCTGAGGGCCTAGGACTGGGAAATTTCAAGATATAGATATATTTGTGTCAAAATATATCTATAACGTACACAACCAAGGATACCCAATAATCCAATTACGCCATTGGAGGAGGTGCAATAGTCAAATATCCCATCTACCAAAATTAAGGTACCCGCCTCGGTGGCGTAGTTGGCTAACACGCCAGTCGTGTTAAGCTAGACCACCGAACACGGGGAGATCGAGGTTCGAATCTCGGTCGGGTAAACTGGGGGTGGTTTTTCCTAAATGGTTTTCCACTCTCCTTCCACACAAATGTGAGTTCGCTGCCTCTAAATTCAACCTTCCCAATTCCTAATCCATTAGTGTAATTAGTACTTAAGCGTATAACCCAAACAGGTAGTAAGACGCGGTGCTAAATAATAATAATAATAATAATAATAATAAAAATTAAGGTGAGCTTAATGTGGTGAAAACGCATGATGTGACATTTGAGTTCAGGTATCTTCTTACAACGTCGCACTACACTTGTGCAATTCTTAATTACTGATTACACTGAAAATTGAATTGTCTCTTGACATTACATTATAAAACTGAGCATATCACACAACTATCTGCTTAGTCAGATGGTAAATGTTGACCAAACACCAGTGTTTTTCAACATGGCATCAAGTGTTGCTGTGGATAAAGTTCAAAGTCGGCTATAGTTCAATCTTCAGGCAATGAAAAGTCGTGTATTATTGTCATACCAGAAAAAAACACTTTGAAAGTAACAATTACCAGCTGGAATTATTTACAGAGCACAAGAATAAAGATCTGGATGACTGAAGAATTGATGGAAGATTTGCCTGAAGTTGGGTGGGGACGGCTGTCTGTTGCCTAACTATGTCAGAGAGAAGCATGCTAATTCCTTAAGCTTTTTGTGGCCACACACCTGAGAACATAAAAAAAGTATTGATCTTGTCATAATCTGCGGTGGCAGTGGGTGACTTATAATCTTGAGGTTCTAGTTGTAGTTATTAATAAACTACTTAAGATTACTTTGTTAAATAATATAGTGAACAATAAATTAAATGGAACTACGCAATGACCCCAACAGGTAAGATGACGAAACCAACCATACAGCAATTGGCTCAATGGAAAATCACAGCCTGGTGAAGAATTAGTAGTGAATCTGTTGTAAACAGATCTACAAAATGTTGTGTTTCTAATGACATGTATGGGGGAGCATGAATGACATACTGTGTGAAGACTCCAACTCTAGATTGATTCCACACACATTACTGAAGATGAACTGGGAGAAGAAGAAGAAGAAAATGATGACTGGGAACTATACTAAATAATAACTTGGGTATTTATCACTAAACTTTTATGTTAAAAGAAAACTGACAAAGTTGTTAGTTGCTAACCTCAATTATTGTCATAGTGTTGGGTTGTATTATATGTGATACCTTACTATACTCGGGCCAATATGGTTTTTTCTAATCATTTTACTATTGTATTTGTAAAACTGGCAACACTGGGTGTAAAATGGTGTGCTTGATTAACCTGAGATCTTGGGGTTCACTTTTTTACCAGGTAAATGGTTGGGTGTTTTGTTGTTGTTTTTCTACATTGTGAATTTCCATCTCTTCTCCAATCAAATGTTGGTACATTTATTTAAAACACACCTTCAATCTGTCTTCTTAAATTAGTTTAAGTTTGTGGATAGCCCAGATGGATAGTGAATTATATAACTCTTAAAATTAAAATAATTATAATTGTTGTTTATTCGTATTAAGTATTAACTCTTGAATCAGAATATATCCGCATCATTAGTAATCAACATTGTAATAGACAGGATTGTCAGTAACTGAGAGGTTGAGGTTCAACTCTCAGTTGGGTGTACTACAGTGGTTCTCCGAATAGTTCTTCAGCGCTACTCCACACACTTCCTTCAAACTACCTTCTTCAACCTTACCCCTTAAATTAATATGTTGATAGCCATGGTGTTAAACTTAATAATTCAAAAATGTCATAAGAATTGCTCTTTTAGGAAAGCTCTTTTCACATTTTTAGGTACAATTCATTATAAATGGAAGGAGAGATGGGAACAAATAAAAAGAAACAAACACATTGGCTTTTAAAATGAAGAGAGGCATACACAGTTTCACACTTAACATTGCTACCTCTGGACACCTCTGGACAGTGAAGGCTGCCGCTTGTGATCATTACCGCTCAATACCACAACCTTGGTTTGATTCAATTGAAGCGCATCAGTAAGGGGGCGGCCAGACTGAGCGAGTGCGCGAGTGACTAAAATATAAAATAGAACACATTGGTTGTAATGAGAGGTGGCTAGACTGGAGCGCGCGCGCTCGACCCGGGACAGTCTAGTTTACAGGCGCTAGGCAATATTATTGTATGTTGGTTCATCGAGTGCTAGGAAAACTTCTCATTTTGACATTTTTATTAATATCGATAGGTTTAGCACACTTGCTACAAACGGCCTAATTTAATTGGTAAGATCATAAACTATACTTATATGTGTGTGTATATATATATATATTATATATATATATGTAAAACTGATATGTTAAAATACTTCAATATTATCAAAGTAGGCCTTTATAAATAATAATTACCATTAGCGTGGAGAGAGGAGGAGAAAACCACAACAATAGATCACTTGTTAAAACCCCCCTCATTTCACATAGCCAAGATTCGGAGCCTCCTCGTCAACAGCTAACGAGAACTATCTGCTAATCATGCGCTCGCTCGCATGCTTGTCAGTCTGGCCAAACCCTAAGGAGTGTGAAACGCACATTACAACTTCCTAATAGAGGAAACAAAACTCTCACAAAAGAGAGAGAAAATAATTGTTGAGAATAGGACATAACTTAATTTTAACTAGGAACATGTGAAAAGGATGACTAACATTGCATGCTGTGTTTGTTCCCTTCTATTTGTTCCTATCCCTCTTGTATCTTTTTTTTCAGTTATTTATATTTTGTTATAGTATGAAAGATGACGATGCCAAGAAACTCACTGAAGAGTACCAACGGCTGGTGGATGGGTTGAAAGACGCAAGTGTAGCGCGAGAAACTGATGTGGTCCTCTCTAACCCTGTTCTACCTGACGAGGTGCTACAAGGTTAGTTCTTGCCTTCAATCTTAGATTAGTATGGGAAACCACAGTCTACTTTGAATGATTAAATAGTTTTATTACACATAGTAAAATATTAGGGCGGCCACTGACCAGGAAAACTGCTTGAATTTTACCATCTGTTGAAGATTTAAAGGTGAGGCCCATTCTACCATTCTAAATAGATTCTATGGCATACAAATTTCAAAATGTTGCTGGGCTTTAACCACTACAAGTTGCTTCTAAAAGCATCTAATTAAAAAAATATCCAGGCAAGCTCCACTCGAAATAGCATTTAGGGGTATCCAAAGTTTTAAAATTTTCTGTTGAAAGACCATTTCAAATATCTCGGAGAACAAGCTACTTATTAACAATAACTTCTCAAGTATTCAAATTTGATGGAGTGTTCAGCACACCTTTTACAACAACAAAAAATTCATTAAAAATAATTTGTTCAATGTCTCACAGCATGAGAAAAAGCCTTTTAAAAAATTGTATTTTTTTTTGCCAGGAAATTTCCGGGAACTAGGCTGGAATTTTATTCCTAAGTTTAAGTGGCCATCCTGTATAAACAACTACTTAACACATAATTGAAGCCACCAAGCACTGATGAGCACTCGAACTAAAGTATTTCTAGTGGGAGGATCTATCTTCTAAACCATAACTGGCTTTGCCTTGGATTTATTAAAATGTTGTCTTCTTCCTTAAATCACATTTGTATCTTTATCCTTCTTCAGAAAGTAGAAAAATCCAGATAAATTGTTTATTCACAATAAATATATGACAGTAATTTACCCTAATTTTACCCGAACAGGTAGTAAGAAGCGCTGCTAAATAAACTAAACAAAAATCAAATTTTAATATATGAACTTAATAGGATAAATGAAAAAGTCAAACTAATATTTAACTAAACATACAGAACTAAACAAACGCCACCCATATACTTGTAGAAGCAAATTTGAAAATGAAAGTAAATGGTAATTAGAGATATAAAACTTAGTATTATTTGCACAGATTATTGAAATATTTCTCAAGTTCACCAGGAGATGGATCTGTAAATGGTTCATGCTTGGAGTACATTCATTTCAGACACTTGTCTGTGTGTTTTACCTGACAGAGGCAGTACCTGGGAATATCCGCACAGCAGAGCACTTTGTAGGGTTCCTGAAGAGGTTTGTAGAGTACCTGAAGACGAGACTGAGAGTCCAGCATGTGGTGCAAGAAACTCCAGCTGGCTTTCTCAAAGATGTAGCGCAGAAGGTCTGCATTGAGCGCAAACCACTTAGGTCAGTTCAAACGCTATATTGGTTTTTATTATTACCAGTCTCTGAATGAGTCTCATGGCTCATGTATCGCTCATTGGATGATTATTTTTGGCCCTGGGCCTTTCCAACAGCGATTATGACATTACATGTGGTTGTGGGTAGTACTCAAGGTCGTAGTCATGAGTGAAAAAAGGGGGGGTTCAACCCCTTCCAACTTGACAAAAAAAATACTGCTTTATTTGCGGTTTTAACAAGACCAAAATAAAACACAAGGAAATATTAAACTACTCACCACCATTTTGGTGCTTAGGTACATTTTTTGAATATATATTTATTCTGTGTTTATTCAGGCAATAAAGCTGAGTAGACCCATGTCAAGATATTTACAAAGGAAATAGGAAGTATTATGATAGTATTAGTGTGGGGAGAATGATGGAAGGGGGTAGGTCTTTGAGATTAGGAAAAAAGCAGAACCAGTCAGCTTGAAACTATTATAATTGTAGTTCCGAGTAAAAGTACACTTTGTAAATGAGCCGGCAAAGAAAGAGGAACGAGAGGGAGGGATTGGAAAGAGGGGGTCTTTTAAGCACCAAATTCTTGAGAACAGCATATATGGAGATAAGCACAAACTTGATTTTTGTCGGAAAAGTGACAGATTTAAAACTATTAGTCAAGAACTTTTCAGCTGTGGTCAAAAAGGTAGCGGGTAGACGCAAAAGGCTTGGTGGGTACGATAGCGCCCGTGGGCATAGGGTTGGGGACCCCTGGTCTAGTCTATTGGAATAGTGCCGCCTTAGATCATGCGGCCACCGACGCAGCTGACCCTTTGTTGACATAGCAGTAAGCCTAATGAGAAGCCATAGGACAACTATTGAAGGATTATAACATTTTAATATTTCGAAACAAATTGCCATCCATGAGAAGTTCATTATCTCATACATTCAATTACAATTATTGTTAGATTAAACAAAAAAAAATTTACTTAAAGTTTAAGTTAATTTGCTTTAAGTTTGAAATAAAAACTTGGAAGAATGTGTTATTTTAATTTTAATCTTACTATAGGTTTTGTGCAGAGCGCTTAGCATCATTACTGCGCACTTTGGAAATAGCTGATCAAACTGACTTTTCACCTCTAGTCCTGATAACTCACCTCGCAACTCTAGTTTCTACGTACACCAAGGGTTTCACTATCATTGTGGAGCCATTTGACGACAAAACTCCAACAGTTTCCAACCCTCTGTTGCACTTCAGGTAAACCCTGATTTACTTATGAATAGCCTTATCTGACAGTCAAAACTCTCACAAACAAACAATTCATTTTTAATTTTCTTTCTTTAAGTATTTTTACACTATTGAAATATGAAATTATGATAATAACCATTTGGATGTTTTTATTTTTCACAATAGTTAACTTAAAAATGAGAGCTTCTAAAAGGTTGCCTTCACTTCATAAATAAAAATGGTGAGCCAAACAATTGAAAGTGATTGATGACACCAATACAACCTGTATCCACCAAATTAAAATCTTTTATGTTGAAACTAATATTCTATCTTTTTTAATAAGATATCAAATAATTTAATAATGTTTTAATTTCTGGTGGCCATTTATAAGAAGATAAATATGTGAATATAATACTTTTTAATTTATTATTTTATGCACTAAAATATTTCTTGTTGCCACAACATATTTTTTGTTCTTTCAATTAGTGATGAAAAAACCATTAATATCATTTTACAAAGTAAATAAATAAATATTTCACGAGGGTTGACCCAAAAGTGAATAATTTAAAGATAGAAAATAAGAATTTTAGTCTATTTTCTATTAATTTATTTTGCCTTTTTTACTGGGAAAATATATACCAACTTAAGTTACATTATATTTATAAATAGGTTGTTTGAATCTAAAAGGATATCTTAATTTTGAGGGTTCAAAAATATATTGAACAAAATTATCATATTTGTATTAGTAATATATTATTATTTTTTCAAACAGTGGATGAATTTTTTAGCGCTATAGTGTGACTTGTTAGCGCCTCGTCCCAACATAATTTGAGGGAAGGCATATCACCCATAAAACATCACTAATTTACCATTTAATTCCAATTGAGTTTAACCCGGCAGTAGTGTGTCCTAAAATTCTTACACCATTGGTGTGTGGGGTGTCTGTACACCCCATCCATTTTTTTTTTAATTTGGCTCAAAGATTTTTTTTATGAGTGATGTACATTAATTTTCATAATTTTTAACTCATTTAGTGAAATAAGTGACCTAGTTTAATTTGTTTTTTCTGTTGAAACCTGTTATATTATATTATTATTCATTTTTACCTTTGAAATTTTCTGCAATTTACAAAAACATGTTATTTAAAATACCGTTAGGTGTAAAGTATATTTTTTAATGCATTTTATAACTATTATTGAATATATTTATGGTTTAAATGAGGAGGGATAGCCAGCACACCTACCTTGGTGATACTGGAGTAGAAATTGTTTAGATAGAACACTAAAACACACAAACACATTTTTAAGGACAAGCTTTCACTGTCACAGACAGCTTCATCAGGTCAAGAGAGTCCTTAAAAATGTGTTTGTGTGTTTTTTTTTTAGTGTTCTATCTAAACAATTTCTACTCCAGTATCACCAAGGTAAGTGTGCTGGCTATCCCTCCTAATTTAAACCATGATTTAGCCTAGTGCTCTATTCCAAACAACCTTAATATATTTATGAAATTCAGGAAAAATTAATAAGTTTGCTCTACACAAAAAGTTCTGAGTAACAGTTTATTTGTACATATATTACAGACAATTATTAGTAAACAAAATGTTAAATTTAATTAACCTATATTTTTCTGCAATATATATTTATTCAATTAATATTTTTTAGTTACAAAAATATGATTTAGAAACGTTTAAGCGTAAATAATGTCAAATATTTACTAAATTATTATTTTTTATCACATCAGAAGAGGATTTATTCAGAACAGGTCAGGCAAATATGTTATTCAACAACTTCTTCCTCTGCCTGGCGTTTTCCAACATAGCCCTCACATGTTTTTATTACATGATCCATATACATAAGTGCACACCACACATGTAACAAGTTATTTTAGTTTTTCTGTCATTTTTTATGGGCATTTCATGCACAGACTTTGCTTTTTTTGTATCTTTGGTGGGAGGTTACAAGTAGATGTTTCGGGTGAGACCAGTTGCTTTACAGTCAATGATAAATCTCTTGGAAGATTCACTTGTTGCCTTTACCTTTAGATGTGGCTCAATTAATTTTAATGCCAGCACTTTCAGAAATGTTCTACACGCACATTTTTTATTTATGTTTGTGTCAGATATTATTTTTGCATTGATCCCTGCTACATTCATCAATGAAAAAAACAATGTTAGATGCCAGCGCCTATTATTCCTTGAGTCATCATCATATGACGCAGATAATTCGTCAACAACATCAACTCCACATTTTGACAAATTATAAAATGTGATTATTTCGGGCTTCATTACCTCCCCACTTGCTTTGTCAATTTTGTCATCATAATGCATGCTAGATATCAACAATACAACTTTTCCCTTTTTTGGGATGTATGAGACAAGGGTTTTTTTCCTCCCGAAAGGCAAACATAGTACAGTAAACAGGTTTATTTCTAGTGTTTAATAATTCTGGGGAGAATTTCCCTTTTGTTTTTACAAATGGTTCCAACAAGAGTCCTTTTATGCACGGTGTTCGTGTCATTGTACGCCCGACGGCATTCTAAAATATATTGCGGCGTTCTGAAAGTTGTCGCCGCGTTCTGATTTAAAACCTTCTTCTTTGGCCCAAAGACCCAGTGGTGCCAGTCGCAAACAAATATAAAATTATGTATATTTTTCAACCTCTTGAGTCCAAAATCCCAAAAAATCATTGATATCACATTAATTTTTATATTATGCTAGATTTTTATTTTATGCATAGTTATTTAATCATAACTTACCAAATTTTCACTTTGTCTTTTGCATCCATTCCTTGATAGTCTGGATAGAATATTTTGCACGCCTCTATCCACTGTTCTCATTTATATTATCTATTTTTATAAATTTCACATGAAATATCCCAAATACTTGGTCTGATTCTTATTACGTCTATGAACCGTTCCGTGTCTATATTTTCCATTCCGGACTTCTTAACTAATCGAATTTTATAATTAAACAGCAAACAAGAAAGGGAACAGTGAAAAGATTGCACAAAAAAAAACTTGATAAAATTAAGTATAAAATAATGAAATTAATAAAATGAAAGTTTAAGTACAGAGACAAAAAAAAAAAAGCAAAGAGAACAAATGAATCAACTTTGTAACGTAAAACACACAATAATAATAGCCGTGTGTCCAAGTAACCAGTCAAACAATACTGTGATGAGTGATGAGACTGAATAATTACGAGATAGTGAACCGAAGTTGGCTGCCCTGCTGGGTTTTTTTCAACCAGCGGCACAAAATGCCGCGTTTGCATAAATGGTATGGTATATTTTCCATATAGCCCAGTGTACTTTCAAGACGTCGGGCGTACAGCATTCTCTAGATCACGACAACATGTTTTTCAGAACGCGGCAGTAAAATCTACTGCCGTATTTGCATAACGAGAACCATTGCTCCCTGTGTACTTAAAGAATGCAGCGGTTCATGTTGTTGGGCGTACGATGGCGCCGTGCATAAAAGGGGTCTTATGGAGGGGTAAACAATTTGGGAGGTGAGTGACTTTTTGTGCTCTGTTTATCAACAGTTATTTGTTGAGTTTGGGTTCAACAAGTGAAAGAGCTTGAAAGATTAATATTTACTATCTTTTGGGGTGTGGAAATGATAGAAAGGGGAGGGAGGGGAGGGAAGTAGCTTGCAAAGGTCAACCATTTATGAGGGATCAGTGTGTCTATTGTTTGTGAGCCAGACAGGGAGTAGAGTATAAGGGGTGCTAAACTATCACCTTTAAGGGTTGTCAAACCCTGAGAGAACATTTAAGAAGTTTCAAACCTAGATAATATTTTGCAGTTTCATACTCGGAGCAAATTGAAGAGGTGCCAAACATTATGTTTTCTAGTATATTTTGCACTATGAAAATAATTAAATATAAAACACCATCTTCGAAAGAAATTAACTAATAAAAATAATTTCCATCAAAAATGTAATAAAATCAAGTATTTTATTAATTGTATTATTGGATATTAATTCAAAATTTTGTTATTTGATTTGATAAAAAATGCTATTCACGAACACTTTTGTTTATATTACTATGTCACTTTTTATAACCTTTCGCAATGTTTTCTTAGCACCACGTCTATTATTCATTTCGGTTATATGCCTATGTACTAATTACTCTAGTGTGTTAGGATTTTTTTTTTATTTACCTTGACTGTTTGACTCAGTTTCTAACAATTTTAACCTGAGTCCTATTTTTCTACAAATGTTAATTGCTCAATTTACTTGTATCCCTTTTATTTAATTTATCTAATCTGGTATTAATGACTCTTAGTACTATTTAAATCTAAGTTCTAATTTGTTTCCACCAACTATTTTTGTATCACTCCATTTGGCCCGGTTCGGTCAGTGTTAGCAATGAGGAAGATTAAATTTAGAGGTGTACCTGCATTTGAGTGGATAATGTGGGGAACCATTTAGGGAAAACCACCCTTAGTACACCGGGCCAAGATCAAACTAGATTTCCTGTCATCGGCAGTCTAGTCTATTGTAAGAATGATGCCTTAGACCATGCACCCACTGAAGTCTTAACAAGTCTTACCATATTAGTTTGGAAATCAATATTTTTTAAGCCTAAAATTATTCTAAAAAGTGATTTTAAAATTTCCCGTCTCGAATCCCGATATTTTGACTCATTTCTCGTTCCCATCTCGAAATAAAAAAGTAATTCCCGTCCCTCCCTAATTGCAATATATTTTATATTCTATAAGGATCTCAAACTCAATACCCTTGAGTCATAGCTCTCAAATCCTCATAAATGAGAGTTCAGGCATTTAAACATGACAATATTAAAAATTGTAAATGTACTCAACATGACCCACCTCAGTGGCATAGTTAGCTAACACACTAGTTTCCTGTTGAGCTAGACTTCCGAGGACTGGGAGATCGAGGTTTGACTCTCACTCGGGTGAACTGGGGGAGGGGGGGGCTCCTAAATGGTTTTCCACACTCCCTCCACGCACATGCAGGTTCACTTCCTCTATATTTAACCTTCCCAATTCCTAACCCATTAGCATTACTAGTAAAGCATATAATCCAAATGGGTAGTAAGACGCGGTGCTAAATAAATAAATACTCAACGTGAGTCATCTTATGCAAATGGAACATGGGTGTTTTGTTAAAGTATATTTATATTTGACACGCTACTCTCTTTAAGTGTTTTCAACCACATTACATTATGTTATTATAATATATTTTTAATATTAGGTTGGATGCTTTGGAAAGGATTGAAATTGTAAACGCTGAGTCAACAAATCAACGTTAAAAATATATGAATTGTGATTGAAACGTCTGTATAACATTTTATTTATTTTAGAAATGGGTCATATTCTTTAGTTCTTGAATCCAAATCTTAAACTTTCTTTCAAATCTCATTTTTTTTAAATCTACGATTTTTTAGTTAATCACTTTAATTAAAATTGTAAATTCAAAAATTTGAATATGAATTGGAATGTTTAAATCTTATTTTAAAATGATTGTTTAAGGTCTGGTGCCAATGACAAATAATATTTTGTTTTGTCATAAACAACAATAAGAACACTTTTTATGTAAATTAATTTTACTGACACAATTTTGTCCTTTTTTTATTTCTTTTATTTTAACAATTACACAAGTCTATATAACTACTTTTAACAATTATTGTTTAAAACTGTTATTTGAAGTCAAGGTCTTCATATTATATTCGAGATACTTTTTTGTTTATGAGTCTCAGATCTTATAAAATACTTTTTTGTTTACAAGTCTAAGATCTTATAGAATACTATAAGATTCTAGGATTAGAGCTTTCCATCTCTAATTTATTTTATGGCAACATATTGAATGATTTCTGTACTTCAAATTAATTGTTTAGTTGTTTGGATTCATCCCTCGCCATCAAGCCAGTGTTTGATCGTTTCCAAACTGTGGTCATCACTTCAGGAACGTTATCACCACTCGACATGTATCCAAAAATATTGGATTTCCATCCAGTAATCATGAGTTCCTTCACAATGACATTGGCTCGGCCCTGCCTCCTACCGATGGTGAGCTATTTTGATATGTTGACAAAATTGATGTGTGTTCTACAAGGCCGTAGCCAGCCAATAATTTCAGGGGGGTTTGGTGGACCCATCCCCCAATTGACGGAGGCTAGAAAAAATTATAAATAAAAACTGTTCTAGAAGCTATCTGAAGTGTTTTTTATGGCAACTATCGGAGGCTAGGACAAATTCTAATTACTAAACAGATCTAGAAGCTCTCTTAAGTGCATTTTATGGTACCATAACCCCCTAACTGCCGGAGGCTAGGAAAAATCTCTATATCTAAACCACTCTAGAAGCTCTTTAAAGTGTTTTTATGGTAACATGACCCCCTAACTGCCGGAGGCTAGGAAAAATCTATATATTTAAACACCTCTAGATGCTCTCTAAAAAATTTTTTATAGTAGCATAGCTGTTGAAGTTAAGGAAAAATTACAAATATTAAACACCTCTAGAAGCTACCTGAAGTGTCTTTTATGGCACCATAACACCCTAACTGCTGAGGGCTGGGAAAATTTATAAATATTAAACACCTCTAGAAGCTATCTGAAGTGTCTTTTATGGACCATAACACTTAACTGCCGAGGGCTGGGAAAATTTCTAAATATTAAACACCTTTAGAAGCTATCTGAAGTGTTTTTTATGGCAACATAACTCATTAACTGCCGAAGGCTAGGACAAATTATAAATATTAAACGGCTCTAGAAGCTATCTAAAGTGTTTTTATGGTAAAATAACCCATTAACTGCCGAAGGCTAGGTCAAATTCCAGATATTAAACAGCTCTAGAAGTTCTCTAAAGTGTTTCTTTATGGAGACATAACCCCTTAACCGCCGAAAAATATGAACAATTCTAAATATTAAACACCTCTAGAAGCTATCTGAATTTTTTTTATGACAACATAACACCATGACTGCCGAAGGCTAGAAAAAATTATAAATAATAAACACCTCTGGAAGCTCTCTGAAGTGCTTTTTATGGTAACACACCCCCCTAATTTGTACTTGTACCTTAATTTTGATATTGTTTGAACCATAAATAAAGCCATATATATTTTGTTCATAAAATTTCGGGGGGGTTTGAACCCCGAAAACCCCCCCCTGACTACGGCCTTGGTGTTCTACTAGGAAATAATTTAAATTGGATTCATTGTACCTTAGCTCAAAGTCATTTACATCCACAACTGTTTCCAGCATCGGTAAGTTTTTTTATTCAAGTCATATATTTTCCACTAGCGGCTTGCTAGGCCTGTCGTAACTTCATATGCCATATAATCTAACTTAAGACTAGGACAGGCACAAAATCCAGTCCCCGGCCGTTGATTCATCATTGAGAAAGGGTAAACTCACATTTCACCAGTGATAAACGTTTTGGTCATGTCGGGAATCGAACCCGGGACCCATAGATCATTAATCAGACACACTACTGAGTGAGCCAAGGTAGCGCAAAGACCTGAAAAGCTAATTATTTTATGAGGAGGGGAGGGCGGCACTAAAAAGTGAACGTAATATATATGAGTTTTTTATATAGCTATATTAATTTTGTGTGTGTGTGGAAGGGTAGATGTGTATGTACGTATTATGAGTATGGAATATTAAAAATAATCAGGTTTAATAGAGTTTGGTATTTTTGATATAGTACACGTGATAGTATAATTTTCAACCTAAGTTTAATTTGGTTGAATGTTGATATAGATAAAGCACTAAGGACCATAGCTATTTTTTGTTTTTATAATCATACAGTCAATATAGCTTGATCGCGGGCTGACGCCATGGAGTAAAAGTACTTGTACATATATGTGGACCCCCTTCCCTCGACTTGTAACACATTAATTTCAAGGGGTGGGCCAACAACATCCGGAGGAGGGGGGCTGTGGGGTGGTTATGTCCATATCCCCCTATCCCCCTAATCTCAACCTTTCTACATCCATGCCTCAAGTTCTAGGTCAGGGATGGCAAAACTTTACTGACCTTTGTGTCACTTAAGGACTAGCTGAATTTTGAACTAGTCTAGTGCTCCACCCCTTATTTACATTTATTAATGAGTATTTAAACATAAAAAAAGTTTAATATTATGAAAAGTAATGAATGACAAATCAAATTATATTATTTTTTTTAAATAATGCCTATGTTTTAAAGAAGGACAATTCATTTGATTGTCAAGATGAGTATCTTAGACAAGATTAATCTCAACAACTTAAAGTAAAAACTTGTGTAGGGTCAAACCTTTTCCATATTAGTTTGAAATATGTTATATTTTGCTAGTCAAGATATTTATGTCCCGTTCATAGCTTGTTGTCTTCAACAGCCCACAAGATGCACTAAGTACGAGCCAAGACAATTTCTAACTGTTTACTTCACAAAATCCATTGTGACATGACAGTGAATGACATTTCTGTCAAAATATTATTGACTTCAAAAAATTATACCACGTTAGAAAAGTTTTATTCAATGTTTATTTTTTAATGTTAGCGTGCCATCCAAATAGTGTTCACATGCCATAGATCTGCCATCCCTGTTCTAGATGATGGTAGATAATGTAACCATTTTATTTCCCAGATAGTGTCAAAAGGCAACGATCAAGTAGCGATCTCGTCCCGGTTTGAGACCCGTGAAGATGTAGCGGTGGTGCGAAACTATGGCCAGTTACTAGTCGAGGTAGCTCAAGCTGTTCCCGATGGTGTGGTTTGTTTCTTCACATCATACATGTACCTGGAGAGTGTGGTGGCCAGCTGGTATGACCAGGGGGTGGTAGACAGTCTACAGCGGAGCAAGCTGCTTTTCATTGAGACGCAAGATGCTGCAGAAACCAGCCTTGCTCTGCTAAACTATATCAAGGTACGAACAAAACTACACAAATTGTACACTAAACTAAAGTTATCTCTTTCTTTTGTAGCTAGGGTGGCTTGAAACCAATCATTTTGATAATCATTTAAATACTATTAGTGCATATTTTTTATTAATTTGTATCACAAACTTCTACATGATAATGTTCACAGGATCGGTCTTGAAAGCTGAATCAAATTCGTTTAAGTTAAAAATAGCAACCCGGACATGGGAATCAAACCTGGGAACCGAGGCTTTGTGCGCCACTGCTCTCCTTTGGAGCCATCCTTGTTTGTCTCGTATCAAGGGTCATCTTTCAATAGGTGTTATCTTGAGTAAAAAATCCCATGCTCAAGTCCCTTGTCCAGGCTATGATTTTTCACTTGAACTAATGCTAATTAAAATATATTTTTTTAGAGGTAATTAATGAACTTAAATATGCTCCACTTTCACCTCACAAATATTCTTGTAAATACTTTAATGAACACATTAAAGCTCTTCAAAAATTGAAAATCAAAACTAGAATTACAAATAAACTTGAAATAAATAAATCAAACTACAATTTTTTTTAACAGAAATAAGAACACTTTACACATGATGCAAAGTCAGCCGCCATTACACACGATACAAAGTCGGCTGCCATGACTTATATTATGTTTACTCGCCAGAGTGATGATTAAATAGAGGTATTGTTAATTCTTACTACCCAACTGGTTTTAATTATCTACAATTATGTAAAGAACCCCAATTTATTTCAAACGATCATTAAGTTAGATATTTTGTTGGATTTCATGAAAAATAAATTCTGTCAACAGTCGGACACCGATAAAACTGTTTATTTATGTCTACCAGCCTACATATTGTATATCGATTGTTTGTTTAAAATCGATTCAGGTAATCCGATCACTTAGTAAACACTATCGAGTTTTAAGAATTAAACAACAACTTGCTAATTCATAATTTGTTTTTAAATTGACTTTAATAAACTAAGAGGTTATTATTTTTTAAATGTGTTATTGAAGTAATTGTAAACATATTTAAACATAGTCCTGCTTAATAAAATGGGAATGAACATATTGCAAGAGTCGAAAATATGTTCGTGTTTTAAATAGAATGTATTCTCAAAAATCGATATATTGCACGAATCGAATATATTTCTTGTTTTGAACGTGAAGATAGTTAATAGATATATAAGAAAAAAATAAGAAAACATACTTAGGCATTATTGAGTTCACCATTTCCAATGTATGTTTAATTGTTAAGCATGTTGTTTTAGTCTTTATTAAAATATCTGTTTGTGTTTTTATTTTTTATTTCTTATTAAAATAAATTATAATCCTTTAATGATAATTAAAGTTGATCAAAGGATAACTAGGCCTAATCTGTTTATTTCACTTGTTTTTTTAGAAATATAACTCATTCTAAAAACACTTTTAAAAATAACTAAAGAAACTCAAATTTTGATTGATTTGATTTGATTTTTAAACAATAATATGAGTCTTGATTGTTTAATTTGGCTGGATTTTAACCTGTATTTTGCGAGGGGTGGCTGAGGTTGATTAAAATTGAAAGCATGATTGAAATAAATCTTAATTTTCAGTTTAGGCCTATATTGTGTAATGTAGGTCTATTTGTAAATTATTAAAATTTCTAACAATTTGCTAGGATTTGGATTCAAGATTCGAAAATAAAATGTAAATTCGGATTTGAGAAGTAGTGGATTCGACCCCTCTCTAGTAAAAACAATAAAAATAAAAGAGTATGAGCTAGAAATATTTTGTAGAACTCGCACTACAAATCCAAAAAGTTTGATGAAACTAATAGTTCCATAATCTGTAGATGATTAGCAATAGCTAAGTCTTGGTAAAAATCTCTCTTTTAACCCATTTGATCCCAACTTTTTTTTTTCTTTCAAAAACTTATTTACTTATTAGTGGTTACTCCTTTAGGTGAATAAAACATGTGAAAACTATTTTTAAAATTTTTAATTGTTAATTTATAGTGATTATCTAACGTTCCATTAATGGAACAGTGGGATTGTAAGGGTGCATCAATAACATAAACAAAATTATTTCAAATTCCAATATTTATTATATTTTTCAGTGCTTAATTTAATATAAAATGACAAATATAATTTACAGTCAAAAAATAACTTATAATATTGTGATAAAACTATTATTTTATCTTAAAGTAACTATAATTCTTCATTTATTTCAAAATCTTTGAAAACTAATTAATTAATTAAAGTACACAACTAAAAAATTTACTTTAAGTAAAATTTGGTAAAACAATTGGAATGTAGCAACATTTCTTGGTAATATTTTTTTTGCACTGGCCACATCTTCTTGTTTTCCTAAAGGTGAAATTTAGTGCTCAATCTTGTCATACCTAACATCATCCAAAACTCTCTTGTCAATGGATTTTGGGTTACGCAATGGCCTTCCCATTATCATTCTGGCTGAATACTTCTGAAAATAACAATTAGTAACTTGCCTAGTACACCCAAGAAGATCAAATGGTTGCTCCTTGTAGCGTGGCATTTGTCTATATATCAGCCAGGCGTTGTTAATCGACACATTTATTGGAAAGGCAAAGAGCTGATAGTACCACTTTTTCATATGGAAATGTATCCTTAACTTACTAATATTTTCATCCAATCCATCATCCATGAAAGAGTTATAGCTGATAATAACCAACAGTGCAACAACCTCAATATACCTATTATAATTAACTGCTTTCAACTAAAAAGTACTAAATATTGTGGATCATTTATGTTTCTTGTAATCTTAATTAATTAACATGTCATCAATGTTATTATTATAAATACATGCTGCTACTCTGTATAGGCTAAAAGAATATTTATTTACCACTTCAGTTACAATTTCTCCACTAACAACCTTTGTTATTCTAGCCTCTGAGACAGCTTTCAATTGATTCCCGCTAGGATGGTAAAAATTGGTCTCTTCCTCATCTCCAGAATCTTCGTCTGATAACAATGAGTTATCTGGAGGGGTTATATAAATTTCTGCTTCAAGTAATCCCACTTGTTCTTCTAAAATTGCAGCAATTTCATCAGCACTCAAACTATAACAAGAAAAAATGAACAAAATGTTCATATTGCCATTTGGTCCCACTGTTCCAAAATTGGAACACACATATTTAACACACATTTTTGAGGTTATGAAAAGTAAAAATTGAATAATTTCAATTGTAATACAATTTTACATTAGCCTTAATATATAGTATTGTGATTTAACAAACAACTAGATAATTGAATATAAAATTATTTACTCACCCTTTCTTGGAAGCCATATTAGTAGGAAAACTGGATTTTCTAAACAAAATGCCAACTTTGTATTCAAACCAAGCTTGAAACAGCTGACTAGATGATGAACAGTGTTGCCTTCTGACAATAATCAGTGTGTCTAAAGTTGAAAATTAAAATCCTTTTTCATAAAAAAAAATATTTCCCTGATGTTCCAATAATGGAACTGTGGGGTCAAATGGGTTAAGGAAAATCTCTTTTGATTTTTTGAGGTATATATCCTCATGGATTTAAAAGTCATATTTTTTGGTTCCTATTCACTTCCTCTGTATATTAAATGTGTAATTGTTCAAATCTTTACACAAGATATATAATAAATAGGGACATACAAAATTCGCATTTGTGATTAAACAAATTTTTACACAAATTCTACTATTTTCACTCGAATAACACAAATTTAAGCAATTTTTTTAATTAATCACAATTTCTTTGTAATTTGGAGGTGACCTGGCAATCTAGGGTTAAGGTTTTGGACTTCTGTGTTGGGGGTGCAGGGTTCAATCCTTGGTCTCAGCACAGATTTATCTGATTGCCAAACCCTTCCCTCACCCCTGACAAGACGTGTATTAATCATAACTTGTGAATGTGTGGAATGCCAGGCCTCCACCGTGGTTCGGATTTCACGTTAAGTTGTAGGTCCTTCATTTAATCTCACAATCACCCTACCATAACACATTAGCGTAAGTGCGTACAACCCGAATGGGTAGTAAGACACGGTGATAATAATAATAATTAATAATAATTAATTAATTAAATAATAATATAACAATAACAACAACAATTTGTTATTCGGCAAATACCACATCATTATCATTTTCAACATGGTAACATTGGTGATGGCACTTTACTAGGGCTGCCATTTGTACAAATATTTTCCGTTTCTACTTATTTTATAGGTATAAAATGTATCACAGGAAAAATGAGTGTTTTCAGGATATTTAACATTTTTTATCTGAGGTTAGCTTTAAAAATCACGATTTCTACTTTTACACATTACGATACCTAAATTTCGATAGATTGATTCTTTGTTTTCAGCCTTTAAAAGATTTCACGCTAGGTCCAAGCAAGGACATTAATATATGGACCTTGCTACAAACAAAATTAAATCTTCTTAATCCTTATTCCCTTCTCTTTATTTGATAGTAGTTTAGTCTTCTATGACGACATGTTTCAATTTGCTATTGTTTGGTTTAGGCCTAAGTTGATAATCGATATTTTGATATTGCTATTCGTAAGACTCAAAGGTAATGATATTGATATATTGAGTTTGATATTAGTAAGCGTGAAATGTTTTGTGCATATTTATATTTGATTTTTCTTCGAATATGTTAAATACACAATAGGAATGAAAAATTTAGACAATTTTATCCTAGTTTTTTTTTAACAAATACTAATTCGACTCATATTTACTCAAATAATAACATGCTTTCAGCTTATAATATCATCGCTTTTTGAGAAAAAATAACACCTCTTTTCCCCTAAAAATAACCTCACCTTTTGCATGTCTCTAATAATAACATATTGTGTTGGCAGGCTTGTGAAAGTGGAAAAGAGGGGCAGTATTACTCTCTGTTGCAAGAGGAAAAGTATCTGAAGGAGTTGACTTTGACCATCATCTCGGTCGTGCTGTACTCATGTTTGGTATCCCATATGTGTACACTCAGTCAAGAATACTCAGGGCGAGACTGGATTATCTGCGAGACCAGTTTCAGGTAAATTTGAATATACATTGTAGTTAAACCATTAATAGGTTTTAAATGTTGGCTCTATGAAAGGAAATATAACCATTAAGGTGGTGGAAGGGGACAGGAGAAAAGGCCATTGTTTTTGCAGTTTTTATAGCAAAACATTTTTTGGCGCAACTTAATAAAATATTGGTCCAGTAGAAACATAGTTTAATTTCTGTAATTTTATGACAGCTTTTTCTCTTCATGTAAAAAGTTTGTCATCTAATGCTTCTATGCTCATGACAGATATTCAACTACTATTAAAGTCACCATGTGAAGAAAACTAAACTCTATGTTTCTACTGGAGCGATATTTTATTTATTTTTGCAAAATATATGTTTGGCTTGAAAAAAACTGCCCTTTTCTCACATGCCCTTCCACACCACCATGGTGTTTAAAATATTACCTTAGATGATTACCATTTCATTCTCCTAGAGTTTCTATATTTCAAAAATAAAACCAAATTTCATAGTAGCATTTATCTGAACCAAAATTTAGCCTTAGGGCTTAATTACACTAGTATTTAATTTAATCAAAATTACTTTCGCTCTTTTAATGAAAAATAGATTTTCTGTGTATATGCACATGCAAATACACAAGTGTGAGCTTGCAAAGCAACTTGCTGTGAAGGAGTAGACAAGAACAAATTTGCAATGTATCGTGGGTTAGAGCAATTTATTGTTTCCGTTTTGGTATATTAACTTGTCACAATTCTTGTTTTTATCACTTCTGATTCTTACATTTTAAACTCAATTATTCAATTCTCATTCCCAATTCCTCATTAATTATAATTTCATACTTTTTCTGTGCGTCTTAACTCACAAGATAATTATAGTCTTTATTTTTATAGTACACTTAAAATGCCTTTTTTTTAAACTAAAAAGTGTAAATACTAAATAAAATAACTAAAACAAAACAACCATTTTTTATATGTGCAGGATTGCTAGAGCACAAAGATCATATTTTTTCATAACACCACCTGTACAGGTTATTAATGAGTAAAGAATGATGAAAGTTGAATTTAGAGGTAGTGTGTAATGATACTGTTTTGGACCCCTCTCATATATTTAAAAGTCATGGATGAAGTGTATACTTCTTTAAAGTAATTTATGTAAAATTTCCTTTTAATACTTCATCCATAGAGAATCACACACTTTTAGAAGTAATGTCAATGTAATGTGCTTCAAAACTTTTTTTTCTCTAAAAGATCAACTCTGTAGTATCAAAAGATCTTGTGACTCCCTGGCTCCCTCTAACCAATAGGAAGCCAGCCTTCACAACATCACATCGCCAGGAGTCTTTCTATTAGTTAGTTTTGACACTGGTGACAAGGGGTCCAAGAGGCAAGGAGTAGGTCATATATAAGCCGCTTGTGCGTATGAATGCACACAGTGCCGGTAATATAAGAATAATACAGAGTAATATCACATCACAGTGCCACTAACTTAAATCCATAGAGTACACAGTAATACGTTAGAGAGTGAAATTAACAAAAATTGTATCATTTAATATAATTTCTTCAGTTCCAAAGGTGAAATCATCGTAATAAATTGTGTGCAACATTGAAAGTTTTATTCACTATAGTAAAAATCAGAAGTAATCAGATCAACCGCTTGCAAGTGTGCAGTCAAGCATGCTCGCGTCGTCGTCATCGTAAAACCTGATACTGTTATGATTTGTGCTCAATAACAGGGCAATATCTCAATAAATATCATAGTACAATCTGTATCATAATAATTAGTGCACAATCGCGGGACAATCAATCCGTAGCACTTTAAGTGTATCCACATTTGTGTGGAGGGAAAGCGGAAAACCACTCTCAGTACACCTGACCGGTATTAACCCTTTGAGTGCCAACGTCGCTCAGAGCAATGCACAAAATATTTGCTATAGTTGCTAGTGTCGCTCACAGCGATCCCATGTTTTCGAGCTCTTAGTTTAGTATTAAGCCAACAGATATGGTAAATTTTATTTCCACTGCATCCTTTTATGTTCAAGCTACTTTTATTTGTCTTTGCACATAGAGTTTCGACATATTGAACATGTAAATTTTCTAACTTTATGAGTTTTATCTTTGGCTTTGTTTGTAAACATGGCTACTAAGAGGAAAGCTATGATTCAAGACACAAAAATACTTGCAATATTTATTGATAGCTCAAGCGATAGTGATCAATTTGTTAGTGATTCTGAAAGCAGTGATTCTGAATTTGTAAATAATGAAACTGAACAGGAATTATATATTAGTGAAAGTGAAAGATTGGAACCAGTAGGAGTGGCAGCTGACATTGATAAGGCGAGTGCGTGAATACGAGTGATTCCTATTTGTATGAAATAAATCTTGAAATCAGGATAATCCACCACAACCTCGTCATATTTATGCAGAAGTACTAGGTTTGAACTCCCCCAGTCCCATTCTGATTCCAAGCCAATTATTTATTTTAGACCATATTTTATTATATAAAGTTGATGGTTACTGAAACAGCTGCTAAGCATAACCCAATTTTAGCATAAAATATAAAGTCAGGTTTTTGTTTATGTTATTTTCTGTGATTTATTCTATTTCAAGCTATTTAAATTTTCAAAGCTTAAAAATTAATTTTAAATAAAACTACATTTTTTAAATATCTTGGCTAGTGATTTTTTATTACATTTAAAAATTAAAAAAGTATATGTATAATTATACAAACATGTTAGTTAGTTTATGTAAAAAAAAATTGAGTGCAAGAAGTTTAAAGACTAATAAGTTAATAAGTTATTAAAATCTACTACCCCCCCCCCCCAAATCAGCAGTCATGGCTGTTGCAAGAGTGACGCCTTAGACCATGTGGCCACCGAAGCAGGCAAGATTGTTAAACACATTTAAAAAATTCCTCGGTACTTAGTGAAACAGGGGGAGTGGGGGGGCGGGGGTGTTGATATTGTTTTTTACAATGATAAATTACCCAATTCAAAATATTGCCATTTTGTTTTGATATCAAAACTTTATTTTACTGGGATTTGAGAACTAAGAATCGAGGTATCAACAATCTGTGTATTAACATTGATTCAGAATTATTTACATACCAGTAGTAAACAAGAGTATCATGGAATTGAGTTGGACATTCTTAGAAAGAACTCATTAGACTTGTTTAAGAATTCCAACATTGGATAACTTACATAAAATGTAGAATATTTCTTTGCATTCTGTATTAAGTTGTTGGTGATTTATAGGGACACATGACATGTTTGTACAAACTTTTACTTAGCACGTTAAAATTAGTATCAAAATATGTTTATAGTTCATGTATTATACTTACATGAAATAAAACTAAATTGAATCTTTTTGCAAGATTGATTACTTGGCCTTTTATATGTGAATAATGATCAATTATGTTGATTTTAATGAGAATTTATAATACTCAAACTATACACCTTTTCACTTAATAGCAGAAAACATTGTTCTATGCCTGAAATTACCAGAATATTTTTTTATCAACTGCACTATTCTAATTTTCTTCATAATATTCCCAAAATAAATCGAAATTTCCAGTTCAGAAAAAAAAAACTCCTTCCACAAAATATAATTGGTTAAAGAAGAAGTAAAATACGTGTTTGATCTGGCTACTATAACGGTCATACTGTGACCAAAGAAAAACCTTTAAAATCTAACAATGAAAAATTTAGCCATAATTTTTCTTTATTTTATAGCACTATACAACTTAAGTTTGAGAGTAGATTTTTTCTACCATATCTATCTCTAAAACTCCGTTTATTTACAGGCCTTTAATACAAAAATCAACTCTTTATATATTTTTTTTAAATCCAATCATTTCATTTTATTTACCGCAAATCAAGGCTTTTAGTAATTTGTATTGTTGCTTATTAACTCAATAAACTATGCTTGCTAGTATTTATAAATAAATTGCCATGGTTTTGTGTTTTTGTTTAGATTCGTGAGAATGACTTCCTCACTTTCGATGCTATGCGTCATGCTGCCCAATGTATAGGTCGAGTGCTCAGAGGGAAAACAGACTATGGTATTATGATTTTTGCAGACAAGGTGAGTAGACTTGTAAGAGCTTTGATATTTTTAAATGTAATATAAATAATAACATTATAATAATATATTTAAAAATAAGGTGGCCCAATGGCTAAATAATTTTATAATAAAGGAAACTGATAAAACTAAATAAAAAGGAAAAATAAACTGCTAAGAGTAAATTTGATGAAGAAAGTCCACCTAGGGAAAGAGGAAAAATGTGGGAAGAATCGAATGCACAAGGTTGACGTACTCTTCCTTTCTTCTGTCTTCTATAGTAGAAGTAGTCACACACATATTTTAACACAAATAGAATAATATTTCGGCATTATTATTATTATTATTATTATTATTATTATTATTATTATTATTATTATTATTATTACTGCTGCTGCTGCTGCTGCTGCTGCTGCTGCTGCTGCTGCTGCTGCTGCTGCTGCTGCTGCTGCTGCTGCTACTACTACTGCTGCTACCGTTACCACTGCCACCACCACCACCACCACTACTATTATTATTAATTATTTTTTTATTATTTAAATAGGTCTATATAAATACTAATAATAGCCAAGAAATTTATCTTTACTCCCAAAAACAGTTGGCACAATGTGTTTCTAGCAGTTCTTCTTTAAATTCAAAATAAAGTAATCCAGTGTTTGTGTTATTTGTACTCTCTTCTCTCTTCTTTGTGTTTGATAAAGGCAACAGTGCCGAAATATTATTCTATTTGTGTTAAAATGTGTGTGTAATTACCTCTACTATAGAAGACAGAAGAAAGAAAGAAGATGTCACCTTTGTGCATTGGATTCTTCCCACATTTTTCCTCTTTCCCTAGGTGGGCTTTCTTCATCAAATTTACTCTTAGCAGTTTATTTTTCCTTTTTATTTAGTTTTATCAGTTTCCTTTTTTATAAACTAATATAGAGAGGAGAGAGCAAATAACATTTTTTATCGAATCGAATAGCAAAATTTTGAACAAATATTGAATAGTACAAATCTAATAGTTAATTTTATTTCATTTTTTATAGAAATTATTTTATTGGTTAATTTTTTTGAAAATAATGTCTTATAGGCCTATTTAACTATTGACACAGTGCAAAAAATAGAAAATAAACTAAGTTTGTATTCTTCTTAAATGTTCTCTAGGTTTGAAACTCCTTAAATGTTCTCTATTTTAACACCTCTTAATGGTTCCCTAGTTTATACCTCTTAAAGTTTTTTTAAGTCTGAAACACCTTAAATATTCTTTAGGTTTGAAACCCCTTAAATTTTCTCTAGGCTTGACATTCCTTAAATGTTCTCTAGGTTTGATACCCCTTAAATAGGGGTGTGTGAAGCTTCATAACTTTAACTTGCCTTCAGAACAAACAACAGCTTTGACTTCCTTTGAAAAAAATTCCATCTTTGACAATTACGAAGCTTCGCCAATAAAGATATTGACAGCTAAAAATCTCAAGCTATAGTCATTTATTGTCATTTTGAGCTGTTAAAAATTATTTGCATGCAAAAAAATATTTAAAAAATATATTAAAAATAATTATTAAATAATAATAAAAATTGTGAAGTCAAACTTTTCCAAGTAATTTTAGGGCATAAATTTATATAAATAAATACATTAAAATATTTTTAAGGCATAAAAAACCTAAAAAATAATAATATTCACACTTCGATTCTGCTTCTAGAATATTTCATATATTTGATTCAAATTCGCTTTTAATTAAAAAAATGTGGACTTTGCATACCCCTACTATTAAATGTTCTCTAGTTTTCTTGATCCTTAAATATTATCTATGTTTGAAACTCTTAAATATTGTTTGATGAAACCCCTTAAAGTTATCTATGTTTGAAGCCCCTTAAATGTTCTATAGGTTTGAAACTCCTTAAAGGTTCTTTAGTTTAACACCTCTTTAATCTCTATTTGCTGGTTGTTTTTTTTTCACTAAACAAAAGACTGGCTTATCACTCATAAATAGTTGACCTTTGCAAGCTACTTCCTTTCCCCTGCATTTCCATGCCCTAAAATATGATAATATAATATCTCTGTCCTCTAAATCTTTCAAACTTTCTCGCTTGCTGACTCTAACAAATAACTGTTGATAAACAGAGCACTAGCACCATATCTTACTATCAGCTTGTGTACTAATTACACTAATGGTTTTAGGGATTAGGAAGGTTATATTTAAAGGAAGTGTACTTGCATTTGCATGGAGAAAATGGAAAAAAGTTTTGTAAAAACCACCCTTAGTACACCCGTTCTGATATTTGAACCTCAATCTCCCTATCATCGGCAGTCTAATCTACTCACCCGCCTCGGAGGCGTATTTGGCTAACGCGCTAGTCGGGTTGAGCTCAACCGTCGAGGACGGGGAGATCGAGGTTCGAATCTCGGTCGGGTGAACTGGGGTGGTTTTTCCTAAATGGTTTTCCACTCCCTCCACACAAATGCGGGTTCACTTCCTCTAAATTCAACCCTCCCAATTCCTAATCCATTAGCGTAATTAGTACTTAAGCGTATAACCCGAACGGGTAGTAAGACGCGGTGCTAAATATTATTATTATTATCTAATCTACTGCAAGAGTAGCGCATTAGCCCATGCGGCCACTGAAGCGGTTTATTACACGCTACAATGTATAATTTATCATATTTGTTTTTTTGTCATGTGAACATTAAAATTAGTGATGCATATAACAACACATAGTGACAAAAAATTTACATAAGCATACATTTTTACTTTAAATAATTTTATCAGTCAAGCTTCATAATTGTAAAATCTGTCATTTTAATTTTGAATCGAAGCTGATGAATATTCAAAGCATTCCTTTAAAGTTTTATACACTCCTAGGTATTGATTTTATGTTTTTATATATTCGTAAAAAAATATTCAGTTTTGCAGATTTATTCCTTAAATTCTTAATTGTATTCATAATATTAATGTATTCATAAATGCCATGATTTATCTCATTTTTTTATTCTTAATGTTGTCATCTTTGATCCTCTTAAATTGTGTGAGCTTTGTTTATTCTTTATACAGTTATTTTACATTTACACTTGGTGCAAAACTTGATGTCATTATGTACCGATAATTAATCATGATTTAGCATTATTGCTTAAATATTTCAATATTGGCAACAAAACAATTTAGAAGAGTAATTTTTACAACCAAAAGATGTTTGAAATTACTTTTCAGAGATTTTCCCGGTCGGATAAGAGGAGCAAGCTACCCAAGTGGATTCAGGAGCACCTTAAAGACTCCTACTGCAATCTCTCCACAGAAGAAGCTGTACAAGTAATGTCATTTTAACATCATAATTTTAACTATCAAGTGAAAACGTTTTTTCAGAATAATTTCTATTTAAATTCACATTATTTTACTAGAAATATTTAGGATTCAATATTTTGAATGTCAATTTTCAAACATTTATATTAGAAATTTGCATAATATATTCTGAAAATTCAAATTATCCATATCCTTATAACAACTAGACCAACCATTTAGCTAAATTGATTTAAGGGTTTAGAAGGTGTTCAAAAAATGGTCTTCCTAGAAACTCACTCTTAAGTAATCAATTATGACAGAAAGAGGTAAATTAATCTTCGCTCCAATTCCTCCTGGGCTGAATGACCCTGGCAAAAAGTAGATTACTTGCCAGATTGAGTAAATATTTCTTAAAGGGAGGATTTATCACTGGGTTTTGGAATTTTTGTCGTGTTTTCAGAAAAGTGTACATTACGCTAATCTCTATAGAGTTGAGTCAAATCTGAATCGCCATTTAACTTTCAAAGCCCGAATATTGAATTCATATCTGAATCTTGGAAAAAAATTATGAACCTCAGAGGAAATAGAAATAAAATGGAATAATATAAAAAATAGTAATGTTAAAAAAATGATTTATAATCCATTCGTTATAACATTCTTGAATTCATTCATTGTTTACCTGCTTCGGTAGCTGCATGGTCTAACGCGCTACTATCGCAGTAGCCTAGACTGTCGATGGCAAGTAGATCGAGATTTGAATTTCAGTCAGGTGTACTAAGGATAGTTTTTCCACTCTTCTTCCACACAAATGAGGTTACACTTCCTATAAAGATAACCTTCCTAATCCCTAAAACCATTAGCTTAATTAGTACATATGTGTATAACCCAAACTGGTAGTAAGACACGGGGCTAAAAAAAAAGTTGAGTATTTAATGAATGGCATGGTTGTTGAATTTGTTTTATAATTATGTTGGTTCTGAATCACCACAGGCAGTATTAGAGCTTTAAGACAAATATAATTTTAAAAAATTGAACAAAAAAAGCTTTTTATGTATTTGAATCTCAAATACCCTTGAGGATTAGGTTATCATCCCTACTAATCTGTCAGTGACATCACCAAATTTAAATTTTAACCCTCACTAAGAATATACAATCTGACACCTTAGCTCAGTTGGTAGCGTGGCTGTCTCCTGAGCTAAAGGTCCCAGGTTCAATTCCCAGCATGGCCAAAAAACTTATCCTTGGTGAAATGTGGGTTTACCTGGACGTTGTGTCTGTTCTATTCTTAAGATTTGGATGGACACCTACTATATAAGAACGATAAAGTTGTGCCCACCATTGCTTAAAAAATATGCATAGTAACAACATGCGGTTTTTTGCATTGCATTAAACTTGTAAATTTAAAATGAACTATATTAATAAAAAAAGTTACAAGTTAATATTTACTTTTTTGCAATAAGACGTAATTTCAATTAAATTTAAATGAAATAAAACATGAAATACAAGAATATAGTTTTGAATTTATCATATTATTATAAAGAATAAGATAATGTTCTATCATACACGACAAATATTTATAGTACAGTAACGGGTACAAAATTTGTTATTTTCAAATTAAATCATGTCTAAACTGTTGAAAAAGTTCAGTAGTTGCCAGGTAGAATGCTCTGTCTTCGGAAGCACCTCTCGCTCTCCTCCCCAAACCCCCCTTTGGCATTCTCTTTCTTACCATCTTTTTTTCCCCATGTAAACCCTGCTACTCCCCCTTCCATCGAACCATTTATATCCTGTTCAGTCAGGTAAAACCCTTGACTGGACACTAATTGTCTGCTACCTCCAAACCTGAGCTATTGAGAATGTTCCCTGTAATGTATTTGTATGATCTAGGTTAAAAGTTTTTTATAGAGTAAACTTGATTATGTTTACCTTATAAATAATTTGCATAAAGAGTGTTTCCTTGATTAGATAAAACCTATTTGTATAACGTTGGTTTTGTAAGAAGAGAGAGGTGAAAAGGATTTCTCTAAATAGTTTTATTCATGTTTTATAGATGAACAAAACCTTTTCCCACTTATAGCAGAATTAATTTTGAAGATATTAAGATTCAGTGGTGCATCCAGGAGTTTACTTAGGGGAGGGTGGGCATGTGTGTCATAGCATTTATTTCTATCCCCTGAAAATATTCATTAAATTATTTTAGTTTAATACATCTTTTATTTTAGAGAAATTACACACACACACGTATATACAGGTTGTTAAAAAAAGGGGTTCAGAAATTATGGATCTTGTTGTACACATTAACATGTGTGGAATGATTTTAATGATGTTACATGACCTCTAGTTGTTCCGATACGTCGGTAAACTCAAATAATAATTATAATACAAATAAAAGTGTCTTGGAAACTATAGGTCCACAAACCTATTCACATAGAGGTAAAGGTAATTTTGTATTTTAGTAATAAAAAATAAATGGTACGGTGCACCACACAGACTTTCTCTTGCTTTTATCTTGAAAATGACATTTACTAAAAACTCTATAGGATATGTGAAATGAAATAATATACACTGTTACTTACTCTATGCAAGGGTGGCCGTGCGAACCGGGCGACTACTCGGGGCGCCAGCTTGAGGGGGCGCCAAACATAGCTAGACATGACCAAACGTAGACTGGGCGTGATATTAAAATAATCCCCAAATATATAACTTCTAACCTAACGTAGTCTGGGCGTGATATGAAAATAATCCCCAAATATATAACTTCTAACCTAACGTAGCCTGGGCGTGATATGAAAATAGTCCCCAAACCTAACGTAACCTGGGCGTGAAATGAAAATAATTCACAAAAATAACAACCTCAAACCTAACGTAGCCTGGGCGTGATATGAAAATAATCCCCAAATATATAACTTCTAACCTAACGTAGTCTGGGCGTGATATGAAAATAGTCCCCAAACCTAACAACACCAAACATAACGTAGATAGGGGGTGATAGTGGAGTTGCTAAGCTTAACAATAGTTCAATTTTTTTTTACTAACATGAAATTTTATACATTTTTTTTTATTTGTGGTTAGTAAAATAGAATATAATGCCACTCTTAAAAAGTTATTTTATATTTTCCAGCTTTAAATAATGGCGCCATTAAACAGGTTCTTATAGTTTTATTTGTAATCCTAACAGTTTTTGTACAATCTCGAAGTGAAACGTTTAACGTATGTTTAACATTTGTGGAGTTTCCCCTTCACATTTTTTCCTATCTCGCCCAGGCTACGTTAGGTTTGTGGATTATTTTCCTATCCCGTCCAGGCTACGTTAGGTTTGAAGTTGTTAGGTTTGTGGATTATTTTCCTATCACGTCCAGGCTACGTTAGGTTTGGAGTTGTTAGGTTTGTGGATTATTTTCCTATCACGTCCAGGCTACGTTAGGTTTGGAGTTGTTAGGTTTGTGGATTATTTTCCTATCACGTCCAGGCTACGTTAGGTTTGAAGTTGTTAGGTTTGTGGATTATTTTCCTATCACGTCCAGGCTACGTTAGGTTTGGAGTTGTTAGGTTTGTGGATTATTTTCCTATCACGCCCAGGCTACGTTAGGTTTGGAGTTGTTAGGTTTGTGGATTATTTTCCTATCACGCCCAGGCTACGTTAGGTTTGGAGTTGTTAGGTTTGTGGATTATTTTCCTATCACGCCCAGGCTACGTTAGGTTTGGAGTTGTTAGGTTTGTGGATTATTTTCCTATCACGCCCAGGCTACGTTAGGTTTGGAGTTGTTAGGTTTGTGGATTATTTTCATATTTTCCAAGAGTACAATCACCATGAGAAATGTGATAGCTGGCAGCTAGCAGAAGATTTAAGAACTGTCAAAATAAAAACCAAATTAAAAATAAAATTGTTTTTGTGAAAGTTTTGACTGCCAAAAATGACAATAAATCAACATAGTATTATGGTCATTGCAGATAATATGGTTTGGCAAATTGATACATGAGATTTGATCTGCTAGCTTTTGCTACCTACACTCCTATGGTGAATGGACTATATTATCCACCGGTTACGTAAATAGGTGCCAAAAAGCAATACCGCCTGGGTGCGAAATTTACCTCAGGCCACCCCTGACTCTATGGCATTAGGAACAAGGAACATTGTTACAGAAAAAATTAGGAAAAAAGAAACATCTTTGTCAACTAAAGAGCATAAGAATCAAATTTATTTTCAAAAACCTGTATTAAAAACAGTGGTGTAGTCGTAAATTTAGCAGTGCCGAAACGCAAGGTCGTAGCAACCCCAAAGTTGAAGTGGGGTTTTGGGACCCCCAATCGCCGTAGGCGAAAGGCTTGCACAAACACAAGTGCCTCTAGAAACTATTTGGAGCATCTTTTAATGATTACTATGGCAGAAACTTATTTGACGCGCTTCCCCTAAAATGCCAGAAATTTGCATAGAGCATTGTAAATTTCATCAGAATTTATTGATTAATAGTATGAAAAAAGTTTTAACATAATATTAAGATAAAATCAATTAGTTAACTTGGAATTTCAAAGTATAAAACTTTACTAAACTTTTTTTTTATATTTTGCCACGAAAAGCAGTGCCAGAACGGCGTTCACCAGCGTTCCCACTCCACTACACCCCTGATTAAAAAGTATATATATATATATATATATATATTTGTTTATAGCTCAAAACTTATTGGTTTTATAAAAAAAAAAAGTTTTTTACATTTCATAGTATACTACAACTTAAAAATAATAAGATATTACGAGTTTCAAATAGTTACGGAGAAATGATGAAAATTTGAAAATCTGTCCTATATAAAGTACCCTCAAAGTCATGTTCATGAGAAAATTAAAATGTCCATCTTGTTTATAATGATAAACTATGTTTAGATATCAAATTTAATCAAAACCATTAGAGTGAATTTCGATAAAATAGATTTATTCTCTTTTTGCCTTTAAATAAACTAGCCTTAAATTTAGGGTTAGATATCTAATTTCAAAAACTCCTCGGGGACGGGGGGTGGGGAGGGGGTGCCTTATTTAAACCCCAGATAAAAAGTTGTAGCCCAAACGGTAAAATGGTTTCGGTTCTAGCCCAAATTAAGATACAAACAGTCAGATGGCCTTGCGGAAACAACTTTTTTGTTTCAGGGGGCTATAAAACGTCAACATTTTTCAAAATCTCGGTTTTGAATTTTTGACGATCACAATATTTTCACTCCAAGGTGTCGAGACAAAGTAAATATTAGTTTACAAAGTTTAGTTACCCACAGCCGTTGCTTGCCGTTGGTTTGATCGCCATTGATGGGGAGGTCAGGGTTCGAATCTCATCTGCGTGAACTGGAGATGGTTTTTCCGTTAAATGTATATACATACCTTTAACGGTTTTCCACAAGTGATTTATCACTCTGGTTTTCCCATCTTTAATCCATGCAATTGCGGGTTCACTTCCTCTTAGCTACCTTACTCATCTCTACCCAATCAGATTAAGCCGTTAATAACATGTGTTCTGAACGTAGCAATAAAAAAGAAAAGACTTGGTTTTGGACGGTTTATAATCATATTATAGTAATAAATTAATAATTTTAAATGGAAACATGGTTTAGCGAGCTTTATTTGATTTTGATTTTTTGTAGATCATAAAATACAATGTTCTTGTTAGTATGGTGTTCGAAAAAATTTAACAGTAGGGCCTATTTGTACGTAAATTATATTTAATTGAAATAAAAATTTTAAAAATTACAATTTTTCACCAACTTTGGCCACCTTTTTCTAACTCAATAATTTTTTTAAAGATGTTTCCAATTTTTTTTATCTGGCAATCACCTAGAACAAAGTGTGGTTTTCACTTTGGTTTTTATATCTTCTGTACAAACAAATTGTGGTGCACTTATTTTAATTCTAACCTCCTTATATCATGTATTTAAATAATTAGCGTAAGTAGTGACCGTAAAAACTATGTCACTGAAAAAAACAAAAAGAAATGGCTATATATTTTTTAGTATAGGGAAGAAAATATATATTTATATATTCCTACAGTAATAGATAAACTAAATAAAAATGTCACAATTTACTGTAGATAATGATTTCCTAAGGTAGCTCAGAAACATTATACTTTGACAGGGGTTCGAGCCCTAGTCCTATGACTTTGGACGTCTTTCTACAGACCCCGAGATATCGGCTAAAAACCCGGCATCATGGAGAGAATAACGGGCATAGTTTGTCTTTTGTTGAGTAGCAAGTAACAAAGTTGAAAGGATTGTTGGTTGGGGGGTGGGGGAGGGTGTCTGTCTGTGGAATGTAAGGACACTCTAAGAAGGGGGTAAAATAGAGGGGGTGAGAGGGGTCAGTGTGGTGACTGCCATAACTACAGCAGCGCACCTCTGGTGAGGTGATAATACATGGAACTACTTGGACGAGAGATTTGCAAAACTTTGAGATGTCCATCCGAATCTTAAGCTAAATTACAAGTTCTAAAATTGAAAAATGACACCTGGACATGAGAATTGAACCCGGGACCTTTGGCTTAGTACGCCAATGCTCTAACCACTGAGCTATCCAGGATTCGTCCCGTGACCAGGGTCATTCTTCTCTCATATTTTAAGGCAGAACCTATGATGGACGTGCGGAAATCGTCGACTACAAGTGTGGGATTATATTAATATCCCGAGCTATCAGATAACGCAGCCATCTTTGACTCGGTAGTTGGTTTATTGTTGCCATTTGTACAATTATTATAATTGTACGGGATTGCATATTAAGAATCAAATATCTGATAGCTCGTGATATTAATATAATCACACACTTGTAGCCGACGATTTCTGCACGTCCATCATAGGCTCTGCCTTAAAATATGAGTGAAGAATGACCCTGGGAACGGGACGAATCTTGGATAGCTCAGTGGTTAGAGCATTGGCGTACTAAGCCAAAGGTCCCGGGTTCAATTCCCGTGTCCAGGTGTCATTTTTCAATTTTCAGAATATGATATCTAGATGGAGTAATCCTCACTAAAAGCATAAATAATATCCTTGGCTATTTGATTCTTTCTAAATTATAAGTCATATGAAACTACGGTACAGCTTTCTCTTTCTACGTTTTGTTTCTCACTCTTTTTCCGACATAAAACTATCAAAAGGATCAGTGAGAGTGACTCGGGTAGCCAGTAACTAAGATTTCAAAGCTTGTCTGCTTCCACTGTAGTGTATTTAGAGGGGAAAACCCTCTCTTTGAAAGGAAACACAATTGAAATTATTTTGATCATTTCCTAAATAGTCTTTAAACTTACTATAAATATGTGGTTAACAGCCTGCAATTTCCTTACAAACTAATTATTTCAGCACAAAAATTAAAAACAGACCAAACACAACAACCAGACCCCTCCCTAGCTGTCGAAACAAGTATTCTCTGCTAAAAAGACCGACAGAATAAGATAAATGGCCTCATAGTTTAATCTAAGATGATAATATTATAAATCAATATCAAATTATTTATAAGCTACTTTAGTAAATATATATTTTTATTATAAACTAAGGAAGATGGCTATATTAAATTAAACATAGAAAGTAGGATAGAAGGGCAAGGCCTACACACTTACCAGTAAACTGTAGGCCTTAAAGTTCACAATTAAAACACAACAAAACACATAATTATGTAATTTTCGGGGTACATCATTCCCCTTCTTCAGCATAAGAGAGTAATTCTGTGTTCTCTGTGTTTTACTCTCTTATGCTGAAGAAGGGGACTGATGTACCCTGGAAATTACATAATTATGTGTTTTGGTGTATTTTAATTGTGAACTTTGATGCCTAAAAGATAATTTCATAGATAACTAAAATATATTTGACAGCTTTTGGTGATATTAATGTCTAAGTTTAAATCTCATTTGGATTCATTGGTAATGTTTTTATTCCTACTTAGATATAAATTCGTTAAATAGTAGGACTGGGCCAATACCAATCATCATTGTGATTATGGAACAATCAGTAAGCCGATCGACAGACAGGTGAATGCATTTAAGAGAGTAGTTGGATGTATGTGAAATATTGTAAAGAATAAAGTACTATCAAAAGATGGCAAAGATGGCAGTATATAAAAGTGTGTTGACGTCAACATTGTTTTATGGATGTGAAACATGGATTTGTCAGGAGAAACACAAGAACAAGGTGAATGTGGTTGGAATGAGATATCTAAGAAATGTATATGGAAAAACTCGTATGGACAGAGTCATTAATGAATGAGTGCTGAAGGAGTGCAGTTTGAAAGGGAATTCAATAGGTCAATGTAAAAGAAGCGTCCTACGTTGGTTTGGGTATGTTGATAGATGAATGTGGATTGTGTGACGAAGTAAATACAGTAAAACCTTGGATTGCGAGTAACTTGGTCTGCGAGTGTTTTGTAAGACGAGCAAAAATTTTCAATAAATTTTAACTTGATAAACGAGCGATATCTTGCAATACGAGTAATACTATGGTTATGCATTGTCTGCCGAGCAGTCTCATTGGATAGGTTCTTTGTTAAAGTCGCACAAAAAGAAAAATATTCTAGTGAGCCAACATATAGTGGTGATTCCGTTAGTGACAGTGAAAGTCGTCCTAAACAATAACACACCTCCTCCTCTCTCCTCTCTCTCGTCCACCTCACACCAGCCACCATTCAATTTAATAAATAAGTTTGATTACAGTACAGTTACATTTAAATAACGAAAATAAATAGGTATTAATCATTTTTAGATTAAATATTTTTGGGTTGGGGGACGAATCATCTGAGTTTCCATTATTTCTAATGGGGGAAATTCGCTTTGATATACGAGTGCTTCGTATTACAAACACTTTACGAAACGAATTATGCTCGCAATCCAAGGTTTTACTGTATATGAAGGTAGTTGTATGGATCAAGAGGAAGGGGTAGGCCAAGTATGACATGACTAAATGTTGTAGAGGAATGTGTGTAAAAGAGGAACATTAATAGTTTTAAGAAAAAAAAGAGCCTGTATGACTCAAGTATGGATGTTGTTGAAGCGAAGAGAGTATTCAAAGATAAGGATTAAATAGAGAGTTGTTTTATGAGCTATATGCACAGTTTCTTGCCTATCCCATAAGGGACAGGTACATGTACATGCGCTGAACATAGAATAGGTAGGTATGTATGTACTTTTTCTCACATTAACAAGGGGATGGGAAAGGGAAGAAGGGGAAGTTGTGTTGCAGCAGTTGTGAATAGGGAGGGATTATATTTGCAAGGTCATCCACAAGGTCAACCAGCAAACAATAAAGAAAAGGAATTTGAATAATGCTTTTAAGACTGGAGAAAATTCTGTTTTGAAGCTTTTTCTTCAGGATTTTTTTAAATGTCATCCGTTGTATAACTTTTATAGTAAATACTAGCTCTAAAAGAAAATTATATTTAAATCACGATACCTCACTTTAACCTCTAAAATATTTTAACATACATGAACAAGTCAAAGCCACGGCAGTGAATACATGGTGGCAACATCCAAGCACAAAATTATTTTACTGAATGTTTTCTCATAATTATGAAAAAAAACACGTTTTGTTTTCTAGCCTAACTATAATGCTGACATGATTCTTTTCTCTACAGTTAGATGCAGCCAGGGTTGTAGTGTAAGAGGCAATAGTAAAAAAAATCATTGATTTCGACTTAGGGCCAGTTTCATAGTCAGATTTAGTACGCCTAAAGTGCGAGTCGATACTAAATACAGGACGACACCTACCTAGAACCAAAATTGAATGGGTCCAGTTTCACATATGAAACTGGCCCATTCCATTCAATTTCGGTAGGTGACGTCTTGAATTTAGTATAGCGCCGCACTTGAGACTACTAAATCTGACTATGAAACTGGCCCTAAGTCCCTTCCATTTCAGACCGATTAAATTATAACCCTATAACCTAAAACCCAAACGAATAGTAAGACATGCTGGAGAAAAAAAAAATTACAATTACTTACTGTTCTTTACCCACATAAATTATTTTAAATAAACATTTATTTTATTCTCATATTAAAGCAAATTGTATTTAGTATAACGCTACTTATACTTTAAGTACAAGTATTGCTATGTTTTATGCTCATAGCCAGTTAGTTAGTCTAGGAGATAACACCTGGCTGACCTCAAGCTTCCCACACTTTTGGCTTTCCATAAGTGTGCGCTCACACACAGTAGAATTACTTTACCAACTTATCGAGCCTCCCTTACCTCCCCCTATCTATCTCACTCAACATAACTGAGAACCATTAAATTACTACACAGCATATAATTTATGGGGTAGTATTAATCTTGAAATAATAGATATAAGCCAGGAAAACATTTTTAGAAAAAAATAATGACAAAAATGGCTTTTAAATATTTAATTACACACAAAATACATCTTCACATCAATACTCGCCTACTATGTTAATATTATTTGTAATGACATCCATTTTAGTATTGTACCCAGCATTAGACAATGGATATAATAACAGCGCTCTTTGTGAGAGGTTTAGTAACTAAAACTTGAGGTAGCCAGGCACTGCTCAGTTGAGAGGTTTTTTGGTATTATAGACAAGACTGTGGCTTACTTTTATCTTTTCAAATTAGTTTGATATGTTGATGTTTTACTGGTTATTGGTTTCTATTATACTTCTGAGACCTATTTCTAACCTCTTTCTTTTTCTACTATGTTCTCTAACTGTTATAAAAAAAATTAGCCTTTGGGCCTCTTCATTGTTAAACACCTTATTATTCCTTTCGGATCAATTTGACATTAGCTTTTACTTTTATTATCAAATTATTTTTCATTGGAATGAAAGGGAAAACTGTTTGGACTAAAACTATAACTCTAAAAAATAAATATAAAACTAAATTGAAATTTTTTTTTTTAATTTTTGCTGTTTCCTTTCCTATTCCCATGGGAAATTGTTATTTCCCCACCTGAAAATTTCCCGAAGTCAAAATATAATTTCCTCACAAGACTTTCTTCCTTATATTGAGTATTATCATCGGCGGCGGCGTTAGATTAACTTATATAAATAAATTTGAAATAAATTTCATACCATTCAAAAAGGTTAACAACGTAACTAAAAAAAGAAAGTCAGTCATACATAATTTTGAATTAAACCCTAATCATAAAGTTATGTTTTTGTTTCCAGATTTTGAAGCGTTGGTTAAGACAAATGGCACAACCTTTCAGTCGTGAAGACCAACTTGGCATTTCTTTGCTCACGATTGATCAGCTGCAAACTGAGGAGATGCAGAAGAAACTCAGGAAAGCTGCAGAGCAAGTGTAACCCAAAGAGGTTTGTTTGTACTTAGCAAGTTTTTTACAATAAAAATATTTCTTTTTTTTTTATGGTGTTTTATTGTAAGCCTAATGTTTACTAAGTACAAGTCTTGTGCGTTTCACATGGTAGCAATAGAGCCTGAACAGCTCTTTACATACAACATATACACTCAAATCCTCTTAACAAAATGTATAGGACTTAATTTAAAAAGCATAACTATTAAAAGCTTATTTCAATATTCAACTAACATAGCAAAGTGCTTTGGGATTTACTGATAACATAATAGCATTGTCATATTTATTTTCCTAGAAAAAAATTTAAAATTTTCAACTATAGATCTAATTTGTATTTTTATAATTCGAATGCATTATATTTAAAATACTCAACTTCCAAAGGATACCACTAATGTTAACATCATACTCTCAATGGTTAAAAATATAATAAATATTTTATATATTTAATGATCAACTTTCCAGCCTGTGGGCAGGTCAGTTTAGTAAAATGCCTCCATCTTTCCTTCCACCATTCTTCCTCATAATCAACAATGTATATTAAATCAAATTAGTTTGGCTGTTAAGAGGTTTGCATAGTAGAGCACTGATAAGCTTTGCAGAAGTGGTTTGATAGTTTTTAATATATTTTTTTTAATGTGTGATAACTTACATAAAACCCTATGAACAATTATCTTAAAATGTTCTGTTGTGGCTCTATAAAAAATGACTTTAGTTGATTGGGGAAAGCTAAATCTATAGGCTTGCAGTAGTACACATTTTTGCATAAACTGTCGCTAAACTTACTTATTTTTGAAACTCAAAATTTAAACTTTTTAAATGGTTATAAACCTGCTGATAACTTTTTCCTTTGTTTTTTTGAGAACAATATTTAAAAATATCAAACACCCTTCTTAGTGCAATATTTCTAAACGTCTGCAACACGTCTTGAGTACTCTATCATACAGCCCTCTTCAATAATTTGCAAACTTAAAGCTACATGTCAAAATTTTGAATTTTAAATCTTCACCACCTAATAAATAATTTTCGAACATTAAAATCACAGGGTTTTGCTGGATTCAAATGTTAATTCTAATTGCTACTGTGGTAGCCCAGAGTGACAAAAGTACAATTTTTATATGCTTTCTCATTTGCTTGAATAAACTAAAAGAGACTCAAATTTTTAAAATATTAATATGAATATACTAGGGCTGTGCTGGATCCCAAACTTCAGGAAATTGGTTGTACCTAAAACTCTGGTGGAAAAAAATATTTTCCCAAGATTTTTCAGGAGCAAATATAAAAATAAAGTTACAATTGAGGATAGTCTATCAATGTCACATTTGTATTTAATTTTCATTAAAAAATATTAATTTATTCAAGTAAGATTAACCTGATCTTCTTTTAAGTAGATGGATACCCAAAAGGTCAATGGCGTTTTTTTTATAACTTACAACACGTCTGAGTCATCAACAACCACTTCCAGCCTGTGGCCAGGTCAGTTTAGTAAAATGCCTCCATGCCTTCCACCATTCTTCTCCTCTCACGTTAACCCTTTCTGTTATCTGATCCTTCCATCTCTTTCTTGGCTTCTCTTGCTGTATTTTTCCTACAAACTTCATTGCCAACCTGTTCTTTAGCATCCTCTCTTTTTCCATCCTCTTACATGCCCATACCATCTCAATCTTGCTTCTTCTACTATCTCATGTGCTTTCTGTACCCCTACTATTTCCCGGATAACTTCATTCATGATATTGTTTCTCCTCGCGACAGCTAACATACTCCTCACAAACTTCATTACCATGGCCTCCACTTTCCTACTCTCTCTTACATTCATTGTCCATGTTTCTGCTGCATATGTGACTATGGGTACAATTGCACCCTGTACAACATTTCCTTACATTTTAAGGACTCTTCTCTTCTCCATAGCAGGTATTTTACACACCTATAGAATAACTCTCCCTTGTTTTCTCATTATATCCTCTCTACTTTTCTCAGCTCTATTCCATCCACCTTTTTAGCTTTACTAGGCCTTACTCTCTTCCTTGTCATTACCATCACTCCACACTTTTTCACCTCCTCATTCCATTCCTGCAGTTGTTCCTGTACTTCCTCTTCGTTCTCCTCCCATACCATCAAGTCATCAACAAACATTATGGTTTTCATTCTTACCTCCCTAAGTTTTCCTGCCACTTTGTTCATGACTATTTCCATAACCATTACAAACAGTAATGGTGACAGGGCACTCCCCTGCTACATTCCATTTATTATTTGGAACCACTCCATCTTAAAACAATTCCTGTTATCCTCATAAATTCTTTCACCCTCATTATAACTCCTATTTCCACTTCGGCCTCTTCCATCAGCTGTCTTATGGCAAAAATTAAGTCTATTGTAGACCTCTGTTCCTTAAATCCATACTGTTCCTCTCTCCACCTTACTTTCATTTTATTTCTTATTCTCTTTTCCAGTATCTTCTCATATATTTGTGTACAGTGGCGCATCAGCGTTATCCCTCTATAATTTGTACACCTTTTCCTGTCTCCTTTTTTGAAAATATATATTACAACTCCCTTTTTCCAGTCTTCTGGTAACTTGCTTTCCCTCGTCTTTTCCCTATATTTTTCCTGTTTCCTCATTCCTATTCTTAAAACTCCTTCCGAATGCTTTATTATTCACCTCCACTGGATGTCTCCTTCCACTTCCTCTTATTACCCGTCCTCCGACATATCTACTCTGCAGCTCCCACCAAACTGTTCTTAAACCTTTCCCATTAAACCTCTACACTTGGCATCTTATCCTTAGGTGTTAAGCTTCTTGCCATTTTTTAGGTACAGCTCTTTTTCCTCTTCATTTTTTAGCCTTCACACCCTCGTTCTTCTTTCTTGTTGTACTACCTTTCTCCTACATTGGCAACCCTTTATGTCTCCCACCAACAACCTATCTAAAGACACACTTGGTATTACCTTGATGTTTACGGTCATTTCTTCATTCATGAGAAAGTAGTCTATCACCGACTTTTGCTCCCCATTCCAACTGTATCTAGATCTAATGGTCTTATTACTTTCTCTTTCCTTCCTTATTATACCAGCTGTTTGCCACTTTCATTTTATTTCTTGCCAACAAAACTCCAACAGTCTTCTACCCTCCTCTCATCTCCCCCCCCATCACCTCCTTATACAACACAACTGAGCACCATTAAACAACATAACCACACTACATAAAATTGAGGGAAATGTCTATCCCTGAATAAATTTAAGGCAGGAAAACATTATTTATAACCCAAATTAGCTATAAGAATGACTCTTAAATATCAAACTATGCACACAATACACCTTCACCACACTTATTTGCATAAAGACAAGTCTTTTACGTAAACATTATTTGGAATGACATCCATTTGTTTTTGTATCATAAATAATAATATTTGGATTACCTTACTCAACACTTTTAAGACAAAATATTTAGTTTTTATAGGGAAAATTTACAATTTAAAAATAAATTGATATAAAAATTTTAAGAGTTCTTATTTTTTTTCCTTCAAATTTTTTTTATAAGATTACACAGTCTAAATTAATTGTTTATACTACCTCTAACTGCAACCGAATCAAAGTTTTTTTTCCCTTTTACTGACTATATAAAAATGTTAGACATTTACCACTCACATTTAACTTAATTGACACTATCAAATCATTTTTATATTTCTATTGGAATGAATGGTAAGGTTAAGTTAAGACTAAAATTATGAATATGAAAAATAAATATAAGGCTAAAAGGAAAAAACTGTTTTCAAAATTTTTCCTGTCCCATTCCCGCAGGAAATCGTTATTTCCCGCCTGAAAATTGCCTTAAGTCAAAATGTAATTCAAGCACAGGACTAGAAGTTACATGTGCTTTAATTAAATGAGTGTATACAACTTGAACAGCTAGTATGACACGGTGCTAAAAAGAGACAAAGGGCCAGTTTCATAGTCAGATTTAGTAGGCCTCAAGTGTGGCGCTATACTAAATACAAGACGTCACCTACCTGAAATTGAATGGAATGGGCCAGTTTCATATGCGAAACTGGCCCATTCTATTTTGGTCTAGGTAGGTGTCGTCTTGTATTTAGTATCGACTCGCACTTTAGGCATGCTAAGTTTGACTATGAAACTGGCCCAAAATTTCAAACTGTTTGTCTTAATTCTGTTGCATGGTAGTCAAAATGACGCTTTAAAATATATGCATTTAATTTCTTGTATCATTTCAGTCCCAACTTAAAATTGTCAATCCTGTCCTCCAGCTTTAATTCAATCATAAATTGGTGTTAAATAATATTTTAAGCCGAAATCAAACTAACATAGTTTAACCAGGGGTGGCTTAAGGGACGAGCAAACTGGGTGACTGCCCAGGGCGTCAGCTCAAGGAAGACGCCAAACAAAGCTACCAACCAACCTAACCTAATGTAACCTGGGCAAAATATGAAAATAATTCCTCATTTAATGAAGACACTCTTAAAAAGTTAATTTACATCCACTTTATTGGAAAAAAATAGCGTCCTAAACTTGTTTTACAATTACCTCATAAACTGTTCATTATAATGGAAATTAAAGAAGTGAACATTGTTAACAAAACATGTTTTTATAGTTTTCTTTGTAATCCCAACTGTTTTCAATACAATCTCATCGTTTGGAGTATGATTACAATTTGTGGAGTTTCGTTTCAGATTACTTTCTTATCACACCCAGGTTATGTTATATTTGGGAATTATTTTCCTACTATATCCCCCGGTCATATAAGAAGTGCCAAAAACAATTCCACCCGGGCGCAAAATTGACCTCGGGCTGCCCCTGAGTTTAACTAAGCTTAACTACAAAAAATATCAAAATTTCATATTGAATAAAAAGGTAGTAATTGTTACATTTAGACTTATAATACAAATAAATGTATTGTATGGACAACATAGTTCATTCAGGTCTATAAGTGCATGCAAGAAGTAATTCTATGATCGAAAATGTATACATTAAGTTTTATTGCTTAGTAAGGCAATATGTCACATCACTAAATAGGTCACTATTTTTACTTTTTTGCTAATAATTTTAATATAAAAATGTAGAAAACTCTAAAACTATAATTATTTTTTGAATAAATATTGTTAACTAGTAATCATTATTTGAGAAATTATAAATATATAATATTATATATACATAAATAATGGTTCACCAAGTTATAACTTTACTTTTGAACTCTAAATAATATAACCTTTTTGGTATGCTAGACGTCTTGTCGAGTTAGTATGTGACATAAAATTCAAAAGCCATGATTATATTGTGTTTCATCCCAAACTATTTTACAAATATATTATATCTATAATAAATAAAGGCCAAGCAATCAGGCAATAACAATTGATTTTCTTCAAGAGGCAACCATTACCTCTTTGCCCAATGGCAGCAATGTAAAGTGTGAGGTGTGTTCTTCTTTTCACTGTAAAAGTCATATTGTGCTCGTTCCTTTTGTTGGTTTCTACCCATCTTTCCTATCTATAACTTCTTCCAAATATAATACATGATACTTTTTGATGTACCTTTAGTTTCTATACCTCCATCTTGTGCCTTCATCCTTAAGCTAATTAGGTGGAGCCAACCTGAAAGGATAGTTAAGGTTAGGTCTTAAAAAAAGATAAGTTTATTTATTTTCAACCAAGGCTTAACCCAACAGCTATCCTTTAAGTTTGGCTTAAATTACACTAATTCACAGTGTTTCCACACTTTTTGCTAACATCTCTAAGTTATAAGATTATCATTCATTTTTATATTAATTACAAATCTCAAGTGTTTATGAAAACATAAGAGAACAGATCACAGCCTGTAAATGTTTTATCATTACAGTAAACTCCCGACTATCGCGGGCGGAATATCCGTTTTGCGGCTTAACGCGGCATCGCCAACAGCAGGGGATACGTTTGTGAAAAACGCTGAAGTTGATGGAGAACACGGGGCTACCCATTGTTGTACCCAGTAAAGTTTTTTTTATTATCCTGGTGCATGAAATATAATGGTGTGTTCATAAACGTAACCACGATAGATGAGTACTAGTTTGAATTGAACGTGCTACATCTCTTGTTTTACTAAATATGCGGGCTATCCGCGGCACTCGTCCCGTCCATTACCGCAGATAATCGGAAGTTAACTGTACTGCAATAAAGTCAAGCAACAAAATAATGGAAAAGATTCCATTTCTTATGCACACACATTGAAAACCACACATCTTCTTCAAGGTTCGAGATGCAGGAGATAAAGTCACAAAGGGAGGAGAGAGAACTCTCTATCTATCTGCTATGTAGCATCACTCAGAGGCTGTTTATGTGCAAGGTAAAGAAACCCCATGGAAGATAAAGCACTGACAAGGAAGATGACGTCGAACCACCGATGGTAGAAGTTGAACTGGAGGTCTCCTAGCACTTGCGTGATGATAGTGCGATATTCTGGAGGCATGTTCATCCTCATAAGTAGCACCGATGACACAAAGTACATACCCTAAAGGATCACACATGGCATTCTTACATTTCATGATTGCTTTTTAACATTCTTAACTCTAGATGAATGAAAATGACATTTTTATTGCTGGACAGCGACAGGACAGGAAATGAGTTAAAATATTGGGAACAGAACTGGAACTGTAAATTATAAAAATTACTCTTTGTAATAGTTTTAGATTAAAATGATATATATTGATTTTAAACTAATATAGTAAGACTTGTAAAAGCTATGATATTAAATGTAATATAAATAATAAAATACTATAGTAACATCATAAAAAATTGCTGAGAGGGCTACTGTCTGGTGTGCCATTTTGTTATACTTTATTTCCGGCCATACTATAGATAGGGGTGTGCAAATAGCATATTTTATCAAATCAAAGTACATTTTCAACAAGTAGCTATTTTCTTTTATATTTTTAATTGAAATTATTTTTATTTGTTAATTTCTTTTGAAAATTGTGTTGTATATTAATTATTTGCAGAATGAAAAAACCCTATAAAATATAACGTTTGACACCCCTTAAAAGTTATCGATGTTTGAAACCCCTCAAATTTTCTTTAGGCTTAAAAATCCCTTAACTGTTCTCTAGGTTTAAACTCCAAATGTTATACACACCTTCAAGTTAATTCAGGTTTGACACCTCTCAAGTATTATAAAGTTCTAAAACCCCTTAAATATTCTATATATTTGAAATCCTTAAATGTTCTCTGTGTTTGAAACTTCTTAAGGTGCGGCAGAAGGGAGCGCAAGTATTTTAACAATTTTTATAGAATATAAATTTTTTGGCAAAAATAAATCAAATATTTCTCCAGTAGCAACATAGAGTTTAGTTTTCTGCACATGCTAATATCAACAGATCTTGAATATCTGTCAAGGGTGTCCTGGAATTTTGTCAAAACTTTTTAAATAAAGAGAAAATATTTTGATCAAATTACAGGACACCCTTGATAGATATTAAAGATCTGTTGATATTAGCATGTGTAGAAAACTTAACCCTATGTTGTTACTGGGGAAATATTTTATATATTTTGGTCAAAAAATTTAATGCTATAAAAACTGTAAAATTATTCGCGCTCCCTTCTGCCACACCTTAACGACTATTAAATATTCTGTATGACCCCCCAATTCCCCTAAATCTCTACTCCCTGCCTATGTACACTCAAATGGTTGATGTAAGCTAGCTACAGAATAAAGAAGAAGACTGTCTACTAAGAAACTAACAGTGAACAGTGATGAGTCAGCATTAACTGCTAGAACACGATTCACACCTTCTCCCTGCCTGAAACTTTTCCGCAAATATCCAATCCTGTCCACCCTTATTCTTAACAGAAGATATGGGTTATTGATTTTCTCTAAGCTAAAAATAAATTGACAGATCATAGGTTTTATGCATTCCATATTTCCAAGGGATCAATTCAAGAATAATTTTTCCCTGGCCCCACAACCTCACTCCACCATTTCTACTCTGAAACCATGTCATCCCTAGTGATCTTATTTGGTTCAAGTCTTTATTAACTACTCTTTGCTGACCCAGATCATGTGGAAACCAACTCCTTACCAACACATAGAAAGGAGGGCACAGTTCCTTAATATATTTGCAGCAAAATTGAATGACAAACTAAAATAGTCTTGTTTAAAAAATGTTTATAGGTACGCCCCAAATATGTTTTCTTTTTCTCAATGGAAAAAAAAAAATTCCTATTAAAATATATTTTATAGGCTATAGATTGGTATGTTAACTTGTTTATGAATTAATAATGATTATTTAAAAATAGTGTATACACTAAAACCAGTACTATTACATAAAACTATCCTTCCAGCATGTAATTAATAACTCACCATGATTTGAGCCAATACAAGCACGATAATGTTAGATGATTTACTGCTTGAAATGGCGTAGAAAAACTGAAACATGCAAATTAAAAACAATAATGATTATAATCTATCCTAAAACCAAATATTTCCATGCAATGATAACACTTTGATCCTCATTCAATGGGTAGAGAGACACCAACATTTTGTAAGATACATTTTTTTAAATTTCACGTAGCACATTAAAATGGCTATTATAAGATTCACTGTACCATTGTTGAATGTATAATACACATGCAAATTAATATGAAATTGAATCTTTTATTAGCCTTTTAAATGTGACTAATGGTAAATTTTTGGACTAAGGGATAAATAAACAAGTAAATGTTTGTCATAAGTTTGAGATCAACTAATATTATTACAGGGAGTTTTCCCATAATGAGTGTTTTTACCACCCCATTTGGATAATAGCGCAATCAGGGAAATAAGGATCTTTTTCAATAACGTGTTTCTTAGATTGTTACTGCAGGATTTCCAATAGCAGGCCACTGTGATTCCCGCGCTGGTGCAATAATTGTGCCTACTCTAGTGTGCCTTAATCTGTTTCTAGCTTGATTGCAACTACAATTATTATTTTCCTCTTCAGTTTTTTTCTGCTTTATGTAATCAAGGAATTATTTTGATAGTTTAGTTCTTACATGTGGATAATTTTTTAACAAAAATTAGCTATAAAATACACCAAAATATGACTATAAAGTGATTTTTCATAGGTCTCTCCAGTGTCTACTACCCTTAGTCTATATTTACCCATATAACTGTTTTCTATGACGCAATGTTTTTCCGGAACACAAATACTGCAATTTAGGAGAACTTGTATCAGGTATTTTCTATAAACTTTGTAAGGATGAGACACTAAAAAGTATCTTAATATTACCTTAGTGAGAGTAAGTAGTAGTCCCCTAATAGATGTAAGCACGATACAGCCAACCAGAAAGAAGGAAATGTGTTGCGACCAGAAAGTAACATCCATGTCAATCCCCACCCAATGCACAGCAATCTCCATGCCTCTTGTAACTGGATCCTTTTTACCCACTCGATCAAATACTATGTTGATTGTGGACTAAGTATGTAAAAACAAGAAATATGCATCCAATTAAAGTATCATAGTTATAAAAAAATTCCTTTAGTTTCTACTTAGAAAATCTTTTTAGATCAATAATGTCAAAACTAATATCCATAAAATAAAATGCAATATTTTTTAAATGTATTTTTAACAGTGTGCGAAACCTCAACTTGGCTTCAAATATTTGTTTACTTAGAATTTTTTTTTTAATTTGTCTTCTACAGTTATGAAACTTAAATTGTAAAAATATTATAAGCCAAAATACACATCTATGTTTAATCTTATTTAATTTTATGTTATGCACACTTTGTACTCTAAAAAGTTAGCAAGCTTACCTTTTGAGGGGTACACTATGATGCACCTTAAAATAGAGGGGAATAATATGATTTGTCAAAATAAGAACTGCTGCCTTTCAGGGTGAGTTGAGTGTACATGGTGAATATGTGTAGTAATTGATTAACATGATTAAATATTAATGTTATTTATAAATTTCAAGGAAAATCTATACATTTTTGCAAAAAAAAAAAAAGTTATATATTTACCAACTAAGTTATTAAGTTATATACAAAATATAGTATCTTTGTGACATTAATATATTTTTTATAAAATATTTGAACTTAGATTCGGCTTCAAGCATATTTAGTATATTTAATTAAAATTAACTTTGTGCACTCCTAATAAATATAAAGTCCCCAACCCTTGTCAAAATTTGATTTTTCAACATATATTTGAACATTGTCTGTGACCATTACATAATTTGAACTAAATAAAGACAAACCAGAAGATGGGCCTACATCAGCTGATCTAATTACAAGTAAAGTCGAGAAATGAAAATGAACCCTTACAATGAAAATTTTCCATGTGCAGTACAGTGAGAAGAAGTATCCAAGGAAGTTGAAATATCGCCCCTGGAGTGTGGAGGACCAGGCGAGCCTTTCTGCCATATTATGCATGTCATGAGCCTCAAGGAACAATTGTCGACTGAGTTCCTCAAGGGCCGCCACCTCTTGCTGGAGCTGCCATACATCTGTACACACGTCAAGGAATACTACCTACTACAGCCATGTGTGTTCATGTGTTCTATTGCCGAGCACTCCCATTGGCGCTGCCATATATCTGTCACATGTCAAGGAATACTACCTACTACAGTCATGTGTGTTCATGTGTTCTATTGCCGAGCACTCTCACTGGAGCTACCATATATCTGTACACACGTCAAGGAATACTACCTACAACAGTCATGTGTGTTCATGTGTTCTATTGCCGAGCACTCTCACTGGAGCTAACATATATCTGTACACACGTCAAGGAATACTACCTACTACAGTCATGTATGTTCATGTGTTCTATTGCTGAGCACTCTCACTGGAGCTACCATATATCTGTACACACGTCAAGGAATACTACCTACAACAGTCATGTGTGTTCATGTGTTCTTTACCGAGCACTCCATGGCGCTGCCATATATCTGTCCACACGTCAAGGAATACTACCTACTACAGTCATGTGTGTTCATGTGTTCTATTGCCGAGCACTCTCACTGGAGCTACCATATATCTGTACACACGTCAAGGAATACTACCTACAACAGTCATGTGTGTTCATGTGTTCTTTACCAAGCACTCCCATTGGCGCTGCCATATATCTGTCCACATGTCAAGGAATACTACTACTACAGTCATGTGTGTTCATGTGTTCTTTACCGAGCACTCCCATTGGCGCTGCCATATATCTGTCCACATGTCAAGGAATACTACCTACTACAGTCATGTGTGTTCATGTGTTCTATTGCCGAGCACTCTCACTGGAGCTACCATATATCTGTACACACGTCAAGGAATACTACCTACAACAGTCATGTGTGTTCATGTTTCTATTGCCGAGCACTCTCACTGGAGCTACCATATATCTGTACACACGTCAAGGAATACTACCTACAACAGCCATGTGTGTTCATGTGTTCTATTGCCGAGCACTCTCACTGGAGCTAACATATATCTGTACACACGTCAAGGAATACTACCTACTACAGTCATGTATGTTCATGTGTTCTATTGCTGAGCACTTCACTGGAGCTACCATATATCTGTACAAACGTCAAGGAATACTACCTACAACAGTCATGTGTGTTCATGTGTTCTATTGCCGAGCACTCTCACTGGAGCTACCATATATCTGTACACACGTCAAGGAATACTACCTACAACAGTCATGTGTGTTCATGTGTTCTATTGCCGAGCACTCTCACTGGAGCTACCATATATCTGTTCACACGTCAAGGAATACTACCTACAACAGTCATGTGTGTTCATGTGTTCTTTGCCGAGCAAAATCATTTCTCTACCCTGATTTTGATAGGAAAGCCATATTGAAAGCCTTGCATATCCTACCAAAACACAGTAGGATTATGCACAGAAGAGGCTTCCTACTTTTTTTTTCATTTATTTGAGGTGTTTAATGTGCACATTCTGAACCGGCTGATTATATCAGAACACGACTTTTAAATTAACTCAAATCTAAAACAGACACAACATCCAGTTCCTGGCCGTTAGTTCATCATTGTGAAAGGTAAACCCACATTTCACCAATCATAAATTTTTCAGCCTTGCCGGGAATCAAGCCCAGGACCTTTATCTCATTAGAGAGACATGCTACAAACTGAGCTAAGATGTTAGATCTTCCTACCAAAATCAGGGTATGAAGCAGTTTTCAGAATAGTTGGAAAAAAAAAAGAAAATTATAAATTGGAGATGTTTTTAAAAAAAGTGTATTATGGTTGTCTAGTCCAAAACTTACAAGGTGGGAACACAAATAGAAAATAAGATCACAAGCCCTTTATTGAAATCAAACATCTGTCTAAAATAATTATAAACTATATTTGTCAAAGCTGCAATCTAGAATAAAGGGAAATAAAATAAATTGGGCCTCGAGTCTTAAATGTAAGCCATCATGATTAGGATCAGTTATTTCAGGTGTGTAAGTAGAGAGGATCTAATAATGAGAAGGCAGCAGGAGGAGTTTCTATAGGTGCTTAGAAGCCTGCTACAGAGAAAAGTGCCCTTGAAGCGCTCTATAGAGTGTACTTGTACCCGGAGTCACATATATAGCAGAAACATGGTCATTGGATGTAAGAGAGACAAGGAAAGTGGAGGCCATGGGAATGAAGTTTGGGAGGAGCATGTTAGCTGTCACGAGGAGAAATGATTAGGAATGAAGTTGTCTAGGAAAGAGTTGATATGCAGGTGGTACATAAGATAGTAGAGGAAGCAAGGGTGAGATGGTATGGATAAGTAATGAGAATGGAAAAGTAAATCATATCAAAGAGAAAAATGTAGATGAAGTATGTGGGAAAAAATATTGTTGGTTAAACCAAATAAATTAGATACTAACATTTTTTTACAGGTTTGATATTAGAATTCGCGAAATTAAGATATCAATCAATATGAACAAGTTAAACTGGGACACTTTTGGACCATCTGGAGCTGGTAGACATACAGTGTTGCCATAATACCTACTAATCCTTGTCAGTATTGTATAGTTTTAATTGGTTATATTTTTTAACTTGTAACTCTTTAAAAATGTATATGCAACATTGTATATTATTTAATTGTCATGTGGAGTAAGTATTAATATATTGCAACACTGTATTCTTTAGTCACGTGTTTGACAAACGCATTTCTTTCTACATCATACAATAGACTGATGAATGCACAGGTTTTACGCAGAGTAAAAACAAATGAAAATACATTAGTTTTACTTTGCATCTTTTGTATAACTTTGTGTGTGGCGAGCTTTTCTGGCTAAATATAATCAAAATAATCAAACCTTGACTATAAGAAAATGTAAATGAACAAAATCTTACCAACTTCTGTTAAATTGTATTTAATGTCGTGGTGTTAGTTTTTCGGTTTTGATAAAACATTTGCGCATGAGCTGTTGTATATTTGTGCTTCTATTTCCTTCATATGTTTGCATGCATTGATCTCTAATTCTATAAATTTGTTCTTTCAAACATGCTCTTTCTTTATTTTATAATATTAAAGTGCAGCAGATAAAACGGTTACTTTCAAGTTTAAATTATTTATTTCAAGTTTCCAATGTATATAATAACGCCAAGAGATTAAAGTGTGGCGTATAAAATATCTGTTATTTTCAGTTTTTTTTTCTAGTTTCAACTTTGAATAATAATGCTGAAGCACATGGGTAGTGCTCTCAATAGAGCAAATGAATTTAGCAAAGATGGACTTTATTCAACTGATAAATGTGTTTTAGTTTGTAAATATTGTAATTCAAGAGTTTGTTGGGAACATAGAGACAGTATTATCAAACATTTAAACAGTGAGAAACATTTAAATAAAAAACAATGGTCAGACAAGGCCACAATTCAAATTTCCATTGGCAGTAGCTTCCAAATGTCGAAGAAAACAAAGATTTAAGCAAATAATTTTGCTTTAGATAGCACAATGGCATTTGTGAAAGCAAATATCCCTCTCGAGAAACTTGAGGCATCTAGTATGAGAGAATGGATGGACAAGTACATTGAAGGTAAGGCATTTGTTTGCAGCACTAGACCTAGACATTTTAAACCTATATTATTGAATGCACATATTAGGCCTCCCCATTAATAGATCTAGGTCCCAGTTGTTTCACACATTAGGCCTATGAGTAGTATATTTGGGTTCAACTGGTTTCAGACACATTGGTCCTACAAGTAGTAGATCTAGGTTCCACTTGTTTCAGACACATTAGGCCTACCCACTAGTATATCTAGGCCCTAGTTCCCCGATTTCTGTATCCTACTTGTCATACACTCTAAACAAACCTTTTAAATTTGAAAGAAGGTTTTCAAGTGGCTTCTAATGTATTTATAATGACAAAACACGGTTAGTTCTTGATACTATTGGAAATAAAGTACTGCAGCTGAAGTGAAGCAGACACTTCAACGGACTGCATCTTTGTCGAAAGATAAATTGGTTCAGTTAATGAAGACAGATCGAAGCAAACAAATTTTGAAGCCTTAATAAATTGTTTGACCCATGCAATGTTGTTCTTAATAACATTGACAATAGCTTGGTGAGAAAATTCCAAGCTTTGCCCAGCATGAAAAATAATGGACTTAACTCAGCTGATGTTGCTCGTGGTTACACAAGATTAGTTGTTTGGCTACCTTGTGCCAGTGTTGACTCTCAGTGTATTATCTCATCTTACAACACAGTTTTGACAAACAGAAGACATACCGTAATTTGTGTGAAGAAAATATTGAATCAATGACAATGTTTTCATTTGAAACCAAGGACTAAATATATTTTAGTATAGAAGAAAATGTGTTTCAGACTGATTAACTTTGAAGTGTGACTAAAGTTATTTAGAACACATTTAAATGTAGTCCTGATTTTTTTTAAATCATGGATTATAGGCCTGAAACAAATCTGGACTACATAAAGGCTACCAGGCCTATCTGAAATAAAACTTTTTTAAGTTAATGTAATTCAATATCTTCTCTCTACTTATAGGTGGTTTCCGCCAACATAATAAAAATAAAAACTTAAAAAACCAGACCCTAATTTTTTTAAATTTATTTATTTACCCGTTTGGGTTATATGCAAGTATTAACTAGGGTTAAGAATTGGGAAGGTTGAACATAGAGGAAGTGAACCCACATTTGTGTGGAAGGAGAGTAGAAAACCATTTAAGGAAAACCACCCTCAGTTCACCCGATCGAGATTCTAACCTCGATTTCCCTGCCCTCAGCAGTCTAGCACAACACGAAACTAGCGCGTTAGCCAACAACGCCACCGAGGTGTTCCCAAATTATTAATTTACCACTTTTTAATATATCATTAAAAAAAGTTAACCTAATATGCATACAGGGCTCATGGCCTAATGTGTCACTTTCGTATAAGACTGGATTGCTGATGACAACGAGATCAGGGTTTGAATCCTGGTTGAGTGTAGCCTACTGAGGGTGTTTTATCCTAAATGGTGTATCACTCTTCACCCATTTCCTCTAGAGTTCTATCTTCATAACCCCAACTCTATTAGGATAATCAGTGTAGGTGTATAGCCCAAATGGGTACTATGATGCAGTGGGGAGGGGTGGGGGGAATGGAAGGAAGTATAAAAATTGAAAATAAGTTAAACGGTTTCCATCAAGGCCTGATCCAAATAAAATTGCCTAAATAATTTAACAGCGTGTAGTTGATGTGAAGCAAATATTCACCTAGGTAAAAGGTGTATGTGTTTAAAGGTTACTTTCCCCACTTGTGCTGGTGGTCACAGTACGAAGCATCCCCCATATTCCCGAGTGCTTGGGGCTGTTTTGAGAACCGTTCACAACTGAGCCTTTCTTGGCCAGAGTAATTCGCTTCTTCTTTACCAAGATCATATCCATGGTCTGCATTAGTCTCTTCTCAATGGACTGCAAATCTGACAATGTCACCGGTCTGAAGAAAAATGGCCAGAATATGACATTTCATCAAAGAAAAAAATATTATATATATATATTCACACAATTTTTCTCAAAAATGTATAATAATTTAAGCAATCAGTGAAACTTTATTATCCACAGGTGTGTTATTATCACAAGTTTGTGATATAATATTTAGTATAATACCAAACAAATAATTTATACTTTGTATTACAAATGAACTTTGATCTGCTTTTGCAATGAAAAGATGTTCACTGAGCTTAAAGAAGTTTACTTATTGCATATTGACTTTCAGGTTGATAATTATAATGCTGTTCAAAAATAATTCAAAACAAATAACATTTTTGAGTTAGAATACAATATTCGTAGAACTATAGTATAGAAAAAATATATTTCATAATCAATGAAATATCAGTCAACACACAGGTTGCAAACACAGACCCTACCTTAAAATATGAGTTATGAATAACCCTGGGTACAGGACAACTCCTGGATAGCTCAGTGTTTAGAGCATTGGTGTACTAATCCAAAGGGCAAAGGTTTGATTCCCGTGTTCAGGTGTCATTTTTCAACTAATTTAAATTAATATTTCATAATAACAAAACATTTTCACAAGCCAATTCTAGTCTTTTAGTTAAATATATTATTACTAGATGTCACCACAAGAACTGTATCATAAATACGAAGATCGAGTTAGTACTTTCTTCAAAAGAAAGCAATGTAATGTTTATGATAATATTTTTTTTTAAGAAATGAAGTTTGTTATTCTCACATGTTTACATCGTGGCGAGATTATGTTTCTGACTTCCATGTTTCTCTTTATTTAATGTGTATTATGTATTTTGCAGTTGATATTTTATTTTCATTCTAAAGTTTATTTATTGTTTTGTGCTTATTTTCTTCATAGTTATTTTTATTGGAAGTTATCTAGTCCTAAGTGTTAGGAGAATAGTTTGATTTAATGTTCATCTCGGCAATGGCTGGTCCAAATTCTAGGCTAAACGACTCAGATATATTAGATTATTCAGAAACTATTAACAGTGAGAGTGACTTTGTGCCTGAAAGCGACTCTGATACCACTAGTGATGACAGTGACCCAGATCTCATAACTTCATGGAGGGTGTTTTCCCAAACACAGGTGCTGACTTCAAAATTGTAAGTACGGTCTCGTATACATGATTTTACAAAAAGTCGTATAGTTTAGAATAAGACAAACCTACAAACACCAAACTTTTATCAAATTTTATAGAAATAAATGCTCTTTGTTGCAGGATGACTGATGAAGAAGGAAGATGTGAAAAAAAGAGTTTTTTTAACTTTAAATAGTAAATTTTAATTCAAGTTTTAAAATTTCATTATTTTTTTTTTTAAAATATCTGAAGTCAAATGATTTATGAATATTTTTTTTTCCTCTAAATCTTCAATGTTTATTGTATAAGTGTGATTTTTTTCCATTTGTATACATTAAAAACTTTTTCAATGGGAAATTTTAAATTTTAGAGGTAAATATGGAAAATTAGCCGAGTTTTTTGGATAAGCCAAGTGAAAATGTGTTGAGTCAAAAGGGTTAAAATATGTCTCTTTAGCTTACTCTAGTCCATGGCTTTAGGAACAAAAAAGTTATAGCACTGAAGTAAGCCACCTGTTCCTATCTTGAGCTAGTTCTATCCAGACCCTCTCATTACATTCTATCTTGAGCTAGTTATATCCAGTACACCTCATTACACCCTTTCTTTTTCAGGTTCATTCTAATGTTATCCTCCCATCCACGTCTAGGTCTTCCCAATGGTCTCGTCCCATTGGGTTTGCCAGTCAGTACCATGAACAAGGTTATAGAATCTCCCATTCGCACTGCATATCCTGCCTACCATAATCTACAAGACTTGATTAACCTAACAATATCTAGACGATAAGTTTAGGTTATATAACTCGTCATTATGTAACCTCCTCCACTTCCCAGTAGTCTCATCCCTTTTTGGATCAAATATCTTCCTATGCACTTTGTTTTCAAACACCCTGAATTTGTTTTCGTCATGTAAGTTAAGAGACATGTTTCATGCCCATAGATGACAGCAGTAAGTCAATGTTTTGTATATTCTGAGTTCTACCTTCCTTAGACAGCAGCAGATGTCTTACTGCCGATAGTAGTATGCATTTCTCACGATTATTTTTCTAATTCATATCTATACCGTTTGGCTAGTAAATTGGTCCTAGATATTTAAACCATAACCTGTCAAACGATATGTTTTTCGTAGCAACATCTAAATTACCATCCTCAATCTGTGTTCTTTGTGTGATCATATACTTAGGATGACAGGTTCTAATAAATTTCACAGGCATTAGCCCGGAAAGAAAGTAGAAAACTATTTTTAAACCAGGACGGGAATGAACTTAAGACTCTGAGGTAGAAATCAGAAGTCATTACACTAACAAATTAATATTTTATTTATTAATTTGAGGTATTTAATATGCACTTTCTGAACCAACTAATTATATCAGAACACATAATTTCTATGAGCGAGAATGAAAGGGTCTACCAATTTTGTCAGAAAAGGTATTTTCACATACCTTCCAGACTTCTTTTACATGTTATAACCGACATGGGATCAATGGCTTTACTTTCCCTCGGAATAAAGTTGTACTATGTATTTTTATCGCTCCGTAAAAATCCGTCGACCCCGGCTGGGTATCAGGTCCTAAGGTGAGCACTTTATACCTAGACCAACAAGGTCGACAATTAATTATAGTTGCACGTTTTTAATCATCTGAACAGCTCACCTCATAAAGTAGGCCATGGACGTGTAAGGGTAGTTGACAGCACCAAACCCTGATAAAAGAGCCATGACAGTAACTCCGATAACACCGATACGACTGATCCCTTGCTCGATTGACAGAAGACCTTGTTTCGGGCTCAGGATTGGAAATGGATCCCCGAGCTTCCAAAACAAATAGATGTAAACCAACCATATGAGGATTGTGAGAGGTCGAATTAACTGGGCTTGCACTATAAAGATGAGAAACATAGCATTTACATACAAATTAACCAGTCATTTAGTTGTGTGTGTGGTCATAAGTTATCTATGAACACACTGGATAATTCATATATTTTTATATGAAACTTACTATTTTCCATTAACTAGAATAGTCTATAGCAGAGATGGCCAAACACTGATCGCGGCTTCTAGTTTGGTTGATTACCTGGTCGAATGAATAAAAAAGATTGGGAGAAAGAAAATGAAAGAGTGTGTTTGCAGATTTTTCTCAAATCAACATTAGAAAATAGAAAATATCAAAGCTGTTTGACTGATGACCATTTACACTCCTGCCTTCATTTATGACAGAGTAATTATTATGAACTCTCATTCAACAAACTATCCTAAGATTATATATGCAGTGTCATGAATCAATTTCAAATTTAAATGTTTGGTGAAAAAATATTTTTTTCAGGAAAATGAGATATTATGTGGTTTGATAAAAAAAAAACTATGTTTCAGTGTATGCAATATAATTTTACTATTAAAACTTAAAATGGGTTATTAATTGTTTACCAATGAAACAAACAATATAATCCTACGTTCCGTAGTAGATTGCAATGGATTTTCCTTCTTTGGAGTAGATCCATAGATCAAAAAGTCTGGCCACTCCTGGTCTTTAGTATGTAGAATTTATTTTATTTTAATAATCATGTTTGTACTCAAACTAAGTTTTTAGTTTATATTCTAATTTTATATGATTTTCAAAACTAAGAATCTTAGCAAATCATAACTTTCAATTAAATTAAGTGAAAAGACAACCTTAACATGGTAATTGAACCCAGTGCTTATGGCTTTGCTTTGTTACTGTGTTGAGTCAACTTCCAACAAATAATAAAAGATGTCCCAGGATATGAGACGAACTAGGATGGCTCTGCGGTAGAGCATTGGGTGTAAAGCCAAAGGTCCCGGGTTCAATCCACATGTTCAGGATGTCATTTTTCACTTAATTGAAATTGATTTAGCTATCATCACTGATCATGTGCATAGCCAACATGTATCAGTTTGTGATAGATGTGAATTATTAATAACTATCAATGTAAAAGAAAAGTTGCCCTTGGAAAGATAATAATGTTGTAAAAAAAAAATACTTAACCCATTCCCTAGAAAAGGCATTGAACAAGTCTTTGTTTGCCCAAAAGTTCCCTTGCGTGGGTGCAAATCAATGTTTCATTGAAATAAGTTATTGTAATGCCATCTATCAATGAACCACTATACTTTTAGCCAGTCTGAATACTTCATATTTAAGCTAATAGATGGGGCTACCAATTCAATGCTATACTTTTACCATGAATCAATCAATTAATGAAAAAATTAGTGGAGAAAATCTGTGCTAGATAATAGCATACGAGTAGAAAAATGGCTGCCGTGCTTGCGTAAATCGCTGTGCTAAACATGAGCCAAGGAATGGGTTAAGGATATAACATTCCTGTGTTTCAACTTTTATTATTGAATTTTGTGTGGGTTTGGTACTCCAAACATTTGTTTGTTGTATGGCTACTATAAAAACTATGTTTTATTTCTTTTATTTGGAATTTATGGAAGGGTGAGGAAGGTAGCTAAGAAGAAATTCACTCATATTTGCATAAAGAAGATAAACGCAACATGTGTAAAACTACCATCAGTACTCAGTTGGGATTCAAACCTTGACCTTCCTGTCAATAGTGAATAGGTGCAGTTAAATCTCAAATATTTTGAATAGACACTTCAGGGAAATTATATATTCAAAATATTAAACTGTGTTATTAATTGGGCGATGCACAGTTTTTAACTTTACTATAACAACTTTCTTGTTTTGGTTTTATTGTACCGGTCCAGGTTATTTGCATTTAATTATCCTAATGAAGTAAGGATGAAAAAGGTAGAATTTAGAGGAAATGTAACCGCATACGTGTGGCAGGAGAGTGGAAACCCACTAAGAGAAAACCACCCTCATTACACCTGAATGAGATGTGAGACCCATCCTACTCATTGCCGGCAAACTAGAGTAAACAAACTTGACGTTTATTCCGCATGCCAACCGATGATGATTTGATCTATTTGTATGGATATCATATTGTAAAAATAATTAATTTTCTCACCAAATCTAAGGTTGCTGAGTATGTAATAACCAATATAGAATGGAATGATGACAATGACCATGAATAGCATGAGATACAGGCCCAAATTCCAGTGAAAGTAACGGGATCTGAAAACAAATATGTACAACACAAAGTAGTTGATGCAAAAGATCAATATTTTATATTTATGAAAGTCAATCAGACTTCAAGAACCAAATTTGACTGTTGATGTATGAAACTTTGCATAAGTAAGTCATTACCAGCATTTGTTGTTCTTATACAAGTAGTCTTGTTGTTATACTGATATTAATGCAATAACAGTTGTTGCACATGGACTTGAAAAACTAAGACTAATTTGATTTTAAAATGTGTCCTATTTAGGAATAAAAAGCCTGAAATTAATTTAAAACAAAAACCTTTATAAATTAAAAAAATATTGTCATTCTTGTGATATCAAAATATATACAAATATAAATATAGGTACATATGTATGCCCAGGACAATGTTGATATGGAGATGGAGGTAGGAGGTGAGAGGAAGATCAAGGACAGGCTGAAGGAGTAAGGAGGATGTGAGGAGAGGACTGGCCAAGTGGAGGGAGAGAGGTGTAGAAAGGAAAGGAGATGATGGAGAGGTTATGTTCCAAACAGACCCAGCCAGTGGCTGGAAGCTCTCCATGATTATTATTATAGATGATGATAGATGATGATATGATGAGAGATATTATGTATCAAGATATGAAGATGAGGTGAGATGATGATTATGATGATGATGAATATATGATGTAGGGTAAATTAGATCAAAAACAAATAGTATTTTTGATGACTGGTGGTCTAGGTAAGGTGTCAGACTTTTGTGCTGAGGGTCCTGGGGTTCAATCTCAGTCCCGGCACAGATTTATCTGAATGCCAAACCTTCCTTCACCTCTGACAAGACGTGTATTAATCACAACTTGTGAATGTGTGAAATGCAGGCCTCCGCCTGATTCGGATTCCCACGTTAAACTGTAGGTCCTCCATTTCATCTCACAATCACCCTATCATTGCACATTAGCATAAGTGGTACAACCCGAATGGATATTAAACGCAGTGCTAATAATACTAATAACAAATAGTATTTTTATGATACAAACTAAATATGGATTATTAATAACTCTTTCAGTAAAATGGTGTAGAGTTTATGCACTAAACTGAACAAGATAACAATAATTCAATTAATCTTGAATATCATAAAACATGAGTTCTTACAACACAAATTTGCTACACAATTTTTTTTTAGCATCAAATCTTTTAATTATTTGGATGGCATATTTGTAATATGAGATTCCTAATTATTTTTATTCAACACATATCAATAACCATCCGGACTAACTAGGAGCTCCTTATCAGTGGGCAAACCAGACAATACGAGCTTGACATTTATTCCGTGTGCTATGTAGCGTCTGTTGATCCCATTACAACCAGCTATTTTACATAATTTAAATATATCAAATAAAAAGTAGGTACCTGGAATCTAGAACCCCGAGGATCTCGAAGATGATGAGCTCAAACATGGTGCAGGACAAGGAGAAAGTAACTGAGAATATAAGTTGAATAAGAGTGTGATGGACTTCATAATCACGGAAAAGTTTCTTCACAAAAAAGACCCATCCACCAGCAAAAAACAATATCTATAATAAACAAATTATTTTGAAATATTGTTTTACACATAACATTATGAGACAAGTTAGGGCCCAACTATTTTTACAAAGCAAGTGCCAACAATACCACAAAAAATATATTAATGCACACTATCAGTAAATTACTTTTCATATTTCAATATGTAACTATTAATTATAAAATGAATGGGTAGAAGATGTGGTGCTAAAAAAAAATAATGAGGTACACTTCTTTTGCCCAGAAAGGTAGCAATCTACCTAAATAGCCTCACTATAAAGATTTCCAGTCCAATTTTTAAAGAATGACAGCTAGCTACTAGATCTACTCTCACTTATTTGTAGGTCGTCATGAGATCTGCAACTGTCACATTTGATTGATATAATAGTAATTCCTATAAATTAACACTAATAAAATATTAAAATGTTTTCAACGTTGTCCGCTAAATAATAATTTGTATTTTCTAAAAGTTTATTCCTAATAAAAATGGACTAAAATAACCTATACTATAGTGAAGCATATCAAGGTGAGGTTGCAGCCTTTCAGGGAAACCAAGGATACATAATGTGTGTATGTTAACCTACAGTAGCTCCATGGCTTCTTTGGTGCTGCTGACTGACAGGATGACAGTCAACAGTTAGGTATATACCTAAATTTTGACTGTCAGAAGTGACAGCTGCTAAACACATGTTTTTTGCAGATCATATGGTTCGTGTAGGGAACATAATTTGGTCTAGTAACTTTTCAAAGCCATCAGCTGTCAGTCAGCACCAAAGAAGCCATGGGCCTACTGTAGTTAGGATTAAATATATGAAAAAAGAAATGTATAAGCAATAAATATTCAGTATTATAATCTAAATGGAAGACTTAAAAGCCTTAGCTTAGCTATTACAAACACATAATATATTAAATGATTCAAGGGTCTTAAGTTTGATTCCCAGTAAGGAAAAAAATTATAAAGAATTATATTAAGCCATGTTGCATTAATATATAATAATTATGGTGTAGTGTGGGGTTAAATGAGGCTATATTTAATTTTAATCTATAAAAACTTGAGTCTGATATTAATAATTGAGTATTTTTTATCTTGGTGTACAGTAACATATATAATCACGTGTTGTATACAACATTGCATAAAACTGCTTCAGTGGCCAAGGAGTCCAAGGCGTCACTATTGTGTTGGACTGGCCTGCTGAAGACTGATATATCGGGGTTCAAATCCGGTCGGTCTAATGAGGGTGGTTTTTACTTAGTGATTTCCCACTTTCCTTCCATGCAAATGCGGGTAGATAACCTCTAATATACTTCCTTCCTCATCCCTACCTCAATAGAGTAATTATCATATATGTGTACAACCTGAACAGGTGGTAAGATGGGATAGGAAAAAACTTTACATAATGCAGGGTACTTATGATTTTTTATAAAATAACCTGACCTTATAAAATCTACTAAAATTAAAAATGCACTTCCAACATAAAATGACACAAAATGCACATATTGAGCTACTTGACAAGTTTGGGTGTATATTTTTTCATCAACTGTTGTTCTTATTGAGAGCCACTTTGATCAAGCTTTGGGGGGGGGGGGGGGGGGCTTGGTCTGCAAATTATTTAAGATTGTTTGAAACTTCAAGTAGGCCCTACTCTGCCACTTTTATCCTAAACTCACAGGGTTTTCAGATCAAGCCCCCCTCGCTCCACCCAAAGCTCGATCAAAGTGAGCTTTGATTAGAATGCCTCTTCGTTCCTATTGGCTGGAAAGCATTTTCAAACAAATTGTGGAGAAAGTTGAGAAAGTACTTGAAGTAAACAACCCTTAAAGAATTAGGAGAATTAGCCCCCAAAAGCTTGATCAAAGTGAACCTTGATTATAACAACAACTGATGAAATTGTGGTCTCCTAACAAGCATGAATAAATGTGTTTTTTATTTCCCACTAACAATTACAATTGAACCTTCAAGTGGTGGAAGTTTCCTTCCTATTTTATTTAGGTGTGGGTTTTTTTTTTCCACGCCATTTCTCCTCTTAAGTTAATCCACAACACCACTACCTTGTTTATAAAGAAAAACTCACCCACATTAGAACCATTTACCATTATGGCCTGAGTCAGTTTTTTATTCAAGTTATACATATTTTGCACAACCAGCTTGCTAGGCCAAGCACAGCATCCAGTCCCAGCTGTTAATTTATCAGTGTGAAGAGGATAAACCTATTTTCATCAATGATAAATTTTCAACCATGCCAGGAATAAAACCCTGGACCCTTAGCTCAGTAGGCAGACACGCTACCGATTGAGCTAAGGTGGTCGGACTGGTGAGTTGTCTAAATATTATAAAAATAAAATAATTTCAAATAAATATAATAATAGTATCATTTGTTCTGCTGTTTTCTTGTGAATATAATGATAGTGTTTAGTTTTTAATGATTTGATATCTAAAATAAAATATGTCATAAATGATTAAGGTGCCTAGGCAACATTCCAATAATATTTTAATAAACAGCAAGGCTGTCTCTGAATAGTCTGTGCATTACACACTTGTGCACTTTACTTGCACACTTTAAAAACATGTTTCTGGTGCCCTTAAGTGTCCTAAGCCCTACGGTGCATAAAACTTTTCCGACAACATAGTAAGTACACTTAGAGCCACCTGTTGGCCAATTATGAAAGATGTCAGTTTAATTGTGGTGAGATTTATTTTTTATAAAGTTTTGTACATATTGCAATATGTGCACTCTTTAGTGATAATATAAAACTTTTTTTAAATATGTAAAGTGAGAGTACAGCCTCTACGAGTCCGTGCAAAACACAGGGTTGGCCTAACCAAAAAATAGGTAAAACATTTCTGCATATTTACAGTAGGACTACTTAGCAATATATATGTCAATGGTTATTTTTCCATTATAAATCTTCTTATATCAATAAGATATTATTTATTACTAGCCTATTTATAATTTTATAAAACAACATAATTATTTTAAACTAAATCTATATTTTCTTGAAATAAGAGCTGTTTATACTACAGAAATAATTTTAGCCTACTGATACTCGTGAATAAACAAATTACACATCAAATATCTTTTATATTTAACATTTAGGCCCCTTAAAGTTTAAGTTTATTTATTTCATTTAAAACTATATTTTAAATAAAGTGTGCAATAAAAGACGACCGTATTTACTTTATACAGAATTATGCTGTGTGGGTTGCATCTGTACCCTTTAAGAGAATTCAGACACCATCACATCAAAAATTACTTCCGCCTTTTAAAGGTCCTGACACAGACTCCATATCCTTAGGTCCAAAGCCTGTATTCCTGGTCCATTAGAAATTCTACTCGCGTAACAGTCAATATCCGTATCACGTGACCGTTTCAACCAATGAGATAGAGATTTCATCCAATCAAAAAATTTGAAAGAAAATCGTTTAAGCAAGGAGCCAGCGTCAAGCAGTCAGCTGACCATAATATAAGAATTAAAGAAACCAAAAACCACTTTGTTGAGAAAACTTCCAGTATATACTAAAATGTAGGTTAAGTACAATCATAAGAAATATATTCATTACTTGAGTTTAACCATCAAACTTAAAATAAATGTTTGCAATTGTCTGAAAATGCAAAAAGGATGTAACAAAACAATCACTTTTAATATTTTTAATAATAGGGGTGTTGAACCTACAAAAGCAAAGTCAGTATTTCTTCGAAAACATTTTCCTATAAGCCGCTCATCCCGGAGTGTTTAGATTTTTAGAAAAATAGTTCTGAAATAGCTCCATGTGTAGCCATCTTTTCATTTTGTATATGTTTTCATAGCGACGGATCCTCTCACTGTCATTCGGTCTTTTATTTTATTGCGCATGCACACATTTACTCGGCTGTGATTGGTAGTCCGTATAAACTTGTCCGTAGAAAGTTAAAGTTGGGCAACTTTTACCGAGTAAGGACTTACAGATAAGGACTCTGTGGCCAGAGCAATCTGATATTATGGTATCGATTTCTTACGGACCACGGACCTACTGATACGGAGTCTATGTCGGGGCCTTAGTTGATGGCATTGAAACTTTAAATCAAATCCATAGTGAACAGACTATTCAGTCCTCCCTTAAACAACAGCTTAATCAAATGAATAACAAATAAATATAGGCTTGAAGATAAAAACTGTGTCATAGAGACCTATATTATTTATCTACCTGGGTGATTAGCATAACAAGAGTATCTTCAATAAAGGCCATTTTATCGTTAGTAAAATTTTCAAAAAGGTTGTATAAATGTTATTTAAGCTTCACCACCTGTTTACACATATTATCCATTTATAATTTACAGATTGACCAGTAAGTTTTGTATATATAAAATGTCTATCATAAATGTAATAGAGAGTTATCTAATAATAGGGCGCTAGTATATCGATTTTAAAATAAGAATAGGGTTCATCTATATTGTTGATGTATTTTAACATCTTTTTATATTATTTGATAACTTTTAATTTTTATCTCTCATCCTTTGCTAACGCAGCACCTTACTTGAATAATGCTGGATTTACTCTTAAGAAACAGCACCCCAACAATGGTTAAATCAAAATCCCTAAGGCAACTGTAAGTAAACAACCACACACACTAAATGTATCGCTTCCTATCGCTAAACAACGTTTTGAATAAACTCTAATAATTGTGAAACCAAAAGTGCCTTTTTATTGCAAAAAACCAACAGGTTATGGGCTCAAGCACGTAACGACATTAGTACGTGATTGATTTTGTTAAAATAAATTCACTTGGTGCGATATTTTTGGAGAAAATCCGACGAGACATTTTGAGGTTAGGACGACGCCGCCACGCTCACAATGGACTCGACGAAGATTATCAACGTTGGACTTCTGGAAGGAAAAGGAAACTGGAATACATGGCGATACAAACTGAGCATTTGTTTACGAGGTATCCCCGGAGCGACAGACGTAATTGAAGGCAGGTTAGTCAAACCAAGGGCGTTGTCTGATGAAGCGACCGCGGCACAAAGAGCGGAGTACCAGACATCGCTCGACGCTTTTAATAAGGCAGACAGCCATGCGTTGATCGTTTTAACCGCAAATATGACGGAAGAGACACTTCAGAAAATAATGCGTCTCAAGTCAGCCCGGGAGGTGTGGCTCGAACTGCACAAACTCTTCGACGGCGTCTCCGAAGACAAGGTTTACAATTTATGCCTTAAGTTCTTTAGTTATGAAAAAGCCGTTGAAGATGATATCGCTACGCATGTCTCAAAATTAAAGAATTTGTGGAGCGAACTAAAGCAGGAAATGAGTAACGACGCCGAGCTAACCTCAAATTTGCCAGATTTATTTATGATCTGTAAAATTTTAGGTACGTTGCCTGAAGATTACTTTTCATTCAAGTCGAGCTGGATGCTGATGTCAAAAGCTGACAGGACAATCGACAATTTGACGAACCAGCTGTGTGCCTACGAGAATGCACTGAAAGGCAAACAAGAGTCATCTCAACAAGAAGCCCTCTATGTTAATTCGTCAAAGCAGCCAAACAACTCGCACAAGAATCAGCAAAAGGGTGACAAAAAGAAATTCTGCACCTACTGCAAGAAGAAAAATCACCTAGCAAAGGTATGCAGGAAGCGAATCGCGGATGAAGCACTTGGCAACAAAGCCAGCAACTCGGAAAATCCGGAAAAGGGTGCAAATATGATCCTGACTACGGTAGCCTCGACTGTGATGAACTTGGAGTGCAACTCCAAGTTCTGGTATGTAGATAATGGAGCAACAAGTCATGTTTCTAATAACAAAAATATTTTTAGGACGTTCGAGTCTTTTTCTACAAACCACACAGTGATCACAGCGAATGGCGTGAAGGTTGCGGCTATTGGTAAAGGCGACATTGACATCGAAGCAGAAGTCAACGGCAAGATGCACAAGCTCACGTTGGCTGATGTATGGTGTGTTCCCGGGATCCAGAGAAATCTATTCTCAGTCCTTGCAGCGCAGGATAAGAACAAGGAAAGCAGGTTCATCTCGTCTCCAGAGGTTTGCAACTTCATCGTCAACGGCGAAGTGAAACTGACTGGAGTTCGTGAGCGGTTTGGTGGACTCTACAGGCTGAACGTGAAGAACGTGAACGACATTCCATCCAATGAAGTCAACGCAACAGAAGCAAACAATCTTCTCCAACTTTACCATGAACGATTCGGACATCAGAACAAGCGACACGTGAAATCCCTTCTGGACAAGCTGGGAATTCATGTCAACTTGGACAGTGAACTTTGTGAAGGCTGCGTCTATGGCAAAGCTCATCGTCTGCCTTTCGGTACGAGGTCTAAGACAACGGAACCGGGAGAGCGGATCCACACAGATGTTTGCGGTCCATTCAAAGAGTCCATGTCAGGATACTTGTACTTCGTCCTCTTCAAGGATGACTACACGAAGTTCAGGACCATCTACTTTTTGAAAGAGAAGTCCGAAGTTGCAGAGAAGTTGGCTCAATTCGTTGCGGAAGTCAAGACTCTTGGACACAACATCAAAGAGCTGCTAAGCGACGGTGGCAAGGAATTCGACAACAAGCATGTCAGAAAAATCCTACAAAAGGAAGGAATTGTTCAACGCATTACGATGCCCTACACTCCAGAGCAGAATGGCTCCAGTGAAAGAGAGAACCGCACCGTGGTTGAAACTGCTCGAGCAATGATGTATGCTCATGGAAAGCTGCCTCAGATGCTTTGGGCCGAGATGATCAACACAGCAGCCTATGTTCTCAACAGGACAGGACCTTCCCGAGTTGATGGAAAATCTCCCTACGAGTTGTGGCATGGCAGTAAACCAGGTCTGAAACATCTTCGGGTGATCGGATCTACCTGCTATCCACACATTCCAAAACAACAAAGGAAGAAGATGGATCCAAAAGCAATCAAAGGAATTCTCATCGGATACGACAAAGACGACGGCTACAGGATCTTCTGTGAAGAGGAAGGAAAACTCATCAGATCAAGAGATGTCATCTTCGAGGAAAAGGTGCTAGAGCATAAAATCGACAACTATCTTCCGGAAAGTCTCGACTCTGCTGCTGAACCAGTGGATTCAACTTCTGAAGAAAGTCAAGAAGATGATGACAAAACGCAAAGCGAAGAAAATGATGATGAATTCTGGGATATGAGTACTGCTGATGAAGAAGAAGGTCTAGATGAACAAGTTCCAGATAGTGCTCCAAGTCCAGATGAAGAAGCCATCGTCAAGCGCCTTCGTAATCGTTCGTCGCTCAAACCTCCAGAGAAATATCAGGACTTCGTGATGCTTCTCTCTAGCCCTCTTCAGGAACCTGGATCCTACAAAGAAGCCATGCGATCGGATCAGCAAGATCGTTGGAAAGAAGCTATGAGTCGTGAGATGAAAGCTCTTGAAGAGAACAAGACTTGGGAACTGGTTGATCTACCCCCAGGAAAAAGAGCAATCTCGAATAAATGGGTCTACCGGATCAAAACCAACGCCGATGGATCGATTGATAAATACAAAGCCAGACTGGTCATCAAAGGCTTTTCACAGCGGAAAGGAGTGGACTACGATCAAACCTTCAGTCCAGTTGCAAGAACATCAACTATAAGAACTTTACTCAGTGTTGCTGCCAACGAGAAGATGAGACTAGCACAAATTGACGTCTCAACAGCATTCCTCTATGGTGACCTCCAGGAAACCATCTACATGCAGCAACCTGAAGGACATAGTGATGGATCCAACCGGGTTTGCTGCCTGAAGAAAAGCTTATATGGACTGAAGCAAGCTCCTCGATGCTGGAACAAAAAGTTCAGCAACTACATCGTCAGCTTGGGATTCAAGCGAAGTAAAGCGGATCCCTGTCTGTTCGTGAGACGAAAAGGACAGAAGAAGATGTTTTTCGTTCTTTACGTTGACGACGGACTGATTGCAGCTGAAGATGAGCAAGAACTTCAGAAGTTCATCAACGATCTGAAAAAGGAGTTCAAAATCACCTCCATGCCGGCGTCTTATTTTCTAGGATTGGAAATCAGCCGAGAAAAGGACGGATCAATTAGTGTGAGCCAGAAACACTACACGGAGACCATACTCGAGAGATTTGAAATGACCAACTGCAAAACTGTATCTACTCCAATTATCAAGGACAACGATGCAGAAGAAAGTCCTCCAAATCCTGACTTCCCCTACAGACAAGCTGTTGGAGCACTTATGTTCTTGATGTGCGGCACACGACCAGACATCGCATATGCTGTCAGCGTGGTGTCCAGAAACCTCGAAAATCCAACCAACCGTGATGTTCAGAAAGTAAAAAGGATTCTGCGGTATCTGAGAGGAACGACAGACTACGGACTGGTCTACAAATCCAACCTGGAAAAAGGTGTATTTGATTGTTTCAGTGATGCAGATCATGGTGGCTGCCTAACTACAGGACGCTCTACCTCAGGAGTGCTCTGCCTGTACTCTGGGGCACCTATTTCGTGGATGAGTCAGCGACAAGCCTCTGTTGCCATATCCACAACCGAAGCTGAAATCGTAGCTGCCAGTGAAGCTGCGAGAGAGATGCTGTGGACCAAGCGGCTTCTGAGCGAACTTGGCCATCTGAAGTCGACACCTACTCTGCAAGTTGACAACGAAGCAGCCATCCGGCTTGCACAAAATCCTGAGTTTCATCGAAGAACAAAACACATTCGGATCAGACACTTCTTTGTTCGCGAATTGGTCACCGATGGGGAAATCAACATTTTAAAAGTTGACACTCAAAATCAGCTCGCGGACATTTTTACAAAACCATTGTTTTCAGTTCGTTTTAAATTTTTATGTAACAAAATGGGAGTTTACAAGTTATAAAATAAGGGAGAGTGTTGATGTATTTTAACATCTTTTTATATTATTTGATAACTTTTAATTTTTATCTCTCATCCTTTGCTAACGCAGCACCTTACTTGAATAATGCTGGATTTACTCTTAAGAAACAGCACCCCAACAATGGTTAAATCAAAATCCCTAAGGCAACTGTAAGTAAACAACCACACACACTAAATGTATCGCTTCCTATCGCTAAACAACGTTTTGAATAAACTCTAATAATTGTGAAACCAAAAGTGCCTTTTTATTGCAAAAAACCAACATATATTAAATAAAGGGTGAATCAGGAAACTTTTATTTTAATACAAATTTGTCTTACAATTGAGAAACTCAATTTTATTGTGTTAGTTACAATACACTTATGAATCAAGTAAAAATGTCATAGAAATAAATAAGAGTTGTTGTAAATGGTTTAAATCAATATAAAGAACCAAGTCAAGAGAAAGAGGCAAGTACATCTATTATTATTTATATACATCCTATTCATCCATCAAAGACGCCCTGAATACGTATTTTTTCAAGATGGCGTTTGCAAGCCCATGGCTGTGCCTTCTTTGGAGCATGTGTCTTCATTTAATTGGAAACTAAGCAGAATTATTCTTGTCTGTGCCTGTTCTTCACATACTTAAACAGCTTGGGACCAAAACATGGAAGAGCTTTGTGGTGGACATCTTCAGTACTGGAATATTTGATGTTTATCTTGGAACTTCAATTCTATGCGGCAGCCTCTCACACGCCTCCCCACAACCATCCTCACCTCCGTCAGCCCCTTCTGTTTTTGAACACTTTGTGTTCCGGCTACTAGTCACATATAAGGAGGTCTAACCCAAGAAGAATCGACTTTATGCCCGTACTTCTACTAGGACCCACTTCACAGATCCTGTAATCAGGAAGCCAAGATGGTGGCTATGTGTTCAAAATTATTACTTTTTGTGTAAATTTATCTTCATTTCTATTAAAATTGTTTTTATGCAAAATTTCCCTTCTGTCTCCAAACATACAGTAGCCCAATGGCTTCTTTGGTGCTTACTGACAGTTCACAGCTGACTTCTGAAAGTCAACATTTAGGTATATACCTAAATTTTGACTGTCAGAAGTGACAGCTGCTAAACACATGTTTTTTGCAGATCATTTGGTTCGGCGTAGGGATACATAATTTGGTCTGGTATCTTTTCAAAGCCGTCAGCTGTCAGTCAGCACCAAAGAAGCCATGCGGCTACTGTACTTAAAGACAAATAAACGTAAATGTGTCAGTTCATTTGGAGGGAAGTGGAAGTTTTGAAACCGCGTCACTGGACTTTTTATGTCCATTTATTTTAAAGAAAAATATAAATGTTTAGGCCATTTTGATTGAGTGACTTGGATTAAGTTACTTTGTTATTGTGCTTATTAATTCTTTATAGTTTGCTGTGCAATAGTAAATTTAAATGTGTCAGTTCACCCGGATTAGAGTGACAATATTTTAAACCTTTTCACTGGATTGTTAATTATATTTAGCTAATCTTTGTATTTGACTTTATAGTTAAAGGATACTTACCATAGGCCTATTTACTCTATGGCTCTAGGAATTCTAAAGCTGCCTGTCGCACTTATAAAAGTACGCCATCTATTCCTATCTTGAGTTATTTCTATCCAGTCGACCTCATTACACACCTGTATCTTTCAGGTCCATTCTAATGTTATCCTCCCATCTACATCTAGGTCTTACAAAAATTGCCCCTTCCCATTTGGTTGGCTAGTCAATACTATTATCACAGTTCTAGATTATCCCATTTACACTGTAAGTCTGGCCCACCTTACTCTACAAGACCTGATTACGAACGCGGTTCTAGATCCTCCCATTCAAGCTGCATGTCCGGCCCAACGTACTCTACGAGACTTGATTACCCTAGCAATATTTTTAGATGAGTACAAGGTATTTAGTTCATCATTATGTGGCCTCCTCCATTCCCCAGTATCCTCATTCCCTTTTGGATCAAATATCTTCTTAAGTAGGTACTTGGTTTTCGAACACTCTAAATTTCTTTTGGTTTAAGGTAACAGTTTATACTAATGAATTTGAATAGGTGCTATATTATAGATAACTAATTAAAACATTTCTATAAAGCTACAAATATTCCATGTTGGTTTTTTAAAATTATTATTTTCTGAAATATATTTTGAAATTACTATATTATTTCCCTAATATTATTTATAAAACAAAACCACTCTTATAACCTTTTTGTACCCTCTTTTCATATTTTTTTTATGAAACAGGCTCTATATGACAAAGAAAAACTCATTTTTAGTTTTACGTTGGTCTAAATTTTCTTTATAAACTTATATCTGTATTTTATTACTATTTTGATTACTGGTTGTATTTGTGTTTACTTAAGCCTGATTTGCACCGAGCCTTAGTTTGTATTACAGCCAGTGTAGCGCTGAAATTCGTAGTTTCTCTGCTGATTATAAAGAGTTATTTTGATAATTCCTGTATTTAGTGTTATATTGATTGATCCATGTTTATTGTGTTTACTATTTGTGATATGTGATACTTGTAGTTATTTTTCTACGTAGTTCGTCTGAGTTTTACTTTATATTGTTATATTAAGAAAATTATTCATTTATTTATTTGCAATTTATTAACAGATGGCTCTTCACTCTGTGTGTATGGCTGCAGATGTCTATTTGGTTTGCCTACAACACGCACTATCTACTGAAAAAGAAGAGGTTATGGGTCTTCTAATAGGAGATGTTAGTTTTTTAAATAGTTTATTTTGTTGTTGATTTTTTTGTTTATTGTGTGGAAACTAACTATCTCCACACTTTTGTTTTTATGAATAAAGATTCATTAACTCTGTAACTGACTATACCCTATAATTTGATTTTGTAGTCTTGTATTATTGTTTTTTTTATTGTTAGCTGGAAATTTTGACGTGCTCCATATCTGCTTTGTCTTTTAACATGGTAGACAGGAGTAAATACGTAAAATCAAATTAATATATTTAGATATTTTACAAGGAGAAGCTTTCCTGTTAACGGCTATTACCTGTCATGAGAATTGATTCAAAATTAATCCCACTTTAGTTTTATTTAATTCAGCTGTCACTTGCAACATAATGTGGTTAATTTTTATAGCCCCTATTCATTGGTGTAGCCATATATCTTAATCCCACATCAACCCCTTTGCAAGAAATTCACAAGGGCCTGCCATTCATAAAAAAAAGTTGATTTCTGAATAAAAAAAAAAAAGAAAAAAATTAGATTATATAATACATTCAAATTTAGTAGGCTCATGCCCCTAGTTTTTACAACATATTATCATTAAGATTTATTTTAAAATAGTAGCGTTATTTACTGGTTATAATAACAAAATAAAAACAGAAATTAACTTAGGCCACCTACTAAATGTATTCATTGGTACCTCTACTGTTGAACACTTTCCTCTAATTCGACTATTTTTTTTCAATTGTATTACCTAATGCTATTTGCATGCAGGAGTCAATTCGGAGTCAATTTCGCTGCTTTTTTAGTATTTATTATTGTGGAAAATCCCTTTTCACCTAAATAAGTAGAAACAAAAGGCATCAAATTTTGAATGGCGATTGTAAACAGATGGGAATTGTTTGTACTATCTGTGATTTCTATTATAGGGCCTACTGTTCCCTCCTCCTTATGGATTCATTCCCAATCAAATTCTTTCTTTCAAAACATATCATTTAAGATAATTGACATCAGTATAAGCAAATAACTTTTAACATTATTTTTTGAGGCCCCCCATAAAAACTTTTTGTGGTCGCCCAGGGCACTGTGGACCCCCTGGTTAAGAATCACTCATCTAGATCATGTTTTCTTACCTTGGGTGGGCTCACAATGCTTGTTAAGGTTCCTTATAGATGTATTATAACTTTATTAAATAAGTGATTTCACCTATATAAATTTTATTAGGGATGTTAGGATAGGATGCATAAATTCAAAATATAAATTGTTCCTTGTTTTCGGTATCGTATATAAATTGTTATAGATTTTTTTAAATGCTAGCTTAGTTAAACTTGCAGATAGCTGGGTATGTGGCATAAATATTTAGTGAAAAATTACAAATATAATTAAAAAACTTATGTAAGCCATTTTATGATTTTCAAGGATCACAATTGGTCTAAAGATGTTATCGAGATATATTTTAATAATCATAAATTATGTTTAATAGCCTTATAGGGCTATGACACATTTTATTTGGGGTTTATATATTTGTACCCTTCTATTCTGACTTTATTATAAATACTACAAATCTTTTCCATAACCACATTTATTTGCTTCAGAATTCCAATGATACTTAAATTTAAACAAATTAAATGGATTTTAGTAAGCAATTCAGAGGAAAAAAACATAAACCTGGTTCGATAGAATCAGATAGTCTAATCTGCTTTAAGAGAGTTTGTATGCCTCAATATTTAAATCTAATATTAGCACTAGTCAAACTTCCAACTAATCCAAGAGGTTTGAAATATTTTTGTAATGGTTTTGGACCCATAAAAGGTCCATTTATCCTCGGAAATATAGAGTACAATTTCTGAGCGTTTTAGTGTTTGTCAAGCAAACAACTTTTTTTTTCAATTCTTTTCAGATCCAAGAAGATAAGCTTCCCATCTCATCTGTGAGAAGGTAAAGTGATGAAAACGTTGCAGTTGATTAATAAGAACTTCATTTTTGTTGTGATTTGGGTCAGAAAACGAAAAAATGGAGATTCTCCCAAAGTTACAAAAGCATCAAGTGTAAGTTGAAGATATAACAATAATATGTTTCCTCCACCCAACATACTGTTCTCAGCATATAGGTATATTTAAAAAACTCAATTAATCATCTTCTTAGGCCTAATAATTTAACATCTTTTTTAAAATACAAAATAAAAATTCAATCTTTTACTTATGGCAAATATTTTTTTTTTATTTTTTCTGTATTGAGTTTTCGACAAAATTATTAAGATTTTTATTTAAGAAGTTAGTTCTTAGTAAAATGTGTAATAATAAACTAATAGACTTGATTCATAATTTTTTAAATTTGTTTATTAAAACATTCTTTATCCGGTGACTGGTAGTCTAGGGACTTCAGGTGACAACTTTTATTTGGGATCTAATGCCCCAATTCCCCTCTCCCTCACCACACTACATGCACAACACCCTACCTTCACTCGTTACTAGATTTTATTATTATATCAAACTGTTGCAATCGTGACCAATGCCAGGCTAATTTTCAGGCCCATAACTGTTTTAAAACTTGTGTTCATTATCTCAAATACTTACATTCCCACAAGTTTATTTTAAATCTATAGGCCCAAACGTATAAGATGCCGACTGTGATAGAAAATAAGATTTTACTAACCCCCTCCTACTTACCTATATTCTTGATATCACCATAATTTATCAATGTTGATCTTAGCTCTAGGTTAAATCTTAGATCAACGTACCATTGCGTTTTCACAGCATAGTACTTCCAACACTTTATTTCTCTTCAGAATGTCCAATGATACTTTACTTTAAACTAAAGATAAATAGGTTTTAGTAAATCTAATTAAGTTAAAAAAAACATAAAGCCATGGAGTCTGATAGCAATCTAGATAGTCTAAAAAATACTGCTTCTAAGAGAGTTTGTATGCCTCCAATATTTTCTTAAAGCTCTAAGGTTATTAGCACTCAGGATCAAACTTCCAAACTAAGCATCCACCACCTGATTTCGTGTAATTTTAAGAATGAGTTCTTGACCCTAAAAGCTCCAGTTTCATCTCTCAAATATCACGCAAACAATCTTGAACGCGGCTAATGAGAGGTGTTCTTTCACAGCCTAAACACATTTTTTTAATGTTCTGGTGTCTCAGATGTCTCAATGTAATTACAGCTTCCCAGTGTCTCATTCTGTTTTTAAAAGTAAGTGATGTAATACGTTGCAGGTTGATTGTGAGAGAACATTGCATATCTCTGCTGTTGTGATGCTTCGTCGCTCAGATAAACGAAAGGACAGGGTGGAGATTTCTCCTGAACAGCTTACTAAAGCAGCCATCCAAGCTGATAAGTTGACTCATGAACTAGGTCAACCAATGAGAGTATTGGGTTGGTATCACTCACACCCACACATCACTGTGTGGCCATCACATATAGGTAAGTATTTAAAAAAAATCAATTTAATCATCTCCATAGCCTCTAATCTAATTTTAAAATACAAATTTACTTTAAAATACAAAATAAAACTTCATAATCTTTTACTATTAATAAAAAAGAATATAGCAAATTATAATTTAAATCTTTATAAGCTTATACCTGTATCTGAGTTTTCCCGTCAAAGATCCTCTTATGGATTGGTTTATTTAGAATTAGTCTTAGTAAAATAGTGTATATAATAATTACTAACTAGACTTGCATTCAATAATTTTTGTCGAATGAGCTTTGTTTATTAAAACATCCTTTAGCCATGCTATATCTAGGACTTCAGGACCCACTTTTATTTGCATCTAATGAACACACACACAAATTCCCCCTCTCCCCTCACACACACACACACACACACACACACACACACGTACGTTTATTCTTAGCTTTTATCCTATTCATATCATAAACCAGTGTTAGCAACTCGTGACCAGCCGGCTAAATTTATCAGGCCCATAAATGATTTTAAACAAACAATTGTGTTCATTAAAATAACTAAATACTTACTATATCCCACAAGTTTAATTTTTAAATCTCATATGGCCCACAATATCATAAAGATTGCCGACTCTTGTGATAAGCAATAGGAAGATTTGTTGGAGCTGAAACCACCAACTACACTCACTCTGCCCAGCTCTATATTCTTGATTTATCATCCATAATTTATCCAAATGTTATATCATTTTAGCTACTATGGATTGCCACACACATTCTGCTTATGTATCAACCATGTACCTTATTGCATATACACAAGAGAAGAATAACTTCTCTTAGACCTGCATGGTCTCTTGCAGAAGACTTTACTGTCGATGACGGGTAGATCAAGGCTCGAATTTTGGTTGGGTGTACTGAGGGTGGTTTTTCCACTCTCCCTCCACACAAATGCGTGTACACTTCCTATAAATATAACATTTCTAATCCCTAAAACCATAAGTGTATAACTCGAACACATAGTAAGACACATTGTTAAAATAACTTCCCCGTAGCTGACAACACGGTGAGAAGGTAAAAGTGGGATAACATGCACTTGGCTTCACTTTTCTTCTTTCCACTCTGTAGGTTACCCTCAACATCTTCACTCCTTAGCTTGCGTTAGTAATTATTATAGTTGGGTCAGATTGTATACACCTCAAATCTGAATCTTAAATTTTATCTCAAATCCAAATTCGAATCATCTAATCTTTAAAAATGTATAATTTTGGTTAAAGGGAAAATAATTAAGCTAAGATTGTGATCCCCAATTAGATGTCTGAATAAGTTTGTTTGAAGAAGTATGTTTATTGTATGCAAAGAAGCTTGAGTTGAAAAGGTAGGAAACTAAAATGCATAGCCATACCTAGCCTTTCTGTTTTTGGTCATGCTTATAAGCAAACCCCAAGACTTCTTGGTGCAATAAATAGTAAAATATTGTTTAATGTTTTTGAAATTAAAAATGAGTTTCACAGATATCACACCCATCTCATTACATAGTAATTATTTCCCCAGAAATGTTGCACTAGCAGTTAGCTCATAGACCTATCCACATATTTCTTTATCACAGCTTTTATCTTTTCTTATTTCCAAATAAATGACAAAACTACACCACCATTAAATGGAATTCAACATGATTTCCTATGTGTTTAGATGATTGTATTATTTTGATGTAAATTATTTATTGTTTTAGTAGTGAAATTGTTTTTATAAACTATAATTTCTACTTTTTTAATTTATTTAATCTCAATTGACTGTAATTTTTCAGATGTAAGGACACAAGCTATGTATCAAATGATGGATAAATGCTTTGTAGGCATTATATTTTCAGTTTTTTCTGAAGATAAATCCACAAAAGTAAGTGTAAACTTATGTAAAAATAAACATAACTTAATACTTGATGTAATATATTAAAATACTATGTAATATGACATCAGTTATAATGTGGGTGCAGATATTTTTCTCATTCTGCCTTGTAAACTTCTCAGGAATGTTACTGTTTACAATAAAATGAATTGATGTACCACTACAATAAATTACTGTACAAATATTGAGAAACTACTTTCAAGGGGAAAAGTAACACTAATAACTTCAAGATTATGTGGCTTACACTTTTTTTTGACAATCTTATTTAAAATATTTTAACAGCTTACATTGTAATAAAAAGTATTAGTGTTTGTAATGACATTTTTATTAGGGTGATTTAGAGGTAAGCTTTATTTTGTTATTTATCCTCTAAAGTGTGATTTAAATCAGTTACTGAAACCCTTTCTGAGGTTGACTTAACTTTTCTAGTGAAATAGTTTAATCTTGTAGATGCATTACAAACTACCGACAACCAATGACGTCACACATACTGCAGCACACTTCACAAGTGATTTACAAGATTATATTCCACTTAGCCTTATATAGTACACTTCGCCTAATGTGCCTGAAATCTCACTTTATGACCAAGAAACACTAATGTTTTTTTTATTCATACAGGAGCAGCAGGTTCAGGTAACTTGTTTCCAGTCTTTGAACCAAAGTCCAGAAGCGGAATCTGCTCAATTTCTTAGAAACGAGGTGCCCCTGTATGTCGTACCCACGGACAAGTTATCAAAGCCGTGTTTGGAGGTGTGTGATGGTCGTATGTTTTTTTTTAATCCTGTATCATTGTCTTGTTTGTTGACAATTTGAAAACTAACATGTTCTTTATTTTTCAGTCAATGGTAGAATTGCCAGAAATCTTATTTCAAGAAGAAAAGGATAGTTTTGATGCCACCACAAGATTGGCGTATCTTAGTGTTTTGGCTGCCCTGAATAACGAGGCTGGTGAGTTACATAGAGCTTGCCATACTGATAGAGATTTTAAATATGTCATCTGTATCGGTGGTCACATGGTCTAATGCCTTACTCTTGTGTTGAACTGGGTTGCCATTAACAGAGAGACCGGGGTTTGAATCTTGCTTGAGAACACTGAAGATGGTTTCCCACTCTCCATCCACACAAATATGGTTAAATTTCTTCTAAAACTCTACCTTACTTATCTCTATTTCATTAATACATAATTAATATATGTGTACAACCCAAACTGGTACTAAGATATGGTGAAAAAATAGCATACCTACAACCTCTTTTTATACATCCATTATTGTTTCCTGTCTGTGTCCTGGGTAACTTTTTTTATTCAAGCCACATATTTTCCACTTCCAGCTAGCTAGGCCTCTTGTAGCTTCATTGCCTACCTACTACTACTTTATTGATTTATTTTTCCAAAGAAAACAATTTACCTTCTGTCATCAATCCTGGTTTGCTGCACTTGCTGTGCTGATTGAGTCCCTGTGTGTGTATTTACCACTAATTATAAGAAATGTATAACTCCAAATAAAACAATAATTTTACTGGCTCTCTATGGATGTCAAATTTGATCCTAAAAGGGATGAGGTTAGTGGGGAGGAGAATACATAATGATGAGTTAACAACACATTGTTAAGATAAAGTTTCGTAGACTACGGTGGGCAGGATATACAGCATGAATAGGAGATTCTAGAATCTTGTCAAGATAGATATAGGGTGTAATAAGATGTACTGGGTAGAACTAACTCAAGATAGGGATAGGGTGTAATGATAGGTACTGGGTAGAACTAACTCAAGATAGGGATAGGGTGTAATGATAGGTACTGGATAGAACTAGCACAAGATAGGGATAGGGTGTAATGAGATGTACTGGGTAGAACTAACTCAAGATAGGGATAGGGTGTAATGATAGGTACTGGATAGAACTAACTCAAGATAGGGATAGGGTGTAATGATAGGTACTGGATAGAACTAACTCAAGATAGGGATAGGGTGTAATTATAGGTACTGGATAGAACTAACTCAAGATAGGGATAGGGTGTAATGAGGTGTACTGGATAGAACTAGCACAAGATAGGGATAGGGTGTAATGATAGGTACTGGATAGAACTAACTCAAGATAGGGATAGGGTGTAATAAGATGTACTGGGTAGAACTAACTCAAGATAGGGATAGGGTGTAATGAGGTGTACTGGATAGAACTAGCACAAGATAGGGATTGGTGGCATACTTTTGCAAGTGTGGCAATGAACTTTCGTGTTCTTAATGCATTAGTCCTACATTTCTAGTGTTGATCAAGTCCTTGTGCATATATTAACTTCTTATTGTATTTCTAGTTCTGATCAAGTCCTTGTGTCACATCACAGAAACGGTGTCTGGCCCGTTGATGAAAGCTCTAGAGCAACGTAAATCTACAAACCTCAAAAGATACAAGGAATTACTAGAAGAAAAAGACGCATTGCTTTCAATAAAGTCTCAGAGTGAAATTATCAACTGTTCATGATCAACATAATAAACTATGACCGTAACTGCGAGTCTTCACTAAATGGTTGGAAAATGAACATTTCCGTGATAATGACTTAATTTGGCAGCCATAAGTATTTTTATTCATTCCTAATATGTGTTATAGTGTCTTGTTAACAAAGAAATATTTCTTATGATTAATGTCATATAATCGTGCATTATTGTTAGTTGCAATTTTGTCAAATAGTTTTCATAAATATTGTAACTATGAAAATAACCTTTGCATTACATGACTCTATTTTTGCATAAACAAACCGATGAAAATGGTCTCGGTTACATAATGTGCTTTGTGTTTATTTAGTTGTATTTATTTCCTATTATAGCTTACACCATGCTTATTCTGTACCCTGTACTTTTGAAAGAATTAATATCTCTAATAAACCAGTTTAAGTAATATGTTATGATTTTGCTTGTCTTCAAAAATGTAATTGCCATATTTTAAATCTTCTCCACAGGAGTTGATAACTATGTAATAATAGCTTTTAGAAGTTTGTGAATTTTCTATTTTATAATATAAAAAAATAAAATACATTTAAATTTGTATGTTTCTGTTCTTTTTTAAATAATTACTTTGTTAAAAGGAACATGCGCAAAGAAGATGGTTATCTTTTATAAATTAATAACAATTAGGGATATGAGCGAATTATAATGTTCATTTAAACAGTTTCTGTTCATCCATTGAAGCTCTTTAATTAATTTGGTTTTATTACACTTAGCGAAAAAATATTTCTCCAATAATTATAATACCTTAAAACAAGGCTACTTTACACCAAAATCTTAAAACATAGCTTATGAATGTTAATCTCTAGTTTATTGTAGAAAGCACGGGTGATGCATCATATTAAAAAACTTGCATGTGCAGCCCCCATGCTTTCTACAAGAAACTAAAGAATAACCATCTATTTTGTATGTTTTAATATTTTTGTGTAAAGTAACCATGTTTTGTAGTATTTGTTAGAGATGTATCGAATGGATTCTTTTAAGAATACAAATCTTAGAAAATATGGTAAACACAGGAGGTCTCTTTAATATAATAATCTGTGAGTTGCCATAGAAAATATAAATAATAAGCTAAATCTAAATGTTGATTAGGGGTCTGCGACCTCATGTTTTTCAATTCGAGTCGATCTCAAGCGAGCTTTTCATAAAGATCCCAAGTGTTTAATCGAGCTTGGGTTAAATAAATATATAATTTTAAAACTTAATTATGTTAATAAAAAACAAATATTATATTAATATTATTTTAAATTTCTTTAATGAAATAAGATACATATTAACTTTCAACTAAAATATGATCTAAACTTATTTTATATTGTTAAAAAAACTATCCATATTAAACATAAAATTAATTTTTATACATACTGTAATAGTTGTGGGAAAAATAATTATGATACAATTCAACATTCCTAAGTAGAGTTTTAAAAAAGCATGTGTGAAAATAGGTTTGGATGTGCAGGTTTAGCATGTTTGTGTGTAAACTCCCTACCCCTCTAATTCCTTGGTCCTTGTTTACTTGGTGTTGACCTACCAGAGAGAGAGAGAAAAGATAGATCATTAATGATTTGTAAGATGTCTATTTAAAGATTGGCCTGAAAATCTTAATACTAGCAGACTCTTATGTTAACATATTTTCTAATTTAATGTAATGGTCAGAAGTCTGTTTTTTTGTTTTGTTTAGTTTAAACCCTTTAATTATGTTGGATATTATACCAAAGCAGTCCAGTATAAGAATTCTAAAACAAATTACGACTAAAAATTTGAATTTTTATTATTTTCAATCCTCCAATTCTCAAATATACTAAGGGATTTGAAGTTCCCATCCCTAATATTTGTAAATATTCTAGAGATTTGTCGAATCTGAATCATAAATTGTCTTTCGAATATCTAATCCAAATTTGAATCCTCAAAAATTAAAAAATATACCATTTTAGTTAAAGTGAAAATATTCATAAATCAATTTAAAATCGTTGTTTTAGGCTTGGGACCACTGGCATGATATTTTGTTAGTCATCTTTATTATGTCATAAACAACAAGGAGAACACTTTATTTAAGTTCATTATATTCATACAATTTTGTGATTTTATTTTTCTCCCAACTACACAAATCTATATAATTACTTTTACCATTTGCTTGAAATTTGTTATTTGATGTCAAGTTCTTATTGTATTTGAGATTCAAGGAATCTAGCAAGTAATCTATAATATAATCTCACGAAAGAATTATAAATACAAAGTACATCTAAAAAAGGGAATGTGAGTTGCACAAAGCAACTTCTAAAGAATAGGTAACCTAAATACAGAAAGGAGAATGGTAACAAATTAATCATTAGTACAAAGAGGAACAAATAAAAGGATGTAGCAATTTAATAAATAACAAGTGAAAATGAATGCAAGTTAAGGTTCATATTTTTACAGTTTAATAACATAAATTTTTGGGCGAAAATAAATTAACTCACTGGGACTATGTAGGTATGATTCCTTAGCCGATGTTTAAAACTTGTACCAGTGGATGGCATGATCAGCTGAGCTAATTGTTGGTGACTATAGGGAGAAAAGGTAACATGGCGGTCTAGGGGTAAGGTGTCAGACTTCTGTGCTGAGAGTCCGGGGTTCAATCCTCGGTCCCGGCACAGATTTATCTGACTGCCACCTCCGACAAGACGTGTATTAATCACAACTTGAGAATATGTGGTTTGGATTCCACGTTAGGCTGTAGGTCCTTGATTTCATCTAACAATCACCCTACCATTACACATGTGCGTAAAGTGGATAGAACCCGAACTGGTAGTAAGACGCGGTGCTAATACTACTACTACTACTACTACTACCACTACTACTACCACCACCACTACTACCACTACTACCACCACTACCACCACCAGTACTAGTACTAGTACTAGTACTACTACTACTACTATTACTACTACTACTACTATTATTACTACTACTACCACCACTACTACCACTACTACCACTACTACTACTACTACTACTACTACTACTACTACTACCACTACCACTACTACTACCACTACCACTACCACTACTACCACTACTACTACTACTACTACTACCACTACCACTACCACCACTACTACTACCACTACCACCACCACCACTACTACTACCACTACCACCACCACCACTACTACCACCACTACCACCACCACTACCACTACCAGTACTAGTACTAGTACTAGTACTACTACTACTACTATTACTACTACTATTACTACTACTATTACTACTACTATTACTACTACTATTACTACTACTAATAATAATAATTTTTTAGCACCGCGTCTTACTACCCGTTCGGGTTATACGCTTAATAATAATAATAATAATAATAAAAATAATAATAATAATAATACGGGGAGTAAACAACTTGTCCCTCAGAGCTCTATGACCTACAGAACAGTTATACAGAAGGTGAATCATGACAGCCTCTTATTATATAACTTGCCAAATTTTCAGAAAGCAAGGGGTAACAGATATTTAGAGATTGTTGAATAGTATTAAACCACTTTGAAGGTTGCCCCGCAAAGGCCTCATGGAGTAAACTGATCAGAAAGAACTGGTTATCACTGCCAACCCCTTTATGTGCTGTGATAGGGATCCTTCCAGCAACATGTCCTGTATAGATGGATGAAACGAGATTCATCAGTCTACATGGGTTGGCAGCCTTGTTCATCTGTTGCCTGGGATTCTCTCAAATATTAAATGCACCCGGTACAGACTGGTACACTGGAACTATCACCATACTATTAGGGCTACCTTTGCAGTGGTACCAAGCTTGACAATCTACCAGTTTGCATCCATTATCACCAAAAGCACGATATGTTGTGTAGAGAACAGGAAAAACAAAATCTTGCCTAGTAGTAACCTGATGAAAATAACTTAATATTAAAATTTCAGCATAAAGCAAAGCCTGTCAAAGATAAAACATTGTGTCTATGCTTGTAAAGAACCATCACATTTGAATTACCGATATCCACTTATATTTATGTTGCACTAAAGTAGAGGGGGCAAGACACTTAAACCGAGGCTTAAAATGAAAAAATTATTTAACAAGCTTTGTTACTGTGATTTACAATTTAATAAATCAGATTTCTTGATACATTTTGTTGATTTTAATCAATAAATACTATTATAAGTACAATTCAACTGCAATATATAAATAAACAAAACTACATAAATTAATTCAAAACTAAATGATAATGGTTTCATGACTTTAAATCTGTATTGAAAACTTGAATAGTATTCAAATGTATTTGTATTTAAAAGTTAAAAGCTTCCTCTGTGGTCAGAATTTTTGGCTACAGACCCAGAAGTCCCAGGATCAACTATTCTGAGCGCTTTCAAAATTTATCTGTGAATCAGTCAGTGTGTCTGTAATGGGGTCAAACTCAAGCCTCGTGAGGACAGATGAGGAGCTACTTGAATAAAGCAGCAGCAGCTACGGTTTAGAATATGGTAGATAAGTAAACCTGGACATTTTACTTTCTCGCTATCTTACAGGTAGAGAAAGTATTGTGATCGTAAAAAAACATCGAACTCGAGATTTTGATGAATGTTGACGTTTCATGACCCCCCGAATCCAAAAAAGTGGTTTTTACATTTCTGTCAGTCTGTACCTCAGAGTAGAACCTAAACTATTTTACTGATTGGGCTCTAATTTGATATCTTGGGTTTTCATAGGGTTTCCCCGTGGTTTTTTTGGAAATGGTTATCTAACCCTAAAATTAATGTTAGTTAACTGAATGGTGAAAAGAGAAAAAAATCAACTTTCTCAAAATCGTCTCAAGTGATTTTGATTAAATTTAATTTCCAAGCATTGATCAATATTATAAACAAAATGACTACTCTCATTTTTTCGGCAAAATGTCTTTAAGGGTTCTGCTTTGATGCGTAAATTCTAATTTTTTATCACATCTATGAAACTATTTGAGATATGAAATTACTTATCGTTGCAAATATGTAGGTCTATTTATAATGCAAATATTTTATTTGAAACATATTTTTATAAAACCAATCATTTTCAAGCTAAACGCAATTACATATATTTTTTAACTTTTCGAACACTAATTAAGTATTGCGAGCATAAAAAAAATTTAACCCGAGATGTTGTTGGATGACGACTTTTCGTAACTCCCCAAACTCTAAAAAGTGATTTTTACAATGCCGTGTGTCTGTTTGAACTTAAAATTAGTAGTAGTTTAATAAAGGGCAAAAAGAGAAAAAATATATTTTCTCAAAATCTGCTATAACAATTTTGATTAAAATTTGTATCTATGCATTGATTAAGATTATAAACAAAATGGCTATTTTTATTTTTCTATGAAAATTACTTTTAGGGTACTTTACAGAAGCAGAAGTTTTCTTATCCCCGCAACTATTTAAGATACTAAATAACTTATCATTGCAAAATTGTAGTACTATTAAAAATAAAACTTCTATTTGGAATATATCTTTATAAAACCAATAGTTTCTGAGATATTGGCAAATATATTAATACAATTTTGTGAGTTTTAGTTGTACAGAGATACTTAAGTCTTAACGCAATAATTCTATAATTCCATAGAGTAAAGTTGATAAGTCTCTCAAAAAGTGTATGTTCTTTTTTCCTTAACCTCTTAAGGAAAATGTTTGTACAGCAATGATCGATCTCTTTTCATTTTAGACTAAATAGTCAATATTTACCTTTTCTTTGGTCTATATTTAAAAATGTGATAACCATAAGATGTGCTGCTCATAATAAAAGTCAACATTTTTAGCCGGAAGTCGAAGTTTTAATACTATGTATTGACCCTTGTGGACCCAATATCAATCAATTTTTTGGGGGGGGGGTCCAAATATACTAAGGAGGACTTTTATTTTTTTATGTATAAAGAAAATTATAAAACTTAAATCCGAGAGTCAAAAAAGTTAAGCGTAAGTATAACACAATTTTTGTTCGGGTTTTACTAGTGAATATTTTTTTGTTTCACATATACGAGTTTTGAGTAAATATCTCCATTTTCAAACAATGGATTGAGAAAGTCCGTTCCCATTTATTTTTTCATTCTCTCATATTTCTAGCCTAGTATTTTCATTCCAATTGGATTTAAATTAAATATTTGAATAATTATCTCACTTTTGAATTATCATTTGTATATGTATTTGGAAGAAAGTACAGGAAAGGTGGATAGAAACATATAAAAGGGACGAACACAATATGGATTTTACAATGAAAAGAACACAGTTCACACTTTACATTGCTGCCACTGAACAAAGAGGTAATGGCCCCCTCTTAGAGAAAATTGATTGTTAACACCCAATCCCCGACCCAAGAGACAGCCATTACCTCTTTGTTCAATGGCAATAATGTAGTGTGAACTGTGTTATTTCCCTTCTATTTGTTTCCATCCACCTTTCCTGTACCTTCTTCCAAATACATAACTATATAAAACCTCAAAAAAGAAAAAAAAAAGTTTTCCTTGAGATATATTCTGAACCACAATGTAATTAAAGAAAATAATATGCACTAAAATTCCACAAATTGTAAAAAAAAAAACTCAAGAGAGCCTAATCTTCATTAGTGGGCTAAAATATCAGTCTTGTACTGTGTAGTATAGAAGTGGTATGGAGGATGAAATACGAACCGAACCTCGAACAGGTTTTTCCTAAATGATTTCTCACTGTCCCTACATGGGATTGCAGGTATATTTCTTCTAAATTCCATATTTTTCATCCCTACCCTTGTAGTGTAATTGAATGTAAATAACCTGGATAGGTAGTAGGGTGTGGTGAAAAAAATAAAATCAAACCAGTTTTTCTAATCAAGAAATAGTTTATAAATTGTATCAACAGTTACCTGAATCAATTGTGTTAAACATACAGCCACCAGTATTAAAAAATAATTAGATAACATTTAAAAAAAAATATTTTCGACTTAGTAACCTGTAACACAATTGGGTTGTGAATGATAAATAATTTGCACTTCATACATAAATATATATTTAATTCACGACTACACAATAATCATATCACTACAGTAAGCTTTGATTTAAAAATTATCTTTTGGTTTATAGAAGCAGTGCAGTTATTATTCATACATACAATAAACTTAAAAGTAGCAGATTACAAGAGTATCAACAATTTCCACCGAAGCATGTTAAAAAAAAACTACAAAGTGATTCGAAAGTCTCCATACATAGGGAATATTTTATATTTAGTTACTGTTTTGAAATCTCCTTTTTAAGGATGAGCATATGGAGATCAATCTCCTGACCAGACCAAGAAACTGTCTTGGGTGAATTCAATAGGAGACGCTCCCCAGGAAGAAAAATCACACAACACAGTTGCCAAACTTATTGAGAAGTTCCGAAGAACTGGAAGTATTAATGACAAACAGACATGGCCTTTAACAAATATCCACAAATGAATGCATATCAGCAATGGTAATTCCTGGGTTTGAAAAGAGTACAGTAATTACATCCAAACAAAATTCAAATCGTGTATCCTCCCTATCTATGAAACTTTTGAATCATCCTTTAACTTAAAAGATTAAATTAGAAACTTGAACATAAAAATCACTATACATAAAAATAAAAGACAAAATAACAGGAAAACTAATATGATAATAATATATGATAAATACTCTTTGGTTGTCATTATGACTAATTGGAATCAGTATAATCATTTATTTAGGCTCCGTTTATAATTAAGATGCAATATGACTACAACCGCAAGACAATCTTGCTCAGCAGTCGCAATGCAACAGCTGCGTGAATACATCAACCTCAATATAGGAACACTTTGAGAGCAGATAAGTCTCTTGTGCTTTACACAAAAGCATACAATTTGGATTTTGAATTCCACTGTGGTATCAGAGTAGTAATGAAAACAGTGGAAACACTAATGTAATTTAAGTGAAAAAATTTTCTAATAAAGTAAATGATAGAACTAAGGAAAAAGGAAAAAAAACTGCTAAAAGTAAATTTGATGATGAAAGCCACCTAGGAAAGAGGAAAATGTGGGAAGAATCCATTGCACAAAGGTGACTTCTTCCTTTCTTCTGTTTCTATAGTAGAATAATCACACACACATTTTAACACCAATAGAATAATATTTCGCACTGTTTACTTACTATAAATTATTAGCCATTGGGCCACCTCATTTTTATACATTTTAAGTGATAGAAAGGAGCCCAATCTGAAAGGAAAGGCTAGGCTTAGGTAGAAACAATTAAACTTCTATTTTCCATACTATGATCACATACTAGAGAAAAAGATGAAAATAACCAAGTATGAAGAGTGCATGAAGAATTGGCGAAAGAAGTGTATTTGTTTCAATCAAGTTTCAACTACATATTGACTTCCAGCCCTATCACTTTATATTAAATTATTTTACAGTATTTCCACAGTTTTCATATATTTCTAGCTTAATGTGTTCAGTATCAGAGCAATAATATTACATATCGAAACTCCCAAACGGTTGCTATAACCTCAAATCTTCATCATAAGAAGCTTGCACACCAATAATTAACCAAACCCACACACTTTCAACAGCAATAGACAGTAGTACTAGTAGAATAATAGTCCACCTCTCCTCCTCACTCATATATGGTCAGCACAACAAACCCTTTGGCCATTAATCTCAGTTTTATAGACCGGAGCCTCTACTTTATTCAAGTAGCTCCTTAAGTGTCCTTACGAGGCTGAGTTGAGCCTGTTCCAGACCCACCAATTCACAGAAAATCGGGACCTGTGGATATTTAACCAGTAACTTTGACCAGTACTAGAACACACTATTCTATAGAACAGTATAAATTAAGAATATTATCACATATACCTTTTGTTCACCCCGTAAGGTAGCAAGCTGACTTCACATTATTCCATTAGTGGTACAACTTATAAGATGTAGTCCGTCAACGTACACATAATTTGTTTACATCAAGAAAAAACTTTTTTTTTACCGTAAGATGCTATTTTTAATGTTTTTGTCTGTGCTTGTGAATTCTCTCAAAAAATGTACTCAAGCACTATTCAGATAAGTATGTTTGGTACCCCTCTTTCAACAAAGTATTTCCATATGTAATTTTCCCAGATGAACCAAAAGGATGTCGGAAATGGCTCAAGATGATTATGATATTAAAAACTCCTGGACAGTAAAAATATTTCAAACATGACACAAATCTATTTTCAACCTTCTATATTGCCCATATTACACCCTCCAGTGTATAATATTCAACTAGTAACTCTACAGATTTGAAGTGTCCATATTACACCCTCCAGTGTATAATATTCAACTAGTATACTCTACAGATGTAGTTCCATTGCATTCTCTTGACTTTTTACCATACACAAATGTTGATAAACGAAGTAATGTAATATACATATTTTATTAGCTAAGTTGAGATAATATTATATACAATACATTTCATAACTGCCATGATTAAAATAGATATGTAGATTTATATAAAGTTACTACAATAAAATAATTTGAAAAATACAGATAGTCGAGCTTGCCTTTAACAAATAGTTCTTTTCATTGAAACTCATCTGGACTTTATCTTTGAAAATGGTCCTTAATGATTAGAGATTAATTGAACAAAAGTATTGTAACTTTTTACCTTAAAATAAAACACACTTGAAGTTTCATATTTACACTTAAGTTTAAATTAGATAGTGGTTAAAATTTGAAATAACCTTGATATTTTATAACAACCTGCATTATACATTATTATTTTTTTAGTCTTTTAACATAATTTCTTTTTTTTTTTTTTGAACATACATAAACTATTGTGATTTCAAATTATGTGTACACCAAGTCAAAGTTTTCAAAGCTTCAATCAAACAGGAAGAAAAATCTCTTCATTTTATCGCTTCCGACTCGGTTTTTAATTAATTAAAAATAATTAATCAAAATTGTAAAATTCTGGTCTTGAAGTGCACACATTCATGTATATGGGCGATTAATGTTAAAATCTCAGCCCATTGCATGTGGTAGATATCGTGAAATGCTTATGACACAATACACAAACTCTTAATTTCATTTATATAAATTAGTTCTTTTTGCCTAACAAAATAAACAATACCATGCAGTTTGTTAAAAGCAGATTTGACTCTACAAACTTTTATATCCAATAGAGAACATATTTTTCTAAGAATATAAACTTTTCACTAACTTTGAGATAATAACAGTTTATTTGTATGAATCCAGGAGGGTGAAAGCATTGTAGGAACAAATTTAAGGGTAAACACAGTTGATCTGGGTACCAATACCACACTAATATTTACAAATCAATACTAAACTAAGATTGTCTTAAGAATATGATGTTTTTTAAATTGTGTAAAATCCATGATGTCTAGCGAAATGAAAATAAAAACTTTACAAAGAAACTAAAGACTAGAATTACAGCCATCTTTAGTATTTTTCATTAGTTTAGCAGATTTGACTGTACCAACTTTTATATCCAATAGAGAACATATTTTTCTAAGAATATAAACTTTTCACTAACTTCAGGATAAATAACAGTTTATCTGTATGAATCCAGGTGGGTGAAAGCATTGTAGGAACAAATTTAAGGGTAAACACAGTTGATCTGGCTACCAATACCACACTAATATTTACAAACCAATACTAAACTAAGATTGTCTTAAGAATAATGCAGTTTTTAATATTTAATTCTTCTAATTGTGTAAAATCTATGATTAAGAATTTCTAGTGAAATGAAAATAAAAACTTTACAAAGAAACTAAAGACTAGAATTACAGCCATCTTTAGTATTTTTCATTAGTTTAAATGACAATATCACATTAGTTCACTAAAAACTTAATATAGACACACATTAATGAGTGGTAAAGACATCATAGTTAATTTGGCGGCGTTTAATTCTAAATGTAAAACTGGAGGAGATTAAACCATACAATGCAGTTTGATTGCTTAGTCATGAAAGTTTAGGAAACACAATAAAAAAAAAGTTACTAAGAAACCTTAACAAACCCAACCAATTGAAACATTGATTAGGAAAAGGTTATTCCATTATAAGATATTGTAACTAGGAACAAAATACCCGACAGTGAAATAAAAGAATGAACTATTTTGGTATACTTCGCTATTTATAGGAGAGACCTTTTAGAAAGTATAGAAAATACAACAGAGTTTTTAAGCCAAAATGATTGCATTATTATTGTTATTTTATAGGTAATGATAATATTTACTAAAAGTGACAGCTGCAGATTGCATGACTTGACGTATGAATACGTTAAAGTAGATCAACGTAACTTTTCTAGTTGTCAGGTAAGGTTTATCCTGTGGAAAGTGAACTTTAACCAGTTATTTGGGAACCTGATTCAAGTCCCTGATAACCAACTATCTAATGTACAGTTTCAAAATAGCTGGATATACCTAGTTCAACATTTATGATGCAATCCTACCAAACAAAGACCAGTTTTGATCTATGTTTGAAATGTCAGCGTAAAATGAATGAGGTAGAGAGAAGACTTATGCTAGAAAAGAACAATTGCCAAGGGTGTGCTTAATGTCCAGTGAATCGCATGAATACATATTATAATATAATAAAAGTTCAATATGATATAAAAAAAAGTAATAAAATGTTTTTGCTATAAATGAAAAAATCACACACATCATCATCAACTGTTTCCAGCCTGTGGCCGGGTCAGTTTAGTAAAATGCCTCCATCTTCCTCTATTCTTCCACCATTCTTCCATTCTTCTCCACTCAAACACTTTCTGTTATATGCTCCTCCCATCTTTCTTGGCCTCCCTTGTGGTCATTTACCTATATACTTCATTTCCATCATTCTCTCCTTTTCCATCCCCATTACATGTCTATACCATCTCAGTCTTGCTTCCTCTACTATCTCATGTACTCCCTGTACCCCAACTCTTTCAAGGATAACTTCAGTCCTAATCTTGTTTCTCCTCATGACAGCTAACATGCTCCTCACAAACTTCATTCCCATGGCCTCTACTCTACTAGTCTCTCTTACACACAATGTCCATGTTTCTGCTGCATATGTGACAATAGTACAAAGTATGTCCTGTACAACACTTCCTTACACCTCAAGGGCACTTCTCTTCTCCACAGCACATAGAACAACTCTCCCTGCTGTACTCTTCTCATTACATCTTCTCTACTTTCACCTTTCTCCTCAATCACGCTTCCAAGGTATTTTACGTTCTGTACTTTTTTTCAACTCTACTCCATCCAACCTTATAGTTGCCTTACCCTCTTCCTTGTCGTTCCCGTCACTTTACACTTCGTCATGCTAAATTTCACTACACACTCTTTCACTTCCTCATTCCATTCTTGTAGTTGTTCCTGTACATGTATGAGATTATTTACACAAAAAAGTTACCAGCAATGAATTTTTTTTTTGTATCTTAAAGTTCTTATAAAATTAAACAAAAACTTTTTACAGACTGTATTTTGAAGAGTTTTAAAGAATTTTTGATATTTGTTGTTTTGAAATACTTGCTATGTTAATCTATTTTGTTATAGTAAAAAAAATTAATAAAACATTTAAATATCTTTTCTGTGGAGGGTTACAAAAATTGTTTTTTTAACAAAGTAGATAATAAATTGCTTAAAAAATGAATACAACGTGTGGAAACACTGCATTCATATTATTTAAAAGAATATACCACACTATAATAACATAGAACAAACTATTTACAGACATTAAGCAGCGAGACACCTAAAATTAACATATATGTGATGTAATAGAGAGTGCATATAAATTATTCCCCCCATTATTACCCACACAGCAAACATATTTCTATCTCCTATTAATTAACGCAAAACTTTTAATATAGCTACTAAAATAGTGAATGAATTATAATGGGATGAATAATTTATAGACACCTTGAATATTAGCTTATGACTTAAAGAGCTATTAAAAAGAATGATGAATCATTTCAGGTATGAAAGATTAAAAGGTACGGTACTAATATTAAATTAATACTTTCAATATAACATTTATAAATATGGTAAATCACATTAACTTTATCTTATGGAAATTAAATTAATAAAAATACTAGCAATCAACAAAAACCAGAAAATTCAAAATACAAAAGCAACTAACATATTTCAAATAAATTATTTTATAAAATTTTAATTAATATTATGCTTATATAACAAATTGAATCCTGTTGCGGTGAATTAATTAGGCCATAATACCAACTTAAATGAACATTTAAGCATTAGACCCTTCATAGTCTTGGTAGAGATAAATACGATCGTGTGGGTTGATGGTCCCATTTTCAGATGCCACGATGTCATCGACTGCATGGTCCTGGGTTCCGGTGCCATAGGTTCGTTGTAGGATTGTCAGTCCCTCTGAGGGACTTGTCACACTCAACACATCTGGCTGATTGAGGTTCTCCCGGGACCGTTGGAGGACCGAGGGCACAAATTGGTGGATGGGGCTGGAGTCCGCCGAAGAGGTCGGAACAGGCCATGATTTCTTCTGAAAAACCATATCATTATATTTAGTAAGTGTACGAATGAGAAGGTTGTGAAATCACAGAGGCAAAGCTACAGGATTTAAATAAAGAGTTAGAAATTAAAAAGTGTAAGAATCTACATTTATTAATATAACCAAAAAGTGTTGTTAAAATAATTAATAAAACCAAATTGAGGCCTTCTAGTTGGAGAACACAATTCAAAAACCTAAATTTAAAGGGAGGTAAAAGAACATATTAAATACAACAGCGATATAGAAATAGCATGAAAGGTGTGAAAACTTACCAAAGCACAGATATATGCTCAGACCACAACTTAATTAAATCAGAGATGTGCAGCAGCTTAAAAAGGAAATCAAAAGGAGAAAAAAGAAGAAATGGATATTGAAAAGCTAAAAGAAGCAGGCGAACCTGAGGAAATGGAAAACTGGTTTATTGTAAAGATAAAGATTGAGGGGGAAGTGAATGGTATTAATGAAAGCTGGGAATGCTTCAGAAATAGTCTGAAGAAGCAGCAAAAGAGACTTTAGGAATTTAGACCAGGAAGAAAATAAAGATTACAAATTAGATTTTAGATAAGATGGAGGAAAGAATATGGAAAAATGTGGATAAAGACAATGGCAGGAGAAAATATAGATGGCTGAACAATGAGCTTAGAAGAGAGATTGATAAAGCAAAAAAAAGTGAATGAGAGAAACATGCAGTGAAATATAAATTTATTAGAAAACAGGAAGATATTATTTGATGTAAAAAAAGGCTAATGAGCTGGTATTTAAAGTAAGAGAAGTAGAATCCACTTTAAGATAGAAACTAAAGATGGAAGAATGGTAAGCGAACAACAAGAGGTAATTAAAAGATGCAAGGAGTATATAGATTAGTTATTATTATTAGCACCCCTGTCTTACTACCCGTTATATAGCACTTACGCTAATGTGTAATGGTAGGGTGATTGTGTTGTGAGATGAAATGGAGGACCTACAGTTTAACATGGAATCCGAACCACGGTGGAGGCCTGGCATTCCACACATTAACAAGTTGTGATTAATACACGTCTTGTCAGAGGTGAGGAAGGGTTTGGCTATCAGATAAATCTGTGCCGGGACCGAGGATTGAACCCCGGACCCCTAGTACAGAAGTCTGACACGCTACCCCAAGATCGAGCTGCTGAAAGCATTGAATGGTGAAGGAAACAATGAATTAATTAATATGTGCAATGAAATATGCAGAAAGGGAGAGTGATCTATGTAAATTACTCAAAACCTTTTATCATTCACACTGTTGTCCTATCACAAAATCGCAAGTCACCTATATTGTCCCTCTCCCCTACTGTGTCATTCCTGATTCACAGATCATGAAACTCTACTCGTCAAAACAATGCTACCAACTAGATCACTGTAATGTCCCACATCTCCTCCCCCCCTCTAATTTCATAACTCTTTGATAAGTCTCTCCACTAGCTTTATTTATTGTTGAGGGCGCGAAGCTGGTGGAGTCGAACCACACACTTTCAAACTGTGTTCTCTTCCAAGGGGACTTGTACCAAGAGTTTCCTCATTAATTAGGTCCAGGGGTTCGGGTTCTTGCTCCAGAGCCAGGTCACTGGGTGTGTCCTCGGAACGGGTTCACCATTATTCGGGCATTGGGCTGTAAGCAATGCTTGCCATTGTCCTTCATCAGTACTTCTGGGTGGCCTCTTGATTGATCCTTATGTCGATTCCAGGTCATATCCAGGTGTGGAACATAAACCCAAATAAGCACCGGGTCCGAGTATTTGATTAACCTCTGCACTGACCCATTTGGACTCATTTCTCCTATAACTCTTCACCCAGACTTGGTCGCCGACAGAATAAGGGCTAGTGTTGGAATTAACTCCCCCATAGGCCACCCTCTGTTTAATCTTGAGCTTGCTGCACTCTGCTTGATGTTGAGGGGGAGGGGCGAAGTAGGTCCAGACAGTTCCTCAACTGCCTTCCTATCAAAGCTTGAGCTGGTGAAATCCCGGTGGTTGCATGGGTGCATTTCTATAATCGAGTAAGAACCTTTGTAAGGCCGCGTCAAGTTGGGATGGATGAACTTCCTCCAGGTCTGTCTAGAGACAGCGTTTTACAGTCTTTACCGTACTCTCCGCGGCACCATTTGTTTTTGGCCAAAGTGGGGCTCCATGCTTCCAATGGACTCAATTTTTCCTTAGGGATGTCTGTAACTCCTCACTTTCAAAAGATAAATAGTTGTCCAAGACAAGGTATACTGGTAGGCCGAATCGAGCAAAAACCTGCCGCAAAAACTGGATGGCCGTGGCTGCCAACATGGACAATGTTGAGAACACTTCCGGCCACTTAGAGTGAGCGTCTATGATGACCAGGTAGTATTTACCAAAAAAAGGTCCTAGGTAATCAATGTGCAGGCGTTCCCATGGTTTAATTGGCCATTTCCACGGTACCAATTCAATCTTAGGTGGGTTATCGCTGCTTTATAGGCTGGACATAATATCACTAGTTCAGCAATGTCCTCATCCAGTTTTGACCACCAAATGTATGAGCGTGCTAGAGCCTTGGCCTTGACGATGCCTAGATTAGTTGCATGTAGCTATTGTAGTACAGCGGCTCTTAGGATTAAAGGTAAAATAGTCTGATACCCCAAAGAAACACATTTCTTTCAACATGGAGTTCATCCTTGTACCAAAAGTAGGGTTGTAAATTAGCCTCAACAGCTTTGGGGCCACCCATACTTTAAATAATTGATGGTTTTCATAATGATCTGGTCTTTCTTTGTGGCTGTTAATAGCTGTTTATAGTCAAGCGGCAAATTATTATTGTTGTCCAAAACATAGTGAATTGTCTCATCTACATTTTCTTGAACATTAGGGCCCTCTGGCAGTGGTGCTCTAGACAGATAATCAGCAACGTTGTGGGAGGATTTTACCCATTCAACATCATAGCTGTAATACAACAATATCAGAGCCCATCACTGAAATCTGTATGCTGCACACACTGGAATACCAGGCTTTGAATCAAAGATAGCTAACAAAGGCTTATTATCATTCACCAGTGTCCACTTCCTTCCAAATAAGTGTGGAACTTCTTAGCACCGAAAATGAGCCCCGCTCCTTCCTTGTGCAACTGGCTGTAAGATTCTTCCACTTTGGATCATGGGCAACTTTTAAACGCCAGAGGTTTCTCTTCATCATTAGGATACCTTTGTGAAATCACTGCACCAAGTCCTAGATCTGAACCATTGACTGATATACGAACCAGATACTGTGGGTTAAAATGAGCCAGCGATCAGTTAGCTTGAACTCCTCTTTGATTTGGCAGAATGCCTGTTTACAATGCTCACCCCACTCCCACTGCACGCCTTTACACAATAACTTATACAGGAAACCCAGAATTGTGGTTAGAGAGGGCAAAAATGTAGACAAATAATTTATAAATCTTAAGTATGACTGCAGCTCCTTCACATTCGACTTGGGAGTTTTTAAAATTGCACAAACCTTGTCCTCAGTTGAATGCAAGTCATCTGCATCAATCCTGAAGCCGAGATATTCCACTGAAGATTTACCTATCTCATATTTCTTTAGGGACAAGGTCAATCCACAATCTCCGAGTATCTCCAAAACCTTGGTGAGCCGAAATTTGAGTTGTGCTAGGTCTTCAGCCTCTATTAAAATGTCATCAACTAGTGAAGCGGTACCTTCCAGACTACCAATTAAAGTGAGACTTGGCAGAAGCACATGCGACCCCAAAGGGCAAGCAGGTATATTTGAATAAGCCTTTTGGCATGGTTATTGTCATAAGCAAGAGAGATGTCGCCTCTAACTCTAACTGTTGATAAAAGTTGGACAAATTGAGCTTCGCAAACACCTTGCTGCCCTGGACTTTGTGAAACAGATCCTCGATCCGGGGAAGAGGGTGCTGATCCACTTGTAAACATGGATTTAACGTCAATTTATGGTCTCCACCCTCCTTAAAACTTACTTAACCCTTTGAGTGTCAAGAGAAATGACAAACAAAAATGTGCTAAAAGTGCCAAGCTATTTTCCTGAAAAATGCAGGAGTTTGTTTAAATTTTAATAACTCATTAGTCTTTGAACTTCTTGCACTCAAATTTTTACATAAACTAGCTAACATGCTTGCCAATCCGATGATATAATTATACATATACTTTTTTAATTTTTAAATATAATAAAAAAATCACTAGCCAAGATAATTAAAAAAAAAAATTTACTGTTTTATTTAACATTAATTTTTAAGCATTGAAAATTTAAATAGCTTGAAATAGAATAAATCACTGAAAAGAACATAAAAAACTGAGTAAATAACAAAGTTTACAAAAAAAAAAACTAACTTTAGATTTTACACTAAACTTGGGTTATGCATAGCAGCTGTTTCAGTGACCATCAACTTTAGCAGGGTTATAGTAAAATAAAGTCTATAATAAATAATTGGGTTGGAATCAGAAGGGGACGGTGGGAGGACTTCAAACCTGGTACTTTTGCATAAATATGAAGAGGTTGGGGTGGATTATCCTGATCTTCAAAATTTATTTCATCCCTTTAGGAATAACTAGTATTCACACTCATGTCATCAATGTCAGCTGCCACTCCTACTTGATTCGATCTTTCAATTTCACTAGAATAAAATTCCTGTTCAGTTTCATTATTTACAAGTTCAGAATCAGTGCTTTCAGAATAACAAACAAATTGATCACTCTGAGTTGAGCTGTCAATAAATATTGCAAGTATTTCTGTGTCTTGAATCACAGCTTTCCTCTTAGTAGCCATGTTTACAAACAAGGCCAAAGATAAAACTCATAAAGTAAAAAGTTATAAAATAATTTTCAGGTTCGATATATCGCAAAGACAAATAAAAGTAGCTTTAACATAGTAGAATGCAGTGGAAATAAAATCTACTCTATCTGTTGACTTAATACTGAACTAAGAGCTCGAAAACAAGGGATCGCTCTGAGCGACGCTGGCAAGTTTAGCAGATATTTCGTGCATCGCTCTGAGCGACGTTGGCACTCAAAGGGTTAAAAACGTAATGGGAGAAGAACAGTATGGATTTAGACGTGGAGTGAGGACGAAAGATGTGATAGGCCTATTAATGATAATTGGAAAAAGAAATATTGAGGTGAATAGGAAAGTGTATGTTGTATTTATCAATTTAAAGAAGGAATTTGAGTGCATGAGATGGGACAAACTTTTGTTAATACAGGGAATTAATTGTAAAAAGAGAAGACTGAAGATATTGGGTTAGGAAGAGGAGTCAGGCAAGGATGCTGTCTTTCACGCACTCTACTTAATATCTATTTGAAAGAGATAATCGGGGAATGTTTAGATGGGAAGGATGAGTGAGTAGAGGAGTAAGTTTGTCACGTTTGCGGATGATATGGTAGTTATTGGGAGATAGTTTGGAAAAAGTGATTGAGATATTAGAAGAGCTTAGCACCAAATGTGTAGAATATGGTATGAAAATGAACACGAGAAAGAAAGAAAATTAGATACTGGGAGTAAAAGGAGCAAGGATAATCATCACATTAGAAGGAGAAGAGATGGAATAGGTGAAATTGTTTAAGTATCTTGGAAAAATTATCGATGAGTCATGCACTGCTCAGTGAAAATAAGATTGAGAACACTATGCGGACTGGGCAGCTGAATAAATAATTTAGAAAAATATGATCAAGCTGCTATGTTCGGAGTGTGATGTTGCAAGGTGCAGGGATATGGGCATTAATGAAGTATTATGAAAGAGTGATGGAAGCGCTGGAAATGTGGGTTTGGAGGAAAATGGAAGGAGTAAGCTGGGAGGAAATAATTAGAAACAAAGAAGTGCTAAAAAGAATTGGAGAAAAAAAACAAATTAGAGAAAAAAAATCAAGGAATCAAAGATGGCTAGGACAATGGATGAGAAAGGAATGTCTGCTGAAGACTTTAGTTGAAGGAATGATAAATGGTAAGAGTGGAAGAAGATAACAGATGCTGGATTCAATCATGGTTAGAGGAAGATACGAAAACACCAAGAGACTGACCCAGGATTGATTATCATAACAGGACCTGCTAAGAGGTAAAATTACAACTGATCATGATATTAAATACTTGGAGAATAATCATTTCAAGATTTGAGGATTCCAAAATTATCAGATAAAAAAAGTATATATAATTTTTTTTCAGGAATAAGTCTTAGAGCTAGTATACTCTTTGTTAGTGACTTAATCCAACATAATTAAGGCCAAACTTAATACTCATGCCTAAGGCCATTAATTTAACATCTAGCTAAACATTTTAATGACTGCAATGTAATATATTCAAATGTTAAGATTTCTAATTGAACTAAATCAAACCCCTTAAAAAAAAGTTAAACCCATGTAGAAAAGTTAACCTCTTATTTTTACCAAGTTTTCTAGGATTTAGATTTGAAATTAGTAGATAAAATTAAGTAGGGGTATCTGGGTAATATGGAACAATATTTGTGCTACAATTTAAATTTCTGTGATAATCTATCCATGCATTTACTATAAACACAAACCTATCTTTTGAAGAATTATATTTTTTTTAATGCTGTGATCGAGCTTTTAAATAAATTTGATATAAATATACAAATTTTATTTTATTTTAATCAGACAGAAAATCTTGAGGGACTATTCAATTTCAAATTTATTTAATTACTTGATGATGACATTAGGAACTCAAAAGTTCACTGCCACACTTACAAAAATACACCACATATCTTTATCTTGAGCTAGTTCTATCCAGTCCACCTCATTACACCCTATCTCTTTCAGGTCCATTCTAATTTTATCCTCCCACCTGCATCTAGGTCTTCCCAATGGTTTCTTCCTATTAGGTTTTCCCGTCAATACCCTGAACAGGGTTTTAGAATCTCCCATTCACACAACATGTCCTGTCCACTATAATCTACGAGACTTGAATATCCTAACTGTCTTGTGATGAGTATATGGCATGTAACTCATCATTGTATAACCCCCTCCACTCCCCAGTAAACTCATCTCTTTTTGGACCAAATATATTCCTAAGCACCTTGTTTTCAAACATTCTAGTTTTTTTTTCGTCATGTAAGATAAGAGATTACATTAAACACACATAAAGAATTAATTAAATTCAAAAATTTCAAGTTTAAAACTAACATTTTCACCTCCCAAATATTTTGAGTTTTTGTAAAATTTCTGAGCAAAGCACAAACAACTACTACTAAAACTCGAATCAAATTCTAGTTTTTGGATTGTCATACACCCTTATAAAGTAAAATTCAAATTCAAATTAAAGATTTTGATTTTTTTTTATGGATTAGACTTATCTCTACTTATTGTGTCTGAAGAACATTATAAAATTTGATTTAAAGATAGAAATAAGCCCAACTTGTGTTCTCACCTGGTATGAAATGGGGCTAAATCCCTTGAACCAGTTGAGGAAAATCTGTGCCATGAGGAACATGAAGGTGATGCAGACTCCAACAAGTGAATAGATAGATATATCATTCAGACCTCGACGCAACACAGACAGCGCTAAGAAACTGAGTTGTAGCAGAGTGATTGAGAAGATAACAATGTTGATGGCAGTTGCATGTATCCTTGGACTGATCTTGGATGGACCGTATGCGAAGTAGAGGTTGTAACGGTCAACCAGGTGTTTCATGCACATGTACAGCAGGCCTTGGAAAGAACAAATACAACGTATCATATTATTGTAAGATTAATTTCTGATTTTTGATAAATTTACTTTACATCCATTACTGTTTCCAGCATGTGGCCTGGGTCAGTTTTATTTATTCAAGCCATATATTTTTCCACTACCGGCTTGCTAGGCCTGTCATAGCTTGATTTTTGACGGATAAAATGATTAAATTTTGAAGGATAGAAAGATTATTCCAGTGTAAAAAATCTGTAAAGTTTTTTTTTGTGTGTGTGAAAAGTGAAGATATATTAACCAATAAAATTTGTATGTACACCAAATAAACCAAATATTGGAAGGTGGAAATATTTAATTTAGTTAGCTTGGATAAATAGCACGGTTTTGCTAAACCAAACCTAAAATTGTCAATGATATTTGGATTATCAAGGTATGATAAAATAAAATTGTACACCGCCATTATCTAATAATTTATTGATATATATTAATATTTGTAGATTTACTCTTATATGTCCTAATAATTTGTCTTTGAAACACATTCCCATATCATTGCAGAGTTTTTCTTTAAATAAAAGATTGTATGCAAACCCAAAGAATATGCCATAGATAGTTTTATTAATGTATTCCCTTTATGAGGCCTGTTTAAAATTGCATATTTCTGTATTAGGCTTAACGTATTTTGTTTGAAATTTCACAGTAAATTCATGTAAAAACACTTGCACAATAGCAGGACAAAAGTCAACATCCAGTTATTGCAGTGTGATAGAAAACACGATTATGTTCTCGAGTGAGGTTGGAGGGAAGAAAACCATGGAAGATTCAGATTACCAAATCTTCCAGACTAGCGCAGGTTTGGGTTAGCAAGCCTGTGTTGTAGTTACTTTATTATTTTCCTTTATCTTTGAATATTTGCCTTTAGTCACAATGTTTCGAAATTAATAGCCAGTTCAACCACACGATGACGGAAACAAATTTCCTGAACTTGGGATATTTTTTTTTTGTTATTAGAATGTTTATTTTATTAATACACATTTTGATCTACAATATTTACCATAGTTCATATTTAAGATGGCAAGAAGTTAATTTCAGGTACATATATTTCGTTTTATTTTACATATGCATTATAAATTCAAAAATATTAGAGTAAAGTGTAAATATAATTAGATAGTGATTTTGAGTAAAAGTTTATAAAAACAAGTTTCATAAAATTTCAGTGTCTTTAAAAGGTTAAGTCGGTTTATGAATTTACTTGATGATTTCCCTTAAATGTAAGTTATTCCAATATTTATAAGAGACATGTAAGCAAGCTTAGAAGGTAATAAATATAAAATTGCAGGGGATAATTAAAAAAACCCAACAGTTACGAGCTTTTTCAAATCAGAGTAATTGTGCAAGGAACGTGCTTTTTCAGATTTATACCATAGGTTGATATTAAATTAATAAAACCTAATTAAGTTAAGATATTAAATGTAGAAGATTAAACAAGAAAATAAATTTAAAAGAGAATTTTACTAAAGAATGTTATAACCATTGAAGATAATATCATATGTCAAAAATTACTATTTACAATAAAACTACTTAAGTTACACGTAATTTCAATTAAAAGTTAAAAATTAGGAGGGAACAAATAGTGTAATATTTAGAAAAAATGAAAAGTTAAAACATATTGAATTGTTTAAAAGGGTTACTATATTTACTCTATATTTATTAAAATTGACTGATCCTCAACAATTCAATATGTTTTAACTTTTCATTTTCTCTAAATATTACACTATTTGTTCCCTCCTAATTTTTAACTTTTAATTGAAATTACGTGTAACTTAAGTAGTTTTATTGTAAATAGTAATTTTTGACATATGATATTATCTTCAATGGTTATAACATTCTTTAGTAAAATTCTCTTTTAAATTTATTTTCTTGTTTAATCTTCTACATTTAATATCTTAACTCAATTAGGTTTTATTAACTTAATATCAACCTATGGTATAAATCTGAAAAAGCACGTTCCTTGCACAATTACTCTATTCAATTTTATCCTAACTAAAATAAAATGGATACAACTATAATTTTTCAAATCAGGTCTCACAGAGATCTTAAAACAAGTCAATTTGAAACTAGTATTTTCACTAAAAGTTCTATATAGGTAGAGAAAATTTCACAACGAAATCAAATATAATAAAATTCTAATGGCGTAAAAAATATACATGGAATAGATAATTACCAAAGTAAATAAAGAAAGAATAAAGCAAAGAGAAATGTGTACACTCATGAATGTCTTCAAGGATTTTATCAATTTTTGAGGAGTTTAAAAACATAAAATGGATCATAGCATAGTGTAGTACTTAAACAAAATATTTTCACTTTTTAGGGGGTTATAGGTGAATTAGGTATACAATGGTTATATAGGGTGCTGAGAGTGATTTGGAAAAAGAACACGGTACCAGAAGACTGGATAAAGGGATTTATAATCCCCATTTCCAAGAAAGGAGACAGGAAGAGGTGTACAAATTATAGAGGGATAACGCTGATTGTGCCACTGTACAAAAATATACAAGAAGATACTGGAAAAGAGAATAAGAAATAAAATTAAAGAAAGGTGGAGAGAGGAACAGCAAGGATTTAGGGAAAAAAGGTCTACAATAGACTTGATCTTTGCCATACAACAGCTGTTAGCAAGATTGTATGAATTTTGGAATAACTTGGTAATGGTATTTATGGATGTAGAGAAGGCATATGATAGAGTAGATAGAAATAAAGTTTGGAGAGTGCTGGAGGAGGTCAAAGTGGAAAAAGGAGTTTTAATGAGAGTGAAAAGCATGTACGAGGATAAAAGGAGTTGTGTTAAGACAGCGTGGGAGGACGGAGTGGTTCCAAATAAACACAGAGTAAAGCAGGGGAGTGCCCTCTCACCACTACCTACTATTTGTAATGGTAACGGAAATGGTAATGAACAATGCTGCAGGAAAACCAGGGGAGGAAAGAATGAAATGGCCATGATGTTTGCTGATGACGTGTTGGTATGTGGAGATAAGGAAGAAGTACAGGAACAACTAAAGGAATGGAATGAGGAAATGAAAGAGTGTGGAGCATGGCAGAGTGTGAAGTGATGGCAATGACAAAGAAGTGAATAAGACCTAGTAAAGCTATAAAGTTGGATGGAAGAGAGCTGAGAAAATTAGAGAACATAAAAAGTCTTGGAAGCATGATTGAGGCAAAAGGTGGAAGTAGTGAGGATCTAATGAGAAGAGGACAGCAGGGAGAGATGTTCTATAAGTGTGTAAGAGACCTGTTATGGAGAAGAGAAGTGTCCTTGAAGTGTAAGGAAGTATAGTACACTGCATGCTTTGCACCCATAGTCACATATGCAGCAGAAACACATGGACAATGAATGTAAAAGAAACCAGAAAATGGGAATGAAGTTTGTGAGGAGCATGATAGATGTCAGGAGGAGAAACAAGATTACGAATGAAGTGATCGGGGAAAGAGTGGGAGTACAGGGAGTACATGAGATAGTAGAGGAAGCAATGACTGAGATGGTATGGCAAGTAAGGAGGATGGAAAAAGAGAGGATGCCAAAGAAAATGCTGGAAATGTATGGATGTATGTAGCAAGGGCGATTCTTCCATGCATGCACCACATGCTTAAAGACATAAGAGTAAAAAGTATTTTTTACAATCCTAGTAATATTATTGCTTTTATGGATATGTTAATCTCAGCTGCGCTTTAGAGCATTCGGTAACATCGTGCCTGACTGTTACCCGCAGTGATACATGTGATGGCCTACATGCTACCAAACACTAGGAGGCTAGAGGTGCGGTGAGACGCAGGCATACCTTCCTCCCCTCCCCTCCCCTCTGTAGACCACACTTACAGCTGACCTTACATGCAGACTAGAAAACGCCACACACAGCCACCAGCTAACAACATGTTCAGTCTTGGCGCCGTGCTTACAGTTATTTTGCAAGTGTGGCATATCTTGTGTTTTCTTTGTTTTAGTTATTAAATTAATTTGTTCATCCAACCATTTGTAATTTTACTATATAGGGTAGAGTTATTTTATCTAGAAAAGTGAGATATGTCTATTAAGAGTTTGAGTAGTGCTATGCATTGTGTCAGGAAGAGAAAGTATACGAGTCCTAGTTAAACTTAGAAGTATCTGTATTACAGGGGGGAGTTTCAACCTCTTCGGTTATGAAGTGGTTACTTTCAAAATTTAACTACAAAACATACATAAAATGTCACATATTTCAACATGAAATTTCAAAATTTCCCAGGGGAGAAACGAACCCAGCTTCAATAGTCCTTCAAAAATGTATGCCTGGATTCTGAGGTCAGAATTCCCCACTGGTATGAAGAAAACGAGTGCAAGAGAGACCAAGAAAGAGATTAGCTGAGCAGATAACAGAGAGTGTGCAAGTTAGAGAAGAATGTAAGCCATTAAAAAAGGATGGATGGTGGAAGGATAGAGTAAGATGGAGGCATTTTACTAAATTACCTCGGCCACAGTCTGGAAACAGTTGTTGATGATGATAATGATGGGGTTATAGATATATCAATTAATACTTTTAACTGTAATAATTCTTTAATTTGACTATTCATTAGTATTTGTATGGACCTTGCTATAAGCAGCCTGGTTTGATTCAAACAATATAATTAGAGAACTTAGAAAAACACAAAAGGGAAAGAACACAATATAACTTTTAGAATTAAAAGAAGAACAGAGTTCACACTTTACACTACTGTCACTGGACGAGGTAATGGCTGCCTCTTGAATAAAATCAATCGCTAATGCCCAATCCCCGACCTAGGTTTCATTCTATCAGAACTCATAAGGAATGAGTGTGAAACGTGTAACGCAACTTCTTAAAAGAGGAAATAAAAAAAAAAGGGGGTAGAAAAGGAAATTTGTATGGCACTTAAATATGATTTAGGAAAGTAATAAACAAGTTTTAAATTTGTTCTTTAAAAAAGTTAAAAACAAACATGTTGATGATTTCTAAAATACATTGACGGCAGGCTTGCCTTAATACTAAGTAGTAATGAGAGGCTTACCAAATGGTGTGATGAGAGGGCAGGATAAACTGTATGTTACAGTCATCGCGAAGATAAGGAGCATCCAAGCATACTGAACACCAAATGAAAACTCCCAAAGTATCGCCTTCCTCACACTCGCAGTCTCAGCTTTTGATCTGAAAACAAATAGTTTGAAAATAAAAATATATACAACACACTTATTTACATGTGCAAACAATAAAAAAAACCTCACCAAATGACAAGATTGAATGGAAACAGACTAGAAGGGTGTTTGAACTTTTACCTTGGAGGAGTGGGAGGTTGAAGGGTCAATTGATTCTCCTCTATCATGTAAAATATTAATACAAAGTACTAGGTAATTAAAATTTATAAAAAGAAAACACAAAACAAGTAAATCATATAATTTTCCAATACCTTGCTTCTTTCATCATTCAGGGCGATTCTTTCTAAATAGTTTCCTAATCTCCCGCCACATTTGTAATTCCTAATCCCTACCCTAGTAGCTTAGTTAGCCCTGATGAGCAGTTATATGTGTAGCAAAAAAAGTGTGCTATTACTTAAGCCCTGATTTGAAAATATTCTGAATCCATCATTACATCCCTGTAGCAGGGAGTTTTCAATTTATTAACTGTTTCTTGACTCTCTGAGCTATCAAATTTTATTATAATTTATAATATTTAGTAATTAAGAGGCAGTGTATACTGTATGTTGACACATTGTAAAAATATTAACCCTTTTAGAGCCAAGAGCTGATCTGATCGGCTCCACCTACTATTGCTAAAAGTGCCACGATCCGATCTGATCGGCTCCATCTACTATCGCTAAGTGCCACGATCCGATCTGATCGGCTCCCCCTACTATCGCTAAGTGCCACGATCTGATCTGATCGGCTCCCCCTACTATTGCTAAGTGCCACGATCCGATCTGATCGGCTCCGTCTACTATCGCTAAGTGCCACGATCCGATCTGATCGGCTCCCCCTACTATCGCTAAGTGCCACGATCTGATCTGATCGGCTCCCCCTACTATCGCTAAGTGCCACGATCTGATCTGATCGGCTCCGTCTACTATCGCTAAGTGCCACGATCCGATCTGATCGGCTCCCCCTACTATCGCTAAGTGCCACAATCTGATCTGATCGGCTCCCCCTACTATCGCTAAGTGCCACGATCTGATCTGATCGGCTCCCCCTACTATTGCTAAGTGCCACGATCCGATCTGATCGGCTCCGTCTACTATCGCTAAGTGCCACGATCCGATCTGATCGGCTCCCCCTACTATCGCTAAGTGTCACGATCCGATCCGATCGGCTCCCCCTACTATCGCTAAGTGTAACGATCCGATCTGATCGGCTCCCCCTACTATCGCTAAGTGTAACGATCCGATCTGATCGGCTCCCCCTACTATCGCTAAGTGTCACAATCCGATCTGATCGGCTCCCCCTACTATCGCTAAGTGCCACGATCTGATCTGATCGGCTCCGTCTACTATCGCTAAGTGCCACGATCCGATCTGATCGGCTCCCCCTACTATCGCTAAGTGCCACAATCTGATCTGATCGGCTCCCCCTACTATCGCTAAGTGCCACAATCTGATCTGATCGGCTCCCCCTACTATCGCTAAGTGTCACGATCCGATCCGATCGGCTCCCCCTACTATCGCTAAGTGTCACGATCCGATCCGATCGGCTCCCCTACTATCGCTAAGTGTAACGATCCGATCTGATCGGCTCCCCCTACTATCGCTAAGTGTAACGATCCGATCTGATCGGCTCCCCCTACTATCGCTAAGTGTCACGATCTGATCTGATCGGCTCCCCCTACTATCGCTAAGTGTCACGATCTGATCTGATCGGCTCCCCCTACTATCGCTAAGTGCCACGATCCGATCTGATCGGCTCCCCCTACTATCACTAAGTGCCACGATCTGATCTGATCGGCTCCCCCTACTATCGCTAAGTGTCACGATCTGATCTGATCGGCTCCCCCTACTATCGCTAAGTGTCACGATCCAATCTGATCGGCTCCGCCTACTACAGTTAAAAGTACCAGAGCCGATGAGGTCGGCTCTCCAGATTTGAGCTAGTTCTCATTTTATCTGAAAGATTGTGTAGTAGTGTCATATATCACTGGAAAGAGAACATTTCCCTCTATTATTTTATATAAGGTTGGCAACAAAAATCAACCATAAATAGATGTTATTGGAACTGGGAGTTTAGTACATTTACAATAGTGGACAATCACATACTCAATATGCTAAGTGAAACGCCGGTTTACATACGAGTTGCGTGGAAAACATAAGTGTGGCACACATTCATACTGATGTAAATAGTTTTCAAAACAGTTTTCAAGTGTATGGGTTAAATTGTTCTGGATAAAAATATACTATTTAGATTTTTATGTTAAGTTATATGAGTGAAAAGATATCTTTACCAATGTAAGTAAATAGATTTAGTGACTTTATAAATCAATATAATATTTTTTTAAATTATTAAATTATTCATTATAAAAGGTTTTTTGAAAAACGCATTCATTATATGTAGGCCTAAATATTTATTAATGAGGTAAGCAATATAATAAACCTTGCTGTAAGGGTAGCAATAACAGCCCAAAAATATCTAATGTAGGTAAAAATTTCTGTAATTCCTATTTATAATTATATATTTTCAAAACTTTATTTTTTAATATAAAACTAAATGTACTACAACAAAATAATATTGAAATGTATTTATAATATTTTTCTAAATAACCTATGTTAATTAGCATTAGTTTTGAAAAAAAAAATTAAAAATACAATTTAAAATTTAGAAATTAAATATTTTTAACTAAATTGTATTAATTTAATACTATCAAAGAACAGTACATACGAATTAATATGAGAAAAATCAAAATAATCACTTCATAAATAAAGGTTTGATGAGTTTTCTTGCAAACCCTTACAAAAATGAGGAAGTAGCTGTGGGATTCTTTGCACACAAAACCTAACAGACCTCTGGCACTCTTTGTGTGTGAATTCTGGAATAGGCTTGGCACTAAAATGGTTAAGCAAAATATTTGAAACTCTATAATAATTGTTCTTTTAGAATAACTACTCTATGGACAGACACCTTAGCTCAGTCGGTAGCGTGTCTGCCTACTGAGCTAAGGGTCCTGGGTTCGATTGCGTTGCCTATACAAAATATTTTATCATTGATTAAATATGGTTTTACCCTTTCACAGTGATGAATTAACGGCCGGGGACTGAGTGTTGTGCCTGTTCTAGTCTTAAGTTAGATTATAAGGCATAATATGAAGTTACGACAGGCCTAGCAAGCCGGTAGTGGAAAATATATGGCTTAAATAAAAAATTGAGCCAGACCACAGGCTGGAAACAGTAATGGATGTAAAAGTAAATCCATGGACACAAAATTAAGTTGAATTTTAAAATAAATGGAATAGAGGGTGGCCACAGGAATTCACGTTTTAAACTCCCTTACTTTTTCCTTATTTTTCAAATTCTGTCTGTGGCCACCTTGGAATAGCATTCACTGGAGAAGATGGAGCAAGACCTACTCGCAGTATAAAGCGCTTTTCTCTATGTCAGAGACAAACATGTTAGAGCTAAAAAAGTTAATAGATCTACTTTCACGTATTCATATGTCAAGCCATGTGGTCCACAGCTGTCACGTTTGATATATAATCTCAATATCTATAAAATAAAACTATTAATATTTAGTAGAATGTAATTAATTTCGGCTATAGTAATTTTTTCCCCCCTAACATCTCTTTCTATGAACATTTGACTATAGCTCTATCAGTTGTGGTTATAATCTTGGAAAAAACAAGAGGAAGTAAATAGTAATAAAAATTACAAACACGTTGGTATATATCAAACAGTACCAAGAACATAACTAAAGTAAAATATTTGTCCTACCTGGCTAGACAGAGATGAATAGCATACATGAACAACTCCGGGAATCTGATCAACTCCAGTCCTGTTCCAATAAAAGCCGAAGTTGTAGCATAGTTAACAAAGAAGGCCCCCTTGTCTGGGAGAAAAAGGCATTCCCAGCGATACGTCTCATTATGTCCATTTATTGTCCATTTCAAGAGCGCCTCTGCACTGAAAGAACACAACACATTAAGACTCATGATTTCAAATTGTCCCAAGGTGAGAATAAGCATTAAAAAAATATAGTACCTATGTAGGTGTAGGGGTCTACAAGCTCCAGTTGTTTAATTTGAATGATCTCGAGTTAGCTTTTCATAAAGCTCTGGAGTATCAAGTCAAATTTGGGTTGAATAAATATATAATTTTAAAAATTAATTATGTTAACACAAAACAAATATGTATTTAATATTTATACTATTTTAATTTTTTCTAACGAAATAAGGGATGACATGCAGTGGACCTAATTTCACAAGACCTAAAGTTTAGGAGCTATGACTTTAGGTCTTATAAAATTAGGTCCAGTGAAGTTAGGTCTTATGAAATTAGGTCTTATAAAATTAGGTATTGTGCCTTTAGGTCCACTGCCTGTTTGAACAGTTAAAGATATTTTAAAGTAATCGATGAAAAATGAATTTTAGGTCCAGTGCTTTTAGGTCTAGTAAAGTTAGGAGTTATAAAATTAGGTGCTATGAAGTTAGGTCTTATAAAATTAGGTCTTATAAATTTAGGTCTTATGGGGTTTAGTTCTTGTAGCATTTAGGTCTTGTGCCGTTAGGTCTTGTGCCGTTAGGTCTTGTGCCGTTAGGTCTTGTGCCGTTAGGTCTTGTGCCGTTAGGTCTTATAAGGCTAGGTGTAATAAATTATAACTTACATATCATCAAAAATATTCAGTCTCATCGTGACAATCAAATAAACAATATTAAAATAATCCATCACCTCCTAGATTTTAGAACCAATTACCTTGCCTTGAGGGCTATATAACCTTGGGTTGAGGGTGCATATCGGGACCTGCATAGGCTGAGTACAAAAAGGGGGTGGGGTAGGGATCCATTGTGATTTTCCACATCACACTATAAGGTTAATATAACTTTAATTATATTTTAATAAGATTTTATTTCTATTTTTAATCCCATGCCGCCATCTCTAAATTGTCGTGCAGGTTTGAGAATGTAGGGTATGGAGCAAGGGGTTATAGGAAAAGGGGTGGAAAGCCTGTCGATACCTGCTCTGGTTGGGAGAGAGGGGGTCAGGATGAGAAGTTATTGATATGGGCTCGAGTTTCTAGGAGCAACAGGGCGCCAGGTATTTACAGCTATGGGTTCGAGTTATTGGGAGTGCCGCGGGTGTCGTGTTCGTGGGGCTTCCAGACGTTGAGGGTAAATTACCGTTATGAGGTCCGGGTGTTGGGGGCGTCAGGACGTCATTTTGGAGGAGGTTTCAGAGCGTCAAGGGTAACTACCATTGTGGGCTCTTGGGCTCAGGGGCAATACCTGTCAAAAATAATGTTAATAGTATCAAAAAGGGAATTTTGCAGCAAAAATGGGTGTGTCAGGGAGAAAAAGTTAAGTCAAAGGGAAGAAATGTCATAACCTTAGGAGGAAACGTGGGTAATTTACCGCTGTGGAGTTAGGTTGTTGAGGATGTGGTGTAGAAGAGGTATTCAGAATATGTCAAGTGCATCAGCATTCACCTGGAGAAATAATGTAAATTCGTTGCTGGGCGTACGGAATTTGTCATCATGAGGTCGCGTTGATGGGCTTTAAGGTTCTGTATCCCCCTCTACTTATAAGTTATAGGGGTGGCGAGCTTTGATTTTGGTGGCGGCCATCTAGAATTTCCACATCACGTTATAAGGTATAGGGCGGTCCTTTTGGATTTTCATATAAAGTTGTAAGGATTTTTAGCGACCATCTTGGATTTCCACATAACGTTTTAAGGTATTTTGGTGGCTATTTTGAATTGTTCAAAGCGATTAATTAAAGTAGTTAATTAATCAATGCAATTAATAAGGGACGAAGAGGTGGGGTGGGGACGTCGCAACGCCAGGGAGGGGGCGGCATCGATGTCCACCATTTTAATTAAAAAATTCCCCCCAGAAGTATCTGAATCTCCCTATTTAAGTATCAGGAAGTAATTCAAGCGGAAGTATACCAGCATATTCCTAGAAAAAGGATAAAAAATCCTTTCCAGTAAAGTGGGTAATTCCAGCCGGAACTCGAATTCAAATCTTCTTCACCGGTAAGCCAGATGATACTGACTCCTTAGAAAATTTTCCTCCTCCTCCTTCCCCATCCCTCCGAAAAAGTTTCAGTCTCGATATGGTTTTACAGTGTCAGAGGCTGAGGAGATATTCCTGGCTATAGGCGGTATACAAGAACGAAAATGAGTAAGTGAGAAGTGTGGGTGAATACTCATTACCAAGAAAAGGCTTAGGTAGGACAAATTAAACAGAAGTGCAGTCCCGAGCAAAATTTTCCTTACTCATTCTTTACTTTAGCCGCGTATACACGAGGCCATTTGTCAGGCAAATTCGAAAATTGACGCGTCTAACCTGCTATCAACTGGCCTCGTGTAAGCGTGGCTTCACACTATTTATTTCTCGGAAGTGAGGTTTTCACTCTATCCCTAGTCCACAAGTCATTTCTTGGAGTTGAGTGTTTACTTTTTAAAACTCAGCTCGTTCTGGCATATGACCTATGTGTACTGAGGTGTATTTTCCTTTATGGTTTCCCACTCCACCTCCATGCAAATACAGTGATAATTACTCTACATTATACCTTCTTCATTTCTACCTTAGTGATTCAAAAGTGTCAATATTTTGGCTGGGTAATATAATGCAGCATTATTTTTTTATATAAATAGGTTTATTACCCACATTGTCATTGATATATTACGACCTTATCAATAATGCAGTTATCGTAAACAATCCTGCGGTGCTTAGAAAAACTGTATGCTTCATATTCGTCAAGATGAACTGAATATTCTCGAACAAAGCTAAGTTGTTGCTCTTTTATAAAATTGTAAAGAAAGACATGTAAAACAAAATTAAGATGGCTAATAATAGTAATCATAATAATAATCCATGGCGTATTTCTCTCTAACACACCCCTTGCAACGGACCAAATCGTGACACCAAGTTTGTCGTCTTCTTGCTAGCTAGAGGACAAATTTAATGGTTTCTTTTAATGTTCTTGAGCAAAACGTGTCTCTCGTGAATAAAAGTTTGTTTATACCCTATTTGACTGAAGACATATTTACATTAGAGGATATACAATTATTCAATTTTAAATGTGACATTATATAAATAAGAATAAAATCTTTGATATATTAAAATAAGTAGCTAAAGCCAATGTGGTTTACATTCTGCCAAGATTACAGTATGTTTAAAATTGGTTATTAGCTAATATATTGGTTTCAGAAACAATATTATGTTTAGAGTTCAATATCTAAAATGAAAAAAGGTAGCTTCAAACTTACTTACGTTCGTTTAAATGACAAAATTTGTGTAGTAGTTTTGTATTCAAATTATCATTTAGGCTAGAGGTTTATACTATATTATAATATTATTAAGTTGGCTCTTAGCGTGTATTGCCTTTTTCTTTCAGAAGCCATATTATATTTAATGTTAGATAACTATAATGAAATATTTGCTAAAAACCAGGCTAATTTTGTTCGAACGACAACATTTTGTGTAGAAGTCTTACGTTCAAACAATCATTTAGCGTATAGGCGTGTAGGAAATATTACTATTATAGCCTAAATTAACTTATTTAAAGAAACAAGTCATGAGTGTTGAAATTAGTTATGCCCTTCAAACCTTTTACTAACCCATTTATTTCGTTTAACTAATCATACATTGATATATCTCCTAAATTCAATAAAATTAGCGAATTATGTTTAAATGCCACATTGCCTTGTATGTGTATAAGAGAGAAAGAGATACCCGAATGTTTCCTTCTCTCTTACACAATGTTGTACAAATGACAGCTCAAATATTTTAGCCGCAGATGTCCATCCAGTTATAATATAGAGATCAATGGGCTCCAGCTCTGCTTATAAGGTATAGGAGTGGCCATCTTTGATTTTGGTGGCGGCCAGCTCTGATCTCCACATAACGTTGTAAGGTATTTTGGAGGCCATTTTGAATTTTCCTAAGTGATTAATTAGGGTAATTAATATATTAGGCCCTAATGTTAACATACTTTGGCTTTCAATAAAATAAACTCACATTTTATAAATAGTATTTATATAGGCTACCTATTTATGTGATTGTTGCGGCTCTAAAGACTTTTAGACTTTCATCGGTTAAAATATAATAGTATATAATATGGGTTTTAATAAGAATTACTCATTAATTGACTCAACAAATAAGTGAAGTTTTCTAATGCCATATGCCATTAGATTAAGCTGATAAAATACAAGCATCCAATAATGATATTTGGTTTGTTCCCTCAATAACTGCACTTTAGTCCACATCGGTGATCGAATGATTCAGAGAATAGACTGAATTTTTGATGATGGTGAGACCCGGTTCAAATTCCAGTCAAGTGAGGGTGAGTTTTAATAAATGGTTTCTGAGTTTTCCTCCACGCAAATAAGAGTACATATCCTCTAAATTGTACGTTTCTCTTTCTTACACCATTGTGAAAAAATGTGGATAGTCTGAGCGTGATAGTAAATACATGATACGGGTGACAAAAATTTGGGCCACGATTATTGCACAGTTAAATTTTCTTTTAGTTAATAATAATTATGTCTCCACAATACATTTTTAATATATTTTTATTTTAAATACAGTGAAATACATGAAGAGAGAATGAGTAAACAAATAAGTGGAAAAACACTTCTAGCATACCTGTAAAGGATTGACAAATACTTCCTAAATAAAAGCTGTCCACGTCAGTCGAGATTATTAAATTGAGGCAATCCTGCCTGCCAGAGATTTTCATCTTACTTCTCGTTCGAACTATCCGCATTTAATTTCACTATTTTAAAGTGACCGAGGAAGGAATAATTTAGGGGAAATGTTCCCACATTTGCTTGAAAAGAGAGTGAGGAATCCTCTAGGAAAAATACCTCGGTACGCTCGGCCAAGATTCCAATCCCAACTTCCTTGTCAGTGGAAAACTAGATTAGATGAGTTTGACATTATTCCACATTCCAAGCGTTTTGGCCGTGTTTATTAAAACCACTTTATCGATAATGGTATGTTTTATATGACGAGAGAAATACACCCAGCAGAATTTAAACTACAACCTCCTATTCCTCAGAAAATTAGACAAGACAAAACTGACGCCTTTGTCTGTGTTCCTATCATTGTGTTAAAAATAATGTAGTTTTAGGACTTATGCCGGCATGCCATATAAATTTAGGTCTTATGAGTTTAGGTCTTGTGAGGTTAGGTCTTGTGAGGTTAGGTCTTGTGAGGTTAGGTCTTGTGAGGTTAGGTCTTGTGCTTGTTGGCTTGTGAGATTAGGTCTTGTGGGGTTAGGTCCTATAAAATTAGGTCCAGTGAAGTTAGGTCTTGTGAAATTAGGTCTTATAAAATTAGGTCTTGTGCCTTTAGGTCCACTGCCTGTTTGAACAGTTAAAGATATTTTAAAGTAATCGATGAAAAATGAATTTTAGGTCCAGTGCTTTTAGGTCTAGTAAAATTAGGAGTTATAAAATTAGGTGCTATGAAGTTAGGTCTTATAAAATTAGGTCTTATAAAGTTAGGTGTTATGAAGTTAAGAAATTTAGTTTAGGAGTTGTGACTTTAGGTCTTATAATTTTAGGTCCACTGCCGCATGTCCGAAATAAGAGACAGATATTTCAAATAAAATAAATTTTAACTTGTTTTTAAATAGTTAAAAAAATAAGCCATAGTAAATTATATAATTTTTAAATATATATATATTATATATTCCCTGCCCTCTTGGAGCACAGCTGTTTGCTTGGAGCTGACCTTCCAGAGAGTGTAATGATTTTTAAGATATACATAATACATTTTTGCACTAAGCTGTAAATGATACTGTCTTGCACTAAGCTTATTTGTGTTCAAACAGTCCTACAAAGAGATCCCTTTACTATTTCTTTTCAATCTATTATTTAGGTCTTCTTCCATTCAACAACCAGTTTACTCAGTTGATGACCTTGACATTCCAGTGGTCATCACCACAATACCTTCTTTGTTGGATTCTTCTCACACTCTACCCCCTCTTCGGCTCTAACTGTACATTATTTCAAAAACCACATCCCCAACAAGTAGAGAGAAGAGTAAACAATGAGTCATTCATCACAAGAGTCACAATACAAGGCCAAGAAATATCACTAGCTCTAGTATATATTTAAAGCTTGGCTCGGAAATCCGAATATTATCAGAAGCCTAATTATATGAAAATCTTCTAAAACTTTATATATGCTTTGAATATCCACTTCGACAAATACACAACTTGTTCAGTAACAAATAAAATAACAAAAATAGCCTATGTCCCAATTTGTGTCATTCTATGGTGCTATTGTTTCGTTGTGAATATGAGCCATGTATTGTTTCCTTCGAAACTTGTTGTCATGCCGGTATGTTTTGCGCTGCTTCTATTCAATCTACCTGCACTCCTAGTGTTGTTTTACCCCTATCCAAATTTATTTGAATTACAAATTAATGTTCCAATGGTTTTAACAGCTTAGATCAAAATGCTAAACATTTCGGCAATATAATACTATGTAAATGATAAATGTCTAAAGTTATATAAAGATAGATATCATTTAAAAAAAATTGCAATAGAAAATAAAAATCAATATTCGAACTTTGATTCGGCTTTAGAAATATTTAATAATATTCGATTCAACTTCACTTAGAATTGAAAAACTGGACTTAGCACCCCCTCTTCTTTGATTATTTTATTTTTTATTGTATCAAGAGGAAATGCTCCAAGAAGTTGAAGTGGGTGTGGTAGGAGTATTGCTATGGTTTGTTGAGATTGTTCAAACTGTACGTGTGATATATTCTCACTCACTTGCTCCCCATTTTACCAATCATACGTTGCTCTGCTCTATGTACCTTACATTGGATACAATAGCCCCATGACTTCTTTGGTGCTGAGTGACAGTTCACAGCTGACTTCTGACAGTCAACATTTAGGTTTATACCAAAATGTTGACTGTCAGAAGTGACAGCTGCTAAACACATGTTTTTTGCAGATCATATGGTTCGGGTAGGGATACATAATTTGGTCTGGTAGCTTTTCAAAGCAGTCAGCTGTCAATCAGCACCAAAGAAGCCATGGGGCTACTGTACCTGGCCTGAGAACAATTCACAGGTGCATATTGACCATCTTTTTAACCTGACAACAAATCATACTACACCACTGTAAGCAGGGTCTGTGGAGGTGTGTGGCCTTAAAATAACACAATTTTTAATATATTCATAAGTTAATTTATTACAAATTTGTAAATTATCAAATGTTTAAAATATTTTCTATCTCTGTATGTATGAATTTCATGATTTATTCAAGCAATAAATTATTTAATACTATCTAGACTTTTGTAACATGTCTACTATAATATAAATTTCCAATTATATTTTAATTAATGAGCTAATATTGTAGTTTCTTAGAGAAAAAATTAATAGTAGGTTCAGCGAATTTCTTTATAGGCAAGGGTGCAAATGCTGAGGTGTTTTAAAATAAGTTAGAAAAAGACCTGATCTGCTAAGTGACTAAAATTGACCATAAAGTGAAATTATTAACATTAATATAGATTTGCATATATATTAACAAAAATTTTTTACTCTTTTATCAAATAGGCCATGTAATTTATAATTCTGACTTGAATTTTAAAAATATTCACAAAATGAAAGTGTATTATATTTTAGGAATTTATAAATCTAAGAATGAAATGATTAAATATATATTGCATTTTAAAATTCTATTTTGAAGAGTGTTTGCTTCTTTTTGGAGAATACTTGGCAAACACTTGCCTAAAAATAATTTCTGTAAGGCCCTATGAACCAAAAATCTTATATTTGCTTCTGTAAGCAATTTATGTGTAATTCTGTATTTTTTCAGATTCTTGAACTTTACAATGTTCTTGTTTTCAAATTTATTCATTAAATTTCATATTTTTTTTTTAAATTCTTAATTTTTAACACATTAATTTTATTCCAGGTGGTCTTGATAGCTTGTGAGTACACCCCAGGCCAGAGTTTATAGCAATCTAGTAATGAGCACTTGTTCTGGTTGATTAATGTACAGTTGTAGCTAGGCCTGAGGATGGGAAAGTCTAGCTGTGCAGACAAACTCAATACAGATATAATTATAGCAGCAGGAGAAAAGAGACTGCATTCGCTCTACAGAGCACTCGGCACAGTACACCCAGCAATTGGAGCAATGGTGTGATCGTACCCACTATTCAAGAAAGGATATAGGAACCAATGTGGAAAATTACACAGTAAGCACTCTACTGTCAAATGAGCTGAAGTTGATGGAGAAGATCAATGAGAAAAGACTAAGAACATATAGAGAACCACTGACCTGATTTTTGCCATAAGAATGTTGCTAGAGAATTACTGAGAGAAGGACAAGAATGTTACCCTCATCTTCTTGGACATAAAAAAAGGGCCTATGAAACTGTAGTCTTCACTGATGACATAATGATCTGGCGAGAGAATGTGGAAGATATGCAGGATTCACAGAGTTTGGTCTAAAAACCGGTCTGAACAAGACAGAAGTACTGAATGTGAATAAACAAGGAACCATAGCAAAGATAACGATGACAGGTAAAGCTCTAGAAAATATAGAGCAGTTTAAATAAGTTCATGGCAGCATAGTAACAATAGCTCCAACAAAAATCAAGTGATGAACCAAACTCGGAAGGCAGCACAGTTTTATAACCAAGTGAAGAACCTGCAGTGGGATAGTAAAGTACCGCATAAGGCCAAATCGACATTCTTCAAGATATATTTCAAATTCACATTCACCTTCGAGAGCTGTACCATCTCCAACAAGGAGACAATCAAATACAAGCCTCTAAAATGAAGTTAATAATATCAATGTTAAGAAGAACTATAAGAGACAGGATAAGGAATGTAATTAATAGGAAGGATGCCTGAGCAAATAGGAGTTTGCTATAAACAATAAATAGAGCAAGACCAAAGTGGTATGGACATCTCTCAATAAATGAACAACAAAAGTAAGGTAAGACAATACTCTGAAATGGAAGTAAATGGGTCAAGACTAGTTGGAAGACCAAGGATGCTATGGGGAGAGAAAGTGAAGAAAGAATTAAAGAACGAGGATAAGATTGAAATACTTACTATCCACGAGAGTGAGCTGTACAAAGATAGGATGAGATGGAGAGCGCTCACTAACCACACCTCGGAAACTATAGTTGTAAGAGAGTGAGATGGAGAGCGCTCACTAAACACATCTGGGAAACTAGAGTTGTAACAGTCTGAGATGGAGAGCGCTCACTAAACACATCTGGGAAACTAGAGTTGTAACAGTCTGAGATGGAGAGCGCCCACTAACCACATCTGGGAAACTAGAGTTGTAACAGTGTGAGATGGAGAGCGCTCACTAACCACATCTGGGAAACTAGAGTTGTAACAGAGTGAGATGGAGAGCGCTCACTAACCACATCTGGGAAACTAGAGCTGTAACAGTGTGAGATGGAGAGCGCTCACTAACCACATCTGGGAAACTAGAGCTGTAACAGTGTGAGATGGAGAGCGCTCACTAACCACATCTGGGAAACTAGAGTTGTAACAGAGTGAGATGGAGAGCGCTCACTAACCACATCTGGGAAACTAGAGTTGTAACAGAGTGAGATGGAGAGCGCTCACTAACCACATCTGGGAACTGGAGTTGGGACAGGATGATGATAATAAAGATATTTGACAACAATTATTAAATAATAATTGTTAACATAATTCAAATGTTGTGTTGAAAATATTTTATGTTTTTGTTGAATGACTTTCTGCCTTGTAAATCTATCAAAAACCAAAGCAGAGTTATATTTTTTTGTCATTTGTAAGAAACAATAAATAAATTCTAAGTTTGTTTTATTCCAAGAAACCATAAACTTTACAAAATATGACATTAAACTAACTTTATATATAATTTATCTCTATAAGGAAAAACTCTTCGCTATATGAGGTAATTGTATTAAATTTGGATGAAGTTGCAGGCAAGATGGTGCAAAACATATAAAAGAAAGAATAAAATCTGGATTTTACAATAAAAGGACAACACAGTTCACATTTTAAATTGCTGCCACAGAACAAAGAGGTAATGGCTGCCTCTAGAAGATTTTTGTCCCTTTTATATGTTTCTATCAACCTTTCCTGTACCTTATTCTATATATAATATATAAAATGACTTTATAATATAGATTTAGTCTCACTTTAAGTAAATTAATACCTCTTGACCAAATTTATCTATTTATTATTTATTTTAATTGTGCAAAATTTAAGGTTTATAAAGTACCTTGTGAGCCCAAGAGATGGCAGTATCAGAACCATGAAGAGAAGCAGTGTGAAAGTCTTATTCATTATGGAGTGGTTCTGCTCAGAGCGGGTCCAATGAGATAGGAACCTGTCAGAATATGAGACTAGAACCGGCATCAGTGCTGACACTGTCCATAGCAATAGTGTGGGCAAGAACTCTGACACTACTGCGCTCTAAAATAACAAAATAACATAATTATCAGGACTGACACCATCCATAGCAATAGAGTGGGCAAGAACTCTGACACTACTACGCTCTAAAATAACAATACAACATAATTTATCAGTGCTGACTGTCCATAGTAGTAGTGTGGGCAAGAACTATTACACTTCTGTGCGCTAAATAATAATACTTGGCACTGCGTCTTACTACCCATTTGAGTTTACACTCAAGTACTAATTACACTAATGAGTTAGGAATTGGGAAGGTTAAATATAGAGGAAGTGAACCTGAATTTGCATGGAGGGAGAGTGGAAAACCATTTAGGAAAAACCTCCCCCAATTCACCCAAGCGAGATTCGAACCTTGATCTCCCGGTCCTCGGCAGTCTAGCTCAACACAAAACTAGCGTATTAGCTAACTATGTTACCAAGGCGGATCCATGCACGCTAAGATAACACATCTTAATTATCAGTCTTATCTTAAGCGGGAAAGAGAGATGGCGGAATTTTACTATACTGCCCCGGTTAAGGGCTGAAAACAGTTCATGATGATGATTCTTATATCTACAATGTTTACTGCCCTTAAAAGAACAGGTAGGGTAGTTAAATCAGTGAAAAATACTTTCCAAGTGTATATCTTGTGACCGCAGAAAAACTTGCTGCTGTAAAAAGGAGGATTTTGGACAGTGGGGACAAATGAGAGAGTCCAAAAAACTGCCCCATTCCCCCACCACTTGTCAGAGTTAATTCAATATATTGCAGACATTACCCCTTAGACTGTATGACCAGAAGTAAAAGTAGTGTGAAAGCCAAGTGGTTTACCCTCGTTTTTAATTGTTTCCTGCCAAGCCTACCTATTTATCAATAAGTGAATAAAATGTGAATAGAATCATTGTTAAGGGGTGAATAATAACATAGACGGTTATATAATGGATCCTCATGAAGGAAAGTTAAACTTTTACAGTTATTATGTTTCCTATTATCTGGATCTAGCATTTGTAAATAAATGACAATTCAGATTTACAAAATAAGTTAATTAAAACCCATTGATACCCAATTACAATATTAGAACCAAATATTTTGTAAAAAAAGCACTGAAAATTTGTATTTGGCCTGCTCTATTTTATATTACAATAACAACACCCATATAGTGAAAAAAAAAACACAAAGCTTAAATTATGGCAGAAAGGCAATCGACTACCATTGCTGTATATCACTTACCATTTTCTCAAGTCCATTTTCTGCAAGTGGTTTTAAAAAGTTGACTACAATGGCTGGTGTGGTAAGAAAGAATAGGACTATGAAAAGAAACAAATTCACGATGATAGCCTTGACGTACCAGTACTTGGACGGAAGTGACAAATTCTCCCTGCGAACAATAATGACTTATTACTCATTTTATTTTTTATTTAGCGCCGCATCTTACTACCTGTTCAGGCTATACACATTTTTTATTTAGCGCAGCATCTTATACCTGTTCAGGCTATACACATTTTTATTTAGCGCAGCATCTTATTACCTGTTCAGGCTATACACATTTTTTATTTAGCGCCGCATCTTACTACCTGTTCAGGCTATACACATTTTTTATTTAGCGCAGCATCTTACTACCTGTTCAGGCTATACACATTTTTATTTAGCGCGCATCTTTACCTGTTCGGCTATACACATTTTTTATTTAGCGCAGCATCTTACTACCTGTTCAGGCTATACACATTTTTTATTTAGCGCAGCATCTTACTACCTGTTCAGGCTATACACATTTTTTATTTAGCGCCGCATCTTACTACCTGTTCAGGCCCATACACATTTTTTATTTAGCGCAGCATCTTACTACCTGTTCAGGCTATACACATTTTTTATTTAGCGCAGCATCTTACTACTGTTCAGGCTATACACATTTTTATTAGCGCAGCATCTTACTACCTGTTCAGGCTATACACATTTTTTATTTAGCGCCGCATCTTACTACCTGTTCAGGCTATACACATTTTTTATTTAGCGCCGCATCTTATACCTGTTCAGCTATACACATTTTTTTATTTAGCGCAGCATCTTATTACCTGTTCAGGCTATACACATTTTTTATTTAGCGCAGCATCTTATTACCTGTTCAGGCTATACACATTTTTTATTTAGCGCAGCATCTTATTACCTGTTCAGGCTATACACATTTTTATTTAGCGCCGCATCTTACTACCTGTTATGTACTAATTATGCAAATGTGTTAAGGATAAGCAATAGTGAATTTAGAGGAAGTGTACCCGCATCTGTATGGAGGAGAGTGGAAAGCCATTTTGGAGAGAGAAAAACCTCAGTACATCCAACCCAGTATTCAAACCCTGATCTCCCCGTCATCAGCAGTCTAGTCTATTGTGAGAGTGAAATCTTAGACCATGCAGCCACATAAGAGGATATGTTATTATTATTTGTTTGTATCAGCCTTGTGACCAAGAGGTTTATAAAAGTAATGAGAATCATGATCACAGGAGTTTATCTATAATGTTAATTGATTTATTTATTTGAGGTATTTAACGTGCACTTTTTGACCCAACTGATAATATCAGCTCACAATAATTTCTATGAGCGAGATCAATAGGGCCTAGCAATTTTTCTGGTAAAGGTATTTTCACACCTTTCAGGATTTGTATACATGCCACAATTGACATACGACCGACCGACACCTTCACTTCCCCTTCGAAGGAAGTTGTGCTACAGATTTTTATCGCGCAAGAAAAATTTGTGTCCCCAGCTGGGATTGAACCCACAAACATCAAGTCCTGAGGTGAGCACTTTACCCCAAGACCACCGAGGTTGACTATATTTATAATATATAATAAAATATGACAAGTTAATGGTAAAATGAATTAAAATAAGGCTCAGAGCCCCCACTCCCCGCCACACAACCACCATTAAATCAACCGTTTATACTAACCAGAAGAGATCTTTGGGAGAGGGTGCAAAAGACACCTGCCACCTGTGAGGTTCCAGATGTCGACTGACACTAGAACTAGAAGGGTTGTTCTCACACTTGCATGTAGGGCGATGGTCTGCATACATCTTCCGGGCTGCCTCTGTCGACGTCAGTGTGACAAATGCAATGCCTAGTGGCCTTTTTAGTGCCGTGGTTCTCTCATCTTCTAAAGCCCCCCTGAGACGAGATTCTTCTTCAGAGTAGTACTCATAGCATCCACCTGAACCAATCAACAAAGTTTATTGAGAAATAGTGCATTAAAAGCTAGCACTATTTCTAGTAGTAAGCATTATTATTAACTGTTTTCCAGTCTTTAAACTGTAAAATACTCTTTATTGTTGGTGCAGTGAGATTTGCAAATAGATATCAAAAAAAACTTTTATTAGTGTGGGAAATAATTAGTACTATATTTGACCTAAGACTCATTTCACATAAATTACCTATTTCCATATGCCCTTACCGCTCAGATTTTCTTCATATCATTTACCTCGATAGGTACAGGATAGAGATAAAATATTTTTTTCAGATTTTTCTGTGCAAAAATGGCCCCATGACACCAATTTAAAAAAAAGTGTTCATTTCTTAAAGAGTTGCTACGACTTTGGTTGTAATTACCTTAAAATATGCATAGCTTCATTATTAATTAAACAATTTTATAGGGGTGTGCGAAGTCTACTTTTTTGGTTCGAAGCAAAGTCGAGTCGAATATAGGAAATATTCTCGAAGCCGAATCAAAGTTCGAATATTTTTCTATTTAATTTGGAGTGAAAATATTATGTTGACATTGAGTATATTTATCTAACATCAAACTAACTATTACATTTTTAAAACACTAATATTTGTAGCTTATTGCCAACATATAAATGTGATATTCACTTTACCTTTATATTAAAAACACTTTGTGTGTACAGCCTGAGTGAGTAGTAAAAAAAAACATGCATTTGCTTTAATATCATTGGATTTTCCTTGCATGGTGTTTTACTAATATTTCACAAACCAAACACAAGAGTTAATGGACATTCGAGAACAACAACATTATCAAACCAAACTGGAAAAAAAATCAATAGGTTTTAGACCAATGCAAATCTTACAATGTGCCTAAAATAATATGTTAATATATTTTTAATAACCATTCTTGTGAAGTAAAGTAGATTTTGTACATCCATTTATGTTTCCAGCCTATGGCCTGGGTCAGTTTGGATAAAGTAAATGCATATTAATTATTACCAATTACCATAATGACCAGAAAATAAGCCACACTTTTTTCCCAATTACAACCTTTATAAAACCTTTTGTATATTCTATAGGCCTATTACATAACAAATGTGTTAACTTTAAGGATTGAAAAATATTAGAGACGTGAGAAACTCAAAAAATATCTCTAAAACTCAAGAAAAAAAATAATCTAGATCTCATCTCGAAAGTTAAAAAATGAATCTTGAAAATTCAAGAAATAAAAAACAGCAAATAATAGCCTTAAGAAATTAAAAAACCAAACCAGGAATTTATTATTTAAATACCGTAATAACCCAAAAATAGGCCGCAATCCCCCCCTCCAAAACAACCTTTATTAAGAAATGTTTTGGTTAAAAATATTGTTTTTCATATCAAACTTTTTACAATATAATCTCTTACACTAAAAATTAAATTATAAATGGTGTTGATTGTAACTTACCTATCACAATTTTATTAATTGCATTTAAAATGTGCATTAATTTCTCAATTGTTTGAACTGAACTATATATAAGACAATCTAAATCAAGCGCCAGCTCAAATGTCAAAAAGAAACTATATAAAGTAATATATAATTTATAGAAACATAATTTTATTTTATTTACTTTCAAAGGATTTTCTAGTCTCGAATACTTTTTTATATTCTTATCTCGAATTGGAAAAAATGGTTCTCAGCACATCCCTAAAAAATATATATTGAAATAGTTTATAATCACCACAAAAGATAGTTCTTTTTACTGTCTTTATTGCTTAACTTTGACAAGGTGAACTAATGTTGCAGAACATATTGAAGAACTTAAATTTATACAGTCCAAAACTTATCTAATGGTGTTTTTTTATCATGCAAACTCTTTTTACATAACATCATAGTTTTAGCATACCTATTTAACTAGGATGTATAAAAATGAGGTGGCTTAATGGCTAAATAATTTTATAATAAAGGAAAGTGATAGAACTAAAGGAAAAATAAACTACTATGAGTAAATTTGATGAAGAAAGCCCACCTAGGGAAAGAGGAAAAATGTGGGAGGAATCCAATGCACAAAGGTGACATCTTCCTTTCTTATGTCTTCTATAGTAGAGGTAATCACACACACATTTTAACACAAATAGAATATTTCGGCACTAATGCCTTTATCAAACACAAAGAAAGAAGAGAGTACAAATAACACAAACAGTGGATTACTCCATTTTGAATGTAAAGAAGAACTGTTAGAAACGGTAGCCGGCGAGTTTACCGCATAGCAATTTTTCGAAAATCAGTTTTTCGAAATTCAATTATTCAAAGTTTAATTTTTCAAAAACCAATTTTTCGACATAGCAATTTTCGAACTAATAGTTTTTCGAAAATCAACTAGGCAAAAATAAATTTTTCGAAATAACATTTTCGGAAATAAATTTTTTGACATGCAGTTTTTCGAAAACCAATTTTTCGATCTATAAATTCTTTGAACGAGAAGTTTTTCAAAAAAGAATTTAACTCAAATCTGTTTTTCAAAATAAATGTTTCAAAAAGTAGGTTTTCGAAAATAAATTTTTCGAATGGTAAGTTCGAAGTATAATAAAATCCTAGCTTAGGTTAGGTTAGGTTAGGTTAGGTTAGGGGTAATTTTCCCTTTAGGGAGGGTGAGGGTAGGAGTAGGTGATGCCCAGTCCTCGATAAAATAGCTTCCGGAAAGCTCGCAGTTCGCTAAATTGATTTTCTGAAAGAAAATTAATTTACAATTCACAAAATTGATTCTTCAAAAAATTGATTGTTCGAAAAATTCATCTTCGATTATTTGACTGCCGAACAATTGATTTTCGGTAAATTCACTTAGGAAAATTGATTTTTGAAAAATGTGGTTTTGACAAACATATAGTTTGGAAAACTCATGGTTAAAAAAATTGATTTTCGACAAAATTACTTTCGATGGTTTTGTATTCGGTGAATTGATTTCAATCGATCGATTGATTTCTTCATCAAATTTACTCTTAGTAGTTTATTTTTCCTTTTTCTTTAGTTTTATCTATTTAACTAAGATATAATTTTATCCGATAATTATTCGAAGATTCCATAATATTTACTTCGACTCAAAGATTAGATTCAAATTCAAATAACTTGCTTTGCAGAGGTCTACGTATCAGCCATTTTGATTATTCCAATTATTTGTTGCTGAGCCCTAATAATGATTATTTTATTTTCAATTTTTGAAATATAATATGTGGTAAAAACTTTTTTTCTATTCATTAAATTCATTTGAAATTTTAATAATCAATCTGAAATTTTTAATAAAAACTGAAATAAGCTGTGGCTAATACTTGGAGGGAGGTATAATGTGGCTAAGACTTGTAGACTCGTTGCTACAAATTCTAAACACTCAACTGGTATCATTATTTATATTATTAATAATTCATATTAATCTTTACCAATGCAAATTGGTAATAATATAAGATAGTTATTCAAATGCTAAAGAATATGTTTTTGTATTTTCATCTTTACCATTAAGGGAATCTAACAATTTTCTTTTATTAAAAATAATAATTTATAAATTAGATACTAAAAAACAAAAAATAGTGATAGTGGTTTGATTAAAGTGAAAATAAAGTAATACATATTAACTGATGGCTAGTTATTTAATTAACAATTAAGGTTAGTGGACTTCATCTAGTTTTAACACCCCTGAAATACATGGTAGGTAGGTATTAGCACATGGTAGGTAGGTATTAGTATTTATATACACGAGAACAAGATAAAAGCATGCCAACATTATAAATTCCAGTCCTCTACGTACAGTACGACAGCCGCAGCATTTACAGGCATTCCCACAAAGATAAGGTCTCATGTCGAGTCTCACTCCTGTGCGCTTCAGATAGTTCTCACAATAAAGCTTCGCCTGGTAGTTCTTCTCACTGAAACAAACCATTGAAATACAATTAACAAAAAAAACTATTTATTGTAAGTCTTTCTAAGATATCGAACAATGTAAAATAAATAGGAATAGGACCATTGAATCCCTCGAACCGATAAGGATATTCAAGATTTTGAGATTCAAAATGAAAAAAAAAAATGCTTTATTCAAAAATTGTAATTGAAATTTGTTTTAGAGCTCTAATATTATTTATTGGTGGTTCAAGCCCAACATAATTATATGAAAAACTTAACCGTCAACAAGGCCTGAGAAAGCAATTGTTCTATCTCCAAAAGTGTTAAACTTGAGATATCTGGTGTTTACATCTATTTAGAATGCACCTGGTTCACCTGTGGTTAGATTGGAACAACTATATAATGACTCAAGAGGAAACAAACTCGAGCTGTCATCTGGTAGCATTGGTTTTATACACATGGTTAAACTTCAATGACCTTTTACAGAAAAGTGGAAAATTGTACGTAGAACACTTGTATTCTTGGTGACAATTAGTCCCTAGACCATTTATTTAAGCCTTAATTGAATGTATGAACATTATAATAAATGCAGCTTGGTAAAAAAAAAAATATTATTCAGTAATATTCCTCTTTCCTCTTAAAACCACTTTCTTCTAATAGCAATTGATCGCATTTAAGTTGATCTCATTTAACTATGATTCGTGGGTTGGACTTCAATTAGTTTTCTGAAGAAAATTTTGGAGATGGTTTATTTTAAACTTTTAAACAAGACATTGGCTGCCCTATTTGGGTACTTTTGCTCAGAAGGTTGTTATCTGTTCGTGTTTTGAGTGGAAGGACTACCTTGTAAAACTTGAGAAGCGCTATCAGCGCAACTCCTAAGAAACGTCCATATATTGAACTATTTGGACTCTTTATCCGGAACCGAGCTAGAGTTACGGTGTTGTCATATCTGTCAAGTTTGTACTGAAAGAGTGAGAGGGAGCGAGCTAATCTGTTGTTTACATGGGTCAAGTTTCTTGGAAGGGAAAGGCTAGAGTGCGGCTTTTATCAAAGACCACACTATGCAGAAATCTGCTGCTTTATTTTTAGCTTGAACTAATATAATCAGTAATATGGTTTTCTTAATATTTCTTACCTAGCGGAAGAAAATATTTTTCATTTGACTTTCTCGCATTAGACTAGTTTTTTGGTGACGAGATTGGGGTTCAAATCCCATAAAGTGTACTGAGGGTGTTTTTTTTTTAAAACGGTTCCAAACACGCTAGTATTATTTATTTATAGCACCGCGACTTACTACCCTTTTGGGCTGTACACTTATATACTAATTACTCTAATGTGTTAAGCATCAGGAAGGTTAAATTAAGAGGAGGTGCATCCATATTTTCGTGGAGTGAGAGCGGAAAACTATTTAGGGAAAACCACCCGAGTGCACCAGACCGGAATTGAACCGTGATCTCTCCGTCTTCAGCATGTCAGTTGAACACGGTGGGTAGCATACAATATTGGAATGGATTGCTGGTGGTGGGGAGATTGACTTTCAAATCCCAGTTGTTTGCAATAAGGGTATTTTTCCCTATAATGGTTCCCCACTCTCACTCTACACAAATGTGGGTACATTAAATCTAAAATGTCACCTTCCTCATTCCTAGTTCACTAGGGTAATTAATGCATGTGTATAACTCAAACTGGAAGTAAGTCGAAATGAAAAAAAAAAATACTATTGTGATGACTACCATGAGTGTCAGCGAAACTTTATTTGTTTCGGGCAAGGTAGTTGTAAAGAAATATATTTTTGAGGAGTTTTTAGGGGAATGACTCCAAGCCAATGGAAAATGTTTGAAAATGGAATGCCACTAAAAGCTATTTGGGGTGGCCTTTAAGCATTTAAAAATAATAATAGATTGTTATGGAACCTATTTGAAGTTTGATGCAAACCATCTTTCAGCTTCAAACTCGAGTATATCAGAGGGGAGTTAAACAAACTGGAGGAATGCACAGTTTGATGGGGGGAGGGGGAGGAGAAATTGGTGGTAATACCCCGCCCTATCAACCCTCCCCCCTTCCCAGTCCACCCTCAATGAGTAACATTGGATATAAAACTATCGACAGACACACCGTAGAATGTAGATCATTTCCTCAGCATTTGACTTAACCCAAGCTATGAGGGGTGAGGAGTGTCAGTGTCTGAGAGTCACAATGGTTACTTAATTTTCCTTAAAAGATTCATACGTCAAGTCATGTAATCACTTTTGATGGAAAATAATAACAATAATAACAACAACAATAACAAAAACAATAATCATAAGAATACAACAACAATAACAAAAACAATAATCATAACAATACAATAACAATAACAATAAAAAAATAACAATAATAATAATATAATAATAATAATAATAATAATGATAGAAATATCTTTTCAATTAACATAAAAAGCTTTTATTTTTTAAACCTTTTTTCATGGACGCAAAAAATTGGGGGTCAGAGATGTACGCCCCCTTGAAAAGTGTTAGAACCCTTAAAAGTAAGGAAAGGGGAGGACACACACACACATATACATATAAAACATAAGAAATTGTGTTTTTTATTTTATTACTCTAGTTTCTTATATTATATCACCCAGATACTGATAATAGTTATTATTTTAATATAAAATTAAAGATGCACTAAAATTTCCTATTGTAAAACTAGCTTGACCTACATTAGCTTGTAACATGTACAAAGGCGTAACTATGCAGTGATGGACCCACGGTGGGTGACCCCAAGGAAAAAATACACCACCGTCCCTAAATCTTATGAATAATTGTAGATTATAAAAAAATATTTAGACATTTATTATTGAAATTATTTTATAATACGTAATAATATAGAATAGGTAGGTTGAATTTAGAGGAAGTGTACCCACATTTGCGTGGAGAGATAAGAGAGTAAACTAATTGAGGAAAAAACACTAAGTGCACTACCATACAGCCATAATATTTGATAAAATTGTTGCTGAAAAGTTTCAATAAAATGTAAAAAATTAATCTGAATTGAATAAAACAATATTTATAAATATTATAAACTAATCTATAATTGTAGTTATATTCATTTTAACTTTAGTAAGGAGGAATGTAAATTGAAAATTTTTGTAAGGAACGTACTTTATAAAAACAGATCAATGGTTGTTACAATAATGTTAATAAAACCTCAAAAGTGAGTTAAGAGATAGTTTATTGTAGAAGATTGAAAAAAAAAGAAATTTGAAGAAAAATATTAGATAAATATAATTAAAAGAAATATTAGAAGTTATTAAAGATAAAATCATACAAGACATAATATTTTATCTTTAATAACATCTAATATTTCTTTTAATTATATTTATCTAATATTTTTCTTCAAAACATTTTTTTCTTTTTTCAATCTTCTACAATAAACTACTCTTAACTCACTTTTGAGGTTTTATTAACTTAATGTAACAACTATTGATCTGTTTTTATAAAATATGTTCCTTACAAAAATTTTCAAATCTATAATCGATTATCAATATTAACACTTATAGAGGCTAAACAAACATTGATCTCTGTGAAATTGTCTACAATTTCCTCCAAGGACAAGCTACGGGCAGTAACTCAACAGACAACATAGCTAATCCCTGCAGCCTTTCTTGATTCATGTGCTTCTTAAATAATTTTTAGTAAAGTTTTGAAAATGACCTTTCAGCTGTTTGTATTGATTTTACAGAAAAATATGTACATACATTTTTGTACAGCATAAATTATGCACAATAAAATGACTATTGAGTAATTTTTGATTGAATAATGAGATATTTACGAAACAATGATAGGCATAAAAGACACCGCTTTCATATTTTTTTTTTTTTAGCACCGCGTCTTACTACCCGTTCGGGTTATACGCTTAAGTACTAATTACTCTAATGGATTAGGAATTGGGAGGGTTGAATTTAGAGGAAGTGAACCCGCATTTGCGTGGAGGGAGAGTGGAAAACCATTTAGGAAAAACCACCCCCAGTTCACCCGACCGAGATTCGAACCTCGATCTCCCCGTCCTCGGCGGTCGAGCTCAACACGACTAGCGCGTTAGCCAACTACGCCACCGAGGCGGGTCGCTTTCATATTACCAAATTAATTTTGGGTGGATGGACCTGCGTGATGGGCCCTATTTTGGGCGTGGGCCTACGGCATTTTGCCACCATCCTATAGTTACACCAATGAACTTGTAACTATCAAGAATTTCAAACTCTATTAACCTATTTTTTTATTAATTATATTCGATAATCAAATATAGCTTTATACGTTTATACATATTTTAACATGAATATAACCTTCCAGATCCCTAAAACCACTAGCGCAATTTTTGAAAAACAAAATCTATTCACAAATTCTTTGTTTATTTGACAAAAATTTTAGTCTGACCATTTACCTCAGGAACTGAAATAAAATATTTTGACCAAACAAAATAATATTTTATATATATATATATAATATAAATAAAAATATTTTATATTAAATACATATTATACATATATATATCCATTCTACAACTTCATACATTCAAAGTCCTTCATCAAAACTTCTGCAATGAACACACTTAATATTATGTTTTTAATTTTAATTTTATTAGGGACCTGTGCTACAATTTTTGGTTGAATCCCTACCTCGTGAATTGAGGTGTTTTTCCTCATGAGTGCTCATTCCCTCCGAGCAAATGTGGTAACACTTTCTCTTAGTTACCGTAATTATTATCCACACTACTTTATTATTGTAAATTTACGGATAATATCAAAGGATATAGAGAAGTGAAGCATTTCTAATATGAAAAAAAAAAAAGACATGGAAATAATCTTTACACTTCACACTCTTATATGTGTTGAGTAACATCCTTATCTTAGCAATTGTGTTCCCCCCTACCCTTCTTCTCTAAAGCTTATGTTATTTCCAAATATTTGACTATGGCACGCGAGGAGTGCGAGAAAGTAAAAATTAAATTTGTGATGAAATTATTTTGTTAAATAATAATTGTTAAAATTAAATATGGACCTGTGTTAATGTTATTAATTTTAAAAGCGTGGTGGTCAAGGCATGTTCAATAGTCCCCCCACCCCGTTTCATTATCCACCTTTACAATTGATAGCAAAATAGTTTCAAGACATTTATCTATTGTGACAAGTGTATTTCTTGTTCAAATTGCCAATAGTCCATAGTGATTTAGTTAGCCCCATATTATCAATACCAAATTATTGACTGTTTACAAATCAGAATAACAAAGTTTTGTTGGTAGACATGTAACGCAAAAATTTTGTTTTCCATTGTTATAAAATTCTTTGAGGACAACTTGAAATTATTTTTGTTATCATTTTTAAGTTCAAATAAAATATCTAAGAGAACGTCAGAGAGACAAAAACTAATGACGTGTCGAATATTTGTTATCTAACGGCATCGACATATAAAAGTTATTAATTTGTTCAATAAAATTTATAAAATTAAACAACCTGTGTGTCTTTGCTGTCTTAAACTTAATACAAAGGTTGGGCCAAAGTGTTTGATTGGTACACCTAAGTGAACCAAGCCCGCGTGGGTTTTACACCAATGTACTAATTAAGCTAGTGTGTTAGAGAAAAGTAAGGTTGCTTTTAGATGACATATACTCACATTTGCGTGGAAGGTGAATGGAAAACATTTTAGGAATAATAACCTCATAGCACCCAAATGGGATCAAACACCGATCCCCGTCCTCGGCAGTCCAGTTTATTGCAAGAGTAGTGCCTTAGATCATGCGGTCACCAAAGCGGGTCCCGTAATTATATTAATTAGGTATTCTACGCACATGATTTGAAATTAATGGATGAATTCTAAATTATAGTATTAAAATTGTATTTTTCATGCTGAAACTATAATAAATTCATAACACCTATATTTTTTTTATCCAATTCACAAAAGCAGAACATTTATTTTTCTTTAGTCTGGTTGAGAGATAAAGTAATTTTTTATTTTATTTTCTTCGATCTCTTTTTACAGAAACGGCTTCCATTGCAAAACACTATGTATTCACACAATTGATTTCATAAAGGAACGCAGTCGAGTTGACATTTTTCCTTAAAACATCTGTTAGTCACAGTGCAATGCTTGGCATCACTGCCTTGAATTTTCACGATAGGTTCATCTTGTTCAACCTTATACCGATAGGTCGCAGCATAAAGCACCACAACACTTTTTTTAATTAAAATAAAACTGTACCACTTTATTTTAGTTTAGAACAATATGTATACTGAAAAATGAAAGGATAATTTATTCTCAATCATATTTACTCGGTTTGTGCTTTGTCTACAAATTTAAAAAAACAAAACACTAAACCAAGAAAATACGATCATGCAAAAATCATTTCAACAAAGCTGCTTGCAAATATTGAACTTTTAACTGGCGTTAAATTATACTAAATGATAGAGAAATGTGTTTATTGTAATACAATTACAACCGTTTTAGTCTAAGTCTTCCCACATTTCAATGACAAGCCCAGTTTGTTTTATACAGTGATCTTTAAATTATTTTTTAAAAGTTAAATTTAAGTTGGCCGGGTGGATTTGAATAAAACATAAACCATGTAAGTGAATTGATCTTTATAGTAGTACAAATCTGATTCAAATATGTATAATAGTTTTCTTAGTAGTCGTGTACAGAGAAATCGTCTTAGAAACCGGCCTCGATCATCTCTCATGGTGATCCGTCCCCTTAACAAAGCTGTTCTCAAAATTAACTTGTAGGTTTAGTGAACGGTTGTTTATAAATTTATTATTCTAGTGTGTTATTTTTGTTTGGAGTTTTTTCTTTTACCATGGAAGGTAAAACTAAACTCAGCGATGAGAAACAGGCATCAAAGAGAAGTTTAAATTTTACTGAACAAGAAATGTATTGTCTGTTGAACCTTGTTAGGGTAAAAAAAGGGGCTATGATCAAATTCAAAAAGACAGATCAGGTTACACAAAAGGAAATGGACTGTCAGAGTATTGATAGAGAGACAGTTTAACCAAGAAAGTGAAGTATACTATAGAGAATGTAAATTCCTTAAGTAAAAATACAACAATCTTAAAAGGGCATCCAAAAGGAAATGGGCAGATGACAATAAGTAAGTTTTGGTATAGTCCACCCCACTCCCTGATTACTGAAACAGATTGCAAAATTAAAGAACTGTTGGGAGCAACACACGTGGATGGCAATACATCAAACTTTGACTCTGACTCGGCGCCTAATCAAGTAAGTTTGGGTCTAAACATTTTTGAGCCATCCACTAGGTTTTCTTTAGAAGATATTTCAGTTGTCAGGAGAAGCAGTTCTATCATTGGCAGTTAATTTTGTCTCTGATGATGTCTAAAACTATGTTTGCCGTTCTCTTATGCAATCAAAAGATATCAAAAAGTCAATTTTATCCCACTTTAAAAAGGGTCAATGCGATCCCGTAATTTTGTTGGTCCCCGTGTAGCAGGCATTATCATTTCAAAGTCATAGTCTTCAACTTCATTCAAAATATCTAATATCTACTCTATTTTCTAGGATAAAAACTTGTCCACACCATGCTCTAAGCAAAGTTTTTTAAGTTACTTGGGTAGGTTAAACCGTGCATGAAGTTTACACCCTTTCACACGATGGTTTTAACTCAACCGTGCTTTGAACAGCATCCCTATTTTGGGGAAAAGCATCTCTGGTTTAAACCACGGTTAAACTTCTTGCCAAGTTTAAACTTAGTTTAAACTTATGTTCATAAATGTTTACAAAATTTTAATTTGAATTCATGAAATAGTGGATTAGACTCATCTTTAAAAATCAATATTTATGTAATATAATGTTAAATGATAAGGAATAAAGCCAGCCTGAAGGTTTAGGCCTTGATAAATATGTATTTATTTTATATCAGGGCCTAGCCTAAAACCCTGATTTTTGAATAAGTCTACTTTCGACCTCGAACAATAATTTAAAGTCATCAAAATTTGGCATTCTATAAGTCTTATTTGATTTATTATAAAAAAAAAAGTCCATCCAGAAACTTATTAAAAGCTTCTTTTAATATTTCCTTATGGATTACTGTATTGTATCTCTTATGTCAATAACTAAACAAACTAATAATAGAAATACAAGTGTAATGTTTTTATCTCCGCATTGTGACAACTTATGTTACCATTTTTCAAATAATGGGCTTGCTATGGAAATCAAACTGTAACTATCCTTTTCACAGCTCGAGGATAAACTTAACACACTGTTAGCAGTCAAATAAATGAAGCCCTATCCAATTAAGAGCCTATTAATAAATAACCTTCCAATGACATATCCCTCAACACCCAATACTATGGAAGACTAAACAACTCGGATCCATCCTAAACACAGGCTACAATATCTTAACGTCATCACCTCTCACCCAAAATATTCTCAAGAGTGCCCGAAAATCACAATCAAGCGTCCCCTTAATCTCGGCAACCTTCCGATCTGCCCTAAATTGCCTGATTCAGCCACCAACAACATCAAAACGAAGGTTCTTACCCAAGAGACAAACCAAGAAGTATATACTAAATTCACCGACCTTCCACCTCATTCAACAGCAGAATCTCACAAAAAGAATACCCTTTGAAAGGCCACTATGAATGCTCCACAGAAAATCTAATTTACCGGTTACACTGCGACCACTACATTGATGAATACATTAGCTTCACCACAAGAACACTCAGCCAATGAATGAATGGTCACTGTTTTGATAACAACCAGACAGACCAGGAGTACTTTGTGCTCAAATGCATAAATAAGAATTTGACTGAATTCTATAGTACCAGAGTAATTAATACAATCCCTCCACAAAAGTTGTGATGCTTCTCTACCGGAGTGTAGTTATTGGTTAATAATATATAGGTTTAAAGATAGGTATATTTTTCATAACAGTGAAATAATTGAATAGGTAACAGTAATAGATTTATCATACAATAACAAAGGTTGATATCGGGTTACAATTGATAAAGAAAATAGAAAGTTGGACCAAACAAGTAACGGTGATTAATGTCCGTTAAACAGGCAAAGGAAAACCAGTAACTCTTATATGAACAATATTAAGTTTAAAACTGGCATTATAGAACAAAGTTATAGGAATTTCCCGTGGCTCGGGAGAATACGTGTCCCAGACGACATGGCAACAGACAAAAGGAAGTTAATAGATACAGAGTATTGGACGCGAAAACAGCCGGGCTAGCGCCTGACTTCCACCAGAAGGGTCTAAACAGAAAACATGGTGAATTAAATACAAATAAAGATGTGACAACAGATCCTATAATTTTGCAGTTACTAACTAAGCTCGGCCTAGCTAGCTGGCTTGGCTTGTAATTAAAACTGTTTCAGAGATAAATAATATATTGTAAGAGGAGGACTGTCCATTACACAGCAAATGGCTAAAAAGCAACCAGTGTCAACACTAAATAGAACTATGGCTGTCCTTTCCCAGTGGGTACTGCCAGAGCATTCAATAGTAAATTTATGTCATACCCACTGCCTGGGGTAAACTCAAGTTTAGTATACAGCCAACATTAAATACTTAATCATAAGAAGCGCCAACCAAGGGGCCACCAATACAAACTTAGCCTGTGTTCCACACTTTGCGCACCCAAAATTAATAACACAGAATAAGAGATGCCAACTAGAGTGCTGTGAGATACTGACCTAACTAGGTCCTCATGTAAAGGCGTTAGACAACCTGCTTGTAGCCATACAAAAATTTTAACATATGAGCATGACCTCCACGGCGTCATGTGATATTGTGAAGTCTTATGGACTTAGAATGGAATAATGAACTTGTGAAAAAGAGGACACTTAAACATGGGTCCTATTACATATAGAGCTCAAAGCTCCTGTATTTAAGCTATATCATAAGGATATAGGAAAAATATGTAGTCAAACTTTCTGACTAATAGAAAATTAAATCAGCTAGACTCAAAAACTAAACTTAGTCACTGGACTAAAACATCGCATCTGATGGACTAATAAGAGAAACAATCATCTTGACTAAAGCAAACACGTCTGATGAACGTGGGACTAATAGCATAGCTACTTTGACTAACAAAAACTAACATAGTCAATGGACTAACTCAACAAGTCTGAAGGACTTGGAAAATAACCGAATACTTGGATCAAAAGACAGGATTCCCTCGGCGTCGAGGCGGTGACACTCACGACCTAACCATCATGGTCAGCATTATCTTCTACAGGTGCTGGAGCAGAGTTTCCTTCTTCGAAGATATCCAATGATGAACTACAATCTGTGAACCTAGGAGTCCCCCATTATATACGCTTTTCTTGACTAGCAAACTGGGCAAGTAAACATAACTGTATAGTTCGAGCTACAATCCAGCAATGGAAAAGCGATCCAAGTCGACGGAATACAAGAGTGCCCGTAAACATTTCCTACAGTGGGCCTTCTGATGGGCGTGTGAATATTACGAAGATGAAAATCCCAAGTACGAACCCCCCCAATGTGATGCATTTGGTAGCCCTGCTCCAGACAGTGGGGTTGAAATTGCACCTGTTAGAAAAACAGGCTTGTTGTTCGGAGGCCTGCTCAAGCGCCACGGGACCATCTTTCCGCATCGATGTTAATGTGTGAACATTCGTGCATGCGCGCTGTGCTGAGGCGCCAGATAAAAATGTCACTGCCTTCAGTCAGAAAACGCTGATGAAGTTCACATCTGGGAAGTGAGTGGCAGTGAGCTCAGCAACAGTTAAGGATTCAAGGAGTCTAATCCTGGAAGCTGGAAGTATGATGCTTCCAAACCTAAACAAAGGCTCATCTGATGTTATACGCAATGTTTTCTGAATGCTGGTACAGATTGTTTCATCTGACGAGCATAATAAAAGTGAATTCTCTTGCGTCTCCAATAGTCAACCTAAAGTGAAGAGGTGCAGTTCATTGGGATCTATCCAAATGAGAGAATGTTCTACAGAAAACCTATTTGCGCCAGTAGAGAGAAGATATGGATCCTTGGCAATTTTACCTCTTACATGTCCAAAGCACCTTCACTGTCCAACATTTTGGCTATGGATGTGGACGAGTCCCTACCCCCACCATCCTCACTAGCATCTTGTAGTTATGTAGTACCAATGAACCCGGTTCCTCCACCTCTGTTCCGACAGAGCACCTGTAACAAGGAAGACCGCAACACGACGGCATCTAACAGTGCCGCTGCCTCGTTTCACTTCAACGGCGGAAACATGATCACCAAAATATAACTAAATCCAGATACCTTTCAACCTAAAATAGCCATTTCTTTCTCTATCCTTTCCTTCCAAGCAGACCTACTCTCACCAGTAAAACAAAATCTATCTATTTACATCTAAGAATCAAGATAAGTTTGAAACAGGAAATTATGAGTTCCAAGCCCACACAGATCAACCTCTAGCCACCTGTCAATGTTCTACTCTTTTCTGCTGAAGAAGAGGCCTGATGTGTATTTTATTGTGTTTTAAATGTGAACTTTAAAGCCTAAATTTCTATGGTAAGCGTGTGGGTCTCGACCTTCTATCCTCCTTTCAAACATTTTTAACTTCAGGCATTGGTGCATTTTTTTTCCAATATATAAACTTATTAGATAAACAGTTAAGCTGTTTATGCATATTTAACTCAACATCTAAAACCCCTAACATACATTGTCATTATGTGTATAATAATGTTCACTACTCACCACTCTTTATCCAGGACACTAACTCGAGTGATATCATAAGGCTAGTTGTATATCCTGGATTTCTATCTCAGGATATGCCTCTCTGTAACATGGAAAACAAATATGTACAAACATTGTTTAGGTAATATAACTGGACATTGCATAGTATACATAGCATTACAGAGAATATATACTAAAAGGTACCTAATACTAATAATTTTACTTCGTGTAAAAAAATATTTATTTTGAAAAAATTGTGGAGTTTTCCCTCTTGCTCTGTGCCTTACTATCTGTTTGGGTGATATATATATTTTACTACACTAATTGTGTTGGGATGATGAAGGTATCATTTATAGGAAATTTACCAGAATCTGCATGGAGGTAAATTGGTAAACCATTTAGGAATAATTCTCCTCGCATTTCTAGCAGGAAGTATAAACTTGACCTCGCCATCACCAGCAAACCAGACTATCTGAGATTGACAATCAGTCCGCGTGCCTACCGGTGCAATAACTATGATGTTATATCTACAAATATTTAATTTCCACTATAGAATGTTGTGTAATACTGTACCGGAAATGTCGCTGCAAGTCCGCAGTATCACAATATGTCCTGGGAATGTTTGTGATCATTAGAGTTCTGGACACTCCCCCATCTTCTTCCTCTAGTTTGAGGGTTATAGAGAAACGTCTCATGATGATAATTCCCAGAGGTAGGTACAGGATGGCCAGTGTCACGTGGACCCACAACCAAGGGGAACTGAAACCATGGGGATGGCACATTTAGGGGACGTGGTGTCTGCTTATTTTTAAATTGTAGTAGTGTTGACAAGAGAGGTTCCATCTTACTATATACGCAGATTATACACATACAGTAAAACCCTGTCATGCCAAAAACAGGTGGTCTGAAATTTCTTATAAATCAAACATAAGAAAAACAAACCAAGTCAAATGAGATATAGTTATTGATAACAAACTCAAAGTTAAACAAGGAATGGAAGATATTTATATGTTGAAATCAACACAAAGTATTTTCCTGTAACTAAAAGTAATTGCAGTACTGCATAAAGATAATATGTAAATGTAAAACTACAGTATATGTTATGTGCTATGTATTAGTTAAATGAATGTACATTCTATATAATGCATTCAACTGTAATTTAAAATTTGTATAAGTACACCTGTCTACCCCTAAACCCTTTTGTATCCTCCAGCTCAATAAGAATGTTCGTTAATCCGAACAACCTTTGTCCCAATTAGTTTGAATTAACAAGGTTCCGCTGTATTTACGTGAATAGGATAAGGCAGAAGGAGGTAAAATTCAAAGTAATGTATCTGGATTTGTGTGGGAGAAAAATCCAAATCATTTATGAAGAAGTGACATAAGACAGTCAGCTGGGATTAGGGTCCTGACCTTCTTGTCACTGGAAATCCAGATAAGATAACACCGGCACTTATCTGTGTGTGTTCTTTAATGAAGGCTATGTCCAAATAATTTAAATGTATAGTAATTCTATTTATTAGTACATTCCAGTGCAATAAGTTATATGTAGCAAAATTTGTTCATGAAATCAAGTGAATCACTTTGAATGCCTTAAAGTGTCCAGTTAAGCAACTTGTTTGTATATACCTATATAAGATGTGAGGTTTTGAAACCAAAAAACCATTTCACTCTGAACCAGGTTTACAAAAATATCAAATAATGAATTTTAAATTTGTTTAGATTTGATAATTAATAATTTGAACAAAGGGCTTGGCATAAGCGTATGATTTGTGTATTGTTATACGCATAATTTCACATTGAAGACAACCGAAACTCACCAAAATTAATATCTCGGGATTACAGACTAGTTAATGAGAGTTTAATGACATTTTAAATAATATAATATTATTATAATATTATTCTCACTTTGGGTCCAGATTGCTGAGTGTTGTATGCCCAAAGTTTGTTTCGTCGCCCTGCAGAGTTCCCTGAAAGTTGATAGGTAGCACCACGCCAAGTGATATGACCATCATGACGGACATGTAAAACAAGATGTGTCGTTGGAAGGAGAGATATTGAACAGCATCTGGACCGCATTTCTGGAGGATGCTCTCATCCCTACAAACAACAAATATTACAAAAAATAACTTATAATAATGTTCTTAGGGTAGGTTACACCAATAAATCTGAGATTAATCACATTTTGTTTTTAGCAACAAGTCTTACTACCTGTTTCAGTTATATGCGCATATGTACTGATTACACTATTGAGTTAAGAATGAGGGAGGTTAAATTCAAAGTGAGTGTACTTTCATTTGCATGGAGGGAGAGTGGAAAACCATTTTGGGAAAACCACGCTCAGTACACTTGACTGAGATTCAAACCCTGATTTCCCTGTCATTAGTAGTCTAGTCTACCACAAAAGTGACTCTTTAGGTCATTCAGCCACTAAAGCAGGTAATTATTAAATTAAGTAGTGTATTGACCAGCAGGCGTTATTAGCTTTTATCCTAGAGCAGTGATTCAAAGACGGTGCTGGTGCACCCTATGGAGCCGTGATGGTTCCTTAGTTGTAGGGGTGTGCGAAGCTAAAAATCTCAACTTTGCTTTGAAAATTCATTCACTTAAACTTGGATTCAAGAGTAAAATCCTTGAATCAACAGTTATGAAGTTTTGCAAAAAATATATATATTTAAAGTTAAAACACACTTTTTTTTTAATTCCTGCTGTTATTTCCATCATAAATTAGTGTTTATGTAGGAAAATCTGAAATAATTATATTACATTTTGTGATGATAACTTTACCATTTAAGATGAAATATATTAATCAAGTTTGGAATAAAGCATTTTGTAAATTATAGTTAATACCTAAATTTACATAGTTATGCAAAACATAATATTTTTATCCAATACTAAACATATTTTGAAGTATTTGAACTTCGATTCAGCTTCAGGAATCTCGCATTATTCGATTCGACTTCGCTTCAAGTTCAAAAAGTGGACTTCGCACACTTCCTACTTAGGGGTGCAGCAAAAATATAGAGAAATGTAGGTCTCAACTAATATTAATTTAGAGATTCTAAAGTAAATCTTTAGACATAAAAATGTAATTTAAAGTAAGTATGCAATGTAATAAAAATTTCCTTAACCTATAAGGCCTGGACATGAAGACGTTTCATACCTAGGGTGGCACAAAAATATAAAAGGATGTATCGAAAAGATGCCAACTTGGAAAAAAGGATTCAATGAATACTGTCCTAGAGCACAGGTTTTAAACTTTTTTTATTTCGTTACCCTTTTTTCACAAGAGAAAATTACAGGAAGGTCCTGCTTAAATGGCAGTTTAGGTTCCAGAGCTCCACTGAAAAGTGGAACATGGTCTTTTTTAACTTTTAAATGCAAATAAAATCCTAATAACAGGGTATTAAATATAAAGTGTGCAAGAGAGCTAGGCCTAAAAAAGGATACAAAGGTAAAATAAATATACAGTTCAAATAAAGTAAAGAGGCTTACGACTCCTCTTTTTATCACTATTAGGGCATACACTTAGAAGTCATTGTAATTAATAAAAAAAATATTAAATAGTCTAATTAATCTAAGAAGTTTGAAATCTTGGAGAGTTGGTAAAAAAAACCACAGAATTCTGGGTGCAAAAATGCTGTAAACTTGTAATGGGTACTATCAAATGAACACTATTGAATAATTTGACAGTATTAAGCTAATGATTCATTTGATAGTTTAAAAATCATTTGGATTAAAAGTTTTCAAATTCATTCTAGACAAGCTGATCAATAGTCAACCCTAATAATTCGAATATTTTCCTTGTTATAGTTATATGAAATTAAAGGTCCGCTATTGAAAATCACTTTCTCTGTTTACTTTGCTGATTAATAATAGTCAACCTTATGGTTGTTTATTCAGTCCATCTTTTTCTGAGCGAAATATATGTTACACATGTATGTTACATAATATGTAGGCTACAATAGCTAAAATAATAAATCAATAATTGAAAATTCACAAAACAAACCGAGGAAATGTCCAGCAACAAAAATGGTAAAATGATGTGTGTTTATATTTGTGGTATGTTTATAATTCATGACACAGGCAAGTGGAAAAATACCTGACTCATTTTGAGTAGAGAGATTTGTTATGACTGGAGATAAAAATAGATGCATACAGCAGCTACAAATAAAATAGCTCATGTAGGCAAGAGAAAATGATTGAAAACTATCAAGTTATCGTTCAATAAGTGGTAGTTAAAATCATTTGATAGTTCCATCATTACTGTAAACAGACTGAATTACAGACATTACATGGCGGCCCCATTTGCTCTGTGCATTATGCTGAAAAACGTAGGAAGAGGGACACGAGCGCCTAACATAGTGATCATGTATATAATTGAAAAGTGCTGTAAAGTGGTGCCCTAATGTATTAGCAACTCCCGGAGGAATGTTTACATTAATTTTATTTTATACTCTATTGTGTCAGGGTTTGAGCAGTTTTGGATCAAATGAGAAATATCAATAATTAAAATATTTATTAAAAAAAATACATATATGCAGATAACCAATGGAAGCTATTATTTTAACTTAGTTAATTATATAAATGAACAATTGAAATTGTGTTTATGTATTCATGCTCAAAGACGTTTATTTCTGTAATAAGCTAAATAAATACAGTAGACTCTCAAACACCCAACCTCTGAATATCCTGTTTCCTCAGCATATCCGACCGTTTCACTCCTGTGCTTGTCTGCGAGTTACTGCCATTTCACCAAATCTGATAATATATTTTGTTTTGTGTTGCCTTAGTTGCCTGTTAGAGATAAGCACTTCAATCTTCAATATTGTTTAGAAAACCATAATATTTAATGTTTTACTTTTTTGTGTGTGTTTTAGTATAGTTTTTTTGTTGCTCCTCTTGCTATCCAATCTTTTTTGTGTTCCAACCACATCCCAGTCTCGTGAGTGACAGATAATGGGGAGCCCAGTGTATATAATTAAAGGGGGTAGTGTATTATAATTTCAATAGTAAATATATTATTTACTTACATTTATCAAGTTTGGTATGACACTCAAAATCTGACCCCTCCAAGAGTCATAGCCCACAGTTTAAGAGCTTGTGTTCTAGACTATAGAACTATTAGAGTAAAAAATATGGTGCATCAAATGAAGTAGAGATATACCCAATAATACATAGGTTTGCAATGTGCTTGACTGTGGACCCAAATACTTACTTGATCCTGAAAATAGTTGTAAGCCACGAACAAAATCCTTTGTCGATTTGAGTGTTTGAGTCTAGTGAGATGACAGAATCTGCTTCTGAGGATCCAGTAACATCATCCATTGCACCATAAAATAGTTGAGTCCACCTGAAATGATATTACCGAGAATAACAACCACACTATGGTTTTTTTTAAGACTTTTAAATAACAGGAGACAGTTATTTTAAAATTATTTAAGTAAACACAGCTAAAGTAACATTTTTATAATCTTGAGGTCTTTTGGAAATACAAAACACAAATAGCAAATTTCAAATACATTCCTAGCTTTGAGTCTTGATTCAAAAGTTTTGTATTAAATATGTTCTTTATAGATCCCTCCCTCTTTGTGAATACCTGTAAATGGTACCATCAAATATTGTTTATCTGTCATTTTTAACACTCTTGTTAATATGGGATTGGAATTGCTTTAACGAATTCAGATATAAAAGTTTTGGATAAGATAAATTTGACTTGTCATTCATTAGTAATAGTATTGTTCATACTAGTGCTTTAAAAAAAAACTTAGTTCAGGAAGCTACCATGGAAAAATATAACTTGGGTAGCAATAACAGTGCCTACCGATATTAGTGCTTTCCAACAACCTTCACTACATCAAAGTCCTAGTAGTTTCAAACAAAATACTATTTACTTAAAAATATTTGTAAAATAATGTTTGAAGAGCCCTCCCATTCTCAAGATAGCAGATTTTTATAGGGAATTTATCTTACGTAATGATGCACATCTACTTTTGATCTAGGCATGGTGTTGAGTCAATGACACAGGGCGGGGAGGGGGAGAGGGAGGAGGTCTAGCATCCTGTGGCTTATACAAGCCGCACACTTTATCCTCATGAACGCAACTACTCCAATTACAAGGTGGAGGCTTTGAGAGTAATATTTGGCATGACCAAGTTTCACCAATACTTGGAGCACTTGAAGTTTCAGTTACAAACTGACAGTGTGACTTTTTCATGGCTATCTGGCAACCATAACAGCTGCGAAAGATTGGTGGGTGGATTGCACAATTAAGTTCCTTATGGTTCACTATCTCCCACATTCCTGGGAAAGAGAATGCTGTGGCCGATGGACTCTTATCATAAGTTTCAGAATAGCGCGCTGAAGAGGGTATCTAGGCCCGTGCATATCTTGTGGGTTCTGGGGCTAATTCCAGAGGTATTTACTGGTATAGCACAGAGCCAGCACAAGACATGTATAAGTTAAAGGGGGACTTTTTTTGTGAAGAATGGTGAACGCTCTGATTGGAAAGTGTGCATAACAAAGAAACTGGTGAACATGACTTTTGAGTATTTTCATGAGTCCCTGGTGGGTGGGCAAGTAGGGGATGGCCAAGGCCATTGCTAAAATTAGGGAAACATTCTTATGGAAGAGGATGAACTGTTATATTCAAGGTCAGGTGAGAACTTGTAAAACCTGCATCAGATTCAAATCCGCTCAAAATAAGAAGTTTGAGGTGTTGCACTCCAATGTTGCCAGATTTCTGTTGGATGTGTTAATGTGTGTTTGTGGATCTTTTTTTGGCCCTCCGCCAAGAACCTAGCAGGGAAACACAGTTCTTATTACAGTCTTGGACTGGTTCTCTTAAGCCGTACTACTGTTAATCTTGTGGTAAAAGATTTGAACAAGGCTGTGTTCAAAAACTTGGTTTCCCCTCCAATTTGGTGTCTGACAATGGAAGCCCATTCACGTCACAAATCTTAAAAGAATGTGTGTTTCCACAGTGGCAATCATCACTACACCATTAGTCCCTACTACCCATGTTCATCCCATTCAGAAGAGTTGGAGAAACCGTTTTAGGAGAAAATTTACATTAGGGAGGGAGTAGTTAGGGGGGGGGGATTATAATTTGTGTCATTTGCTCTCTAGTGTTCATGTGGGTTTTAGTGTTTTGATGAATTTTGGTGGCTCAGTTATCAAAAAGTGACAAGTCTCCTCGGAGGGCTTTTGGATCGAGGCTGGGAGGGTATACCATTTGTTTGCGGTACTGAATTTCTTTCGGTTTGGGCTTCAGTGGCATCACCTACAGATCACGCTAGTGTAGTATGGCAAGGGGCGCCTTGGATGCTCAGTAGTTCGCGCCCAGTCACTTGATTTAAGAGAGTTATGCCAGGAGTTTGAGGAGACGACAACCTGTTGGTGGCCATGCAAGAAGGAACGCATTTGTTGTTTGTACAACGCGGCAATAATAAACAGCTTAGAAAGAACTAGAGGATCATTTGTGACTTTCGTTGGTAATCCCTACATCTGGTTAGTGCAGAAGTACATGGCCAGGCTGAGGTAGTTTGTCAGGCCAGATGTTGCACCTGGGACCATGTGGTCCAGGGTAGGGCACAAAATAAAGGAGAGAGAAAGTCTGTGCAGTGTACTGTACCATTTATTTGTTTAGTTTAAGTCTATAGTAATTTGTAAAGTTTGAATTGTTACCTTTTATTTTATAAATCTTGTTTTTCTTTTTCAATAGTTAAGAGCATATTCTACAAATTAAAATCACAATTTTTTTTTTTCAGGTGTGTTAGGGTCTGGAGGCCTAAGTACCCTCCCTATGTTCATCAAAATGTAAGCTTAAACATTTTTAAATTTATTGTAATATTTTATTTATTTTATACAGCAATTAGATTAAAGTTTCCGATAAAAAGTGTCAAGTTCAGCAAGTAAAAACAAATATGTGTACAAGTCTACCACATATGTTCTATACAGGATGATCACAGAACTCTTTTTTCTTTTCCTTCTTTAGCATAACATCTTACCAACTGTTCAGGTTATATGGAGCGCTATTAACTAACCAAGAATCTTTAAAAAATTTGCCTTTATTTTTAAAGATATTATGTTCTAAAAGATTTATTTAACAAACATTTAAATAGAATTACACAGTAAAAAGTCAATTTAGTTACATAATTAGTTAATTATTCAAGTTGTGGTATAGTCCTGTAATTATGAAACCTGTATTATATATTTTGTACTTCTTTCATCGATGTCGTTTTTGTTTAAATGTCTTAAATGGATTTAAAAAGCTCTTCATAAAATGAAGAAATAACAACATGACTTAACTTGGGTCAAATCATAGGAGTGAATGGCAAGATTGTGGAGTCGGTACACCAAGCCTTCGACTCAAGACTCCTCTATTTTTCTACTGTTTGACTACAACTCTTTTATAAATGGCCAAAGTATATTAATTAGTAATAGAAAATTGACTGCAGTAAAATGCTCCAATACATATTACTTCATGGGAAGCTTCTTTGGGACTGTAAATTTATATTTAAATAAATTTATCAGTCCAAACTACAAATTTCGCTCCTAAATAAAAAAAAAGTATATTATAAGTTTTTATTTTGAAGCTGGAGTCTGTATATTTTTACCGAACATTGTCGGTACATTTTTAAAGAATCAGACTCTACCCAAAATTGCTGCCAACTCCACAGTTCTGGTAAATGGAAGAAAAAGTGATGAGGGTGGTTAACATGAATTAATAATGGCTTTAATCTATGTTGAGTCACTTACTTTTCTTCATTCTTTTGTACAAGAGCTATTCTCCCATAGTTCCAAGCCTTTTTTCTCAGCACAGCAAAGAGAATCAAAAGAAGCTGGAATGATGTAAATACAAATATTATAATTAAAACTGTGGTCGTTACTAGATCCTGTTCTATCAAAAGATGTCAGGTTCAGAGTTGTGACACTCTTCGATAGATATAATGACTAACACACTGTACAAACTTATTACAACTTGAGAAATAATACTGTTTGTAGTGTCAGGATTATTGACATTAGCTGGCCTTTGATATAGTGGTCAGAATACTTGGCTACCAGCTTAGATGTCCCGGGTTCAATCCCCAGCTAGTACCATGGGTATTTTTCCTGCTTTGGGAATTTTTCTCAAGTGATGTAGCCCAGACATGCATATATATTATTAACATTTTACATTTAGACACAAACTTAAGCATGTCTGAATGTAATGTCAATAATTGTCAATTGATTTAATATAAAGTAAAATAGTATATTTATTTAGGTACAGTTATATACAAATTACACTTAATAAACTATCACTGTTATTTTGTTTTGATATTAATTCTCAATGTGGGCAAAAAGATCTTGTAATTTATCTTGGCAACAATTGCCATTAGCATGCATACCCCTCCACCCCCCCACCCCAAAGTGTCTTAGTACCCGTTTGGGTTGTATGCATTAATTAATTATGCTAATGGATGGTGATGAGAATGGTAGAACTTTAAAGGAAGTTTACCTGTATTTGCAGTACACCCATAGTGTCTAACCTGAATGGGTAGTATGACGCGGTGCTAAGTATTATTATCACAGTATACCCAGCCGGATTTGAACCCAATCTCCCCGTCACCACCAGCAATCCATTCTAACACAAGAGTGACGTGTGAGAGCCTGCAGTCACTGATGCAGGTAAGCATGCAATTATTCTCCAGCAAATAATAACCAACCAAATTAAGTTCACTTACCAGCCATCCCATGAAGTTGAGTACCAAGTTCTCAGGAATCCCTTCATACACAGATGTAATATACTTCCCATGAGTTTTGGCTAAATAATTGCATTGGCCTGGATCTGTATCTCCAGTTCCATATAATAGACTTTGGCTTTCATTGTAAGGAGCCATTGTTGGAAATACCTAAAACTGTAATATAGTTTATTTTGATAAATAGATATAAAAACTACCTTGAAAGCAAAAACATAAATGAGTTTATTGCATCAAAGTTGTTAAAAATAATAGTTATGGCAATGGAAAATATTTAAGCTGACAAACTCATATTATAGCAAAGTATTGTGTTCTTATAAGTTTTATTGTTAATGGCAATTAGTTTTGAGTGCTGTAGATATTTTAGAAAAAATTGGAAAATATGTAAAGAAAAAATACCAACAAAAACATTAACCTTCACACAAAAACATCCCATTAAATAATTATTGTTATTGTTTGGAAACAAAACTTTACTGATATTTAACACTTAAATATTGTGGACACCCTCAAACTACTAAATATTGAGCATAAAAACAAAATTATATACAGTGGATTCTGCTAAATGGGCAATGGTTAATTGGGGAAGCCATTTATTTGGGACCAAATTTGAAGAACAAAACAAAATAAGTATTTAGCCTGAATTATTTCTGCTTATTTTGGTCAACTCGCCGCTTAAATGGGGCAGTGAAGGTCGCGAGTGAACAGCACAAACTGTGTGTAGATGAGGTGTATGTTCTAACATAGAGATTATGCGGGCAGCAGTTGAATCAGTTATTGCAAAGTCATGCCATAGGGTGGTTGTGTTGCCTTTGTTCTGTCTCTTGGTTATCGTATTCTGATAGAGATTATGCATACAGTATACAATTGTTTACTAATCACAATAGGTACTGTATATAATTTTGTATATATCTTAAGGTTAACATATATTAAAGACTGTACCAAACAGTGCATTGATCTTGTTTATTGTTTCAGTACATTTAAGATCCCTGCCAAGATGCCATTTAAAGATTTGTCACTTTCTGATTCCTTGAAAAGCCTTAAGAATCCTGCACCGATTATGTTCCATTGCAGTCCATAAAGAGAACACATTAGGGTACGCTTTATAATTGTTTTTAAAGAAATAACCCCTAAGCAATATGTAACCTTTGCTTGATACAGACATCATTATGTACTGTATCTTGAAGAAGACGCTTAATTAAGCCAAAGTGATCCAGTCCCAATGTGTTCCATATAACCGGAATCCACTGTACTAATAATAGACTAAGAGAGGTCTGAATATGTCTTTTCTGCAAACCTTTTGACCAAGTTGATATATATTTCAAAATAAGTAACACTAGCTTTACGTTTAACTTGAGACACACCAACTTTAATGTGTATTGGCAGCTAATTGTTTTATAAAATTGATTTTTTTTTTAATTAAAATACATCTCTGGATATTAAATGGTAGCCCATGGGAGATCAATAAAATTGAGATGTCTAGACAAGGTAATGGTTTGGTTGGAATCCCTCAAATAATTTTAAAAAAGCATAAGAAAAACATATACATTCAGAATGAACAAAGCTTTTTCTGACAAAGTGAACAAAGCTAAATAGCATAAATAAATATACTAAATAAACTAAACAACAAACTATTAAAAAAAACACCTTTGGATGGTTTCACGTGGAATTATCATTTTTTTTAAGAGAACGATAGTAACATAGTGAACTGTAAGGAGTTAATTTCTGTAGAGAGATTGCAGTAGCATAATAATTACAGTACTGTATATTTATGCAAAGAAAATAAAGCAGCTAAATATGACATCTAATGAGCTAATGCATTATATGAGGCAGTAAACCAAGTTACCACCAATCCAAGAAAATTATGTCAAAGAGGCTACTCTGAAAACCAAATGATAATTTGTTTCTCTTTAGCATGGCTTTAAATTTATTATTGCCACTATTATAAGTTTTGAGAAACGAATAAGTTTGGCAACTTCTTTAAGTAAATTATATGGTTTTTGTTTCATATTGATCACATTCCAATAAATGCAGAGTCCTCTTAAATAATGGCTTAGCAATTTTAATATAATGGAGTAAATAAACAAGCTATTATTATATTGCTAGTTACAGTTATAGCCGCATCTGAATATTATATCTATTAAATTGAAAAATGACACCTGGACACAAGAAATAAACCCTGTACCTTTGGTTTAGTACAGCATGCTCCTACCACTGAGCTATCCAGGAGTCGTCTCATGTACAGGGTCATTCTTCACTCATATTTTAAAGCAGAGTTTGTGATGAACTACTGGATAACTCTGTGGTAAGAACATTGGCGTACTGAGCCAAAGGTCCTGGGTTCGATTTCCATGTCCAGGTTTCGTTTTTCAATTTATATAATATTATATATTAGATGCGGCTATAATTGTACTTAACTATAATAAATTGTCTATTTAGTCCATCATGATATGCGCATTCGTACAATTTTAATTGTATTATTGGCAACATAAAGTCCTCCAGAGTCGATGGTGGCTGCGTTATCCAATAGGATCTTAAATGAGTGATCATACATGGCGGACAATTTCTGCCCGTCCATCCCAGACTCTGCCTTAAAATATGAATGAAAAATGACTTTTGGCACGTGACAACTGCTAGATAGCTCAGTACTAAGAACATTGAAGTACTAAACAAAAAGGTCCCTGGTTTAATTCCCGTATCCAGATGTATTTTTTCAATTTAAAGAAAATTTTAATATTGTGTATCATAGTAGTATCGTGCATTAAAAATACTTTATGAAATAAACATATATTATCTGATTAAAACATAATAATATGAAATTTGTACATACTTTAGATCTGGCTGAGAATACATTTCTTTCGATAAAGTATTACAAAATAATGTAAATTTATTTAATGAAGTAGTGTCATGTTGTCCAATTTAAACAATATTGACCATTTCTTTTATTCCATCACCACCTGAAATCCACATTAATCTGGTGCATTTAAAGTGAAACAGAGCTCTACTTTGTTTAATCATACCATACATAATCTGTTGGTGATTCTTCTAGTGGTACAGTTATAGATGATTCAAATACATACTCTAGAGTAGATTACTACTATTACTATTTAGCACCGTGTCTTACTACCCGTTCGGGTTATACGCTTAAGTACTAATTACGCTAATGGATTAGGAATTGGGAAGGTTGAATTTAGAGGAAGTGAACCCGCATTTGCGTGGAGGGAGAGTGGAAAACCATTTAGGAAAAACCACCCCCAGTTTCACCCGACCAAGATTCGAACCTCGATCTTCCCGTCCTCGGCAGTCGACTCAACACGACTAGCACGTTAGCCAACTACGCCACCGAGGCGGGTTCTAGAGTAGATTAAAATGTTGCAGGGATTTGAGGGACCAGTTACAGAAGAATTTACAAATGGGAGAGAAATGTATAAAATAAATATAATAGGATGTTCATAAATATGGTTAAGAGCACTTTAGTCAATTTTTTTGAACAAAATAAAAGTAAAGTGAAGATATTAAATATTTGAGGTCTTATTTAATAACATTATTTTCGATAGAGTAGGCATGTTAAATTTATCAGGAGGAACGCTGTAAGGGCATTAAATGTGATGAGAACTTTGAGGGCAATGATGGTGAATGAAATAAATTTTATAACTATGGTGAGGCCCGTTGAAGACTGTTTCTGTGTCTGAGGGTCATGCCAAGAGGAAGATGTACAGGAGTTTGTTCTGAGGCGTGTGTTTGGGAGAGTAAAGCAAACTTTAAAGGGGGAGGGGAGAAAAGGGTACATGACAGCCATTTAGAAATGTTGCAAGAACATAATTTAGAAAAAAATTAGGGAAAAGGGAAAGGATGCACACTATGTTCAGGGCCGTGAGAGGGAAAGTGTGTTCCGGCGAAGTTGGAGATTGGAAATTACAAAAAATATATATATATATTGGATAGGAAGAGGAACATAAGTGGAAATTGTAAAAGGGTGGTAGGATAGAATAGGAGGGAAAGTTTTATTTAAAAGGACAGTGATGAAATGGTGTGACTTGAGAGGAGAAGTAGTGGCCATGAAAAACTTAGCTATATTAAGGGGAGAATATAAGGGAAGTTATCTTGCCAAAAAACAAAGGGTCAGTTGTGATTTTAAAAGTATCCTGCTCTAAGCAAAGGGTCAATTATTTTATGTGAAAATCTCATTCAACTATGGTAATTGGTAGGGCCTGTAATTGAGGAAAGACGTGATTAAGAGATGTTTATACTAGATGAGGGATTAGAGTTTATACTCAGATGGAAGAGGGTCAAAGATGATGCGGTAGGAAGAGGGGCTCATGATATTGTCCATTCTTGTTGTCTATTCAAGGTTAGCATTAAGTCGATTTTGTCCCTAGCATACTCCTATTTCTTGTTAAAGAGGTGTGGGGATACTTTCTATTTAGTTCTTTGACTAAATTCAAATACAAGTATAGATATTACAACACAATTTACATGAAACTCCTAATTATTAATTAAGCTAAGTGTGGAAGATTGGGTTCAGCGACTTATGTAGTGGCATAGATATCTCAGACGCCCCCCCCCCCCCCCCCCCCCCTTTTAATTTTTATAAGCTTGTCCAACTTTAGTAGCTACATTTTATAATTGAAAAATTCACACTAATTACTAACCTTTCAGTTATTTCATTATTTATTACTAGACGCTATATTTAGGGCCATATAGTAAATAAAAACATATTTTGTTTGTTTTTTTATAAGTCTTATTTATTTTTGAACATCACTATATACATTTACATAAAAACGTACACACAATAGAAAAAACTGCAAATACCAGCCCCACAGGGCTCTCGTACGATGTGCGCTATACAACATTGTGAACACTTAGAAGTAGTCGATGAGGTTGGAATTGATGTAAAAAAGATTCTATTTACAACATTTTTCTTATAATTCAACTTTACCGTTGTGTTTTTAGCAGCACACTTTTTTAACTCGGCACTACTTAATTTCCTACGCATATTTAAAGACTAAAACTTGGAAACGAGTCGCTTAAAAACACACATAGAGGTTATGTAAGAAACACTTGACAGCAAGAGTGGGAATGAAACGTCTAACATTAAGAATGAAACGCCAAGGCAGGCAAACAAGAATTAAAGTAACTAAGGGTTAGTTTGCAAATTACTACATTAAAATACATTTATGGCAGGAAATTTACTATGATTTACGCATTTCAAATTTTTACAAGCAGAATAAACGCAACAAAATAATAGTGTAATTTTGTTACTTTTTAATTCATGTGTAAATAAAATAAATATTTTTCCTCTTAAAAAATATGGTCCTCTCATGCGCCCTCTTAAGTTGGCGCCCTGGGCATTTGCCAGTTATAAACCAGAGCCTGGCTGGGTTATGTGGTGGTGTAAGGTGTATATTTTATTTTTGTATATTTAACTAAACTTGGCTACGAGCAACTTGATGAAGATTAGTTTATAGTAGTTTTCCTTAACTTCTGCAGTGCTACAGGCCAATTCTAACGAAAAGGGTTTTACATAGTCTACCAATTTATTTAAACACTAACTTACAAATATGGAAATTAACTTTGGTTACACCCTCTTCGGTGGCCACCTGGTCTAAGGTACTACTCTTGCAATAGACTTCTAGACTTCTGAAGGCGGGGAGATCAGGGTTTGATCCGGTTGGGTTCACTAAGGGTGGTTTTTCCTAAATGGCTTTCCACTCTCCCTCCATAGAAAGGTGGGTAATCTTCCACTAAATTCAGCCTTCCTAATCCTAAACACATTAGTGTAATTAATACATATGTGTGTAAGCCGATTGGGATACTAAAAAGTGGTGCTATTAAAAATAAAAAACTTTAATCATGGAGACAGTTGTCACTTGTTAAATCTTTCAATTCAATTAAATTAAATGTACATATTTAAATTAACATCTAGGTACCCAGTTTTGATTCTTGTATTCAACTGTAACTTTTCACCTACCATATATTAAATTAATATGAAGACTATATTCAAATAAAGAAAAAGCTACTTTTATTACAAGGGACATCAGTGCATTAAAATTTTAATAAAACTGCTAATAAATTAAACATTTATTTTAATATAGTCATGTGTATGCTACTTATCTAGTTAATAAAATTATGTTTTATTAAATAAAGTTTTTTTAAATAAATTCAAAACCTTAGATAAATAAAGATGATTTTTTTTTTATTTGGACCACATGACACCTTCTATCCCTAGATGTTGGCACTATCTTCACCAACAGACGGCGGCCACTCGGCATTGCAATACATTGGTCCAAATGTGTCATTTCATACAGTGAATGTGTGTTAGTCTTAATATGTGGTGGGCTTGATTTAAACATGCTTCCTCGACATTTTCTCAACAGGGGAAGGTGGCGCAGAACTCAACATCAAAGAAAGATAAGGAAATCTAAGGAATGTGTTTTTAGTTGTAGCTTGACTGTTGGCACGTGATAACTGCTAGATAGCTCAGTACTAAGAGCATTAGCGTATTAAAGAAAAAGGTCCCTTGGCTCTCTTAGTTTAAGATTATGTCAGAGTCATACCCTAGCTGCTCAACCTGCCCTTAAAAGCTGGAAGACGAGAAATTATACAGACATTTGATTTGCAAATGAATACAGGCCCAGTTTTGTGGGACATAAGTTGGGGAGAACGTAGGAGATGGCCTTTAAAATGAACGTTATATGGATGTTAGCAAGTGAAACGCATCATCAGTTAAACGCTCACTGTTCAGTGGGTCTACCCAAAACCATTTGTTTCTTTTTTCTGTGTTGTATAATTCGATCTAGTATACAACGATTGTTTGTAATCTATTCTCCTCCATTGTGTGGAGATGAAGTTAACTATTCGTTCTCCGCATCTGTGGACCATGATCTAACACACATTCTCATGTTAGACTGGATTGCCAGTGATGAGATAGGGGTTTGAATCTGGGCCGGGTGTACTGAGGGTGATTTTTCCTAAATTGTTTCACACTCTCTCTATGAAATTGTTAGTGCATTTCCTCTAAAATTTTACCATTCTCATCACTATCCCAATATTGTAATTATTATATTTTATAATTAAAATTTTTTTTATTTTAGCAAACGTCTTCTACTACCCTGATCGGTTATACGCACTTACGCTAATGTGTAATGGTAGGGTGATTGTGAGATGAAATGGAGGACCTACAGTTTAACGTGGATCCGACCACGGTGGAGGCCTGGCATTCCTCACATTCACAAGTCGTGATTAATACACATCTTGTCAGAGGTGAAGGAAGGGTTTGGCAATCAGATAAATCTGTGCCAGGACCGAGGATTGAACCCCGGACCCTCAGCACAAAAGCCTTACCCCTAGACCACCAGGTCACCTATATCCCAATATTGTAATTAGTGTATATGTACATAAGCCGAACATGTACAAAACTTCTTTCTTCATTGTGCTCATGCATCGCATTTTTGGGTAGTGGGACGAGTCATGGTATCCGCCAGAAAACTGTGTAGAATAAATCGTACGTGTGAAAATACTGCTACTCTAGAATCAAAACGGGTGGTAGACCTGACGCGTGTTGATAAAATTATTATTATTATTATTATTATTATTAGCACCGCGTCTTACTACCCGTTCGGGTTATACGCACTTACGCTAATATGTAATGGTAGGGTGATTGTGAGATGAAATGGAGGACCTACAGTTTAACGTGGGATCCGAACCACGATGGAGGCCTGGCATTCCCCACATTCACAGGGTGTGATTAATACACGTCTTGTCAGGCATGTTGATAAAAGACCATGTGAAACGGTACCAAGGAATGGTAGTGTAGATAGGATATATATTCCGAGGGGGAAAGAGATGGGGTGAGGGTATTTGGGGGTAGTTGGAGAGGTGAGGGTATTTGGGGTGAAGTTGGAGAGGTGGGGGTAGGTGGGTGTGGGATGGTTGCTGTGAAAAATATTATATGGGAGTCGAATTTTGGTAAAAATTTTACTTTTTAAATAAATAAAAATAGAATGTGATTACAATCAATTTAATATTTAACATTGTTATTAAAACACTTAGTTTTTTCAGTAGGCTACCCAACCTCCAGGCCATAAATAGCACATGATATGGAGTTACATCAAAATGCTGGATAAATTGGCAGCCTAAATAATTTCAATGGGTTTAAACATAATTAGTTACTATACGTAGTTTGTGTGAATATTATTTCCCTTTTCTCTGATAATATATCAAATAAATATAGCAAAACAAAATCTTTTGACATGGCAAAATGCATTAAAACATTATTTCTAGCATCTGTAGCAGTTTAAATCAAACACCCCTTCTTACCAACTCCGCCCAAAATTATCGGATCAGTGCTAGGGCAAGGGCAGTTGAGAGGGATAGTTAGAAGTAGCCTAAATATAATATAAGCATATTTCCAAAGAAGGCATTTTTAAAAATACTGTGAAAATATCCACTAGGAAAACCATTTCCATTGTTCAATCAGATTTACACCCTAGTCAAATCCCAACTTGCTGGTTTGCAAGGACTACAAACTTCTACATGCCTTGATTCTTTTTAGCATCACATCTTACTACCCATTCCGGTTATACAATGTCTTGGTTGTTGTGATCATGTGTAAAATTAAAATGAGCCTAGACACATGTACCTACTAACTTAATCAGTTTGCTGACTTCAATATTTAATTTACACAGGTCAAAATTCCAAAATATTTCCCACTTTTATTGTTTGATAATTTGCTCTTGTGCAATTGAAATGTGTGACAATGTACTTTTGATTGTTTCTTTAGTACATGTTCAAAGTGGTTTTAACCAAGATAATAAGTTTAAACAATATCACAGTATTAATTTATAAGCCTTCAAGAATGTGGTTTGTTACTTAAAAAAGAATAATGAAAAACTTTTAAACGCTTTATATATATATATGGCCTAATAAATATGTTAAATCACCAATATATCAACAGGTTTATGTGGACGGATATCTGGACAAGAAATCAAATTGAGGTGTTACGCCCCAATGCTATGCAATATGGCGAAACGTTATCAGGTGAATTAGGTTTTTTTTCTACTTTAGGTTTTTTCATTATTAAGATTTTTTTGACAATATTTCTTGCTATAATCGGGACTGGTACCTTATCGGTCCTTCATATTGAACAAATAATTTTTCTAGTCCGATGATTAAAAAAGGTTGGAAATCGTGGTCTGTATCTAACACCATAAGTGAAATACAAAAAACATGTTAGGGGTTGGTAAGGATATTGAGTCCAGAAAAGTCGGCAAACGGTTTTATGAATGACAATATGTTGATAAAGAGAATGAACACAGGAGTTAAATAGTGCAAGTATGATGGCTAAATGAGCTTCAGGGCCTTCATTAGTAAAAAAAAAAAAAAAATTTAAGACTAATTTCAATGAATATAATGATCATTAAAGTAAAAGTGGGCCAATGTTATGAGTTCCTATCAAGACAACATTATGTTAGATAAAAATAAGTATGTTAATTAAGGATACAAATAGGTTTGTGAGCAAAATAAATCAGTTTTAACGTCACCAATGTTACACAATCAATTTAAAGATATCAACTTACCAACTAAAACAATTACCGACAATTTGTCTAAACTATTTTCATTCTGACATCTGTTGTCAAATAACCTTTACAGCTTTTCCTCTTCAGTATTTATCAACCTACACAAATCACGTGCTACCAATATCACTTACCACAATGGAATATTTTAGGTGGAAAAACCTCCCATCATATCACTAACAATGTTAATAGAATTTTCACGTATGAAAGAAGTTAACACTTAGTTTATTTAAAGATTACATATGTAATTCTTAATATAATTATATAATATACATAATTCTTAATACTATCGTGTGTGTATATAATAGTATACAATTGATATACTCTATTATATACATATGAAAATTATACAATTTATATATATCCTTATTATATATTTATTAAATAAATAAATAATAAATTAATAAACTAAGTGTTAACTTCTTTCATACGTAAAATTCTATTAACATTGTTAGTGATATGATGGGAGGTTTTTCCACCTAAATATTCATTGTGGTAAGTGATATTGGTAGCACGTGATTTGTGTAGGTTGATAAATACTGAAGAGGAAAGCTGTAAAGGTTATTTGACAACAGATGTCAAATGAAAATAGTTTAGACAAATTGTCGTAATTGTTTTAGTTGGTAAGTTGATATCTTTAAATTGATTGTGTAACATTGGTGACGTTAAAACTGATTTATTTTGCTCACAAACCTATTTGTATCCTTAATTAACATACTTATTTTTATATATATTATAATATTTAATATATATATTTATTATTTTATATATATATATATTTATATATATATATATTTTTTCATGCATATATATATATATATATATGCATGAAAATATATATAAGGAGCGTGCGTTGATGTATGTGGCGCTGGTAGTGGTGTAAATGTGCGGCTCCAAAGGGATGCTCAACATTGAAACACATAGCAAATTATATGTTTATTGATGTTATACATGTTTGAACTTAATTTTATTGTATTAATTTCGATACAATGGATCAAGTAAAAAGTGTCAGAGTAGGAAATAAGAGTTGTTGTATGTTGGATGTTCAAATCGATACCAAAACACTACGAGAGACATACAATATTACAATATTCCTGGTAGACTATGGGAGGAAGTAAAAATAAACAAGTGAATTCAAGCTGTCAATAGAAATAAATAAGTACTATTATATATATTTGTTTTGTTCTGTCTCGTTTTTAATTACGAGAAAATCCAAGACGTATGTTAAGAAACCAGTCAATTTCAAAAGTTTGTTTTATTTGTAAATCAAATTAAACTCGAGAGACAATCTATGTATTAATCTACTAGAAGAATCTCAGTCACTTGTGGATTAAATTTTAACTTGTGTTTTTGACTAAATAATGAAGAATTAATCTCAATTTTGTTATTGGTTGATTGTAAATCTTTGTCTATAATGGGCCAAGTTAGAAATAATATTAGCCTCCATTTGTTATTTCCATATAAATAGGGCTTTGCTATTTGTAACATAATTTGATGGTGCAGTAAGATTAATTGTGGTTAGCGTACGGTATGATACCAATTCGAAGTTAATCTAACCTTTCATGTTTGAATAAATGAAAAAATTCAATCAAATTTTATTTAGATCATAATTTTGTTAGAAGGAATTGACGTGGACGGCCTAATAGAATACGACTCGAAAGGACAATTTGGTGAGTTTTGCAAAGAATTCTTTTTTTCAACCTAGATTTTTTTTAAAATATTTTTGTTACTATCGTAAATCCACATCTGTTGAGATGTTGGTGTTTGTTTGAGTCATCCCTATGACACTCTACTTAAAACCCATTGTAAAAGTTCATCAGACTTTGAAGCTTTTTAGTTGCACGATTTGCCACTATATGAGAAGACGGTGTGATCATTGCGGATAGTTGTGACGTTTTATAACAACAGCAGTTCATATTTATAAGATTTTATTCCTGCACATTGGCTTTATATGTCAAAAATAAAAATAACTGTAAGTTTTCAGATTATTTTAAAAGACGTGTCAACGTTTATACGCCCTCAAATTTCGAGAGACATGATTATGAGAAAAACATACAAGAAAGATTTCTGGTCGAAAATTTTTTAGAAAAACAAAACAAATCTAATGATAGATTTTGTGAAAAACATTTTTTGCCAAAAGATATTCTACGAGAGTGAATTGTAGCAGGTGGTTTAAATGCTACGGCTATTGCTTCCACTTGTGCAGAATGGCTTACAAATGAACATTGTACAGGCTGGCTGTATTGCAGGATTTATTTTATTGGGGGAAATAAAACTCGTCAAAAGAGACGTTGGTGGACTAACCCCACATTATCGAACCATCTCTCAACATGACAGTTTCATATTATGTTTATGAATCACAGAATGTACCCATAGAAGTTCTTTTTTTACTATAGAATGTATGTGGTTTCATTTGATGAACTACTTGGTTTAGTGAATGAAAATATTTCAAAACGTGATACCAACTTTAGGAAGAGTATTTATTATTTCTGCTGAAAGACCTGTGACATTGAGTCACAACTGCCTGTTAACGCCTGGTGTAGTTTTATTCGCATTTCTACCACTAGGCGGTTTTAATGCCACCAGAGGTAGTGGTCAAAACGCTAGTCTATACGAAAACTTATTTTCTAACTTGATAATAAGGGTTTCATTCAAAGGCGCGGTTGCTAGCGTTTTAACCGCTAGTGTAGAATAGATCTTAAAGATCCCTCTTCTTTCACACACAAGGCAGCCGGGGTGGATCACAGTAGCATTTCCTCTTATGAAGGGCCATCGCCCTCTTAGGAAGGCTCATTATTCAAGCGGATGGTCTCATTAAATGTACTCGGATATTTCCACCACCAAACACTTACGGCCCACTCCATATTGTAGAGGGATAACATTGCCAAACCTTACAACCTTGTAATTTTGAAAATTATAAAAATTGGGAAAATCTCACTAGGTATATATTTAGCTGTATTTTTGCTCATTTACTCTACCACCTATTAATAGGCACTGTTCATTAATGAATACTGGGCTGATAGTAGCAAAAACTTACAACATAAAAGTGAAGGCTAATGCCGAAGCATAAAGCTAGGTGTTGTTAATTGAGGTTTCACACATGTTTAAACTTTTTTACTATATGAATGTCAATTCAATATTAATCAAGTAAAATCCGCCAGAATATTAAATAAGAGTAATGAAATTCTGGGGTTCTCAAATCTTTATAAAACACTAAAAAAGGCCAAATATTTTACCATTTGCCTGATAGTTCAAGGTATGAAGAAAAACAAAACAAATTGGTTGGAACAGTAAACTCATTAAATTTATTATTTATATTTTTATAGATCCTGATTCTTTCTCAGTGATTAGTATAGCCAAGAACAATGTCAATAAACCAATATATTTTATTATATTTGTTTTAAAACTTTGTACATATGAACCTTTCAGTCCCTACAAAACATATTGCCAGATCATTAGAGCTTAGAAATATCATCATTAAACCTATTTAAAATAATGACTAAATCATCTCATGTTTAGTAAGGCTGAATTCGTAATATTGTCTAAACAAGTGTCTAATAGTCAATAGTATATGGTGTACAGTGCACAATTCCTACTAAAAACACAACATTTTATAAACTCAGTGATTGAATTCATACATAAATCGACTATCTTTTATTAACAGAAATTGACCTTACTTCATTGCTCTAATACACTCATGAAAAACTCATCTGATCATAAGGGCCACATTTACTATTGAAAATATGGATGAGACCGTATTTCAAATAGTTTAATAGTGTCACCATCTTTTGTTTGAAAAATTAATTTTAGAAAGCAATGCAATACAATTAAGTATACATGAAAGTTGAAATTTTGGGGAAGAATGATTATAATTACGGAAATCTGCCGTATCTGAATTATATTTGAGTAAATTGAAAAAAAGACACCTGGACACGAGAATCAAATCCGGGACATTTGGTTTGACGTGCCAATGTTCTACCACTGACTGAACTATTTAGGGATTATCCCGTAGTCTTGAACATTCTTCATTCTTAGTTTACGGTAGAGTCTGTAGTAGACGCTTGGATATCATTGGCTATTAAGAGCTACCATTGATATCACAGCCACCAGTGACTCGGTTGTGGATCGATACTGTCAATAGTACAAATATATCCAGTGGCGGCTCGTGAATAAACCTTAAGGGAGGGTGTTCTCTTAAAAATCGTTAAATTAAGTAGACAACAGCTTACCTTATATCATCCTTATATTTATATTTAGCTGACAACCTACACTATAAAAAGTCTAGAGAAGGATAAAGTTAATAAAAGTAAATAAAATATATAACTATATAAAATTATAACAACTTACTTGGTTCAAATTCAAAGAATATCCATCATGAAATCCCCCCCAACCCATCAACACACACACACACACACCAGTAAACAAAAAATATATATGAATAGGTTCTTAACACTATCTTGAACTCTATACACACCATATACTTTAAGAATCAGTGTATCAGTAAGTTTATCGTTTGAAACAAAAATCTAATCTTAGGTTTTTGTCTGGTATCTTGCCAATCATTAACTCTTATACAGACAACATGGCCAAAGCATTTAATCTGTCTTCATTCATGCTGTTTCTTAAGTAGAATTTGATTACTGGCCTTCCCTTGTTTTTAATTTAAAACTTTTATCCTATTAATAAGAAACCAAAATTCAGTTGTTTTTTTTAATATCGGAAACTTTCATTATTTTCTAAAGTATAGGTATGCCACCCTGAGGTGTCAGGGTGCCAGTGTGCAGAAAAGATTGACCAAGGGGTGTCCCCAGGGATCGGTCTGTGGGCCGATATTCTGGGATGTGGGGCTGGAGCCAGGACTGCAGATTCTGGAAGAAATTCCCGAAATGCATGGGGTGGTCGCCTTCGCGGACGACCTTCTAATAGTGGTAGAAGGTAATTCAAGGAAGAGCTTGGAGGAAAAGTCCAATCGAGTGCTAGACGGGCTAGTAAGGTGGTGCAAAAGTGTCAAACTGAAAATGGCACCGGCGAAGACGACATTCATGTTGTTTAAGGGAAAATTGGTGCGGAATCCTGCAATAAAGGTTGAGGGGAAGAACTTGAGAAGGAGCCAAACGGTCAGATACCGGGAGTCACTCTCGATGAGAACAGAAATTACACGGCACATATAGAGGAAGTGATGGGGAGAGCTCAGCGGGTCATGAATATGATTATAAGCATTGGCCAGAGGAGGTTCCACCTGCCTATGCGGATAATAAAAACATACCACCAAGCGATCCTTCTCTCTATTGTTGGCTATGGAGCGTGCGTCTGGGCGCACAGACTGAACAACGTCGTGCCGGCTAGGGCTGTCCGGAGTATACAGAGGAATGTCCTTCTGAGACTTACGGGCGCCTACCGGACAGTGGCGACAGACGCACTGAGCGTCGCCCTAGGTGTGTGGCCGTTGGACCTTCTAGTTAAGAAGAGGGCAATTGGGTACTGGAAGAGAAAGAACAACTGGGAAAAAGTCATGATACTCACCTCACCTGAAGTGGAAACATCCGAAGATGCACTATTTTCTCTGTTGAGGGAATGGCAGAGACGCTGGGAGGGCAGTGAAACTGGTAGGAGGGCTTATCAACTCTTTCCCAATGTGGTCGAAAGGATTGATAACGCACATCTGGAACCATCCCCGGGTCTGGTCCAATTCATCACGGGGAAGGGGCCGTACCCAGAATCCTTAAGGAAGATGGGATTGGTCGAATCCGATCTGTGTGAATGTGGTGAGGTGGGTACCCCGGAACACGTTGTGTTGGAATGTGCCCGTACGCTTGAGCTAAGAAGACCTAACCAGCAGGAAGTGCAGGGAAGAATGGTGGGTGATATCCTGAGAGATCCCGTCCATTGGAGGTTCCTAGATAAGCTGGCAGCGGAAGCTTCAGAAAGAGCCAAGGAAGAATATATAAGGGCACTGGGAGAGAGACGAGGACTGAGACAGATGCTAAACAGACGGAGGGCCAGAGAAGGGAGGGGGGGAGAGACCAGTGACAGTGACGAGGACAGTGACAGGGATAGTGACGAAGACAGAGACATTTATGAGGACAATGAAAGATACGAGGACAGAAACACGGGAAGCGGGACTGAGACGGACGCAGGTGAGGTCTCAGCGGGGGGAATATAGGGAAAGGTGAAGGTTGTTTTGTGGAACTATTGCTATACAACCTTCTATGAGGAACAAGGAGAGATGCCGGGAAGTGGCAAACACGAAGCCTTGTGGGACTGGCATACCAGTTCGGCTGATGGATCCGGAGGCTTACTGGGGTAGCCCTGGTAATTCCGAAGGATCATCATTCCAGCCGAAAAATGGGACAGATGAGGGGAAAGAAACGGGACGCATGGGGGGAACCTTTTGACTGCAGATCCCTCTTCTTGGAAACAAGAAAAGTAGGACTAGGTCTTGTAAGGGCCCTATGTGTCAAGATGGAAATAGGCGGCTGCTCTGCAGCCCCCTTGTACCATCGGGGTAATGGACATTCCCGGAGGATTAGAAGATATTTAGGTTAGTTAGTTGTAAGATTAGGATAAGATTAGAATAGGATAGGGAAGGGAGGGTAATAGGAAGGGGTAGGTATTATAGGAGCCAAAACCTGTTTAGAATAAATAAAATTGGATAATGTGTATTAGTAGGAAATTTGTTTGATACTGTGTAAATAAGGCCTGGATTTAAAATTGTAAGATGCCAGGCCAAATTAGATTGGTAATAAAAAAAAAAAATTCTAAAGTAATTGAAAAAACGAGCGAAAACCCGTCACACTTACACACTTAAACAAATCAATGACTTTCCTTATTTATGAGCCAGCCAGCCGACTGCAGCTGGTAGCAGACTACACTTTAGCTCAGCCCCAAAAACTTGGTAAAGTCAAAGAAATAGACGTCAGGTTGTCATGGCAACCACTCTGTAACTCATGCAGAGCACGGGGGACCTTCTGAATAAGTCCAGCCAGCAAAACGCTTGTTAACATACGGGTGCTTTATGTCATGTGCTGGCACAATTATGGTTTTGCTAATTTCCTCAATAAAATAGGGGAAAAGATAATATATTTTTTAAATTGATTTATGTTTTTCACTATGTAATGAAATATATGAGAAAATTGGTATGAAATTCAAAATATGTTTATCTTCTTCTATTGCTTTATTTTGTAGGGAGGGTAGTGCTTCAAAGCCCTCCTTCACGAGCCGCCCCTGAATATATTGTCTATTCCAAGTGAATCAAGATGGAAGAAAGCAATGTTATACAATTAAGTATATACGAAAGACGAAGCTTGGAAGTTGTCCAGGTGTCATTTTTCAATTTATTTATATCTTATGTTCAGGTCAATTTCATTTTGATTGAAAAGTCCACTATATGAGAGAACCACTTTTTCAACACTAATGTTGCGCCAAACTTTGGGCATTTTGGATGCATAAATTTGAGCCATACCAACTGAGTAGCCGCTGTACGCTGCGAAGATTAAGTAATCCTTGGTTAAATGATTAAAGAGAATTATAATCAGGATTAATGTTATGCAAACAACTATAATCATTTTTATATCTAGATCTGATATGTTTCTGTATGTTTAGAAACAATCGTTTCACTTTTAAGCTTCACAATATTACCACATAAACGCTTCATGTATTCTCACTAGCGCGATTAACAGCTATATACCTAAACCATTGGCATAGAAAAGGATTTGGGTGAACCAGTATCATAATTATAATCAAAGCTCGATATATCGAACTGCTTTCATTAACATGTGGCACTCCTTTTAAGATAAAATAAGTTTTTGCAAATTTAACAGGGAAATTTCTAAACGTTAAAATAAACTTAATGACAAGTAGTTTACTTCCTATTTAATATAGCTATTTACGAATGTACACGAGACCGTGAGTGAAATTAAACAGATGGAAAGTAATAAGACCAAAATTAAACACAAAATCTCATATAAATCTTAGTATTTTTACTATTTACTCATTCCTATTCGCATTCCGAACACAAATACAGCAATGACTTTTTTAAAATCATGGGAAGAATTCGAGAAAGCTGCAGAGAGGTTATATTTACAAGACCCATGAAGGTTGGTCCCATTTTTTTAATCACATTATCACTTAGTAGGTAAATAACATAGGTATAATGTATACTTAATATTACAATTTAAAGAACATAAATTTATATGTAGGTATAGCCTACATCCTAACCTAAACAGGTCTGTAAAAGACAAAATACTTTTCGGTGATGTGTATTCACAATATATTACGGCTATAGTACGCTTAGTGTGAATAGAAGAAACATTAATTTTATTACTAATCAATATTACAAAAACGCAATACATGTAGAAGAAAAACAATACACACCAATAATATGAACATAGGCCCAACTATTTTAAAATTATTTCATTATTTTCCTCAAACAAACTGATGGCCTAAAATACCGTCTTCGTGATCCTATTCCATTTCTTCACATTACAAATATTTCCAAACACATTAACTTACTCAAAATGGTTTATTTTATCAATATCACCCATCTCAACTTAATCTTTGGGGATGGTACGCATCATCAAAGACAGTGTACAAGATTCCTTTAAACCAAAATAACAATACTACAATAGCCTTCTTCGGTGGCCACATGATCTAATGCGCTACTCACACCATAGACTATACTACTGATGACGGGGAGATCGAGGTTATAATCATGGTCAGATGTACTGAGAGTAGTTTTTCGCAAATTGTTTTTCATTCTTCCTCCATGCAATTGTGGTTATACTTCCTTAAAATATAACCTTCCCAATCCCTAAAACCCCAAGCAATATTAGTACATAAATGTAGGAAAATCTATGATTATTTTTACAAACAAAGTAATACAGTGACTCGATCAATACCTAACTTATTAATTTATAAAAACCATCTTAACAAAAAATAAAATTCTTACATCGAGATCATGACCATCTTAACGTTCACTTAATTTTTATGTAACATAACCAAGACGCGAAATTTCTGGTCGCCAGGTCGCCATTGGAAACTAAACATTTGAGTTTAGCAACTAAAATTTTGGTAAATTTTAAAATGTGTTACAAACACGCTCAAACTAAATAGGCTCAGATTCTTGTGTCTCAAACCAGCATGTGTGCCTTGCAAAGCACACACATTCAAACCATGATTGCAATCTATATCTACTATATCTACAGATGTGAGTACATCTCTGCTTTCAACACCTTGGGTTGGCCTCACAAAGAAAAAATATCTTCAATTTGGGATTGAAGAAATAAAGAAGCTCTTCGTGTACTTGAACCAAAGCCTGTTCAACGAGAAAGTGGATCTTCTTTTAGCAAAGTGGACAGAATACAAACTTTTGTTTCCTTCACTGACTTTGAATCAGATACTGGAGAGGATTCATAGTGAAAAGTGTTCAGCAAGAATCACCAATTTACCCCAGATTTTCACATTTTGTGCTGTTATACCAGTGAGCACAGCTTCATGTGAAAGGGGCTTTAGCAGCCATAACATACTCAAGACGGCTTACAGGAACTCTCTCAAGACTGAGACACTGGATGTCTGTCCTAGTCTTAAGTTAGAGTATAAGACATACAAAGCTAAGACAGGCAAACCAACCGGTAGTGGAAAATATATGGCTTGAATAAACAACTTATCCACGCCACAGGCTGGCAACAGTAATGGGTTTAAAAAACTATTTGATTTACTGTCCTTCTAAGTAAATAATGATAATGTTAGTACTGCCCCCCAATTATTTTATTTATTGATGCCTGCATAGAAGATTACTGTTAGCTTCGTAGGTCCTATGTATTTAACTATAAACACATTAACTATTGCACACTAAAATATTTATGCTAGGCACTATCTTGGGACTATTCCATTCCTATTATTCCTTTAAATATTCATGCAAGTTTTCACATCAACGTATTTAAGGCAGTGTTACACAAAATGGTGGAATGCTATTCTGCAACAAAGCTGATTAAATTTTTAACTTTCTAAAATAAGATAATCTACAAACAATCTTGTTTATGATATTATTTATATTTCTGTAAATTCTTGAAGATGGAATAATCATAGGTTACAGATACAGCTGTCACTAACATTTCAACTAGTCAAAAAATGATACCTGAACACGGGAATTGAACCCGGGACTCTTGGCTTAACATGCTACTGCTTTACCACTTTAGATGGACAATACAAACCAAGATGGTGGAGTTGGTACGCCAAGCCTTTGACTCTGACTCCAACTCATCTATTTTTATATCTCCAACTCCTTCATAAATGGCTAAAGTATAGTATTTAGTAAGTTAATACTTAAATTTACTGAAGTAAAACTCTCCAATGCATATTAATTCTTGGGAAGCTTCTTTGGCATTGTATGAATAAATTTGTGAATCTAAATTACAAATATTGGTCTAGAGAATAAAAAAAGTTTTGTAACTGTCACCCTCCTACGATGCCCTACCGGGTTGGATTACGGAGGTGACAACAGTCACAATATAACATGTACATTGGAGTTTTAACAGGATGTTTTATTTAGTGAATGATGGAATTTACACTTCTTGTCAGGACAGGTGTTGGGCTACATATAGGAAGAGACAGGGAGGTGTAGTAAGCTACCAGGGTCCTACTAGACCTACTGGGCACCATTAGGTCAACCCGGTCACTCATCCCCACTGACTCGCGCTTGCCCTAGCATATAGTCTGGTGGTATGACTTTCCGTTAAGTGATTTCACAAACAGTGCTGACGGCATAGCTATCCTTTAAGCGGAGCCAACTGGTCTTGAACCACAGGCTCCCGCTTCACACCTAGCTCACTCGGAAGCTGCCAGCAGACCCCTCCTGCTTCCTCGCGCCATGTTGGCCTCGGGTCCCCTTCCATGATCTTCTTGATCACCTGAACCAATCGGTGAGTTTGACCCCTCACCCAAAATAGGTTGAGACACTGTCAAATCAGCGAGTATCAGCAGAGTCGAGTGTTCAGCGTCTTCCCCAGTTCATGGAATCATGCTCGGCTGATATGATATTAAATTCACTTCTCAGTAGCTTGCTGCACTTTCCATCTTGAATTACTAAACTAGTAGATATGGCATAAATTGGGAGTACTATTCTACACTAATAATTTGAGAACCCTACAGTATAAAATTATAATGATATATTTACCATATAATGTTATAATATTATATGTTTTATTTTGAATTCGGAGTCTGTATATTTTTACTGACGCCACACAAAATTGTTTCCGAATGAGACTCCCCAACTCTTGACTCCATAGCCCTGATACAAACCTATTTTTTTGTGATTAACATTGATGTCAGTTTACTATATTATTAGTGTTATTTTCTTGGTATTTATTCTATATATCAAAAGTGACAGTTGCAGATCACACGTCTTGCCGAAAAAAATATACTAAACATTTTACTGCCAACAAAACTTTTATAACTGTCAGAAAAATCCCTTCATATTTAAATAGGACTATACAGTAATAATGCTGAAGGATTGGCCTTTTAAAAAAAAGACAATAAAATTTTTTTTTCAGAAACTTTCTTAAAATAAAATAATCACTTAGAGCTTTGGTTTGACCTTATTTTACGATCGGAAAATGTGATTTTGTTTGTTGTAATTTTAAATAAGGCCTATTCAAAATAATCAAAATTAATCATTTAAGTTGCATGTGCTTAAGTTAAAGGGAATGGACAGGATGAAACCAATTTGGAGTATGATTTTTTTAACTGTTATAAAATTATCTTTTGCTTGTGGAACTGATTAGTGCTGGAAAATAACCTTATTGTTCTTGATGTTTTTTCACATTTAACATTGCCTAAGATACTCAATTGATAATGTTTCCAGGTACGATATACAATGAAGTATGTCCATAAAGATGGTTCTCTTACTCTCAAGTTAACAGATGATGTTGTGGTAAGTATTTTTTGACTTTTTTTTTTAATGAAGCTTACTTGGTTTACAAAATAAAGTGTAACATGAGGCTACAACGTTTTAGAGTTAAGGGAGGTATGGATAAACTATATCAAATAAGTTGTCTGCATTCCATTAACAAAAAAAGTTAAATACTAAATAGCTCTTTTGGCGTGGCTCTTAAAATGATGGATAGAACACCACTTCACTAACTTGATAATCCTCCCTTGTACAACTCTTTAAGTTAAGAGTATGTTTAGTGTATGTTAAGTTGACTGCATTGCGCATCATTACATTTAAAAACACGAGTGAATTGTTAGGATATGTGAACATTAAGTTGATCACTCTCCCGTTATATACTGGATTACCAATGACTGGGAGAGCAGGATTCGAATATTCTAATTCCGGCTGGGTATATTGAGGGGATTTCCCAATTAGTGTAAATCTACAGATAGCCAAACAGGTACCTTAGTAAGATGCACTTTACACACACATGTACAAAATCTACTTAAATATACAATCACTATTTTCTTAAAATCTACCTGTGGTCTAGTGGTCAGAGTTCCTGGCTACAGATTTAGAAGTCCACGGTTCGATCCTTGGTGCTTCCAGATTTTTCTGTGCAGTGGGTTTGGAATAGTCAGAATCAAGCTCATTAGGACAATTGAGGAGCTACTTTAATTAAAAGTAGCAGTTCATGTATAGAAAACTGAGATCATTGGATGAAATACCACATGACACCCTCTATCCGCAAATATTGGCACTATTTTTGCCAGCAGACGGCAGCCGCTCTGTCGGTATAGCTCGATTGCAGGCTGACTCCATGGAATTTATACTATTTATCTGGTTTGTAATTGTTTAAAAATCACAATCAAGTCCTCTTCCCATCTTCAGATACTCATGTAATGTGGGCTCTGTGTGCCTAATTCGCCCATCTTTATGTAACCAGGAAAAACATCATTCTTGATACTGCAGTGTCAGAGAATGCTGAAGTGTGTGCCTATTGGTTGAAGGTCACAATATTCAATGTCCCAGACAATAATAGCTTAGTCATGTTGAAAAACTATGCTAAAAAATCATCACCCTTTCCATGTTTACTTTTGCTTTGAAAATACCAGATTGTCCATAGAGCTATTTGAGTTGATTGGACACCATTTTATTTTCAAATGTATAGGTATCACTGTCTGATACTTCTCATCATTTATACAGTACAAACAATTCTCTTTTTTATATATTTATTTGAAAATGTATATTTTTTTATAAGAACTATATGTTGCAAGTTGCTTGGATCATGGGAGGAGAAACTAAAAATAGCTCCCTTGGGCCATCAAATACTGCCTTTAATATTAAGTGACAATTAATTAGACATTATTTAGACTTAAGTTTAGACTAAGAGAGGAAGACAAATTATTCTGAACCTAAAACATGGTCTTTCAAGAAAAATAAAAGGTGTTAAAGAATGTACACTTACATTTAGACAATTCAAGTAGCCTCTGTGTGTAATTTGTAGCCACTTAGAGCTTGTTCGCATGATGCGGCTTTTTGACCATATCGGTAGTTTTCTTGAATCGGTGCCAACTGAATGCACTGCTTACATGGTCTGGTTGTTTAGCTGTGCGTCCACTCTCTATTTATATTCTCCATTGCACATGTAATAACAAGACAAGTCTACAAGTACATAGTTAAACCCTGACAGGCAAGTCGGCCCACGGCAATGTCTGGGCCCTAAGGTAGAAAAACCAAATCGTCTGAACGCTCCCCACAACAATATAATTATATGACAATGGCGACCAATATTTTTTCTACCAAATTGCCACATGCTCTTTCTATTGACAAAATCAAATGTAAAAAGTGGCCAAATTGGTGATTTTTACTGTACACATTCTGCGGTAGTACCGTGTGAACATGCACATGTAAACTGTATGCACCATCGAAGAGCATGATAAAAAACAACATATTCAGCAAATAACTAATACTGTCAAAGAAACCATGTTGTATGAACAAACTCTTACATAAATTAGGCTTTATATTTTTATAAATTTTGGGAAGTAAAACTTATTAATTCAACCAAATAAATTGGTATAGCTCATCTTTACTCATTATGCTTACAAGATATTTTGCTAACACATATAATATTGTGGTGTTTTTAGTGCTTGCAGTACAAGACTGAGATACTTCAAGATCTTAAAAAAGTTGATAAATTGGTGAACAATTTGATGAGACATATGGCTTCAAAAGAACAGTAAGTGAGCTTTTACAGACAGCCACCCTCTATCACCTGTGAATTGTAGAGAGTGATGACTAGACATTGTGCCTCACATGATTGTAAAAACACAGTATGGACAGATTATTTATTATGTAATTGGTAATTTGAGTGTTGATTTCAATGATAGTCATATAACAGTTCTACAATGTAAATAAAACATCATTTTCATAAATGTTCTATGTATGTCTTATTCCTCATTTCTATTTGATAACTTTATTCTGTTCCCTAAATTTTATCGAACAAGATCCAGGCACATATTTGAGGTTTTATTGAAATAACTTTGTTATGAAAGGATGTCACGCACACAGCGCTCATATAGGTAATGAAAATAATCATTCAAACTTATTATAATCTATTTTTTTCAGCAAACTTGTAATTGTGTCATAAATAGTTGTCTTAAAAATATGTTTTGATAAAGTTATGACAACTGGTTTGTTTCATTTTGTAGACACCCTGATATACCTCCGATGTGCTACTGTTCTAACAAACGTCAAACATTTATATTTACATGAATATGGTTTTCATACTGCGGTGGTTAAACTCTTCATCCATGGCAAGGTCGTGTTTTTACGAACTCTTACTTAGAACATTAGAGTGTATTTAAAGTGGCCAGCTTCTTGGTCTAGTTGTCAGTGTTCTTATCTACTAAAGTCCCAGACTCGATTCTCGGCGGTAACAAAGGTATTTTTCTCGGTGGGGAATTGTTTCTATGGTGACCATGATCTCGTTAGTTAGGTTTAAGACTTCTACTGGCACAACACAATCACCATCGTCACATATCATCCATCGGGGCTATATGACAGCACCTACAGGGTGGCCCAAACTTAGAAGTAGGGTACATATCCGTCACTGCCAGAAATGTCTAGCCGACAAACCCTGGTGGAATTATGGAGTGGGAGGTGACGGTGACATATTCAAGGTTCATTGTGGCATTTTAAATTTAATAATACATGCACAAAATATAACAAAATCAAATCTCTTCACAAAATTTACTGCTTGACCTTTTAAAAGCAAATAAAGGTCTATTTTGTTTAGGAAATAAGTTTTCCTCTGCCAAAAAGTATTAATTAGTGAAATATCTGAGTTGACAATTATAACAGTCAAAGGCAAATACTGAAACATAAAGAAGAAGAAAAGACACAATGTCTAAGCTAATTAAATCATATATTTTTAAACTCCTATCTCCTAGCTATATTTGGTTTGTTTGGTAGGCCTATATACAAATTTTAACCTTAATATTTCTCTTTATTGAATAATACTTCTTGTATAAAAGTGGGTATGTTGGCATTATTTTGTAACCAAAAAGGAATATATTATTTAACAACTTTTTATACTGGAATTCAACTTTTTATAAAGGAATATTTTATTTAACAATTTTTTATACTAGACATTTCAAAATTCCACCCTAGAGGTGCCAATACCTACAACTTGTGAGAATGTTATGAATATACCATAAGTATAGTTCTTTCACTAGAGTATTTAAAAAAATGCTTTGGTGGCCGCATAATAGACTGCAAAATACGGGGAGATCGGGATTCGATTCTGGTCTGGTGCACTGAGTTTTTTCTTAAATAGTTTCCCACTCTCCCTCAATGCACATGCGGGTGCACTTCTTTTAAATTAACACATTTGTAATCCCAAATACATTAGTGTAATTAGTGCAATTAGTGCATATGAACAGGTAGTAAGACACAGTGGTATAAAAAAATTAGTAAAAAAACACCCACTTTGGTGGCTGCATGGTCTAAGGCACTACTCTCACAATTTACCAGACTGCTGGTGACAAGGAGATCAGGGTTTGAAACCTGGTCAGCTGTACTGTGGTGATTTTCCTTTCACCTGCCACGCAAATGCGGGTATACTTCCTCTAAATATAACCTTATCTCTAACACATTAGCGTAATTAGTATATATGTGTACAACCCAGGCAGTAAGACATGGTACTAAAATAAAAAATAGTAAAAAATGCTCCCTCAAGCTTCATACTGAAACACATTTTTATCACATAAATATGCTTTCATTTTAAAAAAAACTGTGTGTTCTCACAGATGGGAATTTTTTCAAAATTGATTTGGCTGAAAATCCAACTAATTATTCATTTCAAAGCTACTTTGCACATGAGTAGCATATATATTAATTTCTTAGAAATTATATTGTAAAACATTGCAAAGGTTTTAAAATTCCTAGATAAAATTAAAATATTTTATTTTGCAATTTTTTTTTAAACTAAGTTGTTTTGAATACTTTGTATTGTATTTGTCTTTTTGCATTTTTATTTCAAACTTTCATTGTTAGTAAATGTTCCTTAGATTAATTGAATAACAAATTAAAGACAATTCTGTAAATAATGCCTAGTGTACCTTAATTATATATTTTAGAAACTTTCCTAACTCGCCTGCTGTAGGTGTTTGTGAATTGAACTTATTATGGGAATGGTAAGGTGTGTTGAAAAATGTTTAGAAATAATAAAGAAAAAGGTTTATCGTACCGTCACCCAGGTTGACTTAGAATGATGGGGTAGCATTAAAAACATTCTCAGATTTTAAAAAATGTTAAAATAATAGTTTATAGACCTATAGTCTATATATATATATATGTCAAAAAACCATTATATTATAGCTTACTCCATCATTAAAGATACCTTAGTTGATGGTACATCAATGTTATGCTACTAATAATGGTCCAGTAGACTAGACTGTTAATGACGGGGAGATCAAGGTTCGGATCTTGGTCAGGTGTACTGAGGGTGGTTTTTCACTCTCCCTCTACACAAATGCAAGTACACTGCCTTTAAATATAACCTTCCTAATCTCCAAAACCATTAGGGTAATAAGTACATAAGTGTATAACCCAAACGGGTAGTAAGACATGCTAAAAAAACTAATAATCCAGATTTTTTTTACTAATTTTTTATATACATAATATTACTTGTTCTGGCAATACACATTTGACTAAACTAATTGAGTAGAGCTGAGGGAGGTAAAATTTAGAGGAATTTATTCACAATTGTGTGGGAAAAGATTTAGAAATCATTTAAGAAAAACCACCTTTAGGACACCCAACCAGGATTCAAACTCTGGAAAACCAAACTTGATGAGCTTGATATTTAGTCCGTGTGCCCATCGGTGCAGGTCCAAGTTCTTTTAGTTACTGAAAAAAAAAAGTTGGAAAATTGGTATTGTTTCAATATTGGAGCATTAGCAATGTAAAATATATACCATATTCTATAATCAGGAATAAACTTAAAGCCTTATTAACTACACTGTTTTATTTGATAAAAAAGTGTTTGTCTTTAACTAAATTGTAGTCGATCTCGGTGGTCTTATGATAAAGTGCTAGCGTCAGGACCCGATGTTCATGGGTTCAAACCCAGCCGGGTCAATGGATTTTTCTTTAGCGAATTAAAATCCATAGCACAACTTCCTTTGGAGAAGAAAGTATGTGACCTTTCCTGGAAAAATTGGTAGGCCCTTTCACTCTCGCTCATAGAAATTATCATGTACTTATGTAATCAGTCGATTCAGAAAGTGCACATTAAATATCTCAAATAAATGAAAGAATAAAAACACTAAATTGTATCATACATACATATATTCATCATCATCATCATCATCATCATCATCATCATCATCAACTGTTTCTAGCCTGTGACCAGGTCAGTTCAGTAAAATGCCTACATCTTCCTCTATTCTTCCACCATTTTTCTTTCATTAGTTGCTTCCATTCTTCTCTCACTTGCACACTTTAAATACATATTATTAACATGGTCAAAAAAAAGTTCCTTATCAAAAAAATGTGTTACTGGTTGTGTTGTTTTTCATTCAAATGCTTGTCTTCATAGAGTTTAATTTTTGTTTAGTAGGTACTCAAAGTTAGTGGGATACTTCATAGACCTTTCTATTAAGAGTAATTTAGAGAATAATTGGCTCCATATGCAAATTTTTTCCTCTCCTATTTACATGAGTGCCATTTTCATTTCTTTCATTACTAAAACTTTAAAATGGAGATTAATTAATAAAAAACATTCCCCTTAAAGCACGTGCAGGGTTGCCACACACCTGAAAAACCGAGGAAACACAAGGAATTTGGTAGTAAGAAAATAGTGGCATCTCAGTGGGGCTTATGACTAATGACCAAATTATTTAAGTATAAACTTATATTGTTTTAGATATTTAATTTTCTTTATGATTTATTTTTAATCATAATTTATAAGTGCATATACTCTCAAGGTGTAAATCAAAGTTAGGATGGGTAATTTGTACATAGGTGGACTTGGGACCTTTGGCTTAGTACACTAATGCTCTAAGTACTGAGCTATCCAGGATTCATCTCGTACCCAAGGTCATTCTTCACTTGTATTTTAATGAAGAGTTTGTGATGGACGTGCAAAAATTGTCAGCTACATATGTGTGTGCATTTAAGATCACAAGAACCTGCTTCGGTGGCTGCGTGGTCTAATGTGCTACTCTTGGAGTAGGCTAGACAGCCGATGGTGGGGAGATCGAGGTTCAAATCTTGGTTGGGTGTACTGAGTGTAGGTTTTCCCAAATGGTTTTCCACTCTCCCTCCACGCAAAATGCAGTACACTTCCTATTATTATAACCTTCCTAATCCCTAAAACTGTTAGCATAATTAATACATAATCGTATTACTTGAACGAGTTTAAGATGCAGTACTAAAAAAATTACGAGCTATCATCACCACCTTCGACTCGATAAGGCCTTCCTTATGCTGCCAAATGTACAATGAGAATTTATACGAATCATGCGCATCTCATGATGGATTAATTAGCCAAGCTATCTTATTTGACAGTTATGGTTGTAAGTTTAAAATCAAGAATATTATTAATCATTGATGAGGTAACAACAAATTAGTCAGAAATCTACATTGATCTTGTATATTCTTGCAATGATTTCTGAATGTGGAATGACTACACTAGTTAATTTATTTATTGGATAGAATTAAATGATGTAATGTTGACTTGGATTTTTTCTGCTCGATTTGCCATATGCATTCTGTCGATTTGACAGAGGAACACCTCATTGAATATTTAGTTCCTGCTGTGTGTGATGGTGCAGCAGTAATGTTTGGATCTTGTGGTGGAGTTGAGAAATTATTGAAAGATAAATTTTCACCAATAATTGTATGGCACGGCACCAATCGTAGACTGGAATTATCTGTCCATAATACTGATTCAAATAATTCATTGACAAGTTATATGTTCTTTACCATGCATAACAAAAAAGCAAATACCTGCAAGATTATGCCAATTCACATAAAAGATTCAACTTTTGAAAATTGGACGAATACTAAGCATTTGTTAGGTAGCATCCAGTTTTCTTTCACTGCTTACGATTTGACAGGATTACAAAGCATTGATGATTCATTTTACAAATGCTGAGGATGATTGTTCCAGAGACAGAAAAGATAGGCATGTGTATGAAGAATTGGCGAAGAAAATTACAACAATGGAATTTATTTTAGACTTAAGATTTATGTGTGCTGCATTTCAAGATCTTTATGAACTGAGTCTGAAATTGCAATAACATAACATGAATTTGTTTAGTACCAACCGAGCGATTAAATGTCATGCTCAAATCTTTGAATAGAGTCAAATCCATCCTCTATAATATAATGGAGAAGCCACCATTGCTGCCAATTCTCTCATTTTCCAGGGGATTTCTATATGCAAAAAATATATATAAAGGAAGACCCACCAATCTATCCTGTTTCATTTTATAAAAACTTGAAAATTTTACTATTAAAGAGATTACTTTATGACGAAGAAGCCGATTTACCTAAATGGACCCGAGTGCTAGATTCTAAACAGTGGCAAGAAGAAACACAAAATCACTTGACGTTTGGGGAAAATAAAATAAGAAATTTGTGTAGACGACTTCGCTTGAGTGAAAGAAATATGATAGACAGTTTCCACTAATACCTGGAGGGAAAAAGAATTTCAGATGGAGTTCATCAATTAATACACACCTTGATATCATTCCAATCTATTCAAGTGAATGTGAATGTGGTTTTTCATATATAACGTTATAGTCCTTTTAAGGGCTTCTTTGTTGACTACTATATTATCAGCGGTGACGTTCATTAAAATTGTTGGGCCTCCTCTATGTCAGTTAGATTCAACAAAATTTGTTGAATCTTGATTACTTTCGGGACATCACTCAGCTATTGACATGTAAGGCAAAGAGAGAAATCGAGACATTGAACCTTCTGAAGGCAAAACTCAGATTTGGAGTTTATTATCAATATTTCTCAATTAAGAAAGTATTGCAATTTAAAAAAAAAATTTTTTGCAAATCTCTCCACCTGTAACAGATACCTACTATATTCCAAATTAAAAACAATTGGTTTTAATCCTAATGTTTAAATATTAAATGAATTTGAAGGTAAAAAAAGCATTAAAACACAGTATAAATACTTTTTTTACCTAGGAAAAAAAGTACTGTCAGCAATGAGGATCATTCAATCCTAGGCAGACTACTGCAGTAATGTTAATTATAAAGATGTTAATAAAGGGAAAAAAATATTGTTTTTATCTAATATCAATCAAGACTCCTTATTACAAATTAATATATGATTAATGCTTATTTTAACAATATTTTTAATAATTGTATTCGCAAATTTTGAAAAGGTTGAATAATTATGTTCCTCCCTCATCAAGCTCCACTAATATATATTGTAAAATTTATGGTAGAGGCAGAGCAATATCAAATTAAAATGTTAAGATTGAGAAACAATTTTTGAAACGGTTGCGTATAACAATGGAGCCACCATGCATCTTATATAGCTGGATTAAATCAGTAACATTTCTTTCAGTTTTAAGAGTTAATCTTTACTTTTTCTCTTTTTTTTTTTTAGTAAATAGTCATATGTAAAGTGCTGGCGGGCCACAACAATTTGTTTCAATCATGGATTGGTGTTTTTCCATCCCTGGATAAAGTATGCTCCAATTTTGAAACAATAATTAGTTCCTACCGACACACACTAATAATTTTTACCTACTTTTATTTTCTGTGCCCATCAATACTGCATGTCACAAGAGAGGGAAATTAATGCAACTACGGATCTTGGCCAAGGACCTCAAATTATTACCTCTCTCTAATTTATATTGTTGAAATACTCACTAAGGTAGAAAATGATTAAGCTTGATACAAAATTTTTACACTTGTTTGCAATAAACATGTATAGGTTTGATTACTGATGTCGATCTATTGAAGTCTTTGATAACATGTCTTACAACTTTGAGAAATATATTTGTGTATTTAGAAGAAGATACTACTGCTGACATATAGTTAACAATAAATAGGATAGTTCCATTATGATAGTTATCAATATGTAGTTTCTGAGAAAAATAAGTATCAATTTAGACTGTAAATGTTGTAGTTGATAAACTGTTTGGAGAACTTAACGAGTAATATGTAGCATGCATTAAACTGTGTTTCACATAACATATGCATCATTATCACTATCAGGAACTGTTTCCAGCCTGTGGCCGGGTAAGTTTTGTAAAATGATTCCATTTTCCTCTGTCCTTCCACCATTCTTCCTCCTTTACTTGCATCCACTCTTAACTCCTCACTTGTACACCTGCTCTTACCTGCTCCTCATATCTCTTATGGTCTTTTCCCTACACACTACCGAAGTACGTGCTCTGCGATGTGCTCCAACTATTATGGTACATGCGTGCCCCCTCGATGGGTTACAATTATCATGTCCTCTTCTTTGTCGTTATTGCCCGACAATGTTGCAGTTAATAAATGATGTTTTAAAAATGATAAGCTATGTTAATATTACATAAGGTGACCAATCGTCCTCCTTTAAGGAGGACAGTCCTTATTTTGTAGGTTCTGTCATTCCTCGAAAAGTGTCCTCCTATCTGTCCTCCTTTTCGATATTTTAAAACTAATCTGTTAATCTCTGTATTCAGAGAAACTAATGCAGCAGTTGAAAGAGTTTTTTCAATTGGTAATGATTTTTGGACAAGTGAGAAATCAAGATTGAATGTTGATACTCTAGCTGCAGCACTTACCGTAAAATTCAATATGAAGGATATTTCTTGCTCCGAAATTTCCAATATATTGTTAGAAAATTTATATATTGACAAAAATATTCATTTCAATGGAAAAATACTCGTTTGATTAAATAATTAAAAGGGATGTAAGCATAATTAGTGTAGTTTTGTTTGAATTAATAAAATGTTTCATTTATTTATGTTGTACTTTTTTCTTAAATTTTTTCGTCCTCCTTTTCATTGTAAAAAAATTGGTCACCTTATATTACATATCGATACCATGCTCTACAGGTAATTGATATAAATATACAGGTAATTGGTATGAATAAAAATTTCATGAAGAACACCTTTCGATTAACATTTATATATTTAAGAATATTTAATTATTATTTTACTGAAACATGATGGCGTTTCTATACAAGGATTACTAAAATATTTTGTGATATCGGCAAACTGCGTCCTCGCAAGTTAAGTTTCCAGCACAGAGTGACACCATTGTTCCTCTTTGTCAGGACTTCCCTCGCCTTGAACAAAGGATAATGACATCATTGTGGACAATTTTAGAAGCTGACTACAGAGAAAGATAATACCATGAAATAAACACAATGCTAGTATGGAGTGGTTGTCAAATAGAAAGATTATTAAAGTATTTATATTAAATTAAATAAAATGGCTGTAGATAAATAGAAAAAATATATACCAAAAATAAAAATTAATGTTTAAATTTGGAAAAGATACGAAATATAAAAATTAGGATCATTACAACACTTCAGCTTCCTCACTCACCTTGGGTTTCTTTACTTTTCCATCTCCATTACATGACCATACTCTCTTCTCACCCTAGCTTATGTTACACATACCATTCTTCTTAAACTAGGAAAAAGGGGTTCTCAGTAAACATGATTTAAAATGTTTCTTCAAAACTTTAAAATTATATTGAAACCAATAGTCAGAGTGAAAATATTTCTTGGCTATCTCTCATAAACGAGTTTGATACTCTCCAACTTTTTAAATATGTAGCTGCTAATTAATTGTGTGTTTAATACGTCTGTCTCTTTTATGTGATGAAAAAAGGAAATATTTCTAAACAATTAAATGTATGTGTAATTTTAAAAGTGTTAAGAGTGTTTGAAGAAATGAATATAAGTTTATTTGTTTCTATCAAAATCTAACCTAAATATCCTTTCAGGTTGGCATCCTTTTCCATCACGAATACTGGGTTTATATTCATACTTAACACATAATAAATAATGATTAATGCACAGAGAACACTATAAATTTATATTAAAAGTACAACAATAGATAATGAAACTTAGCGTTTAAAGTATTACTTAAATCAAATGTTTTTTATTTATAGAAATTGGCCAAACCTTTTGCTTTGCTAAATAAGGTGCCATGTTAAAAAATACTTCACTCATAAAACAATCTTCTTTAAACTGTATCATGAACAGATTATATTTTCCATCTTTTATGTATGTTGGCCTTTAATTGGCAAGAGCTTCTCCTTGCATTCTCAATGGCTAATACCATGAGGCCACCAAGGTAGGTAACGTTATAATTGAAAATGTGTTTCAATTTCTTGCACACAATGTGCTATGCACTATTTTTAATAGCTATGTTGTTACACTTGAATATATACCCAGCCATACTTGACATTAATTAAGAGTGTTTACACACTTTTTATACATTTCTAAGTCATTAGCCAACTGTTTGTATAAACTGCAATGAGCGGTGTATTTTGACAGCAAAAGTTAAATATTTTGACTATCTTTTCATCAAATCACAAGTTTGGACTATGCTGAAACCATACCAAAATTGGCCGCCCCTAAATCCTACAAGAAATTAATCAAAATTGTCAAAATCATTTTCTAACAATTCAATTTTTGTGTTTGTTGCTTTAGGCAAAATAATTTTACTTGTTTCTACATCCATATTTATAAAGATTCAAGATATCGTAAATATGTACACTATATAAATATTAAATTTGAATAAAACCATCCCATTTGTCCTAATATAAGTACAAAACATGTAGAAAAATACCTTTTTTTGAATCATGATTACATAAAAAGTAAAATTCATCACAAAACTTGGCTGACACACTCTGGGACATGATTAAAGATCTGGTTGGTTTTTTTTGTTTTTGTTTTGCTTTGTTTTGTTTAATTTGTTAACCCTGTAAGGTAGTTTACCATGCATGGTTCCACTATGGCGTAGCTTAGAGAGGGCCATACTGTACTCCATCAAGGTAAGACTATTTACCTTTCAAGGTAAATGATATTCACTAAAATATTCAATGCTTTTTCATTTTCACAATAATTTCTCTATTTGCAACAGTATGAAGTGTAAACTTTGTTTCTTTTTATAGTGTTAAAACCATATTGTGTTTGTGTTTATTTGTTTTGATTCCACTCTCCTGTGCCATATTTTATATTTAAAGTTCCATACATTATGGGAATGAAAGAGTAAAAACAAAAAAATGTACATAAGGCCATTGTAGATTCTGCAATTTTTTACTTTCTCACACCTCTTGCAGAGAGCAAGTAGGCCTATTGTGATCATCATACAAATCAGATTCAAAATTTTGATGTCAACATTTCATGTTACCTTAACTTAAAAAAGTGGTTTTTGTGATGCAGTCTGTGTTTGTCTTTGGGTCTACATCCCAGTCTAGAGCTGAAATGATTTTACCGATCGGGCTAAAACTAGGTATATGGGGTTTTCATAAGTTTCCTTGAAGTAATTTTTTGGATAAAGTCAGTGAGGATGGATTAAGTATGAAGTTGTTTTTTGAGCTATATGCACAGTTTCTTGCATACCTTGTGAGGGAATGACTTGATTAGGTATGTATGTATGTAAAATTAAGGATGAAAAGAAAAAAAAAAGGGATTTTCTCAAAATCGGCTTTAAAATTTTGATTAGAATACATATCCAGCAGTGGCGTATTCTCTGGGTATGCTAGTCCTGCACCGCATACCCATGATTATATGGACTAGTCTCTAAATTCAATGTTGTTTGTGCAAACTGTGTGGACAGTAATGTTTAAATTGTGGATAAATATACATGTATTGTATTGTGATCTTGATTCTTGAATATTTGTTCAACAGTTGGAACACTATTTTGCTTGCGATAAGTATTCAGCAAGCCCTGGGTTGTAAACACCCTAGTTCATTGGCCAATGTTTGATAGTGAGAGGTAAGGGGGAGTGTTGCAACCCCATAGACATTGGTCAAGGTTATTAGAACTTCTCTAGCTTTTCTTGCTGTTTTCAAGCAGCAGGTCCTGAGCTTCATAAGCTGGGTAGGTAGAAGACCCTTTTGGAGGGATAATTACTTAAACACAATATTCAAGAATCAAGATCACAATGATTATTTACTAGGCTAGTATAGCTCAAGTAAAATAAAATAAAATAATTGCAAATAATATATGTGAAATAATCGTATAAATAACAAGCTTCAAGCTATGCAATAGTTAAATACATATTTGATTATGTTTATGCATTCTAGGCACATGTATCATCATGTATTTGGCAAGCATATTTACCACCATTTTAGAGTACACACGGGTGAAGTAGGGTAGGGAGGGTGGGGAATGAGGGGCTAGTAGCTAGACAGTGTCTTTAATTTTTAGTATGAAGTATTTATGGAGTTTTAACCTTGTTCTTTTGGTTGTTGTGTATAAGTTTATATATTTTTGCAGCATACATTATCTAATTATAAGTCATTTTGATTTTATATAATCATACATCAGGGAATCCCAAAAGTTAGGAGATTAATCTCACAGTTTCAAAATGATTGAGCAGGAAAAGGTAAAATAACATTTATTTTCAGATGTATGTCTTAGCAATAATCCAACGACGTAGCGATAGAGAAATAAGCCCACTAGAAAAAAAATCTCCCCTTTGTTACTGTTATCACAGTTTATGGATCTAAATAGCTTCTGGAGCATAATTAGGATTTAATAGATAGTTTTAGGCTCATAATTATTATTGCAACGTGAGTTGGACAATTCACCTTATTCCTCCCACCAAGGTCTGATGGACGCTTGATCCATGTAGTACTTCATTTTACTCTTTTTATATATATTTTCTTTTTACTTTGCGTATTGCCACCTGCGAGTCCGACACCTTAGCTCAGTTGGCAGTTTGCCTGCCCACTGAGCTAAGGGTGCCGGGTTTGATTTCCGGTATGGCCTAAAAATTATTATTGGTAAAATTTGGATTTCCTCTCGCACAGTGATGAATTAACGGCTGGGGGGCTGGGTGTTGTGTTTGTTCTATATTTAAGTTAAGTCGTGTGTTGATATAATCACTTGGCCCAGAAAGTGCACGCTCAAATAAATGAAAAATGAAAATGCTACCTGTATGTACTTTTAATTACACTCAACCAATTGAATAGTGTATGTCACTCTTATACAGTCAGAAGTGTGTTCATAGCTCTTAGCCTTGACATTTTTACTTAAACCTTAGATTATTTAGGTATTGCGATGAACTGCAGTGTGCTGCGTTTTGATATTCCTTTACAATTTGAGTGGATGATAATCATCAGTAGTTTCACGGTTTGGTGTGTTTTGAGCAGAGTTCTGGTGTTCTATTATGAAGTCAGAATATGTAATAGGCTGTAAAGGTGGATATTGAAATAAAGATATAAATAGGTCAAAAAAGAGAGACAAGGTGAGTTAGGAGGTGCGAAGTTTCCCCAAGATAGAATGCGAGTACGAAAAAAACATAAATGTTTGAGATCCATTGCTCTAAACTAGAGGTACTCATGTTTACATATTTCCAGAGGAAGCATCTCTTGACCTTCTTGACCAACGGTGGTTAAGAGTCTTTGACCCCCGAATCTTCCCTGCAGCTTTTAGAGTACAGCATACCTATTAATTTTCTCAGAATACACCACTGAATTATCCAGGCACAATTTAACAGCACAAACAAAATAGCACATCACATTTTTATGGGGAAATGACTTAGAGAGTACCTAACATAAGCAGATATCACAAATGTTGGTATCTTCACAACTCTTAGAAATACAACACAACTCATCATTGAAAAGTTGTAAGTGTAAAACCCGAACGGGTAAAAAGATGCAGTGCTAAAAAAAAGTTGTAGAACTATTAAAAATATATAAGCTTTTATTTGAAATATATTTTCATAAAACCAATAGTTTCCGAACTATAAGCAAAATTATTTTTTAAATTGTATGGGAAATGGGGAGTTGTTTTTAATGCTTTTTGGTAGACCAAGATGTTCCTTTTATCTCAAAGTGTTTGTGCAACAGCAAGTTGAGCTTGAAACTGAGGAAGAAACTGATGAAATGCTACATTTGGAGCATAACGCTGTATGGAGCAGAAATATGGACTCATAGAAAAATGGAAAATTTTATAATAAAGGAAAGTAATAAAAATAAACTAATAAGTGTAAATTTAATAAAGAGATCCCAACTAGGCAAAGAGGAAAAATGTGGGAAGAACCCAATCCACAAAGGTAACATCTTATTTCTATCTTCTATAGAAGAAATAGTCACACACATTTGAACACAAATTGCCTTTATCAAACAAAAAGAGAAGAGAGAAAAAAACTTTAAACTAACACTAAATCACTCCATTTTGAATCGGGAAGATGGAAAAGAAATACTTGGAGAGCCTTTGCTGAAGAAGACTTGAGAAGATCACATGGACATACAGGATGACAAATGAAATCCTAAGAAGAGTGGGTGAAAAGAGAACCATTTTGGATGTGATTCTTCGATAAAAAGCAAACTGGATCAAACATATCATTAGGAGGAACTGTATTCTACATAACGTTATAAAAGGAAAGGTTTAGGGAAAGAGGAGCATAGAAGAAGGAAGATTCAAATATTGGATGACTTGAAGTAATGAAGAAAATTTTGGCCGGTGAAGGAGGAGGCAGAGGACAGAGCGCAATCGAGGCATAAGTTCATTGACATAAGGAATGGACCTGTTGTAAAACAGGATAAATAATAATAATAATCCTCTTTGGTGGACTGTAATACTCTTTTTTCTATTGTGTTTTTGCACAAAGTTTTACTACTTTGTTTCATATATGTTAAGTAAATATCTAAATTTTAAGGTAAAGGAGCAGGTAAGTCTGTGCAATACCATTTATCAGTCTTGGATCTAAGGGTCGAGGAGGAGGGGGGCATTGATTTGGGGGCCCCACAAGAAAGAAAACACAAACTCTAATCAACATATTTGCTGCAATGAAAGCAAAGAAAGTTTGTATATATTGTGCGTTTTTATGAAGTCTTTGTGTAGCCTACTTCCTTTTAATTTGTTATTATTAAATTGGCGTGAAATCAAACAGTTGCTTGGTTTTACCTTTCCTCAGACACACTTTTTATTATATTTTTTATCAGGGTATGTCAACTTTGACTGGGAGAAATATATTACTATCTAGTTCGATCACCTCTGCCACTCTGGTGGCACAGAACGTTGCCCAGAATACGCATATGAAGGTTATCTACATGTCATACTCAAAATGAGATGTGATGAAGGTGTGAAGCCAATAATGATCTTAATTAAGCCCAATTAACTAAGCCCTGGTGACCGTTGAGGTAATTCCCCTTTTAGTAAAATTACCCCTGTACCAGCTGAGAATCGAACCCAGGACACTTAGGTTCTTAGCCAGGTGCACTGACCAATATACCACAGAGCTAGTTTCAGACACACTATGATGTAATTTATATGGGCTTATGGGGGCCCCCACACTGTATGCTGCCCCAAGGCCCCCACATAAGTAAATCCGGCAATGCCATTTATTTATCATGTATTCTTATAATAAAGGTCTGTGCATATTAATGGTGTTACTGGTCCTTTTAAGGGGGAGCTTAGTCACCTTTCTCATGTAAGCCTCCTGAAGATGGGTTAATGTAAAGTGTTTACTACCATTCTTTAAATGTTTCCAAACTTGTAGTTATAACACTAGGCAAGAATTGGACTGGATACCCTAAACCATAGAGTTTAGCCCTGCCTTCTAGTAGTACATATTGTCAACACTGAAGAACAAAGGTAATTTGTTGTATTAAATTATAAAATATCAACTGTTTTCAACCTGTGGCCGGGTCAGTTTAGTAAAATGCCTCTATCTTATGAAAAGACAAGCATTTATAAAATTAAAACTACAAGAAGTTTGTGATAAAAAATTAAAGCCAATAATATACCCAATAGATAATTTGGATTAATAAAAACCTTCATAGAACTGTTATTCTAAATAACACTGATTAACAAAATATTTAATCCTTTTTTTCCTTAACCAAAGTGTCATAATTTTATATGTTTTATATATTATGGTAACTTTACCTTAACCATTTAATGCTTTGCTTATTATATTGGTTGAAAACAAGATTAAATAATTCATTAAAACATGTCACTTTTTATGTTAAATTAAACACATACTCATAAACTTTCAATAAAACAACTTATAAAAGATTTTACATTATAATATGCACATTTATTCAAATCAATGAACAGCAAAATTTAAGTACAATGTTTATCATTTTAAAATTTAAGGCAGTAGTTGGTAAATCTTAACTATTTGTAACTATAAAACATCCTGAAATATAACATTGTTTTAAATTAATCCATTATACTTTTTTTATATAAAGTTTCATTGGATTGAATTTAAAAATGTAAAAGAATAGCTGATTGAAAGAGTAATAAAAAGGCTAATTAATAGTTGTGAAAGTAATAATAGGAAACATATATTACAGCCTTATTTTATCACAATATTGTAAATAAAATTAAGGTGTTGTGATATTAAAGTAGTCTTTAAATTTTCACAAAATAATAACTTAATATTTTTTCCCATTTCATGGTGTACAATGTTTCAGCCAAAAATTATTGATATATACATTAATTTTTTTATTTTGGTTAATGGTATGTATACCATTAATCTCAAATAATCAATGAAAGGATATTAAACAGTAAAAAAAATCACTGTTTAAAAAAATTCCACAAACTATGAAATGTCATGTTGACAGTCATTTATATTTTACAAAACATTTTAATACATTCTTAAATATTTAGTCTTAAAATTTTCTCCAGTGACTAAGTTATACAAGCCAAGCGGTAATTATGAAATCAATTCATAGTAAATGGCTTGGGATATAGATTGTTCATCATGAAGAATTACACTTTTTTTTTAGAGTATACACTATTTAAACCACAATGAATTTATATTTTTATAATTTTGTAGATTTCTTTGAAGTAAAAAATATACTTGAGCTACCAGAACTTTGATAAATTGAAGTTCCCAATTTTCCAATTTTATCGTTTATCTCCAAATATTGAAAGTTTAAAAAAAGAAAAAATCTTACATTAGCTTGAGTAATGAATGATTGTAGTTACTTTTTAAATACTCAAGTACAAATAGAATACTCGGAAATGTATAATTCTTTAGGGGCACTGAATGCGCAAATGTTGGTATACTTGTTCTGTGTACTCTCTGTAATGAACTTTGCAGTTCGGCAGTTGGTAAATCATGCATTATTGCAACGCCAAGGAACTTTCAAATACTTCACTTCAACAAATTATAATTGATTATTTTTTGCATGACTAGCAAGTAAGTCCATTTTATGAACAATTTAAACATTAAAAATAATTTCATGGCTGAATTCAAAAACTATGTAAAGCATTGCTTACGGATATTTATTTCAACTTAGTATATGTTTCTTATATCCTTTGTGATTTAGTTTTGTAAATTTTGAACTTGTGAATAAATTCACATTTTGCATCTAAACATATTATGATTTACTTAAGCAAAATAAACTTGTAAAATTTGAATATATAGTATCACGATAGGCTTTGTAATATTATTTTGCTGAAATATATACAGGCATATTTAACATAATAAATCCACATGGCATAAAAACTCCTGCACCTCAAAATAATATTTTACATAGTAAAAATATTTACATTCTATGTTTGAGTTTGTTTTAAAACTCATCTTCATTTAGTATTGTTTGTATTGTAAGACATTTTTGTTTATTCATGATAATTTTGACTTCCTAAAGTTTAACTCGATCACTATACTTATTTGAATTTTCTTTACAAAAAGAAACGATAAATTGTTTAAGTGTTCATAATGGAATTTTCTAAATTAGAAATATTTATCAAGATAAATTTCACACAAAATGGAATTGTTTATCGACCAGCTCTAAATAAATGTCTATAAAGAATCTGAAAAGATAATTTGAACACACAGTTTGAAGTGAGGTAAATACCATGAGATTTGTCATGTTAATTCAAAATTGTTAAAGCTCTCCACATTCAATTCTTTGATCTACATTCGCTGGTTAACCGAATTCCTTCTTCCAATCTCAGGATCTTGCCAACTGACAGAGTTTCTCCCTATGTTTTGCATTTGCACTGAATTTGCTACATAAAGGTTTTCATCGGGTTCAAAAGATCTATTGATATGGCCTCCATTTTGTCTGTCAAATAGCCCTGCGGTGGAATTTCTCTGATTTCTAGGAGGAGGTACCATGTTGTTGTTGACAACCGGTAGACCATTGGTGGCGCCCAAAGTTTTCATCTGCGATTTACGACGTTCCGCCATTACCGAGTTTCGTCTCACCTCCAACGCCTTGATAGTTTCCTTACGTAGAGTCAGTTTTCTGCCTAAAACGGGTGTTCCTGTAACATTCCATGTTGATATATTAGTTTTTACTGATTAGTAGTGTAGTGTCTGACACCATAGTTCAGTTGGTAGTGTGTCTGCCTACTAAGCTTAAGGTCCCAGGTTCAATTCCTGGCACAGCACAAAAATATATAATAGGTGGAATACAGATTTATCTTTTAATGGAGATGAATTAATTAATGGCCAGAGGCTGGGTGGTGTGTGTGTGTTTTAAGCTTTAGGTAGTCAGGCGAAGAATACTGTGAGCTGAATGTAGCCCTCCTGGTATGTGTTGCTCAAGGAAGTTTGAGATATGCTAACATATCTCAGCAAGGAAATGATATCACTCAGTAACAAGCAAAGGCTTGTAAAACCAAATGATGATGATTATTATTATTATTTATCCATCATGAAAGTGCTAATTGTACAATTTAATTAATTATTACAATCACCTCGTGTGTTACAAAATGTGATCTGTATAACAGTTACGGAAAAATTGAACAGCTCCATATTTACCATCCACCAATAGCTGGGGCGCTAATTATTTTAGGACAATACTGCTATTGATTATTTAATATAAGATACAACTTTCCTAGCTCTTAAAAAATTAATATTTGTCAAATCTATTAGGAACAGATAACCAAATAAATTTTATTATCCTTAATGCACACAGACACATTAAGTCTAACAAAAAATAATAATTTAAGACTAATTTTACTTTAAACTGACTCTCTACATTTATCAACATATATCGTCATAAATGGGAAATGCACTTTTATGCCTTTTTCTCTCTTTAAACTTTAAATTTTAACTGTCACATCTTAAAATATTGACTTGATCAATTTTAACCACGACCAAAAATATACAACCACATAAGCAAACAATACATAAGCTGTAAGTTTATTTAGCTGTACATACGTTATTCATTTTCTTGGATACATTAAAAATATGGTTATCTGAATCTTTCAAGCCCAACTAACCTGATTCCATCCTGCAACTATTGATCCTGGGTGGTAGGGGAGGTGGGGGGAGGAATTATAGTTCACAGCAAATTGATGCTATTTTTTAAATGTTATATTACATAAAATTTAATTAAATTCCTTTGCAGCTTCTCAACCAGTGCCTATTTTTCTTTCATTCTTCTTAACTAATAATCTAAATTATTTTGTGTTGTTGTTGGAGTATTTAATATAGACTTTATGAACCATTTTATCAGCATTCAACTTACAAATTAAGTTGCAACAATCAAAACATCCAGTCTTCTGACCAATGATTCACCATAGATCAATTTTTGGCCATGCCAGGAATTGATCCTAGGATCCTTGGCTTAGTAGACAAATGTACTACTCACTTAGATAAGATGTTGGATGACTTCTATTTTAATTTGTTACGAAACTGTCTTCTATTTTGATATTTATCAAATTACAAATCTGAAAGTTGTATGATACTATATAGCATTAGAGAAATAATGGATACTTTATATATATATATTTTTTTTTTTTTTAATGTTTTTTAAAGATTGTCTTGAACCTTTTGAGTAACTTGTAATTGTTCACCGAATGAACTATCTAGAATGTCCAACTCAAGTCTCTGCAAATTTTCTATTAAGATTATAATAGGTGTTGAGCCTCGATAGTCCAATCACTGGCGTATTCAGTTAAAATCTAGTTTAAGTAATTGTCTGGGCCATCAAATAAAACTACTAATTAAACTGTTGCTAATTTGTTGTTAGTGTGAACAATTTTTGTATGGCAAAACTAAAAGTATATAGGGAAATCTATAGGTATTTTAAAAATAAAATTTTACCTTTTTTTAAACACATTTAGACTCACATTGATGGATATGCAGATTCAATTTCAAGACTCATCTAGTCTGGTTTTCTGGTGATGGTGTCAGGGCTCGAATCACGGTTGATTATACATAAGGTGGTTTTTACTAAGTGGCTTCTTACTCTTCCTCCATGCAAGGTACATTTCCTCTTTACTTCCTTCTCAACCCATTAGTGTTCTTAAAATATGTATTATCTGAACAGATAGTGGGCTGCAGTGTAAAAACACATTCAGGAGGACAAACTAAAAACCAAACCCCATTGAAGTGTTATTTGTCTTAACAAAAAAAGTTAGTATTGTATACCTGGACCAGCTCCTTCAGCCATCATGTTGAAGAACCTGTGCTTAAATGCCACATCAAGCGTTCCTATCGGTCGTTTCTTCTGTCTGTTCTTCTCAAGATGTTGGATGGTTCTCCTACGCTCAACTTTATCTTGACCGCTATTATCATCTTTATCGCCATCAATGTCTCGCAACCTTTGCAAATTTTTTACAATTTGAACAAAATTTTTATCTATGAGAGCGTCCTGAGATGTGTCTTCCACCTAAAAAATAACCACCAAAAAACAATGAAATAACTAGAATAGCAAAAGAAGATATTTCAGTGTTAATTCCTTTTACTCAATTAATTAATAATACTTAGCATTGCGTCTTACTACCTGTTCGAGTTATACGCTCTCAATTAATTAAATGGGAATGTTACATTTAAAAATAAGCCTAGTTTCAAAAAGAAAATTAGTAGGTGTATTAAAAATAAATCATATCATTGGTTTCACGGTATAAGGTTCACTCTTGTAATACTGAATCGCCGATGATGGAAAGGTCGGGGTCTGAATATCTGTCTGAGGTGATTTTGACTTATACGGTTTCTTCCGCTTCCCATGAAAACATGTATACATTTCCTTTACATACCACTTACATCATGTGTATCCCATTAGTATAAATATGGGGATAGCCTGTATAAGCAATAAGACATAGTACACAAAAGTAATTAAACAAAAGTTGATCCTAAATGCTAAAGTCTTACCTTTTTACCACAGTAAAGGTTGAGCTCAGTTGAAGCCAGAATGTGCGACAACGTTCCGAATCGATGGAACAACATAGCGGTGAACTGGATGACAAGAATCAAGGCAAAGAAGAAGACAAATACTAGACCAATAGGCTCCAGTTGCAGGTATTCCTTACTGATGAGCACCTATCAAAAACAATATTCTATTATTAGAAGTGTTAAAAAATAACATTACCGAATTAAAACTATAAGTGAAGAAGTTTTCATTCAAACGTTTTTAAAACTCACCAACACAAAAGTTCTAAATTACTATTTGTCTTAGAAGATGATACACTATAAATATAGTTTTTCTCTTTTGGTAAAGTTAACCATTCAAAAAAATGAATCACGTTTTAAAATAGTTGAAGATGCTGTAGAAATTGAAATCGAAACATATCCTTGAGTGTTTTTTTTAAAAGATAACTTATGTTGATGTTTTACCTATCAATTAGTTTCTGATTGGTAACTTGTAAAATAGGTTTTAGTAGATTAAATATTTGTTATTTCATCAACTTTAGCAAACACTTTAAAAAGTAGCTTGTATTAATTTCATGTATTTAGCTACTATGTAATGTAGATTTTATAAAGTTGTAAGTTTTGACAATTTTGGCCAAACTAATAGTGCATTCACTGTTTCAATACTACTTGCTACATCAAATTATTTTAATAATATCTAGAACTGTCAAATAAGATTCATTAATTTATAAATGAACTTACATGTTCCTCACTTGATTAAGTAAACGTATGGTGTACTAAATATATTTTCTCACACACGATTAATGGAGTGTGGTTCTTTTGCTAAGAATGTAAGAAGTGTCTATATAATATATTTTTCTATTTATAGCGCTTACATTGCCAGCTGTCTTTATTAAATACTTTCATAAAGTGGTTAATTTCACCAAAAGCTTAATAGTTTTTTACCAATTTAAATTTAAAAAGAGTTTAAATTTAGAATTGACTGTTTTTTAAAAAGATAATTAACTAATTATAATTATTTGAATGTTATTTTATACAGTAAAATTTATTGTTTTTATTCAAAATAGCTTAAAAAATTAAACTTCTCAATCTAGTATTTTATACAATAAAATTAACTTATGGTTTACCCAAAGTTTGTTCATGGGTTACTCTATAATAACGACCCTTATTTAAATGAGAATTAATATAACCAATTTGATGACTAATGTTTTGAAGAGAAAAGTGATATTTTGACAATTTTTATGTTGACAACTATTCATTTTAATTTTAATAGTTTGTACTTTGTTTTTATGATTTTTCTAAATAGAGTTAATACAAAAGGCAAACACAACACTACATATTCGATTTAGTGAAATATACATATCATTTTTAATACAAGGGCTACTCGAAAATTTCAACTATTGGTGTTTGTACAAATACTAAATATGGCAATGTGCATGATATTTATTTACATTAGTAGTATGTGAAATTGTATTCATAGGTTTTAGGAAATAGATTGTGGAAATAAGAAATTAAAAAAGTTATTTTATATATGAAAAGTCAAACCACGAGTGTTAAATATTCTAACTAGCTACACTCATATTTTCACAGAAAATTGGAGACACATTTATCAAACTCCAATAAGGTTAAATTAAATAAAACAATTAATTGCAATGCCATAGTAGCATACAAATGGTTCACCGCTGGCTAAAATTTAGGAATATGATGAAACTGGTTATTGGTACATTAGAACTGAAATAGCATTGTTAATAGTTTACCATCCAGCTTAATAAATCATAAAAGGGTGTTAATTAAGTGTCATTAAAGGTATTGCACATTATTTTTGAACAGGCTTTGTTGCTCATCATAAATTAAAATACTTTTTCATTATAAAAAATAAATTTTTTACATAACCTGTCTGCTTGGGTGAAATTACTATTAAACAAAGATACCGGATAAATACATTTTGTATTTCCTTGTTAGTGAAACTGAAAGTTAATTTTAATGGATAGTAATTATCTGACAAATCAGGGGAAGTTTCACTTTTGTAAAACAAACAAAAAAGTGCCTAATATTCAAATTTTACAGTACTTTTTTTTAGAACAAAAGGTTTTAAGCTACTACTTTTGTACAGTTTATTCAATCTATACCAAAGGAATGGTCCAAATATAAACTATGTTGAAATAAACATATTGAGATACAGTGATTTTATATTTAATTTATGCATTTATGCACGTTTATATGTTACACTAACTACTAAATTATTGTAATTAGAGTCTTTGAAAAAATACCTGATAAACCGCTCATAATGTTTACTAGTTTAGAGAGTAGGTACTGGAAATGTGTACATGAAACACGTTTAAATAATGGTGCTTTCTTAACAGCTCAATATTAAATGTTAAATCATTTTTGAAAGATTCCTGTTCAAACTATGTATAGAAAAGGTTTTTTAAAGTTTTATGTTCTCTCCAAACTAGTGAGCCTAGTCTATCATAGTTTTTCCAATAGATAATAATTACTAATAATATATTTCTAATATAAAGACATGCTCATAGGAACAGTAGCAATTATGGGACTAAGACATTATAATGTTGTAAATCAGAATTTTTGTTTTATCATTAAAAAAAATGTAAAGTCCTAATAATTCTATCTTTAAACTCAAATATAACAAAGAAAATTGTCTCTAAATTGCTACTGTCAAAGAATATATTTAAGGTCATGCTAAGAAATTTTCATATACCATACAGATTGTGTGCGCTAGCAATACATTTATAAAAATTATTGTCAATTATTTTGACATCATTTATCTTGCAACATGGACACAATTTGGACAATATGTACACATTGACAACTACTTGCTTTATTCAGATCAATTATAATCTAATTAATAACCATTCCGAAGTGAATTGTACATAGCAAACTATTTCTCTGAGAGTAGTTAAAGAAGACCCTGATGTAATTTTTTTGACTATTTATTTAGTTATACATATCTATATGAAAATTTCCAAACATACTGATTTAAAACATATTTCAAAGCACAAAAATGATTAATCACAAATTTACACAACACATATCCCAAACACAAACATGCAAACAGTGACACAAAAGAAACAGAATAGACACCTAAAGTACACAAATTATTATTGTTCGGAAGTTCCCGGCACGTTGACCAAGAACTCTGGTTGGCTGCAGGGAAAAAAACTTGACAATCGGTGATGACTTTACGACAAATTTGAAATAGTATCCCAACAAAAAATAATAAATCAAACATTCTAATTTCTCAGCTTAAGAATACGAGAATATTTGTATGAATGTTAATGGTTCATGAAATGTTTTATTTTTGGTTTGATCTATGACCTTTCTTAAAATGATTAAAACTGATCATTAATAAATGAATTTAATGAGCTTTTGAGTTTTATGATCAACTAGATGTAAATAATCCCATTTATGAATAATAGTTGTGAAGCATAGAAAATTGTTACATAGTGATGTTTAATTTGTATTAATATATTTTTGACCAAACATGTAATAGTAAGCTTGTAGAATATTTTTTCACACACACACATTGCATTGAATGTGTTTTTAATAAAAAAAATTCTATTCTAATGGTTTTGAATTGCACAAGAATAACCTAAAAAAGCTGAAATATTACATTTTATTATGAAAACCACCCATTTATAAATGTACCCTTAGTTTACCCTGAAAGTATGCAAGCATACCTTGCATTATTCCACTATGAAAAAAGCTTATAAGATCCTTGCATTATTCCACTATGAAAAAAGCTTATAAGATCCTTGCATTATTCCACTATGATAAAAGCTTATAAGATAGGGTCATGGTGTAATTTGTCAAGTTAAGACTGGTACCTTTAAGGTTAGATGGAGTGTACTTCAAAAATATTGAAACTGTCACATTCATAATAATGGAACATTATTGCTGCTTACTTTCATAGTTATTTTAAGCAATTCTATTTATTTAGGCTTCTATATATTGGACAATGATTAAGTAGCTTGTGAATTATTCTTTTAACAACAATTGTGTTTAACAGACTTTAAGCGCCAATGTGCCATTTCACTACTTCTTGAGATAGTTATTCACAGTAAAATAAGGAAAATTGACTAAGTGGAACTGTTGGGAAGATGTTACCTAAAAGAAAATATGATTACAAACAAAAGTGTTACATTTAAAGAGAATTGCAGGAAGTGTGTTTTATAAGAAAAAAAATCTCAGTAATATCTTATTTATCTTTTAACAGTGCTTTATAAACAGTTTAATATGTAACTGTTTTGAATTTTTTGTTTTAAAAGTCAATTTCCAATTATTTTCTAACCAAATTAAATTGTAAAATCAAGCTTTCTTTATTTTTCACGCAGTAAATAAATTTTAAATAGATTTCAAAGATCTTCAATACCAGCGACCTTTCCAAGTTCTCTTGAGTTATGACCTCCTCGAAAGTTTATTTAGTTTTATTTTAACAACTTTATTTATTTATTTAGCTAAGCAGATAGTTAACTAAACGTCATTATTATAAGGAGGTATTATATTATGGTCTTTACAAACAATATTGTGTTCATGTTGTGCTAGTGATTTATACTATAGACTTTTACTCCGGACTTTTGGGGTCCAATCCTGATTTTTACCCACTTACTGAACCCCTAAAAATGTCAAGCATAAAAATAGGCTCTGTATTAAACTATAAAAATTTATCATAACTGGTCTTTGAAATTTAAAAAAATGTGCAAAAGTGTTTCTGAATTAATTAGAGAATACTTGAAAGCAAAGCATTTTAATGACTGGAAACCTAAATCAATAATAAACTGAATACAGACTGTTTTATGTATCAACATAACTGCTCTAGTTTTCTCGTTATAAACTCAAATTCTCTTATGTTTAGAACAATTCAGAATTTTATTTTCATATTCTAAGAATTACAAACATCTTGTATTGATTTTCTTAGCAGATATTTTGAAATATATCTGTTAAAAAAAATTGCTATTATAAATTACTCTTGTGCAAAAAATTTTCATTGAATTAATTGAGATATATTTGTGTTATAATAAAAAAAAATTGTCATGCAGTCAAAAGGTTTTTAGATATCAACGATTATGGGTGCTTTATGATTGATTGATAAATAACTGATTATGTATTTTTGAAAAGTATTGGATGAAGAGATTAATAAGGTGAGGTGAATACTTTGTTACATTAGACATAGGTACTGAGGAAAGTATTTATAGGGTTTAGAAATTGATCCACATAGAACATTTAACTGAAAAAATGTAATGTTTAGTGATATAAGTAATCCACATACCCATGAGAATAATAGTTTTATGTTTAGAATGAGAAATATCAACGGTTATGTAGGTACCCACAAAGAACCACATATAAAATGATGAATTAATGATTTATGATTGAATATATCCAGAGAATAAATGGTTATGTGCCCTTTAGGAACCATGACTATGTTATGTGCATGAAAAGAGGAGGTATGGAAAACAGATATTCACAAAGAAATAGAAACACTGGTGACACCATGTTATTGTTAGAAATTAGAATATATTTTACTCTTCAGTTTTGATAATCAAAGACTAGCAGCACACAACTAGTGAGCTGGTACATTGAAGGTCTACAAAACTAAATCTGTTCTTGTAATATTTTAGGATATTCAGCTGCCTGATATAATGTTTGTTCATCTCACTGCCTTCCTTTTACTCTTGGTGAAATTTTCAAAATTGCATTGATGCCTACGACTGAGTGGATTGACACTTATATTAATGTTGGTTACTACTCTTTGCGATTAGGTTGATGACATATTTCCATTTTGGTAGCAGTTTTCTTGACCATACTTAGTACTTGGTTTTTGATAATTTTCATTAAGAAATTTGCTTCAATTTCAAATAGTTATTGCAGATCTAACCAAAAATATATCTATCAGTGTAAAGTTTATCATGAGTAACGAGTTTATTTAAAATGGTTGTTTGTAAAAATTAATTATTGTGGAAGTTTTTTTTGCTGGTAAAAAGTGTGTTTATTTATTGTATAATCAATTTACAAAAATAATGTTATTATTATTATAATCATCGGTTATATTTACTTTAAGTATGTAAAGTTTAATATAGCAAGAATGTTCTAACTAAGATGTCACTCTCATAATAGACTGGACTGCCAATGACGGGGAGATCAGGGTTAAAATTCTGGTTGGGGCTACTGAGGGTGATTTTTCCCTTTATGGTTTTGCACTCTCTCTCCACACAAATGTGAGTACACTTCCTTTAGAATTAGATCTCCCTCATCCATAAAACATGAGCATAATTAGTTTGTCGGCATATAATGTAATGGGTAGTGAGATGCGAGGACAAACAAAAAACCAACACAAAAAATGCAATCACAACTACATCATTTAGCTTTGATACTAGATAGCTTGGCTCCTATCTTTTACTAACCGACAAACGATTGGAAGAAATAATTGTCAGCTGGTAACATATCTTGCCCTCTCATTTGACAAACTATAGCAGAGCTCTAAGGAACAAAGATTCTCTTCCTCCTTACCTATTTGATTATTGTTTCTTCTATCGGTGATTTGAAAGAAAAACTAATCTTGTTTCTCTATGTAAAAGACTTTGTATTTGTATGAAAGCTCTACAGGCCAATTTAAATAGTCTTCGACTTAAGTTCAACAAACAATGCTAACAATTTATCTTTATTTTAAATATCACAGCACTACACTTTAATTCAAGGAATAAGCTTAAAAAGGCCAGCTGTATTTTAACTACCACATTAACGACTAGTTTTGAATTATGTGTGATGTGTACAAACCAATTATTATATAACCTATAAACCTAACTACAAACCTAAATTATTAGATTATTTTGAAGAAATAATGTGTAAAATGGTGCTTAATATGATGTTATATGAACACTGACCAGCTTTGCACAACACGTGAAAACTAAATTAGATTAGGCCTTGAGAATGTTAATATAAAGTGAATATATATTTTTTACAAGGATTAAATATGAATATATATAATGCATCTCTAAAAGTAAAACCTCGTTTCACTTTATGATTAAAAATATTCTCACAATTCCTTGTGTGTATACTAGGGATGAGCTCTTGAATCCTTCGAATCCCTAAAATCCTTATGGATAGTCAAGATTCAAGTATTTGAAAAAAAATTTGATTCGTTATTCAAATCCTTTAAAAAAAAGCCCAATTTTTAAAGTGAAATTTGTTTAGAGCTCTAATACTGCTTATTGGTGATTCATAATCAATTATAATTATAGAATGAACTCAATAAACAGGCACCAGAGCAGTAATTTAACACTTAACCGAATGTATGAACATTATAATGAATGGCTTATAAGAAAGAATATTAACTTTTGTTACTATTTCTATTTTATATTCTATAATATTTATATTTCCTGTTCGACACCTTAGCTCAGTCTGTAGTTTGTCTGTCTACTGAGCTAAGGGTCCCGGGTTTGAATCCCGGCATGGCTGAAAAAATTATCATCGGTGACATGTGGGTTTACCCTTTCACGATGATGAATTAATAGTTGGGGACTGGATGTTGTGCCTCTCATGGCCTTAGGTTAAATTATAAGACATATGAAGCTACGACAGACCTAGCAAGCCGGTAGTGGAAAAATATACGGCCTGAATAAAAATACTGTCCCAGTCCACAGGCTGGAAACAATAATGGATGTAAGTAAGTATTTATATTTCATTTCCTTTTATGTTCATAATTTTTTCGAAGATTTAGATTTGGATTTGAAGGTAAATTGGAGATTCGGATTCGAAAAATAGTAGATTCGACCAAACTCTAGTGTATATGTATAGTGATTGATTTACTAAATACAAATTATATGATATTATTTTGTAGGATTTATTGTTAGTTTTATAAGATGTGATCGCAAACATGGTGTCACCCAGTGAATACCCATCCTGCCGGAAGTATGACCACCACAGGTTAGTTGTGTCCCTCGAAGACGTGCAGGGACTGTACAACTCATCTCACGTCGGGTTTGTTTTACCTCTGCTGTCTCCTCAATATATGTGATGTTAGTCTTGACCCCTAGAGGCCAATCTACGTGGAGCATATCCTTATTGAGTTGCAGCAAGAAAACGATTAGGACAAATAAAGCATTGAACATGAAGAAAGCAAACACCGACTTGTTGCGAAGTTCGATGAGGTCGCTTGCGATCCTATCCTGTAATCATAGGGTCAGTAAAACAAAAAACATTTAGCAGGTATTAATGATATAATGGGCCATCGCATTTGTCATCGTTACTCACTTTCTTCCCACTGGTATCTTAAAAAAAATTAAAAAAGGTTTGGAGACATAATCCTACTTTACCTTTTATTGATATAATTGTTTAACTATTTTTTAGATTTTTTTTTGCAACTTAGAAAATGTTTATACATAAGTCATTCAATATTTTTGATTTCAAATATACTTTACCTTAAAGTATTCGTTAATTTTAATTATTTATTAATTCTCTGGACGTGTTTTACTTTGATATATATAATACAAGTTAATGGTGTAGATTAAAATAGAAGCAGTGGGAAAGAAACTTTATAACCAAAATATGCGATGGTCTCCACGTGTTGCCAACATTCTACATTTATCTTACCTCCTGTGTTTCTTCATTATAGGTTATGTTGGTTTTCACCCCCAGGGGCCATCTTACATGGATCTTATCCTTGCTCAGTTGAAGTAAGAACACGATGAGAACAAACAGGGCATTCAGCATAAAGAAAAAAAACACAGACGAATTCCGCAACTCTTTCAAGTCGCTTGCTATTCTGGCCTAAAAAATATAAGTTTTGCGACTGTTGAGTTTTATTTAAGGAAGTAAAGTATATTTTCCTCCTCTTTAGCAACACATTAAAGAAATACATATTGCATAGTAATAAATAACAGATGAAAAATGCAGTCTCAAATAGTTTTCAAGAATCTGATTCAGTAGTTTTTAATAGTCTAAGTTTAAAGTCTAATATATTTGATGAAATTTTAGTTCGGAAATGTTAAATAAATTTATTTTAGTATTAATTGTTTTTTTACTAGAGTATTATTATCAGAATGCTGTTTATTAATTAAGGTTGATAAATCAGCTTAAACCTACACTTTAAAAATAATTTACTGAAATATGCCATATCTAAAATCTTACAAAACAATGAGACATACATTATGGTGTAGGTTTATGTGCATAAATGTTCATGATATGCAACGTTACACTAAAAATGTGTTGTAGAATACTATACAACTGAAGATGTAGAAATATATTAGGTGTAGCTACCATAAATATAGCAATCCTGTTTTGTGTGCTTAGTCAAGCGTTATTTCTCAATTAATTGTTACCAAAACAATACAAATAAAGTTGGCTGGAAACCATTATCCTTAGACATACTATAAAATGAAATTACTTTGCACCTATGAGGCATCTTTGCATCAAAATCTTAAAACATAGCGATGGATGTCAATCTATAGTTTCTTGTAGAAAGAATGGATGATGCATATTTAAAAACTTGATTTTGCATCACCCATGCTTTCTACAAAAAAAAAACCTCATTTTACCTCAAATAACCTCATTTTACGGTATATAAATGGTTTGACAAAATTTACATATAATGGCTCGAATGGAAACTATGTAGTGTTTCCAAGTAATCTAATTGGACAATATTAATTTGATTTTTTTTTATTTGCTAAAATAATCAGTAAAATTGTCTAAAAGAAATTGTCAAAGTATTTTTAGGAACCATAAAGTTTTAAGTATTCAATGGACATTGTCTTTCGAAGGATAACCGAATACAGTTTGACAATTTATCACAACCACAATATGAATACCACTGATGGCCGAAGTAAGGAAATATAACTAACTATTTAAGGTAAATCTCTTTTCATTTTTGAGGTGTATACATTCATACATGGAAGAAGTTACAGTATATAGAAGGGAAACATAATAGCCATAAATACATTATTATTTTCAAAATGAATAGAGCCCTCGCCCTTGACCCAAGTTTTATTATTTTGTGATTCCATTTATTCTCCAACCATGTATATATTATATATATTTTTAAAAAGCTTCCTCTTTCAGAAAGTTGCTATACATGTTTCAGACTCCTTCCTAAAAATTTAAAGTTTTCAGCCTTTTAGGGGGCGTTCAAGTATTAGCAAAGCTCGAACCCCTTCTCCCCCTAAGGTGCTTACTTTTGTATGATTATGATTATTTGTAGTGGTTCCTTTACCTTCCTGACAAATTCAATTTTATACCTCACCTAAAAAGTTTTTTTTTCTAACTATATCACCTTCCCCAATTATTGGAGCCCCATTTTGAAACGTCTCCTTTTTTAATTGTTCTGGTTATATGGGACAATCCCTCTACCTTCCTGTCAAATTCCAGTTTGACAGCTCATTTAAAAGTGAGTTTTCTTTTCCGGACCAATCTCCTTTCAGCTTTATTTATATAGGATCCAACATGAATAATTATTTGTTTCATCTTTGAAAAACTAATATTTTTTTATAAGAGGTGTTTTGTATCAAATTTGTCTTATTCAAACTTTTGGGTTCACACTAGTCTTATGTTTTCCAGGTGTAGTTTCTAAACAGTAACAATTATGTTAATTACAATCAGTAATAACCCCTGACCTTTTCCTCCTTGTTCTCGTCGATGGGATGCAGGTATTTATCCAGCAAGTCCTTCCAAAACAGTGTCTCAGAGCTTGTAATGAAGTCCACCTCTCCTTTCTTCAAGTCCTTATCCTCGATCCAATATGGATTGATCATGTCGTCCCTCTGCTGGCGCGGTTCTGAGCAACATAAATAATATGTCCACATTTGTTAGAATATCTTCGGATTGACAATTAGCTTAACTACGTTTTTGATTTGTATAAGTTGCTACAAACATTCTCTTGATGTAAACAATATATATTTCCCAAGTTATTCAGATATAATTTAATTTCAGTAAATAATATTCTTTAGATTGAAAAAATGACACCTGGACACGGAAAACTAACCAGGAACCTTTGGCTTAGTTTGCCAATGCTCTTACTTGACTAACCCATCATGATATGTGCATTATACAATTACTCTTATATTATTGGCAGCATAAAGCCCTTCCGAGTCGAAGGTGGCTGCTTTATCTAGTAATTCCTGATATTAATTAATCGCTCATATGTATCTGACAATTTCCACACGTCCATCACAGAATCTGCCTTAAAAGATGAGCTAAGAATGACCCTGGGCATGGGACGACTCCTGTATAGCTCAGTGATACGTGGCATTAGCATACTAAGCCAAAGGTTCAGGGTTCATTTCCTATGTCTATATGTTATTTTTCAATTTAAAGAATATGATATTTAGATGCCACTATAACCGCACTAACAACTATAATAGCAGTAAATAAACTAGACTTTTGCGGTACGAAATAAAACTACACAACCACTAAAATTCTTTTGTTGTGAAAGCCAGCCGACCAGTTTATACCTGTGCTGCTGACAGTCTCTGTATCTTCGTCATGTATCTGGTCTTCCTCTGCAGGATCTTCATGCAAGGATACCAGATGATTGTCACGACTATTTACTGAGGTGGTGCGACGTCGCGATGTGTGATGGGCGTGCGGATCCAGTACTCTACAATACAGGGACAGATAGTATCAGGTATTTATTAGTGGAAATCTTCAACCAAATGGTTAAATGATATTTCAAAATGTTATGTTATTATAGTGTGGTCGCCGCTTGATGGTAGGTATATGACCGTTACAAAAATCACTAGAGTGATTATGATATTATAATATGTCAAATCACATGCATTTAAGCTTTCACTTTTAGACAGATAATAATATCAATAAAATAATGGTTATAATGAAACATTTTGTCCGTGTTGACAAAATCACCTTTTACTATTCGGTTCAATTTTCACAGAAAGGAACTTTTAGAAAATACAAAAATATTTTTTTGGTCAACAATGATAACATTTTACTATTCTATAAGTGTTATTTTATAGATATTGATGATAGTTATCAAAAGTGACAGCTGCAGATCAAAAGACTTAACATATGAACACATAAAAGTAGATCTAGTAACTTTTCTAGCGATCATATAAGACCCTTTCAATGAAAAGTGGATTGTACTCTCCAGATTTGAATAAAAGATAGTAATTTAAAATGAAAAACCACACACACACACACACACACACACACACACACACACACACACACACACACACACACACACACACACACACACACACACACACGCACGCACACACACGCACACATGCACACACGCACACACACACACACACGAGTCTCACTAATCCGGCACTTCAGTACATCGGCACGTCCAATAGTCTGGCACTCTACGCCACCGCACCACTCTCTTTGCCCACGCCTTCTCTCCTCCGCCACTACCTACGCCCCCCCGCGCTCCTTCCTCCCTCAGTGTGAGCTAAAGCTTGCTCAGGTGAGCACGTATAATTACTGCTGTGCGCCCATTCTCGTTTAAGCACTTACCTTCCACTGCGTGAGTGATTTGTCATCAAAATAACGTAGGTCAAAATGTCGAGCAAACAGAATCATAAGACTTTAACATTGAAAGAGAAAATGGAGATTTTAAAGAAGTTAGATAGTGGAGAAAACATGTGCAAACTGACAAAAGAGTATAGAGTTGGGCGTGCTATTATGCACATTCTGAAGAAAAACAAACAGAAGATAGTGGAACACATGAAGCCGATGGAGTCTGGACCATGAAAGCGTAAAACATTACTAGTTGGTGACTGTCCAAAGATGGAAAACGCTCTCTACATGTGGTTCATGCAAGAGCGTTCTAAACACACTCCTATCTCTGGAGAAATTTTGAAAGTGAAGTCAATCGAGTTTTATCAGAAAATTACCAAAAAAGATGATTTTCGTGCCATTATTGGGTGGTTGGATAAATTTAAAAAGAGATTTGGTATGCATTTGTTATCCATATCAGGTGAAAAACTCTCAAGCAACGAATCTGCCGTGCAGCCATTTATCCTAGGTTTTAAAGAAAAAAGTAGAGGAACTGGGTCTTCTTTCAAACCAAATCTACAATGCAGACGAGAGCAGTTTGTTCTGGAGAATGTTGCCCAATAAAACATTTGTATCAGCTCAAGAAGCAAGCGCACCAGGCCGTAAAGTGAGTAAACACAGAATCACCTTTATGCCATGTTCAAATGCTACCGGAGGGCACAAACTTGATTTGTTGGTAATTGGTAAAGCTAAAAATCTCAGAGCTTTCAAGAATATTTGTCTGCCAGTCTGCTACAAGAACCAAGGGAAAAGTTGGGCCACAAGAGAAGTGTTTAGTCAATGGTTCCATGAAGAATTTGTCCCAGAAGTGAAGAAGTTTATGAAAAGATCCAACTTGCCCGAAAAGGCTTTACTCGTACTTGATAATGCTCCAGGCCACCCAAACGAACAAGAACTTAGATCAAATGATGGGAAGATTCAAACCATGTTCTTACCACCGAACTGCACACCTCTATTGCAGCCAATGGACCAAAATGTCATCCAAAAAGTAAAGTCGTTGTATAAAAATAAGTTGCTCCTTCACATCATCTCTCAGGGTGGTGACATAAAGCAGTTGCTCAAAGAATTGAACTTGAAGGATGTTGTATTCTCCCTCGCTCACTCATGTTTCATCTAACTGAATCCAATTATCGTGGAAAAAACTATGGCCTACGATGAACACTTCACAAGAAACAGAAGAATGGGCTGCAGAAGAAGATCTACATATTGCTGATTGGTTGCAAAGTTTTACAGAAAGAGGACACGAGATAAGCGAGGCAGACTCAAATTCTTGGTTTGAAAGGAACACTGAAGAAAGAGAGCAAATGATGACAGATGAAGAAATATGTGAAGAGTTACTACAAGAAGAGGAAAGCCTTACAGAAATATTAGAGCCACCAACTACTGCTCCGAAAATAAAACCAGATACGGCGTTCAACTGTTTCAACACCTGTATAACATGGGCTGAAGAAAACGGTGTATCTGCTAAGGATGTTATAGTGCTTCGAAACCAACGAGAAAAAGTTTTTAAACAAGGACTACAAGTTGCAAAAAAAAAAAAAAAAACATCAAATAAGGACTATTTTAAGATAAATGAGTTAAGTAAGATAGTTGTCTTAACGAAATATGTAGTATGTAAATACATACTACCTACATAAGTAATGCTTTATTTTATTTACCTTGAATTTCCCTATATAATCCAGTAATCCAAATATTCCAATAATCCGGCACCTCCTAGTCTTTAATAGTGCAGGATTAGTGAGACTCTACTGTATATATATATATATATAATTGTCAGAATTGGTTTTAGAGCTGTTAGTATACTGCTTATTGATGGTTTAGCCAACATGGTTATGGGCAAACTTAACAACCAGTTTAAGGTCATTAATTTAGCCTTAACTGATTACATGTATTTTATAATGAATATATTATAACTAGGGATGAGCCCTCTAATCCTTTGAGTCCCTCGAAACCTTAAGGATATTTGAGATTTGAGGATACAAGAAAATTTCAGATTCAAGACTCAAATCCTAAACTTTTTTTTTTTCAATTTTTTAGTTGAAATTTGTTTTAGAGCTCTAATACTGCTTATTGGTAGTCCAGAACCAATTATAGTTATAGGATGAACTTAACAACCAGGCCCCAGAGCAGTAATTTAACACTTAACTGAATGTATGAATTTTATAATGAATGGATTGTAAGAAAGATTGTTAACATTTTATATTCTCTATTATTCCATTATATTTATATTTCCTCTTATGTTCATAATCGTTCCAATATTTGGATTGGAGATTCAAAGTTAAATGAGAGATTTGAATTTGTAAATTTGTAATTTGTAATTTGTAATTTGTAGATTTGTAAAATAATGGATTCGACCCATCGCTAATTATAACCAAATATGTTAACATTTAGTTTAATTATTTAGCCCGTTCGGGTTATACGCTTAAGTACTAATTACGCTAATGGATTAGGAATTGGGAAGGTTGAATTTAGAGGAAGTGAACCCGCATTTGCGTGGAGTGAGTGGAAAACCATTTAGGTAAAACCACGCACAGTTCACTTGACCGAGATTCAAACTTCGATCTCCCCGTCCTCAGCAGTCGAGCTCAACATGACTAGCGCGTTAGTCAACTACTCCACCGAGGTGGGTTAACATTTAGTTACCATTCTTATTTTCTCTAAACTCTTAGGAATCAATGTAAACAAAATCAGAACTGAAGGTGGGAGGGAGGAATCAGATTAATGTAAGAAAGTTAATTTCTTATGTTTACTATATTTTATAATATTAAAATTCGAGATTCTCAGATTCACATTAAAAAAAAGTGGATTTTTCCAGCGTTATTAAAACACTTCAATTTAAGTCACAATCGACATGATAGCATTTCATAACCAAAAAAAGAAAGAGGGTATGACAAAAACAAACTTTTCAAGTGTCTCAAGCCTTTTGCCCAGACTGTCCAGCGACTCCGCTATTCTCAGCAACTGTTGTTGTTCGTTGACAGACTTGGGATGAACACAGAACATTATCTTGAACAGTCCAGCGAGGGAGAACTCAATGGACCCCTCGTCGTTGCTACCGTCTCCACTACCTCCGCCATTGAGGAAACCTAGCAAGGACTTCTGGCGGACTTTCTTCTTTGCCTCCTCTGCCTCTTTTTTATCCTGTTCTAGTTCCTGTCGATTAGAAATCAAAATTAGTTTTACTTTCACACTGTCGAAGTAGTCCCATATTAGTATCTAGGTAGTGAAGAAGAAATACTTAAAGTAAAGTCTATAAAATATATTTTTACATAAAGACAGTTAAATAACTTTTGACTTTAAAAATTCATTCAACCTTGTGCCGAAAAGTACTTCTTATTTCATTAGAAATTTTTAATGTACAATAAACTACAAAACCACATTTTATTACTTTATATTGTCAAATTTGATTTTAAAAAACTTTATGGCATTGGCCCGAAAGTGAGCTATAGTGACCAATACATTTGACTATAAATCTTTTCAAATATCATATTAAAAAAAAATTATCTTTAACGTTTGTAAATAAATCATGCAACATTTGTTTGGTGATGTATAAAAAAAAGTCCAAATCTCAATAAAAATAGCCTTTTAAAAAATACATATTTTTTGCAGTCAACATTGATAACATTTTACTATTTTATTGGTGTTGTATTACATGTATTGAAAACTATATATTAAAAGTGACAGCTATAGATTCCATGTCCTGACGTATGAATATATTTATTTATATCTATTAACTTTTCTAGCTGTCAGATAAGGCTCTTCCTATGAAAATGGAACTGTATTGAAGTTACCTGTTTAGTTTTCTTGGCTGTGACATTGTCTCTAGTTCCCCAAGCTATGTTATTAACATTACATATGACATAAATGTTAAGAAGCAAGTAGGTGCTTGGTATAAATATATAATAGATAATTCCACGAAGTAGGTAGTGAAATTCTCGTGGGTGTAGGCATGCTGTCACTATGATTTCCCCCGCCACAAAGAAGAGGAAGAGTGAACCAGGGGACAGAATGCCATCCTGGTTCATTTCAAGAGCCACCCCGACCAACACCGCCATCATGATTAGACTGTACACAGCGCTGAGGATAGCTGCTGCGATCAGCTGTCATGCAAACATGTATTAATAATGTTAGTAATGTGCAAGTTATGCTAGATTGTTATGATTGGTTACAGAACATATATCACTGGACAAACATTGCTATAAGCCCAATTATTCGTGCAGTAATTCAACTGTTAACAAGATTTCACAATGAGTTGTGTTTTTTGAAAAGAATTTAAAGAGTAAAAATGCTTATGTGAATATTTGTTTAATTATGCTCTCCAAAACTATAAGCTCTAATCTCGCACTTGCCGCAATGGTGGTACACCAACAATTAACAAAATAGTAAAGAAATATTGAATTAAAAAAAATACAACTCAATGACCATTAAGGCTATACAATATAGGCTGCTACCATTTTCTTAATACAAAATTTCTTTTTCTATATTTTTTTCGGAAGGAATTTCTATTGCTACAGAAAATTTAATGAATAGTATAGTGAAATTAAATATAATTATTCATTAAAGTGACTAGTGTGATGCCGGAATCACAATCAACTTAATGTCCACGTAATGTAACAACTCGAGAAAAACACATACAATGGGTTTGGACTGTTTGAAAAAAAAAATTATACTAAAATTAAACCCAGAAATTTAGGGCTGATTAGATTACAAGTACCTGCAATAATACTGGCTATACAAAATAAAGTTTAACAAGAGGCTACGACGTTTTAGAGTTTGCGAGATGCAGACGAACTATACTGAAGATGTCATCTGCATTCCATAAACAAGCAAATTAAGTATTAAAAAAACTGTGTTGACGTGGCTAGCAAAATGATTGGCTAGCTAAAACACATGAATATTGTGTAAAAATTATAGCAAAAAAAAAAGAAGAATTATTTACAGGATTATACTCTTTAGAACTCCAAACTTTAAAATCTAACAAATGTTTAGCCCTATATCAAAGCAAATGAGGGCTGAAATAGAATAAACAAGATAGATACCAATTTGTGCCTTAAAATTAGTTTTTTAAGTGAGATTTTTATATTAGTCGGTAATATATATGTATTTGTCATATAACCATTTTGACAAAAAGCAACATAAATTCTAGTTTAATAAAATGCATATATATATGAGTCAATCGAGGTTTTAAAAGAGTCAAATCACCACCAACACCACAACCTATTCCTCCAACCTGCAAGCAACAAACAAACCTTCTTGGTTTTCTTGACAGCCACTTCTCGAGTTCCCCAAGAAACGACATTAAGGTTGATAATGGAGTAGAGGATAAGTAGTAGGTACATGGATGGGATAGACAACAGGTAAATGAAGCCGTGGACAACACAGAAGAATTCTTGAGGATGTAAACACGCTGCTATGAAAGTTGAGCTGGACAACGCTATAAGAAAGATCGCCGACGGGGAGCCGATACCGTCCTCGCCTAACTGCAGGGCTGTCCCCACGATGACAGCCATCATAATAAGCGCATACGCTGTCGATAATATTTGAGCCACAAAAAGCTATAGGACAAGTAACAAACACAAATGTTGGCACAATGGTCAGACAAACATAACATAACATAACATAAAAAGCACAACAATTGGATTCAGAACATTAAACATTATTTTTTGATTACTTTAAATTCTATTTTAGCTTCGAGGGAAACATATAAATTATTTTCACTAGGGCTGGGCCTTAGAATCCTCGAATCCTTCAAATCCTTAAGGAGACTCAAGATTTGATGATTTGAGAAAATTTCAATTTTTTTTTCACTTTTATAAGTGTTTTAGAGCTCTAATACTGCTTATTGGTAGTTCAGTATCAGTTATAATTCTAGGATAAACTTAACAACCAGGCCCCAGACCAGTAATTTAACACTTAACTGAATTTATTAATGCTATAGTGAAAAGATTATAAGAAAAAATGTTAACATTTAGTTACTAAATGGTCGTTGTGTGACATAAAATTTACCAAAATTATTAAGTTTAAAATAATGAAAGATTAAACTGTTCAGTTTTATAAAAACACTAACATTAATTTTTTACTTTGTATTACAGAAAATAATCTTCTTAAACTTATCATATTTATATTTTACAGCAAAACTTGTACTGAAGGCTTCAGTTTAATTTTTGCTATGGTATTTGTTGAAATAATTAGAATATATATATATATATATATATATATATATATATATAACATTCTTACCTGTATATTTGACTTGCAAACAAAACAAACAAACATGAATAGGAAAATAGGAATGACGTTGTACTGGAAACTGGTCAGTTGTCGATGTGAAATGCCGCGACAAACGCTCCCACCAACATAAGAAATATTGTGCCAGGACCCAGGATTGTTCCTCCCATCAACATAATCTGCACAATACAAGGAGGAATGTTGGTAAATATTCACATAAACTAAGGTAGATTCAGGCCAGATGGAGCTATTTATATTTTAAAACTGTACACAATTTATTTACAACAGTGTCACTGGGGTTTTCTGTTTGATTTTTTGTACATCACTTCTTTCTACCCAGTTGAGCTATCTGCATATTTACACTTAAGGAATATATAATTTAAAGTGTACCCACATTTGCATTGAGGGAGAGTGGGAAACCACAATCAATATGCCCAACTGAGATTCAAACCTAGGTCTTCTCGTCATCTGTAATCTAATCTGCTGTGAGAGTAATGTCTTAGACTTTATGACCACTAAAGTGTGTAGTGCCAATGTTCACCTTTGATTAGATAACAAAGTTTCCAACTAAATAAACAATCCAAACCACAGATGTTTTGATTATTGTGAGCCATTGTCGGCATCATTATCGTCATAATAAACAGTTTCAAGCCTGTGGCCGGGTCAGTTTAGTATAATGTCTCCATCTTACTCTATTCTTCTACCATTTTTCCTATTTTACTTTAATAGCTTCCATTCTTCTCCCCTTACTTGCACACTTTCTGTTATATGCTCCTCCCATCCCTTTCAGTCTCCCTTGTGGTCCTTTTCCCACATACTCCTGCAAACACTTGTAAACTAATATTACTTTTGTAAGCCCTTTTAAAATAATAAATTATGAATAAACTTTCCAAATGATAACCAGAATTAAAGAAATGTTCACGGATATTGTTTCTTTTGAGTGCACATTTTTAAAACTGTTTAAAAAAATAACAAAACCCACCTGATAAATAATATATGGCATAGAGATGTTGTCATTGATTTGGATAGTTCTTCTATAATCCATGAGCAAGTCCATGATGTTGGCAACAGTGGAAGGTACCCAACGTCGCCGTTGGTTGTAGAACTCGTTGAAACCTTCAGGGCAGTGAGTGTAAGCATCACTAGCGGCCGAGTACTCGACTCTGTACCCTCGCTGGAGTAGGAGTGTGCAAAGCCATCTGTCTTCACCTGGAGGGTTACAAGACAACATTATTCTGAATTGTTTGGATATCAATTTATAAAATGATTTCAACAGTAAATTGTACTGTACAATTAGAGCAGCGGTTCCCAACGTGGGATATGCGTACCCCCAGGGGTACGTGTTAGGATGTTTGGGAGTACGCGAAAATATTTGAATAGTGACGGAAAGAGCTACATATGCCAGCAGTGTAAGACAAAAGATCAGTCAAAAGTTATGAAATTAACTCAACGAATTAGGTAGAGGCAGGGTTTCCTTCTATATTTGAACTTGAGAAAATGATTTTAATTTTAAACATAATTTTTTTAATTACTAATAAATTAATAAATAAATTGAATGTGTTAGTTTTTATTGTAACTTTTGCTTTTATAATGTAAAAATATATGCCCTCTTTACTTGGATTTTTATCACATTGCTTTTAATCCCAATATTAGCTCATTTATTTTCACTTGCAACAAATAAATCAGAAATGACTACTACTGTAATAATTAAGCATTTAGCTAAAAATTAAAAGCACATTTATGGAAATGAGCGTATAACTCGAACGAGTAGTAAGATGCGGTGCTAAATAATAAATAAATAATACATTTATGGAAACGGGCTGCCAAGGGGCATGCAAGCAAAAAAAAAATGTTGGGAACTGCTGAATTATAGGATAAATAATGTTATTTTAACTTTGATGCTGCACAAAGATTGCTTCTTATATGTGTTAAATGAGCGCAGTGAGACTCACCTTGATCGTACTGCACGTAATGGCGAGCCTCCTGAGAAGTAGTGGTATATTTCCTCATCACGCTGTCGTCCATCAGAGCTTTACCTCTGAACAGAGAGAAACAACCAGGGCTACACAGCACACAACCAATCATATGCTCTGTTGCTTTCTGAAGCCAATGTCCAATAGCGTATTCGAACATTTGGTACCACACCATAGGACCTGAGGACAACAATAGGTCAAGTACATCTATTTAAACCTATTATTTTATTAAACCGGTTACAAGAATATTGTTTACTGATATAATACTTCAAGATACTTCAAGAAAGTAGGAAAACACACAATACAGATTTATTGACCCATATTACTGCTCACATAATAATAATTGAGTCCTTCCTGCCAAACACATTGTCTCTATTCTAAATGCATATGTAATATATGATATTTATTATAATACAATTATTTATTTGGCCCTTGAAAATAGACAAATATCAATATTTTTAACTAATAAAAACAGCAGTGCCCACTTTGTCAAAAAAAAAAATCGTAAATACTTTTGTAACACCTACTTAGACCTCCACTCCTTAAATAACATGATATCACGTTATAGATTTAACACATATTTTCCCTGGATTGGGTTAATCTCACTATACATCTGCAATTAAAATGGGATGGAAGGGAAAGTGGGTTAAGGTCACCATCTTGGTAGTTTTTATGTAAAAGAATGGTTTTGGCCAAAATAAATAAGATATTGCTCCGGTAGATATGTTTAGTTTAATTTTCTACATATTATAGTAAACTTGACAGTTCTTTTAAAACTTTTCATGGGTACAGTATTGCAGAATTTGACTAGGACTTTTTATATTTGTTTAAAAAGGCTCTGGTCAAATAATATGGTGCTTATGACAATAAATATTCAATATCTTTTAAGATTACTATAGGAATATAACTAAACTAAATGTATCAATTGGAGCAATATTTTATGTCTTGTGCTTAAAAACATTTTTTGTTATAATAACGACAAAAATAATATTATCTAAACTCGCGCTCCCTTTCATCCAACCATAATGTAACACTCCATTACATGAATGTACAGCTGTATTTAATGTATTTATCTCTTTTACACAACCATACATAGAGATAAATGTATTTATGAATTAAACTGAACCAATATTTGTTATTATAAATTTAAAAACCAATATCTAGTACGGAAGATCAATACCACTGTATCATTAAATTACAATGTATTTAAAATGTATAAGCCCTTTAAAGAATCATCATAATCATAATCATTCAATTGTTTCTGGCTGTGTCAGTTAAGCAAAATCGCTCCATCATCTTATTTCCTTACACTATTCATTATCCATTATATGCTTCGATTACCCTCCTCCATTCACACATTGGCTGTTATCTGCTACTCCCATTTCTTTCTTGGTCTCCCTTGCTGTCTTTTTCCTACATACTTCATCTCCATCATTCTCCTTGGGATCATTTCCTTTTCCACCCGAATTACATGACTATATCATATCACCCTTGGTTTCTTTACAATCTATTTTATAATAATCTAATCTTAACATTCACAAGACGTAAGCTAAGCTATTGATTCACTTCAAGGCACTTGAAAAGCATGACCAACATTCTTTATATTGTTAACTAAATTAACATACAAATAAAATAAAATTTCAGAACTATAACAGTGGCAGACACAGTACGATACAGCCAAATCAAATATGTGTAAAACTTGCATATCGTTTTACACTTTGGCAGTCTTTAGCCAAATTAATTTAATTTCCTATTTCATCTTAATTGTTAATAATTTGTTTTATTTACCTCCCGTCTCATAATTTTAGAAAAATAGTCTTCTTTATGACTAGCTTTGTGTTTATTAATATGTAAAGTATTTTTTCTTTATCTTAACCAAGGAAAAGCCGCCCTTTGATGTAGAAGTAGGCCTAAACTAAACATCCAAACACAAAACACACAAGTGTTCACAAACTATAGCGTCTATGATTTTTATGTCTCAAATTGCAGCATATGAGAGTAAAATATAATCAAAATAGCACCATTACGACTTGGAAAGCCACCTTAAAATGTTATGAAAACCCACCAGACCCGATGGGATGAATACGGCCACAAGCCGCTCCTAGATTCTGGTTCTTCTTCATGAGATCTATTAACAAATGTACTGCATGAGGCTGGAAGTCGATGTCTCCGTCTAGCGTCAGAAGATATGTGTTCTGTGCAATCATCTCTTTACGTTCGACAGGGATCGGCAGTTCCATAAGACGGTGACCGAGCAAGTAGTACATGTACATTACCTGTGTCATCAAGGAGAGAACAGGTGTGATTTATTACCAATTTTTGTAAAATTATTTTATTATGTATGAAAACTTTCAAGTTATTGATAAGTTTCTTGTTATATTAAATACTAAACATGAAGAAAAAGTATTTATGTTTTCTAAAAAAAAAATTGTAATGAAATGAGAACTGTGTTAAACATTTTAATAGTTTTTCCTTACCAACCCCATACTTTTAAATTAGATAACTCAAATGAGTGGGATTTTAATACAAAGCTTTAGGTATGTTTCATGTAGGATTTCAAAATTTTAATCTAGCTATGAAATAAGCCTACATGTAAATTAAGTTGGTAAGTGTTGTTCCTTCTTAATTAAAAAAACCTATAATTGAGAACAATTCAGTTGGTAAAAGTTAATGTAAAATAAATTCAAATCATCTTGAAATTGCAAACCAGTGTATTGGGGATAGGCCATTGAATCCTTTGAATCCGTAAGGTGATTTGAGACTCAAATCCTTAAAGAAAAGGTTTTTTTTTCAATTTTTCAAGTAAAATTTGTTTTAGAGCTCTAATATTGCTTATTGGTGGTTCAAAACCAATTATAATTATAGGCGTAACTTAACAATCAGACCCCAGACCAGTAATTTAACACTTAACTGAATGTATTAATGTTATAATGAATGGATTATAAGAAAGAATGTTAACATTTAGTTACTATTTGTATTTTCTATTATCCTCTTAGGTTCATAAAGTTTTCCAAGATTCGGATTCAAGATGTGGGATTCAAAGGTAAATTGGAGATTCAGATTTGAGATTTGTATTAGTAAAATAGTGGATTTGATCAAGCTCTACAATATATACAATTATTTAATAATATTGCTCAATATTTTACTGGGAAATTGTTTCATTTGTTTTGTTTACTTTGCATCATAATATATGTCTAAGTATCATATAAAGGTGATATCACAAGAGGAAGATGTTATAGAGAAGAGAAGTGCCTGTGAATTGTATGAAAGTTCTATATGGAGCAAACTCATAGTCACATATGTAGCAGAAACATGAACATTGGATGGAAGAGAGACTAGGAAATTGGAGGCCATGGGAATGAAGTTTATGAGAAGCATGCTATCTATCTGCCTTGAAGAGAAACAAAATTAGGAATGAAGTTATCCGAGAGAGAAATAGAAGAAGAAGCAAAGGAGAGAGAGATTGCATGGTCATGTAATGAAAATGGAAAAGGAAAGAATACAAGGAGAATGATGGAGATGAAGTAGGAATGAAAAAGACCAAATGGAAGACAAAGAAAGAGATAGGTAGCAAATAACAATGAGATTAGAAGAATGTAAGCAAACAAAGGAGGAAGTAGTGGAAGGAAAGAGGAAGATGGATGCATTTTACTAAAGTTACCCAAACACAGTCTGGAAACAGTTGATGATGACTATCACAAAGAAAGTAGTGGCCCAATTAGTCCGCAATTTTTAATTCATGTGTTTTAGAACTCATATTCTGAAAATTGAAAAATTACACCTAGACACGGGAATCGAACCCTGGACTTTTGGCTTAGTACGCCAATTCTCTAACCACTGAGCTATCCAGGAATCGCCCCATGTTCAGGGTAATTCTTCACTCATATTTTAAGGCAGAATCTATGATGGACATGCGGAAATCGTCGGCTACAAATGTGTGATTTATTAAGTATCAGATAACGCAGCCACCTTCGACTCGGTAATTGGCTTATTGCTGCCACTTGTACAATTATTATAACTAATAAGAGATCGCATATTTAAGAATCAAATAGCCAAAGCTATTATATTTGCTATAGTGAGGAACTGCTTAAATAAACCTTCTGTCATAATCATCATCATGAACAGTTTACAACCACTTGCTGGGTCTGTTTGGAACATAAGCCTCTCCATCGTATCCTTTCTCTCCACCACCTCTCCTCCTCCACCATGACCCAGTCCTCTCCTCTTTCCTCCACACTTCTCTGAACTTCCTTCAGCCACCTGTAAGTTTATTATTAAATATGCCTCACCTGACTCCAGCGCTTCCTGTGCCGAATCTTACTTTTATCTTTCAGATGAGCAATCATTTTAGTTTTTCCAGGTAGGACCCAAGTAAGACGCCCACCATAAGGTGTGGGATATTTTTTAGGAGGCTTTACATGAATTTCTGTTTCATGGACTAGAGAAGCTGCCTCGTCAAGTGTAGCAATCAACAGTTTGACGAAACGATTCACAACATTGTCATCGTCACTCTCGTCACTTATTTCAAAAGCATCATCAAAGAAAATATGGGCTGAAATTCAAATACAATATAATCACTCACATATTATTCTCAATATCAATATAACAAATAATTAGTGGTGATTGAGCTCACAAACTACTATTGCGAGATTGTTACATGAAAATTATATATTACCTTTCAACAAAATATTAATTTTAAACTTTAAATCAAGGAACATTTAAAAAATAAAACTCCTCTTAAAAAATTACAGAGCAAAATAGTTAAGGCATGTGACCCACATTTGTGGTCACATGGTTTAAGAAAGTGTTTCTCAAACTTTCTACATTCGCATACCCCTTTAGAGGTACCAATGTACCCCTACTGGTAATTCATAAAAATAAAAACACAAATACTTGCTACTGTGTAAAGTATAAACGGTTGCTACAAATTTTAATAAAGTCTCAGTGGTAAGTTAAACAAAACTGTGACAGAAGGAGAGAAAGGTTTTTAATAGTTAATGGCACCATGTCAAATCTGCGTTTTTTATTCATCAAACTTACCAATATCAAAACATAATTTATGATTAATTAAACTCATTGGTATGCTCTGTAAGTCCTGGAATTCTTCGTGTACCCCAAGGGGAAACACTGGTCTAATACTTCACGCATGCAATAGACTGAATTCCTGCTGAAGTAGAGGCCAAGGTTTGAATCCTGGTAAGGTCTACTGTTTATGGGTTTTTTCTAAATGGTTTTCCACTCTATTACAACACAATTTTGGTGCATTTCCTCTAAATTGTACCTTCATCATCCTTACCCCATTCGTGTATATATGTGGATGCATCTACTGAGTAGTAAGCCCCAGTCATGGCATTTTAGATATAATATTTATATTTATGAAATAAAGTACTTTAAAAGCAAAGTATAATATGTATTTATATAAATATGGATAGAATTGTAGAAAATTAAATACATACACTACCTCCTGAGCAAGACGCCATAAAGGCATATAAATATTGAAGTGTTTGTAACTATGTGTTAGTGTTTTAACTTTTATTTGGGCTTCAATTTTATACAATTCAATCATATTTATTTAAATAGGATATTTTTAGTGTTGCAGTTTGAAAAATATAAAAAAAGAAGTAATTAACACCTACTTTCAAACTCATAATAGTCAGGGTCTACAACTCTGAGGTATTTCTGAGCAACACGACGGGCAGACTGGTCTTCATCCATACGCAAAATGGACTTCAACATTTCCATCATCTCTTCACGTGTCTCGTGCCACATAGTGGCACATGCATAGATACGAGTGATGTGGTCAGACGATTTCACTTTGGAAGCAGCATTTGATACAGAGTGGCCAGAAATGCTCTCATAATCATCATCGTGTTCATTGCCGATCTCCGCCAGTTCCTAAACATCACAATAGAATAGTGGTTTTATTTTAACAATATACATGGTTGAGACCTGCTGAGGAAAAGAAAAGTGCCCGTGAAGTGTAAGGAAGTGCCATATAGGACATACTTTGTACCCATTGTCACATATGCAGCAGAAACACGAACATTGGATGTAAGAGAGACTAGAAAAGTGGAGACCATGGGAATGAATTTTTTGAGGAACACAAGGATAAACAGGATTAGGTATGAAGTTGTCCGTGCAAAGTTGAGGTACAGGGAGTACATGAGATAGTAGAGGAAGCAAGCCTGAGATGGTATGGTCATGTAATGACTATGAAAAAGGGAAGAATCCCAAGGAGTATGATGCAGACGAAGTATGTAGGTAAATGACCGGATAGGAAACCAAGGAGATTGGAGGAGCAGATATTAGCTAGTGTACAAGAGGAAGATAGAGACATTTTACTAAACTGATGCGGCACCAGGCTGGAAAGTGTTGATGATTATAATGACATATACTTTTAAAATCACATGTATCAATTAACTATTTTAGTTGTGAATATAAGTTTAGAAAGTAGAGCTCTTACCTCGCTCTTAATGTCAGACTCATCATCTCTTCTTCTATTGAGTCCTAAAGACTGGTCAATCAACAATGCATCATACATTGGAAGCACAAACAACTTCTCCGTGGTCGCGAGACGCTCGGCTTTGGGTGTCCATATGTGCAGAGTAATCCACGTTTGAGAGAGTAGCCATAGAAGCCAAAACCAGGCTTGCTAGAAACACAAACAACTCATATGGTGGTGGTAATAAATCATGCAGAATTTTGACATTTTCTTTTAACCTGATTCATAAGATGTTGACTAGTAATATTGTTGAAATAGTTAAAAGCTTGTAGAAAAAAACAATAGAAAATTTTATTTTAATACCTTTTAAAATATAAATATAGGCCATTTAATTTAATTGAGGTTTTGAATTAAAGCTTATCTTCGTGTTGTGTTATTTCATTTCAAAACCACAGTGTTTTGGATCTTTTTTGTGGAGGCCATCCTCTGGGATGAAGTAAATAATTATTGTGATCGTAAAAAAAAAAATCGAACTTGAGATTTTAATAAATATCATCGTTTTATGAGCCCCTGAAACTGAAAAAGTGGTTTTCGCGATGCCGGCAGTTTGTCTGTATCTCAGCCTTGAACCAAAACCATTTTAGCGATCGGGCTAAAAATTGGTACCTAGGGGTTTTATAAGGTTTTCCCGAGGAGTTTTTGGAATTATATATCTAGCCCTAAAATTAAGGGTAGTTTACTGAAGGGCAAAAATTATCAACTTGATTCTCTCTAAATATGGTTTAACGATTTTGATTACATTTTGCAACCAGATATTATTTAACATTACAAACAAAATGGCAATTCTCATTTACCCATGAGAATAACTTTGAGGGTTCCATACTTCACATAAGCAGAAATTTCCAATTTTTGTCATTTCTCCACAACTATTTGAAATATATTTTTATCAGAATAATAGATCTGAGCTATAAGCAATTCTTTTTATTAAACTTTTTGAAAATGAAATTGATATGTACGCTCTTTGGTGGACAGAGAGGGACCTCGTTTCTTAATGTTTCTGTCACAGTGTACTTATGCTCTTTTGTGGAGTATTACTGCAACAATGTATATTATATTGTTTCACAAATCTTATGAGTATTTAGCAAATGTCTATATATTCAAATAAAATAGAGAGAAGTTTATTGTGGTGCACCATATCCTTTATTTTTAACTCTTAAACAAACAAATTAATCAATACTGAAGTAAACAAATATTGTTTCTTAAAAGGGGTTTCAAAACTAACCCACTACCTGAACTTCATCAAATAAATTGTTACTTTTAAATATTATTTCTATGTTTAGGGTTTCTTATTTTTAATTAATGTTGCATTATTATTAGAGATTATAATTTATTTTTCCATTATCAGTAGTCATTCATCATTCCAAAATACTAATTTGTATTTGAACTCACCTGCTTGGTAATAAAGTCACTAAGAAGGAAGACGGGTGGTGACTCGAAGAACAAGTAGTCGGGGATGACGTTGTGAAAGAAGCATGGGTTATTATTCCTCAATCCACATGCAGTGATCAAAAGTGAAATCGTTACAGGGATTGTGAGGTTCACGGGGAAAGCGTAGCTGAAACCTTGTATCACAATCTTACATGCAAATTTACCTGAAAAACAAAATTGTTAACTATTATTTGCCTGGAGTAAAAAACTTATTATGATTTAAAAAGATGTAAGTTGGCTTTGTTTTTAGTTGGAAACAATATATTTAATAGTATTACATGTCCAATCTCTTCACAACTGAGCTGTCCACGTTAATATCTTCGAGAGGCACATGGAATAAACATTAAGTGAGTTTAAACTCGTTTGCTGGCGATTGGGAGGTTAGGGTTTGAATCCCATCCGAGTGTACTGAGGTTTTTTTAAAATTATATTGTTTCCCATTCTCCATGCAAATGTGGGTGTATTTCCTCTTAATGATATAATACTCATCCCTATCACACTAGAGTAATTAAATGTGGATAGTCCTGACAGCTGATAAAACACGGTAATAATATATAAAATCATGTTCTAAAGTCTAGATCAATCACCACAATACTCTTTCAAATGATCTACCCATTTCCTCATTCATGTCCATTGTTGTTTTTTATTTGTGTTCAACAATACTTTTTTTAACTGAATTATCGTGTACATTGTTGCTTCTATATTTATGTTGAACAATACGCTGTTACTTGACATATCCATACATAAACTGGTTATGATAATTATTTTTTATCACCATGTCTTACTACCTGTTCAGGTTATGTGCATGTATGTTATTTACTCTAATGGGGTAGGGATGAGTAAGGAAGCATTTTATAGGTAATCTATCCACATTTGCCTGTAAGGAGAGTGGGAAACCATTTATGAAAAACCACCCTCGGTAGACCAAACCAGGATTCAAACCCTGATCCTCCCCATCATCGATCAGCAGGCCAGTCTAACACAAGAGTGACACCTTAGACCATTCGGCCACTGAAACAAGTGGTAATATTTATTGATGATATAAAATCTTTTATTCACACTTACCAAATATATAACACAGATATGCTGAAAGTATCTGTATGAGAAGCACATATAGAGGCGTGTTTGCCCAGGATAGCATATCGACAGTTTCACCAGTCGGAGTGACATCAGACAGATCTGGCAATCCTGAACCGCTTATCAGTTGCTTGATCTGGAAAGAAATATTTAATTATTATCCTTTCAAACACCATTTACAGCTGTCTAGCATTAAAGATAACACAAGATAGCATTACACCTCATAGGGCAGAGCCAGGGACAAGGGTGGTCTGGGCCACCGCAACTATTAAACTAGAATAAGTCTATCTAAACTATTATTTAATGTTTTTATTGACAGGTCTCTTGGTCTAGTGGTCAGTGCCCCTAGCTACTAATCGAGAGAACCCGCCTCGGTGGCGTAGTTGGGTAACGCGCTAGTCGTGTTGAGATCGACCGCCGAGGACGGGGAGATCGAGGTTCGAATCTTGGTCGGGTGAACTGGGGATGGTTTTTCCTAGATGGTTTTCCACTTTCCCTCCACGCAAATGCGGGTTCACTTCCTCTAAATCCAACCCTCTCAATTCCTAATCCACTAGTACTCTAGTAATTAGTACTTAAGCGTATAACCCGAATGGGTAGTAAGACACGGTGCTAAATATTAATATATATATACTAATTGAGAGGTCCCGGGTTCGATTCTCGGTGGTAACATAGGTATTTTTCCCGAAAGGGGGTCTGTATCTAGGGTCACCATGGTTTGGTTAGTTAGTCTTAATTTAGATTAAGATCACTCCTGACTCCACACCTTCATAATCACTCTCATTACGTCACCTCGTATGACGTGTGGACAACCTCCACATTCTGTTTCCACAGAGTGGCTAAAAGTCTGACCGAACTAGATATCTTTCATGTTTAAATATGCCATACGCTATAAAAAATATTATTTTTATTAAATTCTAGTCAAAAGTTTCGGTGGGGAAGTTTGAGGATGACCAAAAAAAAATAGTTTTTGAATGTATAAAATGACATTAAATATAAAACCTTCAAGTTTGTTGTTTCTTGTTGTTTATAAGCAATTTCTTAAGCCAACAGTTAAAGCATTTTGTTAGTGAATAGTGACTGTTACTATCTTAGTAATCCACACAAATAGCGGGGGAGAGAATAATTTTACAAACTTAAATATTTCAAGAATAGGCTCCCAGTTATAATAATTGTCTAACAAATTATAAAAATGTTGGCTCATGTCAGCAGAAAGTCCAAGCTGGTGTTTTAAGTGGACTAAATAGTGATGTAATTATCAATATTGTAGATGAAATGACCTTGGGATTAAATTTACTAATGATAAAAACCACCACTTCAGATTACAGGGTAGAGGGAGTGCATGAGATAGAATAAGAAGCAAGACTGAGATGGTATGGGCATTCATTGAGTATGGAAAAGAAGAGGATGCCAATAAGAATGTTGGGAAATGAATTATGTAGGAAAAAGACCGCAAGGGAGGCCAAGAAAGAGAGAGGAGGAGCAGATAATAACGAGTGCGCAAGTAAGAGGAGAAGAGTGGAAGCAATTAAAGTAGGAAGAATATTGGAAGGATCAGGGGCTGCTTAAGGGCTGGGGGAACCGGGGGTGGCTGCCCGGGGCGTCAGCTCAAGGTGGGAGTCAAACAGACCACCAACTTAACCTAAAGTAACCTGAGAATGATAATATTATGTTGGGTTTGGGGATTATTTTAAAATTTTCTTACTATCACCTGGTCTTACAGGGGGCTCCAAAAAGAAATACAGTATTAGAAAAATGAGCAGTTCCCTAAATAAATCCACTATGAAATCTTTATCCAATGTCAGGAGTGTAAAGTGTGAACTATGCTCTTCTTTTAACTATGCAAACTACTCACATCATGTCCATCCCTCAAATTTGTTATCATATAAAGAAGGTACTGTAATTGTGAAAATTTTCTTACTCGAGATTAGGATGAATTTTGACGTTTTATATGCCCCCGAATTTAAAAAAGTGGGTAGCACAATGTCTGTCCTCTGAATGTATATATTCAGGACTACAGCCAAAATTGTTTCATTGGTTTAATTCAAAATTGATCTTTGGATGTTATATTGTCGTACTATGAGGGGATGTCATAATTTTAATTATGGCTTTAAAATTAAGGGTAGCTCATTGATTTTAAAAAATTTGAGATTAAAAAAAATCACTCGAGTGATTTGGTTTAAAAGTAACATCTGAGGAATGTTTTACATGATAGATAGCACCTTATACATATTTTTTTGATAAAAATTCATTTAAGAGTGGTTCAACGTTAACCAATTTTTGAAAATTTTAAATATCAAACTATAATAAACCATTTGAGAAAGTATGTGTGATATGCCCTAACATTTATTTATCTTTACTCTTTTGTGTACCCTCTATAACTTCTAAAGTATTTTTATTTAAGCTGTACAAATTAATGTAAGAACTAAACACACATCTATTGTGTTCAAATAAAATATATTTATCCCAAAGTTAATTATTAAAATAAATTAGAATAAATAAAATCAATATTTAAAAATTTAAATCCAGGTGTGATTTTTTTTGGTACAAACTGTTTAAAAAAACTGCATGTTGAGAGCCCACCAGCGGGTTAAACCAACCGAGCGGACACCGTTGTTGGCGATGATAGTGCCAACATTTGTGAGTAGAGGGTTTCACGTGGTCAGCACAGCGAGCCCTCTAGACCCTTAATCTCAGTTTTATAAACCTTATTATACTTCTTTATTCAAGCAACTCACCATTTGTCCTAACGAGGCTGAGTTTGACCCCGTTACAGACCCATTGTTTCACAGATAAATTTTGGAAGCACCTGGGGATCAAACCTGGGACCACTATATCTATTGCCAGTAACTCTGACTGGAGTATATTTAATTGTAAAATATTTATTACACATTATTTGTATGATAACTTAGTTACTTCTTCACATGAGTAGATATTATACCTCTGTGACTACAATTGTGTGCTGCGAGAAAGCTTCTTTGAACTTGCGGAAGAAATTCGGCACGTTTTCATTCTTCAGGAAAAGTATAAGCAGGACAGAACAAAAGAAAGAAATCATCTTCCAGAGAGAAACGAAGATGCAGGTGAAGTAGCGTGTGTCCTTAAGTCTCTGCATGAACTTCCTTAGTTTCCTCCAGAAGTCTTGAAACAAAGCAAAGTTGGAAACAATAAAGAACCAGGTACATCAAGAATTGCAAATTGTTATATTATACTGATAAGTCGCAGACAAAGTCTGTGTGAAATAAAATATAATTTGTACCATTCATGGATAATTTTACTATGATGTGATCATTCTTGAAATCCCTACATGATTAATTAAGAAATAAACCTGCTGATTGCTTAGTTTTAGTTTGAATCAACGTTATATGTAAGAGAAAACTAAATTAAGTAGTTAATAAATCCACACATTTTAAATATTTTGTTTTGTATTGAAATCATCTGTCTTTGAAAAAAAAAACTTTTTTTTATTAAATTTAAAACTTTGTTTGAATTAACTTAAATAAGTTATGAAATAAAGTAATGTGATAACTAAATAATTGTTTTCTTGTTTGAGAAATAGATTTTTTTCTTATTTTATCACCTGTTCAGGTTGTATGTATATGTAATAGTCACTCTAATGGGATGAGAAAGGAAGCATTTTAGAGGTGATCTAACTGCATTTGTGTGGAAGTAGAGTGGGAAAACATTTAGGAAAAAACACCCTCAATAGACACAACTGAGATTCAAATCCCGATCTCCCTGTTATCAGCAGAAAATTAGAGTTATTTTGATTATTATAAAATATATGTTACAATAAATCACAGCTATCTATTTTAAACATGAACACAATGTCGCAATGTAATCAAACCTGTGTGCGAGTCCTTGGGTATCATGACGTAGTTCTCCCACCAGCCACAAGATATCATGAGCGCGGTGACCGGTATGAGCCAAAGCTCTGGTTTCTGACCTCCCTCCAATAGAGACCACACAACAAAGCCGGTGGCTTGGGCCGTCAAAGCTGCCAGGTCGATTATCATCTTTATGAACCTCTTTGACTTCTCGTTGTTTCTCGTCAACATCCCTGTATGAGACAAGACAATGTGATGAGAACAGTCACATTTTTTATTGGAAGGACCTTAGCTGACAGCTAGAAACAGATACTATATCTACTTTCACATATTTATAGGTGACCTGGCGGTCTAGGGGTAAGGTGTCGGACCTCTGTGCTGAGGGTCCGGGTTCAATCCTTGGTCCCGGCACAGATTTATCTGATTGCCAAACCCTTCCTTCACCTCTGACAAGACGTGTATTAATCACAACTTGTGAATGTGTGGTATGCCAGGCCTCCACCGTGGTTCGGATCCCACGTTAAACTGTAGGTCCTCCATTTCATTTCACAATTACCCTACCATTACACATTAGCGTAAGTGCGTATAACCCGAACGGGTAGTAAGACGCGATGCTAATAATAATCTACATCACAAACACTAAATAATAGATTATTTTAGCACCGCTTCTTACTACCTTTTAAGGTTGTAAGCATATGTAATAACCACGCTCATGAGTTAGAAATGATGAAGGTTGAATTTACAGGAAGTGCACCCACATCAACGTGGAAAATCATTTAGGAAAAACCACCCTCAGTACACCCATCCGAGATTCAAACCTGGGTCTCCCTGTCATCGACAGTCAAGTCTAGTGCGAGAGTGACGTCTTAGACCATCCGAACACCGAAGCGGGTCACATTTATTTATTTCTAACTAAAGACATGCAACATCGATGAAAGTATGAACTACCTAGCAGTCCCGGCACGAAACACAGACAGTTGGTAAGCATGGCTCCCTTGACGACATCCAGGTTGGGCAAGATGACGAAGATCAACAGAGCCGTCCCGACCGAATGGAAGGTCTCCATGACGACCACCACGAGGAACTCGTTCAATGCCGGTCTCTCGCAAGACTTGAAGAAACATATCCTGAGGGAACGGATGGCGGCTCCCAGCTCGGGGACAAGGTACGCGATGATGAGGCACCACATCCACGCGAAACGCTCCTCTTCCGGGAGCTCAGTGATGAAGGTCTTCTCTCGACCTTAGGGGGACAGATCAGAACAGCCATTAGACGGACCTAGGTGGTTGTCAAAGGTGCAAAGCTCCTAGGGGCGCATTTACAACAAAATATAATTCTTTTAGTATAAAAAAATTGCTATTAAATAAATAATAAATTTAAATAAGATTATTAATTATAAAGATTTTATATAATATTAAGAATGTGTTAAAAAAAGATTGATTAACAAACATCATACATTTTATGGTTTTATGACATTCGGGGTCGCTCTGTCGGCGAATATCTTTGATATTTAGTTAAAATCTCCCGAAAATATGAATAAAAAAGGAAGATAAGAAGGGATAATATTTTTGCACACATTGATCAACGGAAGAAGCTGGTGTTAACTTCGTTTTTATTTATTTTTTTACTAGTTTTTGTTTGGTATTTTGGTACATTATTATTATTATTATTATTATTATTATTATTATTATTATTATTATTATTATTTTATCGCGTCCCACAGGGGAAAAATAGCTTTTTAAATTAAATAAGCTAATAATTAACTATCTAAAAATAAAGAAATCAAATTTAAATATTTTTATCTAATATCAAGGATATTTTTTATAAAAAGATTTATCAACAAAAATCATGATAAATGTTAAGGTTTTACGACATCTGGGGTAGTTTTTTTTCCGGCGAATAGCTTTGATATTTAGTTAAAATCTTCCGAAAATATTAATAAAAAAGGAAGATAAGAAGGGATACTATTTTTGCACACATTGACTAACGGAAGAAGCTGGTGTTAACTTCGTTTTTATTTATTTCTTTTTTTACTATATTTTTGCCCGGTATTTAAAAACATTATTATTATTTTGCGTCACGCAAGTGGTATATTATACATAATGCAACTGGTGCGCAAATTTTAAGTGTCGCTTAGGATAATGAAACCCGTGCGCCGGTTCTTTACTGAAGTATATCATTCATTATAACTGGAGGAAATTATTTTTGCGAGGATGTAAAGTAGAGCACGGAGTTCAAGTATCTGTGAACTAATACACAGGGTCGTAACCAGAATTATGTTGTTGTTTTTGGAAGGATTCATGGTGAAGTTCCGTGACAGGAGATGGAAAATAATGTTTCGAACATTAAGTCACGCTGATGTATTAAGAATTAAGAAGGATGAATTTAGAGGAAGTGCAGTCGCATTTCCGTGGAGGGAGATCGGTAAGCCATTTAGGAAAATTCACCCTCACTACATCCGACCGGGATTCTAACCCTGATCTCCACGTCATCGGTAGTGCTATATATTTATATATGAGAGAACGCCCGAATCTTATGATATTCGAGAAGAGATTCGTAAAAATCTCAAAAAAGCATCTCGAATACAATTATTATGAATAACTTGACTTGAAATAACAATTTTAACCAATTGGTTATAGGAATAAATAGACTTGTGTGGTTGGGAGAGTAAAAAAACCATAAAAAATAACAAAATTGTAATTATATATATATATATATAATGTGGGACCCACCTAGAACGACATTGCAGTAAGGGATGATCTTGTCCTTCCTGAGCTGTGACGTCATGAACAGGGTGGTACCCTTGGCGATGACACCCGACCCGAGGACGATGATAAAGGTGACGAGGTAGGCGACGACCTTGAGCATCTTGACGGTGATATCGAGGCACTGTTGGTTGGCCATAGAGCCGCTGTCCTGGCTCGGCGGGGGGTCTTCGAACACGTCCCATCCTTTGGTCTCCTGCACCGTCCGCGTGCTGCAACCACACACACCTCCGTTCAAACATCGTGCTAGAAGTGACAAACGTGGTTTGGGAGGCTCTCACACAGCCCCCCATAGAGTAGTGTCTTCGCACGTAACTCTAAAAACCTCTTAGTCGGTTCCCAAAATTTTTCTTTTTCCCTAAAAATACTAATTAATAATATGCTTTTTGTTTGTTTCAGTTAACTTCGCGAAATGCGACAATCCGTCTGAGAATTTCCCGAAAACCACACGGTGTGACCAATTGGTCGGTACGTGTTGGAATTTGCTCCCGTGCACCCCTTCAGGGTGCATTAGAGCATGCATTATGAGTCTGGAGTCTGGAGACATCGTGCTTTTTGTTTTAGCACCGCATCTTACTACCTGTTCAGGTTGTATGCATGTATGATAACTACTCTAATGGGGTAGGGATTAGGGAGAAAGCATTTAAGATGTAATCTACCCCCATTTGTGTGGAAGGAGAGTGGAAAATCATTTAGGAAAAACCACCCTCAGTAGACCGGGATTCGAACTCCGATCTCTCCGTCTTCAGCAGACCAGTCTAACACAAGAGTGACGCCTTAGACCATTTGGACACTGAAGTGGATTTTCATATCGTTAGTTTTCAGTAGAGGAGAGAGGGGGGTAGTCAGAAAGATGCAGGGGCTAGGCAGTGATTCGATTACCGGTAGGATGTATTAGTACAATAAAATTATCAGAGGAAGAGCCTTATCTGACAGCTAGAAAATATACTAGGCATATATTCATGTGTCCATACGTAAAGTTATGTGACCTTAAGCTGTTACTTTTCAAAGCGCTATAAAAATAGCCCTAATAATATAGTAAAATGTTATCAATGTGAACCGCAACAGTAAAATATGTTTGTATTTTCTAAAATCTCTGTTTGTAAAAAATTGGACTGTAAGAATGGAGCCAGACAGAGTTGGTCGCAGTGCTATAAGTGGTAGACTCTTAGCCAAGAGGTCGGGATTCGATTACCGACAGGATGCATTAAAGGGTGTTATTTTATTTTCAAATTGTTGGTTACCATTCTCTCAATGGGAATCCAAGTGTACTATCAAATAATCGTTGGTTACTTTTCTCTCACGGGTAATCTTAGTGCATTCTCTCACAGGTTCGAATCTCAGTAGGTGTACTCAGAGTGGTTTATCCTAAATGGTTTTACACGCTCTTTCCACACCAATGAAGGGGTACACTTTCTATGAACTCCGTCTTACTAATCTTTACTTTATTAGAGTAATTATAATGTTTCCGTGTCGCAAGAACAGGTGATACGCAGAGGGATATGTGATTTAAGCCAGTCTGGGAAACATTAGATTAGAATAAATGCACCCGCATTAGCGTGTAGAAAAGAGGGGGAAATAATATGTAGAGGATGAATCCAAGGAAATTCGGTCAGGATCGGAACCCTGGCCTCCCCGTCAACAGCAAACAAATTAAATACTAGTCTGATGCTTTAGACCAATTGGTCATCACTTATATATGTATATAATTAGGATTGGGATCGATTCTGTGCACAGTTATTATTATTAGCACCGCGTCTTACTACCCGTTCGGGTTATACGCACTTACGCTAATGTGTAATGGTAAGGTTATTGTGAGATGAAATAGAGGACCTACAGCTTAACGTGGGATCCGAACCACGGTGGAGGCCTGGCATTCCTCACATTCACAAATTGTGATTAATACACATCTTGTCAGAGGTGAAAGAAGGGTTTGTAAATCAGATAAATCTGTGCCGTGACCGAGGATTGAACCCCGGACCTCCAGCACAGAAGTCTGACACCTTACCCCTAGACCGCCAGGTCACCCTGTGCACAGTTGACGAGATGCCAAGCGTGCTGTGGAGCGTAATATTTTATTAGCATGTTCTACAGCACCATAGTACCATAGTACTACTGCTATATATTCACACTATCTTATAGAATCAGACAATAAGAATGAATTGAATTATCTCTTTGAGTAAGGGTGATTGTTTACTAAGGAACAACTATTTACAGTGCAATAAGTTGGGATCGATCCGCGGCCTTGTAGGTCAAAGTCAGGGGTGTTAATCACTCCCCTAATATTATCAGTACGAAATACAGGAGGTATAGTTTATTAGAATAAATATACCTATCTCAAATATGTTATCAATTAATTGGTCACGTGGATTAAGGCGTAATGCTGGTAATAGACTTGTTTGCAGGCGACTGAGGGTACGAGGCTCAACTTCCCGGCTGAGTGCACTGGAGATTATTCTCTCTTCTCCTACCCGTACAAATACGGGTGCACTTAATATAAAATAATATACTTATCCTTTATCCATTAATTAAACCGCTAAATAACCCATTTATCAAAAACTTTGTCTAAAATTAAATATATTTTTTAAAGTTTGTTGCGCGCACAGTCTAACATACTTTTTGGAATATCTCCCTCCTTTCTTTTATAAATTGAAACAAGCCAACTTCACATTGGATGAAAAAAAATGATCGATCTGAATAAAGTGTTTTTATTATCTCTCATGGGCAAAAATAAAAGTTAAACGAACTATCTAAAAAATAAAATGTTTTTACTTTCTTTCCATGGGTAAAAATTGCAGTTAAAAAAACTTATCACTAAATAAAGTGTTTTTTAATTTCCTAACATGTTTAAAATAAAAGTTAAACAAACTTATCGTTAAATAAAGTGTTTTTACTTTCTTTCCATAGGAGAAAATAAAAGTCAAACAAATCCATCGATAAATAAAGTGTTTTTATTTTATCTCCATAGGAGAAAATAAAAGTCAAACGAAACTATCGCTAAATAAAGTGTTTTTACTTTCTTTCCATAGGCGAAAATAGAAGTCAAACGAAAATATCGCTAAATAAAGTGTTTTTTAATTTCCTTCCATAAGCTAAAATAAAATTCAAACGAACTTATCGCTAAATAAAGTGTTTTTTACTTTCCTTCCATAAGCTAAAATAAAATTCTAAGGAACTTATCGCTAAACAAAGTGCTTGTTATTTTCCTACAATGGGCGAAAATAAAGGTTAAACGAACTTATCGCATGACTAGTCGGATGGTGGAAAGATGAACTGGTGTTCGGAGTCGCCCCTGAACTTAGGAAGCCAGGCGGTGCAAACTGAATGATGATGACCTCGACTATTGGCGTCTACCGCGAACAATAGTCGCATCAAGTACCGGCTCACAGTGTGTGACCTTCTCAATCAACTAGATTAGTTACCTGACTCGGTTGGGTAATTCCTCCCTTCCCCTAGAGCGATCAACCTCTCTCCTCGAGGAGGTGCGGATGTCGAGACTTTTCGGGATGCGTCACGTCGGACTCTCGCTGCAGGAGTTGCGGTTGAGAATTCTGGGAAGTTTTTAGAGCCACAGTTGGTATGCGGTGGGTATTCTTCGGGGGAAACATCAATTAATGAAACTAAGGAAAAAACCTTTGATCCGATGACCGTTGTTTGAGTCCCAATTGGTATGCGATGAGTGTATTTAAAGGGTAACATCAATTAATGAAACTAAGGACAAAACCTTTTGACTCCATTAGCTATTATTTGAGGGAGGTTTATTAAGGTTTTACTAAGCCATAATTAAAACTTCAATAGATATGATGGTATTTCTTTTACAAAGAAATTGGAATTTTTAGAGTAACTCCATAATATTGTTTATAATAGAATAACATTGTATGCCTCTCTAAACTAAATTGTTTGGTTCGTCACTGACAATTATAACTATCGTTCATACAAATTTGGTTTCAGTTTAGAAATGAACTTATTTAAAATAAAAAAGTTATAAAATTCTGATTTTTTTTCTGCGTCATTTCACGTCTCAAATGAGACAATACGTTATTACATTATTCTCTATAATTTTTGAAAATAATCTTTGCATATCTTCGGAAATTATCAACTTATTTATATAGATTCCATTTCTAAGTTTATATTTATACGTACACTCCGTTTGCCCTGAAATGTAGCAGTATAACCCTGACATATTATTCTATGGCCCTATCTTTTAAGAATCAAATCGCCGAAGTTATTATTTATGCTTTTTAGTGAGGAATTCTCCATTTAGATATCATATTCTGAAAATTGAAAGATTACACCTGGACACCTGGTTCGATTCCCGTGTCCAGGTGTCATTTTTAAATTTTCAGAATACCTATCTTTTAAGCTATGCCATAGTGAAATAATGCAAAGTGAGGTTGCTAGCTTACAGGGTAAATGAAGGATACATGTCTTGTGTTATTGAAAAATACAACAAAAAATTATTTTTAAATATTTTGAGTAATTAAATACACACTATAAGGCAAAAAAAAAACTACATTTCTTTTACAAAACTAGCTTTGGATTACAAATTATGTTTATAATTTGCATATATCATTCATATTAATAAGTAATTTTACGTCTACATCAAACAAATTGTAGCTCTTTAATTTCTACTCAATAAAAGCTTAAGTCCTGACGCAATAATATGTCAGTCCATTAAAAATATTTGTTAAAAGAAATACAATACAGAAAAGTTCATTTTAGAATTTAGGGATGGAAAGCAACGCTCATGACGAGTTCAATCAGTCAGCACACAGAGCCCGTTCATGAGATAACGCAACCCGCAATACATTCATGTACGATGTTTAGCGAACATTGACGGCGTTAGCAGGAAATGATGCATGTTAGCACTACGAAAGTAACTCCTTCTTTTAAAATGACTGAAAATGCAGTTTGTAATAATATTAGAAGGATCAAGGTAAGATACAGATTAATAGTATAGACTTGGTACCACTGTGTTCAACTATGACCCAGGAGAAGTTAGTTTTATTACAGAGAAATTTCAGTCGTAAGGGCCTTTCTGAAAAATAGACAAGTTACTAGATCTACTCTTACGTTTTTTGGTTTAACACCGTATCTTACTAACTATTCAGTTTATACACATATATGATAATTACTCTAATGAGGTAGGGTTGAGGAGGGGAGCATTTTAGAGGTAATCTACCCGCATTTGCGTAGAAGAAGAGTGGGAAACCATTTAGGGGAAAATCACCCTAAGTAGACCAGACCGGGATTCCAACGCCGATCTCCCCGTCATCAGCAGGTCAGTCTAACACGTGAGTGACGCTTTATACCATTCGGCCACTGAAGTTTGACGTATTCATGCGTCATATCATATGATCTGAATGTGTTACTTTTGATAGATATTATCAATACCTAAAATGACGCTAATTAATCGGTAAAATGTTGTCAATTTTGGCCATAAAAAGTTTGTGTTATTTTTAAAAGGCTCTTCCTATTGTAATCGAACTATACCAGCACCCTCGAGCTCGAACGAAGACTCTAGTGTGGTATTGTAAAACATTGTATTGGTAACAAACTGAAATGTTGACATTTGATTGCTTTCTCGTCGCGATTAGAATTATTTTGTTTTTATTATCCCCAGCGGTGACCTAGTGAACTAACGCGCGTGGACTTGCATTCTACTTAGTATCCGTTGATGGGGTGGTCAGCTGAAGGCACTAAAGGTGGTTTTATGAATGCTATTTTACCTGAAGTCCTCCTTTCCTCCATTCACGCTAATATGAATCTGTTTCCTCCTAACTACCCTCTTTGTCCCTAACAATTAAATAAAGTCATTACCAAAGTTTGTTTTGCTTCAAACTATCAAAAAAAATACAATACAAAGTCTTGAGTTATCATATTTCCCCCTCTACCGTGAATTAACTCATTCCTGAAGATAACTGCTTCCCCCCCCCCCCCTCAATTTATCGATAACGTAATAAAATTCAGGAAACTGTTTCTCAATGTATTTTAACTTAAATACATGTTAAACATTAACGCACCCTTTAGTTAAAATTGAAGGCATATATATTACATCTAATTTCTAATATAATATTGAAAATGTATATTTTTGATCTTATAAAAAAGTTCTCACTTTTCTATACTTCAAAAACAAGGTAAGAAAAACAGTTGAGGAAATACACTTTGTTAGTGTTCAACATTGATAACATCTTAGTATATTAATATCATTATTTAATCGTTATTGTTACTCTATATAATAAATTACATGGCTTGATGCGTACATATTTTGAAATACCTAGTTTTAGTAACTTTTTTAACTGTCAGATACTAATCATCCTAACATGTTATACTTATTTTTTTATGTTTTAAAAAAGTGATACAAACTTTAGGTATTTTCTGAAAATTTACTTTCCACCGTTGTAACAACACAAAAAGAGTGTTTTAATTAGAATAATGTATCTGTTCTTTAATTATATGCGTAATATCGTGTTACGTAGTGGTGAGTAAAATAAAAGGAGCTATTAAATATGAACACAAAGAGAAAAATCTTATGATTAGTTAGTTATCGTTCATAAATAAATAAATTTCTGTGTTAATCAATCCTTTTTTTGAACTAAAAAAAATAAAGTGGAAACACTCCTAATATATTGCCTCCACAAATTAAAAATTAAAGTTATATAACTTAAAAAAATATTATTATATGATTTATATTATAATAAAGTTTAAAATAAGCGTTTTAAATCCATTTAAATTAAATCAATGACTTTATTTTTCAATATGAATTATACAGGGGGAAAAGGCGGAAAATTTAATTTGGTCTCAAATTGAGTTAATGCTGCCATCTGTTAGACAATTGCACTTTAGATTATGGTTAGAAGAGGTATCTTCCATATTTAAATTAATTTAAAAATAAAGTATTAGCTGGGGTACTGATGGGGTTTGAGATATAAAAGTTGTCCAGGAAAATGTGTGTAATCTCCCTGTACACTCCATATGCTTAAAATCAAAGGCAAGAAAGCAAATGGCAGTATAGTTGTTTGATTGTACGAGGTCATCTAATTTATTTATAGCAATTAATGGAAAATTCTCATAAATGTTCTTACTAAATCTATGGATAAGTTTTCTGTCTGAATTACGATCAATTATACTAAACTCTTTTTTTATCAAACTAATATGGCCTACTTTATAACAAACAAACAATATTTTAAAACAATCGCGTTACTACCCCCGTATTGTATTTATGTTTATATCCATCCATAGTTTTATTATTTTCAACAAACACACAGATTGTAGATTGAATAATTTCTTAAGGTTGTATGGAAAGGAAACGTGAATCAAGGTCTATATTTTTGCAGTTTTTATGACAAAAAAATTAAATATTTTTTTTGCCAAAATAAAAAAATCTTCAGAAGATGCATTTCGTTAAATTTCCTGCGCATAGTAATATAAATATGACCAGGACATTTCTCTTAGTTCAAAAATTTTCTTGCTCTTATTATCATTGTCATTATTATTATTATTAGCACCGCCTCTTACTACCCGCTCGGGTTATACGCACTTACGCTAATGTGTAATGGTAGGGTGGTTGTGAGATGAAATGGAGGACCTACAGCTTAACGTGGAATCCGAACCACGGTAGAGGCCTGGCATTCCTCACATTCACAAGTTGTGATTAATACACGTCTTGTCAGAGGTGAAGGAAGGGTTTGGCAATCAGATAAATCTGTGCCGGGACCGAGGATTGAACCCCGGACCCCCTGGCACAGAAGTCCGACACCTTAACATTAGACCGCCAGGTCACCCAAGTTTATTGTTAAACCCCGCGATGCTCATGACAATAAATTCAAGGACGGCTGAAATTACAAAATGTATAAAATCAAACTAAGTGTATTTACTGAAGCTGTATTTTGTTTATTTTAGTAAAAATATTTGTCATTAAAGTATTTAACTCGCGTTCCTTACACGCCCACCTTAACTACTTAAATTATTTATATGTAAATACCCACTTAATATATGAATCAGAATTATAGTTGAGTAAGTTATTGGTACACGGTGAATCACATGTTTCAGGTAATATAGTGGCACAATAATCACCATTTTGTAAACGCTTTCTCTCCACAACCTCTCGATTGACACGTTTTCACAATCCCTGATCTTTAGTTCAGCTGTGCGTTACGTCAGGAGATTTGAAGTCTTCGGTAAGCTCGCGTATTTAAATTGTTTATTTTGTGTTATTTCATTTTACCTTTCAAACGAAGCTCATAGTCAGAAAACTGACTTGTTCCAGGTCATATCTATAATCATATCCTCAAAAAACTATCAAGAATTAAGAAAATATATCGAACAATCCTCAACATTGTTTGTTTTAAGACTATGATAGGTTTTTTAATTTAAATTAAATCTTCCAAAATGGATACGCACAGTTTTAATAATTACTAAATACTAGATCACAAGTAACTAGTACACTCCGTGTATCCTGAAAGGTAGTAGTCTTACCTTGACGTATTATACCATAGTATAGTATGGTTCTATCTTTTAAGCTATACCATAGTAGAATAATGCCAGGTAAGTATGCTACCATTCAGGGTAAATGAAGGATAAGAACACATTATTTACCCGCCTCGGTGGTGTAGTTGGCTGACGTGCCAGTCGTGTTGAGCTCGATCGCCGAGGACGGGGAGATCGAGGTTCGAATCTCGGTCGGGTGAACTAGGAGGGGTTTTTCCTAAATGATTTTCCACTCTCCCTCCATACAAATGCGGGTTCACTTCCTCTAAATTCAACCCTCCCAATTCCTAATCCATTAGCGTAATTAGTACTTAAGCGTATAACCCGAAAGGGTAGTAAGACGTGGTGCTAAATATTATTATTATTAACAACACATTATTACAATATTAGAATGTATTAAACACATGTAAACGAGCTTTATCACTAGATGCCCTAACCAATTAGACACGAGCTTATAAGGATTAACAGAACTAGCTTTTGGTGGGAAAAAAAATTAAACACAATAATTATTTGATTAAATTACCAATTTATAACTGCAGCGATGTTTGTATAAAATGAAGAAAGGCAACCAAAGTGTTTTTTACATTTATTTAATGCCACACATTCTAAAGGTATCAATTAAATTATGAGAAGTATATAATAAGCAGATTATATATATATGTTTTAATTAAAATTCTCTCAAATATTTCTAGTAAATCCATAAAGAGTTACATTTTAAGATATACTAACGTGATATAATTAAAAGGGGAAAAGAATTTTATCGGTAAATACCGACTCAAGTATTTACTATTGTTTCCACCCTCGTATAACCGCAGCTTGAGTTAAACCACGTGTTAACATAGAATACATATTATACTAAACACCTACATTAATACGTCAAACTTGATAATATTTAAATATTTGAAGTTCCTATTTTGGTTTTATTTTCCCAATATTCTTTTTAATACTATTTTTAAAACAATTGGTACAATAAATCGCACTCACGTTCAAAGGGTGACTATAAGAACAAAGTATTTTAGAAAATGCTTATGTTTTGCAGAAAAAATGTATTCCTATCTACTGTAACGACTATCATATCGGTAATTCCACTAGCTATCAAAAGTGACAGTTGCATGAATTGACGTATGGAACGTAGTTTTGGTAACTTTTGCGACTTTCAGATATTGTTCTTACAACTGAAGCTTTCTAAGACAGCGTGTTTGGTGTAAAAGAAGCGATGCTGTGAGATGAGCTGACCTCGTACTACTAACAAACATTTGGCCACTCGGTGAGTTACGGCTCAACGTTGCCTATATCCGTAATTACTAGTCTTAGCTCGGTATTGTACGGTACTTACAGCTAGCGGGAGGCCACAACTCATGAAAAGGGAAAGTTACCCGACTGAGCGGTACAGTACAGCCTCCGTCGCGCTTTGTCTGCAGCTCTCTACCAACAACATTAAATATACTGGTTATAGGATGGCATGAACCCTGACAGGACACTTGGGCTACCACATGACGACGTATAAACCAAACGGGTAGTAAGACGTGGTGCTAAATACAACATCACACATTGGCTTTAAGATGTCATAACCCTTGACAGGACATTGTAAGCAATAGCTATAAGATTACATGACCCATGACAGGACACTTGGGCTACACCTTCACACACAGTGGCTACAGGATGGTATGAACCCTGACAGGTCACTTGGGCTACAACATGACAACGTATAAACCGAACGGGTAATAAGACCTGGTGTTAAATACATAACACATTGGCTTTAAGATGTCATATCCTTTGACAGGACACTTGGGCTACAGAATGACAGCGTATAAACCGAATGGGTAGTAAGACTCCGTGCTAAATACAACATCACACATTGGCTTTAAGGTGTCATAACCCCTGACAGGGCATTGCAAGCACTAGCTGTAAGATTGCATGACCTCTGACAAAGCACTTGGACAACAACTTTACACACACTAACTATAAGATGTCATGAACCCTGACAAGGCACTTGGACAACAACACTATACACACTAGCTGTAAGATTGCATGACCTCTGACAGGGCACTTGGACAACATCACTATACACACTAGTTGTAAGATTGCATGACCTCTGACAGGGCACTTGGACAACATCACTATACACACTAACTATAATATGTCATGAGCCCTGAAAGGATATTTGCACAACAACATTATATACACTAGCTATAAAATGCCATGACTCTTGACAGGATATTTGCACAACAACATTATATACACTAGCTATAATATGTCATGACCCCTGACAGGATATTTGCACAACAACATTATATACACTAGCTATAAGACGGCATGGCCTCGTATCCGACTCGGGTAGCTTGGTGAATAGGACTATTGTAATGGAAACTAAGCAAGCATTCATTACTGCTTCGATTTTGAGTCTGATTTGAAAATGTATATTTTTTACTAACTTTAATAAAGTACTGTTGTATGAAGGTTTATTCTCGACAGATTTCAAATCTCGAACCTTCCACTAAGCGTACAGCTAGTCTACAAATTAAGACACCCAGTTTTTTTTATAATTATCTGGGAAATACTGGCGTAAGCAACCTAAATAAACCAATACTGTTGTGTTGCTATAACTCATTATTGCTTAAAATATATTGCATGAATTAAATTTAATATTGAATTTTCTCCCTTTCGCGTTAATTACGATTAGTCTGTAAGTTACACCGAATGTCACCTCTGATCGCAGGTCTAGTGGAGAAAAGCTTCATCTTCGCTCTCTCTCTCTCGGTTCTTCTTCTTATTAAATCAACAACCTGGAGTTTGGTTTGATGTTATTTTTTATCCAACCGGGGCTGGACATGCATGCACTCAGCCCTTTGTTTGGTTAGTGCTGCCTGCACCATCTGGTAAATATCCCATACACCAGGGGAGTTCAGGAAGTGTGGTGGTTCCCAATAACCTTCCACACGAGGATTTCTATGAGCGAGCGCATAAAGGGCCTACCAATTTTGCCGAAAATGTATTTTCTCATACATTACAGGGTTCTTTTACATGCCCCAATCGACATGGGACTGACAGCCTTACTTTCCCTCCAAAGGCAGTTGTGCTACGGATTTTTATCATCCGTTGACTTCATCTGGGTTTGAAACCACGAACCTCGGGTCTTGAGGCGAGTATTTTACCCCAAGAGTACTGAGGTTAACTGTTGAAAAATCTCCTCACTTTCAGTTATTCTGGAAGGTGGTGTTTTGGGGTGGTAAGGAGCCACTGGCAACATCAATGACTCAACACAATGTTGCAAAACTTGACATATATTTAAAGGAAGACTGGCCACACGAAAACAAAAGCATGACAACGTTTTTTCCCAATAGTAACCATGACGATATCCGATGTAGTATGGTCAGGTCTCATCCATCTGTTGGATAATTGTTTCCTGTTTTTTCTATTCCTCGCACTTGGCCGGTGTCGTGCCATTTTTTGACCCTGATACGTTCGTCGCTGTACAGAGTGACGGTCGCAGGCCATTTCTTGTGGTGGCAGTAGGTTCGTCTCCTGGCCTAGCTTGCCCACCGTCAGTCGTGCTCACGCTTTTAAGTGACATGGTCAAGGTGTCTTGAGAACATTAGCAGAGAACATGAATCCTGCCTGATCTTTCTTCCGAGACAGATGAATAGAAGCAAGCTTTCCCACGAGTCTATTCCTTGGTTGAAAATGGTTGGCAATATCAACAGATGTGTGAGACCATTGATTCACATGCCACTATTTTTTTTTAGCACTGAGTTTTATTACCAGTTCGCTAGTGTGCTAGGGACGAGAAAGGTTGAATTTATATTATGTGTACCCAGATTTGCGTGGAGGGAGAGTGCAAAACCATTTTTGGGGGGAAAAAACCCTTTAGTACACCCGACTGAGATTCTAGCTTTGATCTCCCCATAGTCGGCAGTCTAGTCTACTGTGAGAGTAGCGCCTTAGACCATGCGGCCACCGAAGTGGGTGTCATATTACTATTAATATTTATTTTCTTAATAATAATAATAATAATAATAATAATAATAATAATAATAATAATAATAATAATAATAATAATAATAATAATAATAATAATACAAGTCGCAGTACACATTTAATATTGTTCAAGTTGGTCTCAAGCGCAATTAAATTAAACTAAATATATATTACAACATTAAATTAATATTGATAGTTAATGAAAGCTTATTTTCACATCTTGTAGGAAGAAAGTTAATGTAATTGTAAAATCGTAAATATGCACTCAAAATAATTCACGTAGCTTAATATCAGACCTGATGAAATTATAAATTCATACGAAACATAATGTAATAATTCTATGTAAATAAAGTTAGCAATTTCTATATTTTTATATAAATTTTGATTACATAAAAATTGTTATTAAATCGGTTTAGTAATACTAATCCCGTCAATTATTTACTCATTTGAATAGTTTTTTTTTATAATATTGTGTTTTCAAAGAAAATAACACAGAGTATTCCTTAATAAAATCAATTTGGACTTTTTTAGTACCATAATAACACATTGGTAGCTCTATTTTCCAACTTACGAGACAAAATGTGTCATAACATTTTCCTTTCCTCAATTAATGCTGTCGATGTAGTGTTAGCCATCTTGAAACAACATTAAACCCTCAGTAAATGTATTAAACGAGTTAATTCCACCAGTGGACACTCGTACAAAGGCGTCAGTCTCGGTTTGTCTAGTGATGGGTCTAGTGATAGGTGTTCGAATCCCAGCCGGTTGTACTGAGAGGTTTTTTTAAACTAAGTTGTTATTCGCTTCTCTGGCCATATGGTCTAAGGCATCACTCTCTCGGTAGACTAGACTGCCGATGACAGGGAAATCGTGGTTCGATCCTGTCGGATGTACTGAGAGTGGCTGTTACTAAATGGTTCTCCACTCTATCTACTCACGCAAACGCATGTACATTTACTTTAAATTCAACCTTCCTTATCCATAGCCCATTGGCTTAGTTAGTAGGCTGTATATGCGTATAACCTGAACAGGTAGTCAGACGCGGTGCTAAAAATAACTAAATTGATCCCACACTCACTGCAAGCAAATGGGAGTGCACTTCCTTTAGACTTTTCCACCTTCCCCATTAATGTAAATATTCCGATAGCCCGTATAGGTAGAAAGGTGTGAAGCACAAGTTAAAAAATACTAATTCAATATATTTAGTACATTGTACTGTATTTCTATTTTTCACAACATTCTTTTTTGAGGGTGACCGCACTTTCTGAACCGACTGATTTTATCAGCACACGGTTTATGAAATAACTTAAATATACAACAGACACAACATCCAACCCCCTGGCCGCTAATTCACCACTTTGAAAGTGGAAACCCACATTTCACAAATTTAAATGTTTCGTCTATGTCAGGAATCGAACCCGTGACAAGTAATTCGATAGACAGACACACTACCGACTGAACTAAGGTGTAGAACATTGAATGAGAGATAAAATAAACGTGTTTGCAATGCTCATACTTGCCTCCAAATAAATTGAGACACATTCTCGCTAGGGCCAATGAAAACTTATCCGGCTTGGTGTACCTTTGCTCTAGATACGAAGTTATGATAGCGCTTACAAGAACACTTCCCACTTATTGTTTATTAGTTAGTATTACAACCACACAGACCTGCGTAACAAAGATCAAGAACAACATTACTGACAATTACCGTAATATGATATGAGGGTCACGTAATGTTACAAATAGAACCCTATCATGTGTGGGGTTTAAAAACGAGTTTAAAAAAAAGAATTATTGTCCCACTTAGAGGAGCATGAACGGGTGTGGCAGTAGTTTAGTAAGACTTCGTGTGTGTGTGTGTGTACCATTTTTTAATACCTGTCAGAACTAGCCACGTAGTTATACTAACTGACAAAGGAATAAGGAAGGCAGATTTGAGAGGAAATATACCCACATTTGAATGGAGGTATAATGGGAAACCATCTAGGGAAAGCTACCTTCAGTGCACTCGACCAGGATTCAAACCTCGATCTCCCATCAACGGAAGTTAATTCTATTGCGAGAGTGACACCTTAGACCAGGGCTATTCAATTGGCGGCCCCTGGGCCACCTCCGGCCCACCAAGCTCCAAAGATTGGCCCGCGGATTGAAAGTCCAACTACTGTATCACTGTAGATGCGTCGTATAGTACAGACGGTATGTAGAGGTGCCTGACCTTGAACGGCAAGAGAGATCTTCAGTCTCTTATCAGTCGTGGGGGAAGCTGCAAGCCCAAAGTTACCCGGTCCTTGGCGCCACCAACTTCGTGTGTTTACAAGGGAGCGTGCGTGCATGCATCCCCCACTCTAGACGTGGTATCTCTCCCTCCAAGCACCACCACCACCACCACCACCACCACCACCACCACCACCACCACCACCACCACATAACGGTTGATCTATATAACATAATTATTCTTGCTTTTGACCTTGAACAATGCAGTTGGCCGAGCGACAGGGTGGCTGAGAGTGACTCAAACCTCTTCTCTCCTCCACCCAACAGCAGCCGATGTCTCGCCAGTTGATATTTGCCTGGTTTATTGTTCGTGTGTTATTTGTAGTAATAGCCGAGTGCTTTGCTTGTAATTAGTATTGTTGTAAGTTTTCTAGAATGACACTTACTAGACCCCGCTTCCCTCTATTAAAATATAAAAGTATAATCTAAAAACGTTCCAAATTACTGCCAAATTGAATTAAATGTCTGGCCCACCAAATATTATGATTTTTTTTTAGGGGCCCGCTTGGAAAACTAATCGCATAACCTTGCCTTAGACCATTCAACAATTGAAGCGGTGAGGATCTGTCATTTATGATGGAGAGTTATCAATACTAATAAGCCGGTATTTATTTTGGTCAGCATTCCTGGCTACTAATTTAGAGGTCCCGGGTTCAATTCCCGGCGGTAACATAAGTAGGGAAATTGTTACTATGGTCACCATAGTTTGGTTAATTAGGCTTAAGTTAGGTTTAAGATTTCTACTGCCACCACATCATCATCATCATCATCATCATCATCATCATTATAATAACATCATCTCATCATGACGAAATCGCCGCTCCTATATGCCGACCCCCTCCCCAACCTGGTTATATATCCGCCACTGGAAGACCAGGAATATCTAGCCGACAAACCCTGGTGGCATAAGCAAACAAAACTCGATAAGATAATAATTATTTAGTAAAATGTTGTTAATGTTGACCGCAACAAATATTTTTGTATTTTCTAGAATACTTTTCTTAACGTATTCTTACTGTACACAGATAACTTAGATCTTCATGATTAGCAATTACCAATATATTTACATATCAGTGGAATTTAATTTTCTCTCTTTTTATTAGTTCATTTAAACCCATGTTTAGTAACGATTTAATTAAATAGGACAGGAATGAGGATGTAATATATAAAAATTGCATCCAGCAGAGATACGAACCCAAATATCCCCTTCACCGGAATTCCAGGATATTCCTATACTGATACCTTATAACACGCGACCCCTAGCGCTAGGTCTGATATGTCCATATTACAAACTTTTAGTTAACTAGAGACATTTTGGACCCACTTGGTTTTGTTTGAAAATTAATTTTCTTGCCACCGATTAATTTCTTTGTCTATTCTGATCGAGTCTCATTAATTAGGTCATAATTAATGAGGGGAATACACAAGGAGAGACAAGATCGTCACATTAGTCCTTGCTCCAATTACATATATTACCCAAACTGCCTAGGTTGGCCGTGTTTGGTTAGTTAATAATTTATTCAAAAAACCAAAACCACTTCCTCCTTATTTTTCTTTAAAATAATATTAATAATAATAATAATTCAACCAGAAGTGTAAATAAGCGATTTACACCAGCTTTCAGCTGGCGATCAAGGGTTCAATGCTTACCAGCTACTATGGGATTTGTTTTTGTGAACTCTACACGTCTTGCTACCCGTCCAGCCTATCTGAATATTTACACTATTGGAGTAGAGATGAGGAAAGAAGAATTCAAAAGAAGTGTACTCGCATTTGCGTGGCGGGAAAAGAGGGAAATCACTTAGGGGGAAAAAAACCTAGGTCGGGATTCAAACAGCTCCCTCCGTCTCAAGCAAACCAGACTAGACAAACCTAACGCAGGTTTCTGAGATCTAATTTCACATTATTTCTTCTGGCAAATTTTGGTGCATGCTTGCATTACAGCCCCATAAAGTCAAGCCGTTTACAACTCTTGTATCAAAAGTATCATTTTTTGGACATCATCTTAAATATATCCTCTCTGCAGCCAATTGCTGCTTTCTTTAAAATTCATCCCTTTTATCATGCTCCCTTGGATGAGTACGTTCAATTCACTAATAAAAATATGATATCATGTTTTAAAAAACACATTTGTTACCGTGTATTAGTATCCGTTCGGGTTATATGCTTATGTACTAATTAAGCTGATGGTTTTAGGCATTAGAAAGGTTATATTTATACTAAGTGTACCAGCATTTGCATGGAGTGGAGAACCATTTTGGAAAAACTACCCTCAGTACACTCGACCTAGATTTGAACCTTGATTTCCGCGTCAACTTAAATCTAGTAAATTGCGAGAGTTGCGCCTTAGACCACGCGACCACCGTAGTGGGTATATAAGCATACAATAACTTACGCTAGTGGAGCAGGGATGAGTAAGATAAAATTTTATATTAAATATACCCGAATTTACGTAAAGAGGGAGTAGGAAATCATTTAGTGAAAAACACCCTTAGTATATCCGATCAAGATTCGAACCCTGATCTCCTTATTAGCAAAGATCCAGTCCAACACTAGAGTGACGTCTTAGACCATCGATTCGAGTTAATAAAAATTAAAGTATTTTTTAAATTTAAATTTATTTTCTGTTCTGTAATCAACTTGAAAGCTTAAATTAGATTTTCGTAGCAATTTCATTACTTAAAAACTAAAAATTCATTTTGCCTCAATGGCGGAAATAAAAATATTACAATTGTAGCCTATTTACAATATTAGTCTGTTTAATTAATGGTGTATAGATACATTATAAAGTAATCCATAAGAAAGTATTATTGGTAGCGTTTGATAACGTTTAGATGAACTAAATAAATCATAAACCCACTAAAACATATTTATATAATGCCAAAATTTAGTGGCTTTCAATCAAAGTTAGTGGTCGAAATTAGGCTTGTTATAAAAAACAGGGTTTACATTTTGTATGGTGGAATGATTCGCTACTAACCAGGTAACTTGAGATCCTTCCCCATTATCCCTCTCTTGTGGACCAGTTTTTTGTGTTTCCTACCTCCCTTGTCACGAAGGCTATCAAGTCCTGCTTCGAGGCCCGCGCGCGCTCAAGGAAAAGAGAAAGTGTTCCAAATGCTACGTTTCGCACAACTTCATTAAGTTTTGATCAGCACAAGAACAATGATCATTATAATATAATATAAGAACTATCCTGTTTTGAGTAGGATGATTATTATACGGAAAAGTGATCGATATACAACTACTTTTTTTTGGCACCACGTCTTACTACCCGTTCGGGTTATACGCTTATGGGTTAGGAACTGGGAAGGTTGAATTTAGAGGAAGTGAGAGAAAACTATTTAGGAAAAACCACCCCAGTTCACCCGACCGAGATTTGAACCTCGTTATCCCCGTCCTTGGCAGTCTAGCTCAACATGAAACTAGCGCGTTATCTAACTACGCCATCGAGGTGGGTGACACGGTGTAAAAATAAGTTGATTTTTGTTCTTTTGTGCACGCTTTTATTTCACATTAAAATTGATTTAAAACTAATGTTATTTACATACTTTTAGTTATAATGCATTCAACTTAAATATAATATAATATTCTTCAAACTGTTGTTTCCATAATAGACTATGTATGAATTACCCAACCTTGGACCTCATGATTATAGTGAGCTACAAACCAGCACCTGATAAATTTCCTCTTGTATATTCTAACTTCGAAATTAATATGGCGTAACATTGTGGCTTTGAAAAGATGTTATGAAAAGATCAGGGCCACTTAAAATAAAGTATATGCCATATAATTCAATGACGAAATCAAATTAAGTTTGCTTTATTACACCGAATGGCTCAAAGTAATTGGAACCATGATATATAGTGAGATTACTATACAATGATAGAATAGTTAAAAAAAAAGTTAACACAGCTGCTTTTATATATTCATACGTCTAATAATATGTTTAGAAACTAGCCCTTTAGACAGCTAGCTAGTATCAATGCCAATAAAACAATAGTAACAATTTGTCAATGCTGACATCAATTTTTTTATTTGTCAGGGCTGCCACTATTTTCTTACTTCCAAATTCCCTGTGTTTTCCAGGTTTTCCAGATGGAATTCCTTTTTTTCCCCTCAGGCAGCTTAGGTTGTAGAAAAGAGCAATAAAATTTCATTTACCAACAAACTGACTAAGTGTGAAGTCATGTAACATGTGTTTAAAACAAGATTATTTAATATTAATGGGGAGATATATACATCTTCTGTCACTTCACATCCCTTGTTTGAAGGGTAATAAGACATGTTTGAAATAGAGTGTTTAATTCTTAAGTTCACTATTTCACCCATCTAAGGACCTACTATTTTAAGCTTCTAGTTAAGGCGATTGGCCCTTTCCATTTGGCGTGGAAATGCAGAGCCATGGGAACAAACGGTTATTTTCAAGAATTTTTATTGTTTTTCAATTTTCTTTTCGGACACGGTTTGTTCAAGGATAGAAGCATGTTGATTATGTTATACTTTTTATATACACACCTCCTTTATAATTTCAACAGTGATTAAAAATCGATAAACTGATATTTTTCAATAGAAAACTGCCTGTTTTATAACAAAAAATAAGCAAATGTAACATCTAATAAACATTGATACATTATCTTAGAAGGGGTGTTGAAAATATTAACATAAAAATTTCACTCGTTCTCAAGAAAACTGATATTTCCAAACGTATGATTTTTCCGCAAGACCTGTCCGGTAGATAGCGCCATCTACGGTTTCCGTGAGCCATCTGTTCTTGTTGGCGCGGAAGGATACTTTGGTCGGTTGTGAAGCCACGCCACGCCTTCCACCCTCCCACCCACCATCCCACAAAATAGGTTTTAGACTTGCACTCGACAGGGCCTTAAGCATCTTAAATTAACAAATATTTCAGAGTTTCTTCTAGATTTTGTAAAATTATCTGTATTTCCTCGTTTATTTCCCAGACAGATAAAAGCTCTGTTTTCTCCCGGCTCAATGGGTTTTCCAGGTGCATGGCAACAATGCTCGCATTCTAAACTTACCTCTGCGCCGTGATTTATGAACTTCTAAACGGAAAAGGTCCACCTTCAATAAAAGGCCTTGTTGGTTAGCACCGAAAGTTAATTGGTGCAATTTAATCTTGTCGGGATTAGTGGGAGATCGAGCTCCAATCATAAATAAACAAGGACAGTGGTATTTCGCTCCTGACGTAAGCTGACATATGGGTAGGTTGGAGAAATATTAATATCTTGAAAACAAATAAGATCTCAGGAATTTTCCAGATGGTGAAAATTTTGAAATATTAAGGAAGTGCATTGTTATTAGCTTGAAGTGAGGACTAATACTTTCAAATTCGCGCCAAAGGTTAAAAAAAATTAAATTTCAAGGAGGTGCATAGTTATTAACTTGAAGTGAGGACTAACCACTTTATAATTCACACCAGATAGGAAAATTTTTGAAATTTTAAGTAGGTGCATTGGTTATCTTGAAGTTAGGATTGACTGCTAAGACAGACTGTCAATAATTTAAAGTGAAAACACCTCGTTAAGACCCTAGAACGAAAGCTATTTGCCACTTTATGACGATATGCTGCAAAAGACTTTCCAGTTGTCACAAAACAAGAACCACGAAAAATGTTCGTTCCACTTTAATGGCTACCAAATGAACGTTCCTACACATTACTCCAATGGTGACTCATTTCTTTGGTTCAACTTTGATCTGTTTTATTTTTGTAAAAGTCACTTACAGCAGTTCTCGGTAGCATTGGGAACATTTATTTGACGTGGAATGTTGATTGCTACCGGCGATGGTGTTGTCCTTGCATTATATAGTGTTCCCAAAGGCCTTGGCGTAAACCCGTTATCATTGGGCAGTAAGTAGCTCTGTCGTTTCGAACTAATCAAATGCAGATTAAATTAAATAGGCATTAGCATTTGGGACGTGTCCAAAAAAGTTATATTTACATTAAAAGGCTGGGGATAAGACATTTTAAATTAAATGTACAATATATATTTCCTTTAGCCTGGAAGGTCTTTCCTTGACGGTTACACTATGGAGTATCTTATAAAATAGGGCCATAATATAATTTGTCAAAGTAAGACATATCTTTCACTGTAACTGGAGTGAATTTTTTTTGTGTGTGAAAAATTGGACAACTATTTTTAAAAAAATGCACTACATCCAGACGTGATTTGATCTCCAACCTATTGATCACTATCAAACCATATAAAACGAGGCATACGCTTTTATTCGCATGACCACCGTTACGAGGAGAGGGGTTGTTAACATTAGTTTCATTTTAATAATAATAATAATGTTGACATCATAAAGTAATTTCCTAATTTATAATCACAAGTAGTTTCTTGAAATCATGCTAGTCATCAAAATGTTCCTAATAGTTATAAATTATTTTAATTCTCTCTTAGCCAAAATTGGAATAAGACAAATAAAAGTATAATAGATTATGAATGTGTTAGTCATGAAAGCTAAAAAAATTAAATAGCAGACTGTTATTTCAAAATTTGTAAAATTATTTCCAATACAATAACATAATTTGATTTTACTTTTAGAAATTAGGCATCTTGATTCTTCGTTTGGTGGTTGTTGCCTACATGAGATGTTGCGATTAATCAAGACAGGATCAATCATGATAATGAATTAATGTTTTATTAATCGGATATCAAATATCATTGAAAAAAACCCACAAAACTTCTTAAATAAGTCTAAAAATAGTCTTACATGGTCACAAAAATAGTTTTTAAATCTTAAGGTAGTTTATTTATAAACGCATTTCAAAAAAATTGTCTACAACAGAGACAAGGTTTTTTAATATAAATTGTCCAGCATTAATTTCTCTTCTAAGGTATGGATTAAAAAGGCCCTTTGAGGCATATATTCATCATGAAATGAGAAAAGGTTTATTTTAAAATCCAAGCTAATCCTGGCCAGGCGCCAATAGTAGAGTAGGCGTGTAAACTCGTCAGAGAAAGAGGGGAAATGTTATCAGAACATAGATCAGAGGCCTCGCCAAGTGAATTGCTCACTTCTTTTTTCTATTTTGTACATTCGCGTGTAAATGTGATCGTATTTGGAGGGCTTAAGTAACCCAAGTTAAGATTCAACCCCCATTTGAAAAATAATTACTAAGTCACCAGATAGGCAGCTACGTTACTATCAGATGGATATACTACAGATAATTAACTACTAAATCGCTTATTTCTTCATGTAAATTTTAAAAGATTTTGAATAAAGTATTGTCCAAATTATGTTAACAAATTTTGCCATGCACTAACAATCAATTGTATAATTTCTTGTTTATTGTGTATGAAAATTAAATCCTCAGCCATGTAGTTTAATCACACATCTTTGTTACACAACTACCGGCCGCATGCCTTCACGAATTTAATAACACCCTGCGATATGTAACAATACATTATCCTGGTCGACAGGCAAACTGGCGCTGCCAATAGCGATTGTTGTCCAACAAAGATCGGGAGCTTGTGAAACTGGTCTGCCTTGAATACATGTTTGGCAGACAAAGAAAACAGCAACTTCACTGCTACATTTTTTTCCCCCTTGAGACATGCCACACCCAAAGAAATAAAAAATAAAACTGGAGGCTGCTTAGCAACAAGATTTTCAATATGGTGGGACGATATATTCGTGACAATTGTTTAGCGCCAGAATTCTTTAAGATGTTAAAATGAAGCTCTTTATAAATAGCAATAAAAATTAAGTTATTAAATTACTATACTTACTAAAAAATAAATTTCTAGAACATAAATATCCAAACAGTAATTTTTTTTAAATTCAATAAATATCAAAATCATAGTAACGAAATGTTTATCAGAGCCATATTGAAATGTATACATTGTTTTCTAAATCATAATTTTTTTACTTACTTACTCTATGGCATTAGAAACGCGAAAGTTAATTTCCGGACATACAAATGTACGCCACTTATTCCTATCTTGAGCCAGTTCAATCCAGCCCACCTCATTACACCCTATCTCTTTCAGGTTCATTCTAATGTTATCCTTATAACTGCGTCTGGGTCTTACCAACGGTTTCTTCCCATTGGGTTTACCAGTAAATACAAGGTTCTAGAATCCCCCATTAGCACTGCATATCCTGCCCACCGTAATCTGCGACACATGACTATCCTAACAATGTCTTGTGATGAATACAGGTTGTGTAGCTCATCATTATGTATCTTCCTCCATCCCCAGTAGCCTCATCCCTTTTTGGACCAAATATCTACCTAAGCACATTGTTTTCAAGCACCCTAATTTTTTTTCATCATGTAAGCTAGGAGACCACGTTTCACACTCATATAGAACAACCTGTAAAATTATTGTTTTGTATATCCTGAATTTTACATTCCTGGACAGCAGACGAGATGTCAACAACTTACTGAACCAGTAATAGCACGCATTTCCCGACTGTATTCTTTTCATAATTTCTAATCTAACATCGTTATTGCTAGTTAAAATTGTTCCTAAATATTTAAACCCGTACTTGGATCTGGGATTAGTGGTTAAACAATATGGATATCGATACTCTCACCCGATTCGATTACTTCATGAACAGTTATAATACGCCTGAAGTTATCGTTCCATCTACTGAAAACCTATCTCCTATCTGCCATCAGGTTACCATTCTCATCTTTCACTAAATTGGCACTATCCTGATCATGTTTCCTAAATTCGTTAATACCTAAATAAATTTCCCTGGTATCCTTATTTTTGTTATTTTTTCCCATCCCGCTAACGTTACCCTTTAAATAAGTTACTCTCTTTCTGTTTGTTTCTGAATAAGCACTTCCTTTCTCTCCTCTACTACTTTTGAGCATTCGTTGCTAAACCACGGTTTCTTCCTACTTTTTGCAAAGACCTACACTACCCTTTTATGAATTTCTTATATTATTATTCCTGACAATTGCCCACTATTTCTCTGGATTCATGGTTTCTTTACATCCTTTGAGCACTCTATCCTACATATATTCCTACATTCACCATCTGTCAGTTTTTACACATCGTATCTTTTAAATTTAACGTCTGATTTCCTTTTTTTTTACTAACATACGTTCCCTAAGTTCTGCTACTACCAAGTAGTGGTCTGAATCATAATCCGCGCCCCTGTACAACCTGTCATCCAGTGAGCTTGTATGACGTATTTTATTCATCATAAAGTGATGTATTTGATTATTATATCCATACATAATTCAATTTACAAAAAAAGCAATACGCAACAAATTCCTGGCAAATTAATTAACATTACAAACTGATTGATCTATCTTTATTATTGTCTGTTAATCTAATATATTCATATTCAGTGTTTATATTTTATACTAGCATCTTTTACAGTAAGTTTATCTTCCAAGAATAAGTTACCTCGCAGTCTTGTATCTACCTCAATGTACTATCACAGTCAACCATTAAATAAATTTCTTAAATGTAATTTGTAAGATATCCACCTAGAGCTCTGGTCAAGGAGCAAAGATATTTTAATGTTATAAACCTTATAAATTGTAACAAATTGTAACAAAAATAATAAAAATATGGTAGCGTAAAAAGAGAAGGTAAATATTTTGTATCTGTTCAATTGAAATTTCAAACAAGCTGCCCACATAGATTTTAAGTTTAAGATCATTACGTTTCATTTTAAAGTAAAACTAAACTAGCCTTGAAAGTAATGAGTAATCAACCAATCATGTAAACCTATCATTGTAAGTAGATACTAGCATATTTATTGTATCATTAAACTTATTTATCTTCGTATGATCCAAGGATAACGCTAAATAAAATTGTTTGTTACTATCGTACTGATTGGCCAATCTTATTGAAAATGTAGATAAATTCAAATCTAAACCAAATAAACCACGAAAATACAACCTTTAAAAAGCGAAAGCTATGAAATATTTACGTTTATTCATCAAGTCAAGAAATTAGATTATCAGATTTTCCGTACTATTACGTTTTTTAACCACAATTTTTTAGCCCAGGTATTAAACTCAAAAACACTTATGGGATAATTTTATAAACTATAATCAATTAATGATTTTACATCTTTTTATATTACTGTAGGTTTTAATTTTAAGTATTCTATTAGTTCCGTGGTTATATGAAAATGTTAATTTATTGTTAACAGTATTGTAATGTATCCAAAAAGTAATAACAGATTTAAAATTAAGTCTAAAATGAGAAAAAAAAATCAGTTTTCATCTACTTAAGAACAGCATTGGTGAGCAGGCGGACAAATGCATCTGTCTAATCTTGTTTGGTTTGCCGGTGACTGGACATTTGGGGTTCAAATTCCGGCCGAATGTACGAAGACTTTTATTTTTTATATCAAATGACTTCCCACAATTACTGCACACATAATTTGAGTTTTAACTTACACGTCCATACTCCGTTAGTGTAGATATGTGGATAGCCCTGACGGGTATTATGATGCAATTAACTTAAAATTACTTAAGAATGTCATCATTAAAAAATTGTTTTTTAGGAAAAGTATATCAAAAAATGCTTAATTAGATCCATGATAATTTGTTACGTGCTTAGGAGTAGATTCATTAGTTCGTATCTCATCACACTACTTTGTCAAGCCAGATTTGATAATACCATTTGTTCACGTACAATATTAATTAATTAAATTTGAAACAATTTCTTGATATTTCTCTCTATAAAAACAAGACGTTCATCAAAGTTACGCAACAAAAATATATTTGTAACTAAGATAGGACCCCCATCGTTGGTCCCGTGGTATAAGGTATCAGACTCGCAATTACCTAGTTTGCTGGTGAAGAGTAAGTTGAATTTTAAGTCTAAGATGGTTTTCCAAATGTGATTCATGGGTTTCCCATCCTCTCTCCATACTAATGCTGTTCTACTCCCTCAAAACTATTCCCCTTTTTTATATTAAATCGTTAATGAAAGTGGTGTTAAACGCAACACAAACAAGATAAGATAGCACAAATAAGATGAAGACATACATTAAAATAGCTCATCAATTTTAATTAATAAATGAAGCAATTGTTACTCGATTCTTTGAACTTAAGTATATTTATTGCTTGTAAATGTAGAATTGTGAAGTGTACACTACAAAACTGATTATTTTAAAATAATACCCCTTTATTCATCTAAAAATACTACAACGTTTAAACAGTTTTTCTTATACTTGTTGTAAAAATAATTATATATACATTTAAATTAAGCTTTTAATCTATGTATGTTTGGTAATTATTGTAATACGATATATAAACTACTAAAAGCTATTTCGTAGTTTCAATCTTTTAAATAGTATATTTTTGGAAATGAGTTGGACCACTAACTTTATGGCGCATCCAGACATTTACTTTAGGGTGTGGGGGCATACAGTCAAGGACGTAGCCAAATCGAAATTTTGAAAGGGTGGACAGCCACATAAACGCCAGAGTCTAAGAAAATATATGAATACTAAAAGAATTTAGAATCTTTTTTTTATGATAACTAAGAACAACTATTTAAATAATATAGCTGAAGTTCTATAAATGATTTATTTTCTGTATCAAGTAGTTCTATAAAAATCATTAAAATGTTTTAAATTCATACGCTACCCTTTGATTTATGAATAAAGGAAGAAGAAAATTTATAATATGTTTGAAAATATAATTTTTATTTTTAACTATAGAAATATTTTGATGACAATTGCTATTTATAAATGAGCTAATTACAGTTTTCAAATGAGTATAGGGTTTTATCAAAATTTGTAGATTTTTTTAATTCCATAAGTAGATATATTATTATTATTATTATTATTATTATTATTATTATTATTATTATTATTAGTTGAAACCTATGTTGACTATCTCTACTAGCTTTATTAGTTTGAAACCAAGTCGAGTCGAAGATTAAATCTTAAATGTATTTGAAATTTGATGTTACGAGAATTCTAGTATTCCTGAAGCGTTTATAAGTACAGTCCCAGGCTATAATTAATCCCTTAATTTGTCTTAAGCACGTTAGAAACTATTATGCACCTCGACCTCACAATAGTGGCTGTTTCGTATACCTTTGTTTTGTTACTATTTAAATAATAATTTATTAATTAAAAAATGATCTAGCTATGGTCTTATATACAATCTGTTGAAGGTATTTTTTTGCCCCCTTTCCCTTTCTCCACCAGGCACACCATTGACCAATCTTATTCCAAGCGTGAGGAGGGAACGTAACTTATCAAATGTATAGAATAAACATCTGAGAACCATGGCCGGTAATCGAAGCCGCGATCGTTTTGGGTGTAAAGCCAGTGAGTCGTGGTTTACAGTGTGATACTGGTCCATCCAGCCTCCCTGAGCGGGTAACGGGACGGAACAAGTCAACCTTGCCGGAGTTAGTGTTACCTTCAAGGACGACGGGACCAGTGACTTCACCGCGCGGTGAGGTTCTGTTAGCGGACGTTACACACCAACAATGCAACCTCCCTCCTTTTAATACCCCCTCCCTCTCTCTCTTCCAACTCTCCTTTGTCTGTCAAGAACTCCACTTTCCTTCTTCATTTCTTTTGATCTCGTTGATCACGATCGCAGCCAAGTCACAGTTTCCCGAACAAAATGATCAACTGTGAAGTAATCGTAAAACTACTAGAAATACATTATTATTTTTAGTATTGCTCGTTTCATACACATTCACTAACGAGGGATTAAATTATTTGTTTTATTTTCATGGAATAAGGTTTTATTAAATATAGTTGAAGTTATATTTGTTCATAAAAAAATAAGGTTTCAGGTTTGATTATTTTTCTTCGTCAAGAAAACACTGTAACCAAACTTTGTGAATTCGTGGTTTTCGTAACTGAATAAAGAAAGTATATAATACCTTAGGACATCCAAACCTAGTTAAATAATTGTAAACGTATTGATTAAATAATTAGTCAAATTTTAATAAAAACGTATATTTATAAAATAAAGATTAAAAAAATATTTGCGCCTACAGTAATCTGAATTATTGTTATTTTATAGATAATAGTAATATTTATCAAAAGTGTCAGCTGCAAATCAACATGACTGGCCGTATGAATAAGTTAAAGTAGATATAGGAGCCTGTTAAAATTGGACTGTAATTAAATCATCGCAAGACATGGAGCTGTGATTTCGATTCTTAATATGAGTATACAACTAAGGAAACTATTATATCATTAAAATAAATAATATTTTTCAAATTTTAAAAGGTGAACATATTTACAATGTTTTTTTAAATTTTTAAATCAAATAAATCGTGTAGTAAAATTAGAAACATTATTAGAAATAGTTGCTAAATATCAATAAAAAAATATGGAGACTTCAACGACTGTTAAGAACACAAACCTTTGTTACTGCACAAAACAATTCAGAGCCCAATTTTCAAAGGAAGGGCTGACAGCTAAATACGTCACTAGATCTACTTTCACATAGTCATACGTCAAGTCTTATGATCTGCAGTTGTCACTTTTGATAGATATATCAATACCTGTAAAATAACGCCTTTTTTTTTTAGCACCGCGTCTTACAACCCGTTTGATTTATATGCTTATGTACTAATTACACTAACGGTTTTAGGGATTAGGGAGGTCATATTTATAGGAAGTGTACCAGCATTTGCGTGGAGGGAGAGTGGAAAACAATTTTAGAAAAGCCACCCTCAGTAGGCCTACACCCGACTGAGATTCGAACCTCAATCTCTCCGTCATTGGCAGTCTAGTCTACTGCGAGAGTAGCACCTTAGACCACGTGGCCACCGAAACGGTTAATAACACTAATTATCTATTAAAATATTATCAATGTTGACTGCAAAAAAGAAAAGTATGCAAAAGTTCCTTCCTATGAAAGTTGGACTGTAAACCAACTTCCCCTATCTGCTCCATTCTATGTTTCCAAGGTAGGGATGACGTTAAAATACCAGTCAAAGAATAGGTGGGGGCAATCAAATTTTACAGTAAATACGAAGCTCTTGAGTTTGTTATTGTTACTGGAAGAAAAAGGAAGCGTTGGAGGGAGGCTAGCGTGTTTGAATGAAGAAGCGTGTTCGTTATTCTTACATACTCAATCACAGAATGCTTCTCTGTGTGTAACAATAGGAAGAACGAGTGCCCAAACATTTCTTCAGTTGAGCTTGAAGGAAATCTTAATTGAAGAATTAAAATGAACTGTCCAGTTACCACATCCGTCAGCAATCAACAACTATTCTAGTCTTGTGAAAATACCAACCAGTACGGTTTGTTTTGTGTTAGTCGAAGCTTTGTAAATCTGTTGGGCCCCTTAATGTGAGTTTGTTTTTTGAGTTTTTTTTTGTTTAATTCCTCCCGGTGTAACCGATTAGTTAGCTCGGTGAACCGTAATAGCTACTGGAGGAGTGGGCGATTTGTCACCATCTCAAGGTCCACCCTGAACATTGTCAGCAACCGGAACTGTGTAGGTGTGTACGTCATGTTGTCCCTGAGAGGTCAAGACATGATCACTCTCATTGTTCTGGCCAATGTCACCTTCCGACACACATCCGTGGCTCACCCATTTACTTTCTAATTCAGGATATATTATTTTATACTTTATTTCCAAGAAAAATATTTTATCAACATTTAAAAAAACTACTAGGATATTTTTAAGGTATTTTCTTGGGTTATTTTAACTTTGTACCGCGACTTGCCACCCGTTTTGGCCATCCGCATTTAACTACACTAATAAGGCATGTATTATGAAGGTAGAATTTAGAGGAAATGTATTATATTTGAGTGTAAGGAGAGTGAGAAATCATTTAGAGAAAAAACTCTCAATACACCCTACTGGGATTCGAGCCCACATATACACGTCATTGGCAGTCCAGTCTCTTGATTAGACCAGAATACCGCCAAAGCGTGCTTATTTAGGTTTCTTTATTTTATAGGTTTTTTATGCACATTGTCACTTAATACCCGTTCGGGCTATCCGCATATTTACACTGATGATTTAGAGATTAAGTGTACCCGCTTTTTCGTGAACGAAGAGTGGTAAACCATTTGAGAAAAGAATACATCAGTATACCCAGACAGAATTCGAACTCCAATCTTCTCTTGGCCGGAAAGTCAGGCAAGACGAGGCTGACGCCTTTGTCTCCCCCTTCTAGTGTGGCTCACAATTACTATGATACTGTCACTGTTAATATAATAAGCAGGCAAAGAAAGAACGACAAGTTGGAGGTAAAATGGGTTGGACGAAATATGTCACAGGCCAATTAAAAAAAATACATGAGGAGGTGAGAACAGGATATGTCAAAAGTTTAAGCACAACTTTGTCGCTTTCACACGTACATACGCTGGATCAGTTGTAACGCATGTATTTACAAAAACTGTCACACGCCTGGAACCATGGACAAACATATTTTTTCTCGACAGACACCAACTCCAAGGTCGGACCCTATCCTGCTTACGTTGACGGTAATTTCAAAGGTTGTTTCAAACAACTGTACTGATCCTTCATAACAAATTTTAACACCACAACTTACTACCTATTCGGGTTATAGACATATGTACTAAATACACTAGTATGTTAAGGGTGAGTAAGGTTGAATTTAAATTAATTGTACCCGCATTTGCGTGGAGGAAGAGTGAGAAATCATTTAGAAAAAGTTATACTCAGTAAATCCTACCGGGATTCGAATCAATATCTCCCTGTCACTGTCAGTACAGTCTATATTGAGAGTGTGACGCCATAGACCAGAAGTAGGCAACATATGTTTCAATGTAGCCACAGGTGTTGCGAGTGAGAAGTGAAATTCACCACACCCTCTACTAATCGATAAATTAGGTTGATCAATCTAACATTTAAAACAACCCACACTGTTTGAACAAGCTTACAACAAATATGTAAAATTTGACCATTCAGTTACAACCGCCTAAAACGTAAATGATGAAAACTGTTCAAATTGAAAATGTAAGGCAGGTTAATGAGAAATTTGACAATCCTTTTGTATGACAGGTTACAGAAACACTGTCTGAATATCTGAACTCAATACACATACAGAATGCTCTCAACGATGCGCAGGAAATATCAAGCTACATGTGGTCAGGAAAGTTTATTTACTGTGAAAGCTGACAAACTCCAGTTCATCACACTTATTTGTCCAATTCGTCACTGCCTTAAGAATGAAAGGAATAAAGTTAGTTTATACATTTAAATATATAATTCTTAAATATATTTAAAATTTAATTTTTCTAAAAGGGGCATCAAGTGTAATATTAACGTTTAAAATTAATTACCTAACGAATGTCTTCCAAACTAGTTGAATTGAATTGATATGTGCTTCACAACTTAAGGGGAAAATCTATAGCTATAGTGCTGTAAGCTCGGCTCTGTTATGTCAGTGGGTAGGTATGTCAGTCAACCAGTGCGTGCGTACAATTTACAGCCCTCAGGATCAGCTAGTAGCTAGTGTGACATATTTCCCTCCGTGGCTCCCTAATGTGTATGCAATCCGCTTTATGGAAAAGGTAGTCAAACCGCGTGATGGCATTGTACTGTAGGTTGCGTCCGAACCCTAGCAGGAGCTGAGCGAGGCAACTTTGTCGTTCTGTGGGGAGAGTACCAAGGGCAGTTTTCAACATTACAATTTTTCCCTGTGGTTTTCTATTCTTTACCTCTTCAGGGAGATGCTGATTTATTGCCTTAGAATTTTACTTCCTCAATCTATATCCTTAAATTAATTATTATTATTATGGTATTAGTAGTCCTACTAGGTACTATTTAGTAATGTCCTTAAATTACATTAATTTAAGAACACTCCTAACTGATGGTAGTAATACCATAACGTATATAAATGGTATTACTACCACTAGTATGGTAATACCATATATATAAAAACATTTAATCAAGTAGTAAGTATTTATATGATGACAGTTTTCTTCCTAATATCTATTAAGTAAATATTAAAGGCATAATAATGTATTTGTTTATATTGATAAAAGGAAAATACAAACAAAACTTTGCTAAATAATTCCATAATTTGGTATTGACAGAATTTAACAATCCAAATTGGTGGGGACAAGGGCTCACAGACTAAGTAATCAGTCTCTTATAGTCTGATTTGCCAGGGACAGGAAGGTTAGAGTTAAAATCGTGGCTGGGTGTACTTGATTTTTTTTTAACCTAAATGGTTTATCATGCTACCTGTTACAAATGTGGGTTCATTTTCTTTCAATTCTACCTTATTTATTCTTTCCCTACTCAAATTACAAAACTAAATTCTGATAGCCCAGATGGGTAGTAGGACTTTCTAAGAAAAGGTTGAAGGCCCCTGACTGTAAGATAATAGAAAATAAACAAACAAAATCCCTTTTTTTTCTATAATTTTTTTATAATTTTTTTGTGTGTAAGAGTTTTAATATGTATGAGTATTTCGATTCAAAAACTTTGCCCAGTCGGTGGTGTGGCCGTCTATTGAACTAAATTTCCTGGTTTCGATTCCTGGCGTAGCCAAAAAATTAAGGGCTGTAGGAATGGGTGTAGTGCCTGTTATCTGTAATTCGTTAGTATATAATTCTTGTACTGATATAATCAGTATGTTCAAAAAATGGCAAGGTAAATAGCATCAAATAAACCAGATCCCGGTGCTATTTGTCCGCTCGGATAAACATCCCATGACTCAACAGAAGTGTTCCCCTGAACGCTGCGGTAGCTTCCTGCCACTTTCTCCGCTAAGTCAATATGCACAGTGTTGAGGCTCGATAAACAAAGTGACACGAAACGGAAATCTCTAACGTACGCGCGCACGCGCAGTATGTGAACGTCCGTCGCACTCTGTTGGCCACATCACACGTCAAGTAAACAAACTAATGGTCGGAGTTGAGCGGCTCACTTAGGGAGAAGGTAAAACACGGTGTAAACCAGCGTCTGGGAGGTTTATACACAAGGTCCGTCTTCATTAAGGTCGAGGTGCTGACAATTGCGAAAGAGAGGTTAAGGTGGGATGAACGGGGAAGAGAGAAAGGGGGGCTGCCTAGGTATCCCTCAATTCTTTTTTTGCGAATGGACATATCTGACAGCTACTACATCTATTTTTACGTATTAATACGTCAGGTCATGCGATCTGTAGCTGCCATTTTTGATAGATAATGTCACTTCCTATAAAATAACATCAATAATATAATAAAATGTTATCAATGTTGACGACAAAAAATATGTTTGTGTTTGTTAAAAGATACACCAAATATTCTTTAGTAATAAAATCAAAGTATAGCTAAGATATTGCCAATCAGGTGATTTTATTTTTTAGCACTGAATCTTGTTATCAGTTTGGGTTATACGTTTAGGTACTAATCATGCTGATGGTTTTAGGGATTAGGAAGGTTATATTTAGAGGAAGAGAACCCACATTTGCGTGGAGAAAGAGTGGAAAACCATTTTGGAAAATCAAACTCAGTATACCAATATTCGAACCTCAATCTCTCCGTCAATGGCAGTGCAATCTACTACGTGAGTAGCGCGTTAGACCATGCAGCCATCGAAGCTTAGGATAAATATTGACACATTTTTAACACGTGTTACAAGAGTTTAATGTTTATTGGAATGAACAAAATCTATTGTGTTTAATCCTATATATAATATGTAGACTCATAAACCTAGTTCAAAAGTTGAAATTTTACACTGTGAATGAATGGAGTGATGTAATTTAATATAGTATTAGCATTTGTATTTTCCTACTCCCTTATTTGTTCTCGTATTGCTGGATAGCTCCATACAGAAAAGTTATGGACTCACTTGGTTTTTGGCGTGTATGAATATCTGATAGACTATTCTAGCAACTTAGTGCCAGTATTTTTGCCGTTTTTGAGGGTAATTTTTTTTATTCTTTCAGTAGATAGGTTTAGTTTATTTTTTTCGACAAAGTAATTTCAACAGTTTTTGAACATTTTTCGTGCGCTTCGCTGAATTTGAACAATACTTTTTCCCTACATTTAAAAAGTTAATGTTCAAATTCCCCCTACGCCCACAAACAATATTCAAAAACTGATGAGATTACTTTGTGGAAAAAATTTAACTAAACGTATAAGTTGCAGCAATATGTTATTGTTTGGAACAATTTTTACTTTCTCTCTATCTTACAGGTATAGAAAGTATGGTGATCGTCAAAAAAATCAAACTCGAGATGTTGATGAATTTTGACGTTTCATGACTTCCTGAATCCGAAAAAGTGGTTTTTGAATTTCCGTCTGTCTGTCTGTCTGTCTGTCTGTACCTCCAACTAGAGCCTAAACTATTTTACCGATTGAGCTGAAACTTGATATCTAGGGTTTTCATAGGGTTGCCCCGAGGGGTTTTTGGAATTGGATATCTACCCCTAAAATTAAGGGTAGTTTACTGAAGGGAAAAAAGAGAAAAAGTCGATTTTCTCAAAATGGGCTCTGACGAATTTGATTAAATTTCATTTATGAACATTAATAAATATTCCAAACAAAATGGCTACTCTCAATATTTCGGCAAAATGGCTTTAAGGGCTCCGGTCTGATGCGTAAATTAACATTTTTTATAATAGCTCCCAAACTATTTAAGATATGAAATTACTTAGCATTACAAATATGTATATATATTTATAATACAAATATTTTATTCGAAACATATTTTTATAAAATCAATAATTTTCAATCTATACGCAATTATATATATATATTTAACTTTTTGGACATTAAAGCTTAAGTATTGAGATCGTAAAAAAAACTAACCTGAAATGTTGATGGATGTCGACGTCTCATGACCCCCCGAACCCTAAAAAATAGTCTTTGCAATGCCGTCTGTCTGTGTGTATATTAAAACTTAAAATTAAGGGTAGTTTACTGAAGGGCAAAAAGAGAAAAAGTCGATTTTCTCAAAATCGGCTCTAACGATTTTGATTAAATTTCATTTATAAACATTAATAAATATTCCAAACAAAATGGCTACCCTCAATATTTCGGCAAAATGGCTTTAAGGGCTCCGGTCTGAAGCGTTAATTAACATTTTTTATAATAGCTCTGAAACAATTTGAGATATGAAATTACTTAGCATTACAAATATGTATATATATTTATAATACAAATATTTTATCCGAAACATATTTTTATAAAATCAATAACTTTTAATCTATACGCAATTACATGAATTTTTTTAACTTTTTGGACATTAAAGTTTAAGTATTGCGACCGTAAAAAAAAAAACTAGCCTGAAATGTTGATGGATGTCGACGTCTCATGACCCCCCGAACCCTTAAAAATAGTATTTGCAATGCCGTCTGTCTGTGTGTCTATAAAAACTTAAAATTAAGGGTAGTTTACTGAAGGGCGAAAAGAGAAAAATTTGGTTTTCTCAAAATCTGCTCAAACGATTTTGATTAAAATTCGTATCTAGGCGTTGATTAAGATCACAAATAAACTGGCTCTTTTCATTTTCCTATGAAAATGATTTTTAGGGTACTTTACAGAAGCGTTAATTTCCGTATCTCCACAACTATTTGAGAAACAAAACAACTTATCATTGCAAAATTGTAGGACTATTAGAAATAAAAAACTTTTATTTGACATATATTTTTATAAAAACAGCAGTTTCTGAGATATTTGCAAATATATTAATACAATTTTGTGAGCTTTAGTTGTAAACATATACTACTTAAGTCTTAACGCAATATTTCTCCAATGCCATAGAGTAATTAAATATAAGTATCTAAAAAAATTATGTTATTTTTCCTTAAAGCTCTTAGGAGAAATGTTTGCACAGCAATGATCTATCTCCATTTTAGACTCAATAGTCAATATTTACATTTTTTATTGGTAAAAATGTATAAATGAATAATTAAATATCAATGCGATGACTTGAAGATCTGCAACACCTTATAAAATGTTAAAATTTTAACCAGAAATCGAAATTTTAATACGAAGTGTTGACCCTTGTGGAAGACATTAAACTGTTTGAAATGTTCTTAAGTGGACAAAGATGCGCCTCTTTTTTCATTGATTCTATATCATTGTATATTATTTTATGCGTGTTCTTATGCGGAGTGGTGATGATACAATGTACATTATTCTGTTCAGAAATCTTAGGAGTTTATAGAAAGAGAGAGAAAGTCTGTGCGGTGCGCCGTACCATCTTTTTTAAATAAAAACTGCAAAAATTAGGATTTTAAATATCGTTTCCCTCGATCCCAACTTAAACTGCTGCGTACACCTTAGACCAGTTGGTAGCGCGTTGGTCTTCTGAACTTAAGGATCTTGGACTCGATTCTCAGCATGGACGAAAAATGTATCATTGGTAAAATTAGGATTTTCATTTTCGCAGTGATGAATTAATGGTTAGGAGAAGGGTTATTGTGTCTTATTTAGATTTAAGCTAGTTCGTAAGTCATAAATATATTATTTGTGTTTAGAGGGAGCACGTGAAATACACCAACTTAAAAAAAAAAAAAAAAATTCAACACATGATTCTGCCTGTTACAAGTCTTAATGATCATTCAGGAAATATGCAATTATATGAACTAATATAAGAGGACAGGAGGAAGAGGGTGAAACTTAAACAAATTCCAGAACTTTTCTGGATTTGAAAACACTCTTATGAATATTCTATGACTAAAACAACAACACCCCATACTGTTAATTTTTTACTAATCGAAATCTACCAAACGAAATCTCATAGTGATTAATTTTTTAACTTTCAGGAATCGAATATGGCACCATGACATCAGAAGTTGGAGGCATTTTATTAATAAAATATGTCTGTAATCTGTATTTGATCAGGAGAATATATTATCTGTATGCCACATTTTATTAGTATAATATTTACTGTATACACTCAGCATTTTATTAGGATGATATAATAGATGTAGCCCACAGTTAAGGTGGCCGCCTAGGTCATCGAGAAAGTATCAATCGCTGTTAGTCCACACGGCTTAAAATACAATGGTCTGTGTCATTTTCTGAAACTGCTTCTATTTTCTGTCTAAGCTTATACTCCTTTTCCCCCTACACCTACAATCATTCTTTGTCGTGTCAATAAGAAAGAGGGGAAATAAATCTACGACATTAACTTATCTCTTAAGGTAAAGAAAGAGGAAAGTACGTTCGTTGCATGCTGTCAAATATATTAAATATGTTTGTTGTGAGCCTATCAAAAAACTATTGTATATGTTAGAGGAAGGCTAAATTTAGAGCCCTTTTTAATCAAGTCTAGTCTCATAGTTCCACAAATATGCTTAAAAAGTCGTTGAAAATGAGCTGTTGCATTTGCATACAGTTTTTCTTTTATTATTATTACTAGCACCGCGTCTTACTACCCGTTAGGGTTGTACGCACTTACGCTAATGTGTAATGGTATGGGGATTGTGAGATGAAATGGAGGACCTACACTTTAACGTGGGATCTGAACCACGGTGGAGGTCTGGCATTCCTCACATTCACAAGTTGTGATTAATACACGTCTTGTCAGAGGTGAAGGAAGGGTTTGGCAATCAGATAAGTCTGTGCCGGGACCAAGGATTGAACCCTGAATCGCCAGCACAGAGGTTCAACACTTTACCACTATACCGCCAAGTCACCTGTTTTTCTTTTAATAAAACTCAAAGGATAGGGTTGTTAAGGAAAAAGAGCCCTGTGGGAATCTTTAGACTATTTTTTTTTGTCGTGAACCATATTTTGAAATAACGCATCTACAATAAAATACTGCGTTAGAGCTGAACGTCTACACTGCAATTTATCGCTTACCAAGGCGGCCCCCTTAAGATAATATAGTTTTTTTATATCTCATAAATTTGATTAGAGTAATGTGTAGCCTATATTAATTTTGATAAATTGATTAGAATATAATACTGTATGAACTTCACTGTTTATTAAAATAATCTTGTGTGTTTTTTTGTCCTAAGTTAATCAATGTAGTAGTTGTAGCCTATATTTTTGTTGTAAATTCGATTGGAAACTACCAAGTGGTACTAAACCAAACTCAATTTTAAAAATCTCACTACAAAATAATTTTTTTTTATGCGTATGGAGGTAGACTCAAATGACACCAAATCCTCAAAGTTCCCCACGTCATTGGGAATTCGCTCAAAATTGACAATAATAAAAGTTTTTTCTTACCTTCCGCCGTAGAGTGGACTGCTCTCATCTTCCGAGTAATTTTGCTCCATGTCATCGTTGGTATGTCTTACTACACTCATCGCTATAACAAAAACAAACAAAGACGTAAGTTGTTATTATATTATTATTATTATTATTATTATTATTATATAAAAAGGCTTCAATATAGAACTTAAAATTCCTATCTAAGAGAAAAATAATCAAAATTAAGAAACAAAAGTATAATAGAGTCGGGTGGGGGAGGGGATCCCTCATCCTAGTTTTGACCCCTAACCTAACCTGACCTGACCTAATCCATCCTAACCTATTGGAATGAAAATGCTTGGTGATAAAACAAAAATAGCTAACTAAATGTATTTTTATTTAGTTATGACCATGTAACACCTTAATATCAAGTTTGATCTAAATCCATCGAAATAGTTTCAGCTGTAACACTAGTTACAGACAGGTACACTCAATTTACCCTGAACGATAAAAATATTTCCTTGACGGATTATACTATGACCTTATCTTATAATTTACGCCATAGTGGATGGAAGCTTGCTACCTTTCAGGGCGAACATAAAATGGTAAGACCCATCACAATTTATGCGTGGAAAATGTTCAATATTACAATACTTTAGCTACGTGAGTAAACATATTAAAATGCATTCTGAATATTTTGGGTAGATGTTTTATGTTTTATGTTAATATCTTATATAGAAAACACGAGTAAAACTCATCAGTCAGTCTTAATCTTTATTTTGGCAAATTGTTTTATGGAGCAATTAAACAGGACATTCTGTATTTTTGGAATTGAAGTGATTTAACGTAAATCAATTCAAAATCTTAATTCATTATTTTAATTTTATAACCAGAAAAATAACTTGTGTATTAAATTCTTAATAATACACGTACGTTTTAATGCCGGTAATATGTATCATAAGTATTAGTATCAGTTACTGAATTTCATGGGGGGGGGGGGGGGGGGGGTAAGACCAATAATCTTTTGGAAGAAACAAAACCTTTATTGAGACTGGTTGGCCACCTATGGTTCTCGAGTCAAATTCCACTTCATTTCCCGTTCTGTGACCACTAAGGTAAGTAATTATAAAATAAACTGTCTAAATTTTGTTATTTAATAGTGTTTAATAACATATTTTTTCCATTCTGTGTTTATTTTTAAATATTATATAAAATCATTTTCAAATGTTGAGCTGTATCCTAGTCCATTGTAAACTACTCCTAAGAGAGAGTGAACTACCAAGGTGAAGTTATTATTGTCTAGTATATCTGGGCTACTCGCAGCTCACACCTCCAAGTGAACTCCGATAAACTCGTATTCCCTCTGATAGATATACCCTATAAACATTACAACTAGTCCCTGAATATATTTATAATTGACAAGCTAGAGCTGCGATATAGTCGGATCACAGTGGGAAGAATCTTATTATAAAAAAAAGATTTGCAAACACATTCTAAGGTTATAATCTGGGCGTTTTTTAACCACGTCCTACTTTGGTCTCTTTGATTTCTTACTACTAGTGAGTCTTGACTTTTTATCAGCATCCAACTTTGGTCTCTTTGATTACTAACTACTAGTGAGTCTTGATGTTTTTATCAGCATCCAACTTTGGTCTCTTTGATTACTAACTACTAGTGAGTCTTGATATTTTTATCAGCATCCGCATTTTTATCAGCATCCAACTTTAGTCTCTTTGATTACTTACTACTAGTGAGTCTTGACGTTTTTATTAACGTCCAACTTTGGTCTCTTTGATTACTTATTACTAGTGAGTCTTGACGTTTTTATCAGCATCCAACTTTGGTCTCTTTGATTACTTATTACTAGTGAGTCTTGACGTTTTTATCAGCATCCAACTTTGGTCTCTTTGATTACTTATTACTAGTGAGTCTTGACGTTTTTATCAGCATCCAACTTTGGTCTCTTTGATTACTTACTACTAGTGAGTCTTGACGTTTTTATCAGCATCCAACTTTGGTCTCTTTGATTACTTACTACTAGTGAGTCTTGACGTTTTTATCAACATCCAACTTAAGTCTTTCTGCGTTTTTGACGACATATTACTAAAGAACATACAATCATAATCTCTATGACGTGTTTTTAACTACGTCCTACTATAGTCTATAGTCTAGGTGTATTTAGCCACAGAAATAATCCATACATAATAAATAATGCTAGACAGTGAGGTCTACTTTATCACCGCAAAAAGTTTACATAAGTAAGGTACTGAGCCTCCATATAAACTAGGTTACGGTAGGGGGGGGGGGGGGGCCTCCACTGACACACTAACACACACACAGCACCGGTAAGGAAGAAGTAATGAAACGTAATGACGAGAGCCGCCGAGTGAAATAGCTTGGAACCGTTAGCAAAACTTGCGGTGCTTGAGAAATTACATCTGTTTTACTGCTCAAGGAAATGGAGGAGAGAACAACTGCTTGGCCTCGCCCCGGGCTACACACGCTAGTACCGCCAAGGACGAGGTGCCGGTCCCCTGAGGGCGCACACATAATAGTATCAATACAATAACAATGGTTTCACAAATACACCGACACAGCTAGGCGTCCAATTTGATTGATGGTGTAAAAACCATTATCTTACCAACTTAGCTATACAGATAAGCTTAGCACATTCTAAAGTACACTAGATTCGCGATTATCCGACTTAAAGTGGCGGCATTACGGGCCGGATACTGGAAAAGCCGGATAATACGGTATCCTAGTGTAAATAATTTTCAGTATGGGTTTGTCTCATGTAGCTACGCCTCTCGCACACCTCCCTCGACGCAGCTTCTGTTTCCAGCCAAATCTAAACTGTGCTGCTATCTACACCACCCTTAACACAGCTTCTGTTTCCAGCCAAATCAAAACAATGCTACTATCTACACCTCCCTTGACACAACTTCTGTTTCCAGCCAAATATAAACAGTGCTGCTATCTACACCTCCCTTGACACAACTTCTGTTTCCAGCCAAATATAAACAGTGCTGCTATCTACACCGACCAAGCGTATGCGACTGCAATAGTACCGTATTATAAACCAACGGCATGGATAGCAGTTATGCTTTGCTGTCTCCAATGTAACAGTTGTAAAGCGTCTGCGATCGATTTTTTATTAATTACGAGTGGATATGTAGCGGTTTGTTTATTTTAAAACGCACTTGTTAACACCGAAAACAGGGCAGGATAATACGGAGAGACAGATAATCACGACTCTAGTGTATATACAAAAAATAAGTTCCAGTAATAAATAGTTTTATAAGTTATGCCACACCATTATTTTAAAGACACAGATAGGCCTACAATATACTAATAATGGCGTGTCTGGGCTACATCAATCTGTAGCTCAGTTTGCGGAAAGCTTAGCCAGTACCGATGTACCGTTGCCCAGGGAACGTCTAAATGTACTAATCGTACCTCCTTTCCGTGGAGGCTCTTTTCATGTCCCAATGAGATGAGATGAGATGAAGGTGATAGTGAGTATTACGGAGTGAAGACAATAAAGATATTGATCTCACTTAAGCCTAATTAACCAAATCCTGGTGACCATGGGAATTATTCCCCTTTCGTGAAAAATCCCCTGTAAGGTACTAGCCGGGAATCCAAGCCCGTGACCTCTAATGTCAGCAGCCAGGGGCTCCCCCTATACCACGAGAACCTATACTATTATTGGTAGCAATTATGTTTAGCTAATATTTTACAGATACAGACAAACTAACAATTTTACAAATTAAGTTTAACAATTTTTTTCATATTCTTCTACATAAATAGACCTAAAATATGATTAATTCTGTAAAAACAATTACTGCACATATAATACTTATCTTTTTTCACATATAGACTTACAGCATTTTTAATCGTATGAAATATAAATTTTTTACATTGTGTTTGTTTAATGTGCATTTGCTAGAAACAAATTAACAATCAGTCATATTTTCCAAGAGTATACAGAACTTTAAGGAAATGATCCATCACTAACCCAAAGAGAAGATGGATAATCACAGCGTAAGACCTTTATTGCACCTAGGCAGGGAATGAACCCAACCTCATGTGTCAAAATCAAGAAGGTTAGCACTTGACAAACTTCGTCGAAAGGGTTGTTTCGACCCACGACTTGCAAACTAACTTAAGCTAAGACAGAACATCCGATTATTCCAAACCCAGCCCTAGTCAGGTAATTGGACACCATTGGAGGTCGAACCAAGGTCTCATTAGGTTGAAGTTGACGTCCTCAATCCCTTGGTCACGAACATGGACATTATACAGAGTACCAATCTTATTCATAACGAATGTAAACAGTGAAAAAGTGAACAGTGCTAATGGTCACTTTGTGTCTACATAAAACAATTATTTCAATTTCAATTTCCTTTATTATAGTGCTGCCCAACAGTCGTGAGACCAAAGACAGGCCAGGCCAGCACTGAAAAGTACCCAAGCACCATAAAAGCACGTATAAGAACACAATTTAATAATAATATTATTAATAATAATAATGATTATTATTTATTATTATTAATTATTATTATTGTTATTGTTATTATTATTATTATTATTATTATTATTATTATCATCATTAGGCATCCCACGTCATTGGGCACACGGATAACGACATAAAGCTCATCTAGCCTGGTTTACCGGTGATGGAGTATGGGTTCAAATCTCATTTGATATACTGATAATTTTCCTCAAATAGTTTTCCACATTCCTTTGACGAAAATATGGGTGCATTTATTTTAGAACTTTACCTTCCTCATCACTCTCTTATTAGTTCTTAGTGGAGTTAAACATATATATTATAATATTTTATAAATATTATATATATATATATATATATATATATATATATATATTACATAAATAAAAATATACAGGTGTACCATAACATATGAGACCCACTCCGTCGGTGTACAAGAGACACAAAAACAATAAAAAAAAGTTAATATAAATAATATGTGTCTCATTTGACTTTGTTTCCGAGTTATAGTAAGGTTTGTACTTCAGTAGTATGAAGCTGCTTAACACTTTAGTAAGTTATTTTAGTGGCTTCCTCAGCTGCCACAGAATCCGACAAATACCTGCTTTTATTGAAAGGGTGCGGCATTCTACGACATGGCGACTGCAGTCTTGCATCCAGGCCGAGGGTGGCGATTTGGAGCACCTCCTATAGTGTTAAGAAGCTTCACATTACTGAATATATGTGTGTGTGTTGGCCCACTTTGTTACTCATCGGGGGAAGACGCTCTCCGAGGAATAACAAAGTGGGCCAACACACACACATGTGAAAAAGAGTCAGCCCGATCCTAATAGTCTCATGTGTGTAGAGAAAAGAGAGCCCCCAATATTTCCCCCCGTCGTGTGAAATGGACCCACGTGTGTTTTACGAGACCAAGAGCCGAGTCTCACTTGGGAAGATTTCTTTCTCGGAACATACGAGAACGGGGCTCGGAGGTGAGAAACTCGTGTGGGAACAGTCTGCTATTCGTGGAGACTTGGTCTACATTCGAGGGTGACTGTGAGAGAAACGAACATACTGGGTTGGGAACAGGTGCGTGTTTGTCATTAGCACCTGGGATCTCAATTGTAAGAGACTAATAACCAACAGTTTGCATCGGTGGGCTCACTGACTAAACGTCAAGATCGTATTGTCTAGTTTTACGGTGACGAGGAAAGGTCGAGGCTCAACACCCGCACAGATGGACTGAGGATTAAAAAAAAAGTTGTTTCACATTCTCCTTACATGCAAGTGCAGGTACATTTCCTTGTATTTCTCATCCCTACCCTCCTTTATTTTAGCATATGATATTACTGCCAGGAAGGGACATGACATCCAGTTCGGTAGCCTGTATGTAGACTACTCGTCACGTGGTGTCACAGAATGCCGCCCAGGGTACACCTATGGAGGCTGTCTAAGAGTCGTCCCCGTAATGAGAGGATGTTATGATATTGAATATGGAGGTGTGGGCCAATGGCAATTTTATTTATTGGTATCTTACAAACTTTAAATCCAGGCCGTTTTTCCACATAACTTTGAATTTACTTTTACAATTTCAATATTAATTTCCTTCTTAATATTACAACACAGATTTTGGCTCTTAATGAAATTCAACTACCCCTAGCTCCATTTGGTCCGCCCCCAGTACCCTCCACTGCTGGGCTCTTCACAATGCCCGGGATTTCACTCCCGAGTCAGCCAAGCACCCAGAAGAGGTGGGCATCCCCATATCCACCACCTGGGGAGGCGCCCTAACAGAGTTGGTGCCCCGCCCAACTTTCTAGCCACCATACTTCCGTTTTCACCCTTCCTTCCACCCTTGGCAGTTGAATTTCCTAATCTACCCCCTACCTAGTTCCCCCGTCCCTAATTATCTATTTTAACTACTAACTAAGCTAAACTAAACTCAACTATTGGGCCAGTGGGAATATGAAACCTAGCTTAAGACTAATATACCAACCCCTGGCGACCGTTGGGATAATTCCGCTCCAGAGAATAATACCCAAGGTATCAGCCGGTAATCGAACCCAAGTACCCCTAGGTTCGTAGCCAAGTGGACTGACCAATATACCATAGGGCTGGATCCCAGCCCATTAATGTAATTAAATGAGGATATTCTGGGCAGACAGTAATATGCATGCAAAAAAAAAAAGTTAAATTACGACGCTAGGGACCATGGTCTTTGAGAGGTCATCCATCGCACAATACCTAGTTGATCTTGAATAAGACAAACATACTGGATAGGTAACTTATAAAGTTAATTTACTTACTTACGTACTTATTCGATGGCATTAGGAAATCGAAAGTTCATTGCCGCACTTACAAAAGAACGCCACCTATTCCTATCTTAAGATAGCTCTATCCAGTCTACCCCATTACAACCTATCCCTGTCCTGAGCTAGCTATATCCAGTCTACTTCATTACACCCTATCTATCTCAGGTCAATTATGTTATCCTTCCATTTGCATCTCTAGGTCCTCCCAATGATCTCTTCCAAATTGGTTTACGAGTTAATGTCCTGAACAAGGTTCTAAGTTCTTCCATTCGTGCTGCATGTCCTGCCCACCGTAATCTGCAAGATTTGACTATTCTAACAAAGTTTTGTGATTAGTACAAGGTATGTAACTCATCATTAAGTAACATCCTCCACTCCCCAGTAGCCTCCTCCCTATTTAGACCCTATAACTTCCTAAGAACCTTGTTTTCGAACCTCCTAATTTTTTTTCGTCGTGTAAAGTCAGAGACCATGTTTCAAAAATCTTACCGACCGAGTAATAGCATCCATTTCCCGACTTATTCTTTTCCTAATTTTCACTCTACTTGTTAATGAAACAGGATTATGAAGATGAATATTGAGTAAATGCACCATAATGTGTCTGGTGTCAGAGAGTCCATATTGTAAGAGATAAGTCACGGAGAAATATGAATTCGACCCCACCAATCACCTTAGCAGTACTTTTTCGGCCCCAGCCAAAATACTAATTAGGTCACATAGACCGTACGAATTCGGGCCCATGAACTAACCAAAAACTTTCCATCTCATTTTGCACAGACTTAGGATCGTGTTGTACCTTATATTAGGTTAGGCTTGTTTAGGTTATGATCGTGTTGTTTTACAGGATGGATTGTGTTGTGTCATACTATCCATCACTTCCTGTCTTACGTTCACCTTGAGAAACCATTTACATCCGAAACCACAATAGCTGGAGCCGAGCTAGTACACCAACATGGGGCCGAGCCTTCCCTTTCATTTTTCATTTATTTGAGGTATTCAAAGTGTACTTTTTGAACCGACTGATTACATCAGCACACGACTTATAAACTACTTTAAATCTAGAACAAACACAACATCCAGCCCCCCGGCAGTCAATCCATCACTATGAAAGGGGAAAGCCACACTTCACCGATGATATATTTTTAGACTATGCCAGAAATAGAAGCCCGGACCCTTAGCTAAGTAAGCAAACACGCTACCGGCTGGGCTATTTTGTCAGACAACTGCCTACCCAATCACTCTTAAGGCGGGAGTGTAGTGAACGTGATTTAAGGGTAGTGTTTTTGTAGTTTTTATAGCAAAACTTTTTTTTTTTTTTGCTAAAATGAAGAAAAAATTTCTCCAGTAGAAATATAAGGATCGATTTTCTTCACATGGAGATATCAACAATTGTTGAATATCTGTCATAAGCAGAGCGGCATTATATGAAAAAAAATTTTTAATTAATAAATAGAAAAAGTTGTAGCTAAACTATAGAACACCTTTGAAATATATTCAAGAACTGTTGAGGTCACATGTGAAGAAAATTAAACACTATGTTTCTACTGGAGAAATATTTGATTTATTTTGAATAAAAAAAAGTTTTAGTATAAAAACTGCAAAAATACTGCCTTTAACGGTGAAGAGTTCGTATACAGCCAAGTCACACACCTGGTCAGGGATCGAAGTCTGACCTCCCAAGTCACAGTATAGCCCACGCCATCACACACACATACACACACACACACACACACACACAACTCCCATTATTAATATTTTAATGATGTAAAATCTCCCAAAAGCTCCCGTCAAGCTTCGCCCTCGCGTCGGTGTCTTGTATTGGTCTGAGCGTGTGGGAGGGGGTAGAGGGGTATTGTGATGTGTTCCCATCGCGGCGTATTTTCTTGTTCCACTCTCACGAGTATCGGTGTGATCTTGTATACGTGTCAGGGTGGTCACACCGTGGTCTCAAGGACTTTCTTTCTCTCTCCCTCACACTCTTGTCTGCAAGGACGACAGCAGGACACGCCCTTCTTCCCCGCCTGGACTCTAGTCATTGCAACACTTCCTCGGTGGGCATTCGCTATCGCGTGTTTCGCACTAGTTCTTAAGATGGGGTGCTAGTGAGCGTGAGTTTAGAGCAGTATTTTCGAAGTTTTTATAACATAAACTTTTTTTTTGGCCAAAATAAATCAAATATTTCTTCTATAGAAACATAGAGTTTAGTTTTCCGCATATGCTAATCTCAACAGTTCTTTAATATCTGTCAAGGGTGTCCTGGAATTTAGTGACAACTTTTTCTCAGCATTTAAAAAGTTTGTCACCAAATGCCACCATGCTCATGAGAGATATTCAAGAACTGTTGAGATTAGCATGTGCAGAAAACTAAACTATATGTTTCTATAGAAGAAATATTTGATCTATTTTTGCAAAAAAAAGTTTATGCTGCAAAAACTGCAAAATTAATGAACTAAACTGGCGCTCACTAGCACCCCACCTTAAACCCGGCTCTCAGGGTGGTATGCAAGAAAGTTAGTGAATACTTAGTGGAGCAATAGTGTGGTCCGAGCACACTATACCTCCACCTTCTAATCTATTATGACGCAGAATCAAATAGCCGAAGTTGTTATTAATTTTAGAGAGGAATTCACCTTCTAGATATCATATTCTGAAAATTGAAAAAATTACACCTGGACACGGGAATCGAGCCCGGGACCTTTAGCTTAGTACGCCAATGCTCTACCACTGAGCTATCCAGGAGTCGTCCCGTGCCCAGGGCCATTCTTCACAGCTTCGGTTATTTGATTCTTAATATTATCCGTACAGTAATAATAATAATAATAATTGTACGAGTGGCAGTGACCTTCAGGTCACCTGATCTGCAACTGTCACTACATATAAAATAACACTAGTAAAATAGTAAAAAATTATTATTGTTTACCGCAAAATAGTTAGTATTTTCTAGAAGGCTATTCATATGAATATTATACTGAAACATAACTCTAGAACCAACCCAACACCCAGTCCTCCAGACGTTAGTTCATTTCGGTGAATGGGGTAACCACAATTTAGTTATAAACAATTTTTTTAGGACGTTTAGGAAATCAACCCGGATTCTTTACTCAGTAGTTTTAAATATTTATCCAAGGTGCCAGACAATGCTAGCTTTAGCAACATCATTTTATATATTTCTGTAATTCGTACCAACGTAGTTATTTATGTTCAGTAGAAGTTTTTTGTGTTGAGGTTATTCGATAACGTTTCAAGTGGGTCAACGAAGGCAGGCTCTAAAAATGAAAATGCTTCCAATATTATAAAATAGCAACATTCTGTGATGATACATAGAACATGCATGCCACTGATAAATATATTACGTCCAGTGCGAAATAGTGATTTAATGTTGGAAGAGAAGAAACTTAGACAAAAACAGGGAACGTTTGGAGGTAAATAAAACTAATCTCTGAGCAAGTATGGTTTTCTAATTTTTTTAAAATTGGTTTAATTTAGGCATAGAATCATTTTATCTATCAAATTTGTGTGTTGAAAACTAGCCTATTATGAATCCATCACCTACTCATCAATAAATAAAATTACAGTTTGTTAAATCACAGTTCAAATATTTACAATCTACATCCAGGTCATGAATAATATTTTGGAAATACAGTATATAATCCCAAATGTCTTGTTACATCTGTTGAATTTGGGCTTTTTATGGGGGTGAGGGTTGGAGGAGGGGGGCTGGTTATATTTACTTAATTATTCATTTCCACAATCAATCGGACCGGACCCATTGCCAAATATTATTTAGACTTCATGGGTAAATATAAGCAAAAGAAGTATAAACGAGAACACCATGAAGAGTACAATACAAATTTGTCCTCAAGATACAAGCAGATTGCCAATATATTCTTTTGGACACCATTCAGGTATGAACTTAAGTTACCTAAATTTGAAGTCAAACTAACTCCTCAAACCTGAAAATATTCGGAACTTTTGTTCACACATCGATTTAGGTATTGCCCGGTTCAGAGGAATCCTAAAAAAAAAAAAAAAAAAAAGTTTAAGAATTTGGACTTACATTTCTAGCCCGAAAGACTAACTTGGCAGCGGATAAGACTGTCATAATTCTATCACTAATTTCTAGTTGGGGATCACATCTCAAGCTATGTCCAGACTAGAACAGATCAACAAACCGAATAGTGAGAACGGTTTTATGAAAATTTATCTGTAACAAAATTAGTTCGTTGTTATGTTCCACCAGTTGTTGGCTTTTCCCCGTCACATCAAAGGATGCTCGTGTTCGGCTCAGGTGTAGTTAGAACTTCTCAACGAACTTTTCCTCCACATCCAGTCATTGGTGGGAACGCAGCCACCTCACACCTGTATTTGTTTTGTTTTTTAAGTATGTACTGTACATATATATTTTGGCAAATTAATTTCTTAGTGTGTGTGTGTGTGTGTGTGTGTGTGTGTGTGTGTGTGTGTGTGTGTGTGTGTGTGTGATAAACATACATGCAGCCACTGCTACTTGCACATGCGTAATCATCGCCCCACCAATATTGAAGTACAACTGAGCCAGATTGAAAAGATTATGAGGCTATTAACGGTAGGAAAACGTTGCGAGCATGCTTGCGAACATGTTATATCCAAGTTTGAACACACTGGCCACAGCTTACAGAACAACGAACATGTTATTTGGAAATGTTCGCGAAGATGTTCTGTTCATTTTTCTGTTCTAGTCCTGACACGGCTCTAGACGCCATATTTCGGATATAGTGACAATGTGTTGTTTTTTTTTGCACAGCGTTTAATTATCCCTATGGGTTATCCACACATTCATACAAATTGGGTAGGGTAGAATTTATATGAATTTTACTCACATTTGCATGGAATGGTGAATCATTTCAGTGTTTAACACTCTCATCACACCAAGCCGGGATCCGAACCCCAACTTACCGTCAACGACAAGCCAGCCTAGACGAGTTTGACGCCTTAGTCCACGTATCCACCGATGCGGGTATGACAATGCTGACGTGATATGTTGCCAGGGTTCTGATGATGAGTAAGTTTAATGATATAGTTTGGTCGTCGACCTTTGTCCCTCAGGAGACGTCTACCTGCGATGCTTCCTACGCGATAAAACCAAATTTGGAAGGAGCAGGCGCGCGACTGGTTTCCAACTCGGGGTTGCGGGGGACTTGGTTCACCGGAGTCGACAGTGAATGCACCTAATCTAAAAACTGTGAGGCTCTGACTTCATCGCAAGGTGACTGACCATGAGTTGCGTCAGAAACAAGATCCGAGATATCCCGCCAGGATGGTCGCGTGGTCTGAGGTGTCACTCCGGTAGTGAACTCGATTCCCGGGGAAGACAGAGATCATTTTAGCACCGCGTCTTAGTTCCTGCTCAGGTTATAAGCATATGCACTAATTACACTAATGAGTTAGGGATGAGGAAGGTTGAATTTAAAGGAATTATACTCACATTTGCTTAGTGGTAGAATGGAAAATCATTCATGGAAAACCACCCTCAGTACACCAAGTCGGGACCAAACCAGGATCTCCCTGTCATCGGCAGTCTATTACGAGGCAGTGCCTATTACGAGAATAACACCTTATATCATGCGGCCACCGAAGCAGGTAAGACGGAGTTAGAACCCCGGGTGTACGGAGGGTAATTTTTCATCTTCCTCCACACAAATACCGGTAAAATTTCAACAAATGATACCTTTCTCATTTATATTTATATTTAATTAGTGCGAAATACTGATAGCACGAAAGAGTAGTAGGACTAAAAAATAAAAATTCAAAAAATTGATTCGAACAACCAGTAACGTGCGCACTTTTAATTCGGTAGGGAACCAAATTACGGAGCACTCACCTTGGTATAAAACGGTATCATAATGTATAGTAAATATATCACTATATCCAGGCATTTTATTTATCACCGCGTTTAGCTACCCGTTCAGGTCATACGAATATCAACTAATTACACGTATGTGTTGGGAATGAGTAAGGTTACATTTAAAGGAAGTGTACCTGTAAGTGTGCAGGTAAATTGAAACACTATTTAGGAAAAAATATCCAAAGTACTCCCGACCGGTATTCGAACCCCAGCCACCCTATCATCCGCAGTCTAGTCTATTGCGAGAATGACGCCTTGGACCATACGAACATCGAAGTGGGCTATCAAGATTTAATTGCGATAACAGGGTAGGAATGAAGAGTGTAGAGTTATGAGAAAGTGCACCTGCATTATCTCATAGGGACTATATTAAACCATTTAGGAATAAGCACTCTCGGTACACTCAGCTGGGACTCGAACCCCCGAGATCTCCATCACCGACACAACAAACTAGACTAGCTGGATGTTTAGTCCACGTATCCTCCAAATAAAACAATGAAACATCGATCACCTGCAACGGTGGACAAGCGAATTATACGTCGAGCTCATCTAGTCTGGTTTGTCAGCCACGGCGATGTCAAGGTTCGAATCTCTGAGGGTGCTCTTTCCTAAATTATTTACGATCCTCCCTTCCCACTAAAGCAGGTACATATTCACTGTCCCATTAGTGTGGTTAAAGTGTATAGCCTGTAAAGCTACAATCCAATCTTCATAGGAAGAAACTTATCTGGCAGCTAAAAAAAAAGTTAGCTCTCCTTTCAAGTCATGTGATCTGCAGCTGTCACTTTTTATAAATATTATCAATACAATACCGATCAAATAACATTAATAATATAGAAATATGTTATCAAAAGAAAAATATATGTTTGTATTTTCTATCAAGCAATCGGTGGTCTTGGGGTAAAGAACTCTCCTCAGGACCCTAGTTCATGGGTTCAAACCCAGCTGAGATCGACGGATTTTCTTTAACGATCAAAATCCGTAGCACAACTTCCTTCGGAGGTGGAGTAAAGCCGTCGGTCCCATGTCAATTGTGGCATGTAATAGAGCCCTGAAGGGTACGTGGACATAAATTTCCCGGCCAAAATTGGTAGGCCCTTTCGCGCTCGCTCATGCGGAAAGCAACGGGTAAATACCACACTTGTCTTAACTCCTCTGGTACATGCGATTTCTACCAGATGGTGTGGACAGCACTAATCAGTCGAAGGTATGAGTGCATGCCCAGCCCAAGGATGGATAGAAATCACACTAAACTAATCTTTGGGTTGTGACTTAAAAAGAAGATTTAGCAGACGGTTCTTCGTACCAAAATCTTACTATAGTAAAACGCAGTGCAAAAAAACAAAAAACAAAACAAAATGGGGTGTGGCTGTGTCATGGACACGACCGTGTGTTGTACGTGAATACGTTTAAACTTAAACGAACATCGTAGCTTCTCCGAGTCAAAAGTTATACCAATTGCAAATCTCGATACGCAGCAAAATAACCTCAAAATGGCGGCGCTTCCCCCTCCACCGCGCGCGATGCGTCACTGTTCTCGCTTATTGTAATGAATTCTTTGATCCAGTGGTATAATTTAATTTTGGATGTAGAGGAAAGATTCGAAACTACAACACCAAACTGTATCCCCCGATTTTGTTATCATTAGGTTTTTTGGATTGCCCCCGTATGGTAGCAAATTTAAAGACGTATTCACGTCAAAAACAGTATCATAATGTTAATACATACTTATCACAATAATTATCCCTGCCCGTCAATCAATCTTGGATCGGCCTCCGTCTGTCAAACTACTACTCTATTAACCGGTATAGAAAATAAGTAGACTGTGGCCAACTGTTTAAGTTTTTAATCCACAGTTTTCTTTTACACAGATGTTCCATTGTTCAAGTTTCTCTTTTGTTGAGCACTCGTGTGTGAACTTACATTTCCAACGTACTCCTACATTTAAATTCAGCCTTAACATAAAATGTTGATAAAAAAAGAGACTAGAATACAAATAGGCTGTCGTGTGGTCTTCCTGATTTTTAAAAAATTCTTTCTTCTTGTTCACAGAAAATATGTATTTTATATCTGCATCAGTGGACACGCGGCATAAGCGTCAAGAACATCGAGTCTGTTTTCCAGGTGATGGTTGGTGAGGTAAGGGTTCGAATACCAACCGGGTGAAATGAAGGCAATTTTTCCTGAATGGTTCCACACTCCTACACCTATAACATGCAAATGTATTTCATCTTAATTATACCTTATTCCCCTTGTCTCACTAACGTAATTAAATGTGAATAGCCAAAAAGGGTAGTAAGACGTACAATAACAATTTAGAATCTAATCCAAATCCAATATTTTATAGTTAAAGGTGTTTTTTTTAGTACCGCGTCTTAGAACTACTTCCCGTTCGGGTTGTACGCATATATACTAATTACGTTAATGTATTATGGATAAGGAAGGTTGCATTTAGAGGAAGTGCGCCCGCATTGGCGTGGAGAGGAATAGGAAAACCCACACACCCGACCGGGATTTAATCTCCGATTTCCCCATCATCAACAGTCCCTTTTATTGCAAGAGTGACGCCTTAAACCATTTGACCACATAAACGGGTTATATAATTAAAATAAATGTTACCAAATAAAATTAAACCAATGTTAGGCTAAATTAAACATTTTATTTGGAATATAGATTCCAATAAAAATTAAGGTCATTGTAACTGTGTTCAATTAGTTAATATATGAATAATATTGCGAAGTTCGTTAAGTTTATAATATGTCAAGATAAATAATGAATTTATGATAACGTATTTATAAAGTTAAATCATTCAAGAATTTGACTTTTAGATTTAAATTACGGATTAAATTCCTTTTAGTTTGAATCTTGGATCATTTGGATTTGAGCTCTATAATAATCTTTCAAATATTTACGATAGTGATTTACAAATCGGATACAATTTCTAGCAAGATTCAGATTGGGATTCAAAATCTTGATTTTTAGCACAGGTGTTTAAATAATATTCTTATTTGGGTAGGGAGGAGGGGGATTCTTAATCTCCATAGCCAAGCTCGCCATAGTAATTATAGTAAATTATTCTCGGCAAAGAAACAGGAAATAGTGACAAAGACCATTTATTATAGTGAGTTCCACAGTGACCTTACAAATAAAAAAAACACGTCAAGACTACGTTCAAGGACTGGGATCATTTTTAAAAAACGCGGAAAAGAAAAGACGGTGACGAATTTCGCGCGTTTTGCTCGCGTTCAATGCCGCATTCATTGAGATAAACTGTTCTGGTAGGAACGAGAAGTTAGAGTTAATAAGTTACATCACAGGAGGCTGACAAGGCATTAACTGTTTCTACTAAAAGACGTTCCCTTATACTGTGGATCCTTAAAGTCGACCTTCTCATTTTGTTCGAGCTTGCCTAAGCTTAAACAACAAAGTATACGTACTATAATAATCTCACCAAATCTAAAAACAACTATTTTACTTTGTCAAACTTTCAATTTGACACATAGAGGATTAAGTTAAATATCACATTATTTGTAGATTTTGTAATTTAACTTTTTATTTTTGTCAACTTATTGGTAAGACTTTCTTTCTTTCTCTAAGTATATTATTTCATTCGTGTGGACCCATAAACCTTTATTATTATTATTATTATTATTATTATTATTATTATTATTATTATTATTACCGCGTCTTACTACCCGTTCGGGTTATACGCATTTACGCTAATGTGCAATGGTATGGTGATTGTGAGATGAAATGGAGGACCTACAATTTAACGTGAGATCCGAACCACGGTGGAGGCCTGACATTCCACACATTCACAAGTTGTGATTAATACACATCTTGTCAGAGGTGAAGGAAGGGTTTGGCAATCAGATAAATCTGTGCCGAGACCGAGGATTGAAACCCGTATCCCCAATACAGAAGTCCAACCACCTTACCCCTAGACCGCCAGGTCACCCAAACCTTTATAAAATTTAACAAAAATATATCAATATGGTTTAAATAGTCAAGCTATCATAATTATTGTTAATTACGGTTATAGCCGCATATAAATATTATTAAGAGTGAAAATTACACCTGGACACGGGAATCGAACCCGGTATCTTTGGCTTAGTACGCCAATGCTCTTACCTCTGAGCTATCCAGGCGTCAATACATGCTTAGGATCATTCTTCACTAATATTTTAAGGCAGAGTCTGTGATGGACAAGTGTAAATCGTCAGCTACATATGAGTGATAAATTAATACCATGACGGTAAGGATTTATGCTGCCAATAATTTAATAACACTGTTGTACTAATGCTCATATCACACACACACAAAAATCAATATTATTATTAATTATGACATCCTCTCTAAGGCTTAGCATGAGGACAATCAACCTTTCAACAATTATATATATAAGGTGTGCCTGGTTTATATGTACTTTACCTACGGCTATGTATATTTATAATTTATATACATAAGGTAATAATACTCACTGTTTATATATTAGCCTTACGTCCTATTAACCGGGTAGGTTATCCACATTTAAATATACTAATGGGTTAAGAGATGATAATATGCTATATTATCATATATATTTAATGTATGTGTTTTTCATTCTGTTACTTTACCGTCATTATCAATTAAGTATTCATTAATATTCTTAGGGCAACTGCTTACATTAAGGTCATTCTACAATCAGAATTACTAATATTTTTTGCGTCTATAAAATATATTGTTAGGAAATTTAACGTACTTTGTGGGGGCTATGGGGGGCTATCTCGGAAAAAATATCAAGTAGCAATGTCTCCGCCCATTCCAGTAGCTATAAAAAACAACTCCATGGTGTGAGGCCGCAAGGGAGTTACACCGACCGAGCGGCCGCCGCTGTTAGCAAAGCTACTGCCAATATTTACGGATAGAGGTTGTCATGCTGTCTGCACAACAAGCCATCCGGTCGTTAATCTCAGTTTTCTAAACCGTAGCTGCTACAAAATTATTCAAGTATCTCCTCATTTGTTCTCACGAGACTGAGTTTGACCTCGTTCCAGACCCACTGCTTCACAGATAAATTTTGGAAGCGCTAGAGAACGAACCCGGGATCTCTGGATTGTAGCCAGGAATTCTGACCACCAGACCAAAGAGGCAACACCGATCAGTTCAGGAAGCTGGCATCCGGTTTACCTGGATGTGTCATTAGTTGGGATTCTCAGATCCTCTGCTTCGGTCTGGCATATTATGTTCTGCTAGTCGGTTCTGTCTCCACAAACAAGAAATTTCATGAAATAGAATTTTCAAATCTATATTTGCAATTATCAATTCGTAAAAATTAAAATAATTAAAGAGAAAAGTACGGTTAAGAAAATTAAATTATAAATAATTACATTATGTACTATAATCAAACTATAGGGGTGTAAAAAGAACAATATTTATATAAGATTAAAATTAGTGTAATTTTACCACTTTTAAATTGCTTATTTATTTAAAAAATATCTTTCTTTAGCAAATTATATATATTTAATTGTGTACACCTCAAACGAATACTAAATTTCATTCTCATACATTAATTAATTTACCCTAACAATGATACGTAAACAACATAAAATAGCAAGTTCTACCCTTTCTAACTCGTGAACTGTCATGATTTTAAATAATTATATCACTTATAATTATACACGTGTTAAAATTGTGCAGTAAATATATTATTGTCAAACCTGCATCGGTGGCCGTATGGTTTAAGCCGCTACTCTCGCAATAAACTAGATTTCCAATGCCGAGGTTCGAATCTAGGTTGGGTATACTGAGGCTAGTTTTTCCTAAATACTTTTACGCTTACCCTCCACGCAAATGTGGGTGCACTTCCTATAAATATAACCTTCCTAACCACTAAAACTATTAGCTTAACTAGTAGATAAACGTATAACCCGAACGGGTAGTAAGACGCGGTGCTAAAAAGAAACATCGGATAAGGAAAGCCCTCCCTATTAAAACTGTACTGTAAGGACGGAAGGTTTGTCGGAACTTCTCCAATCGGGTAATCACCCACCTGAGTTGTGTTTTCTGGGATGTGTGGTTATACCAGATGAAGTGATGATGGCATGATGTGTCACTTACCCCAACTCTCCTTTCAAACCTTTACTTTATATTCCGAGTGGGGAGGCATTAAGGTCAGTGCCTCAGACCGCACGGTGGGCGACGTGATATTTGCAGAGCGTCCGTCGACCACAACAAGCACACGTCAGGATCCTGACGGCGCATCTTGGCTCATTCCACAAACAGCCTCAGATACCACGGGCTGTGGAGCTTTGACTCTAGTTACTTCTTTTATAACAATTTTATTACTGGGTCCATTACTATTATTATAAATACGATTATGATTATTATTTTTATATTTTTTGTTAGCACCGCATCTTAGTATCCATTCGGGTTATACGCTTATGTACTAATTAAGCTAATGGGAGGAAGGTTGAATTTAAAGAAAGTCTACCCGCATTTGCATGGATAGGGAGAGGGTAGGAAACAATTTAGGAAAACCACTTTCAGTACACCCGACCGGGTTCGAAACATGATCCCCTCCCTCCCCGGTCATCGGCAGTCTAGTCTGTTGCGAGAGTAGATCCTTAGACCATGAGGCCATCGAAGTGGGTATTACATTATTATTATTTTTATCATTACTACTGCCCCCTACGTATTTAAGCCCTAAAAACATGAATATGCATGCAAATATGCACTTGAAATTGTTAAAAATATTCCTAAAACGTTAAAATAACCTATGATCAAAAATTATAGCTGTAAATGTTTCAAATACTCCCTATATTGAATAAAGTTGGCTGAAAATATTCTGTAAATGGTTTGAATATAATATTTTTTTAATACTTGATATAAAATATTAGTTAAATATTATTTTATATCAAAATGGATTATTTTTAGCAAATTATATCTTATTTAAACATTCAACATTGAGAAAAAATCCACGCACATGTCACTTATTGTATTATTTTGTGCCAGTAATTACTTTTTTTTTTCAGACACTACTTCAAAATATGCATTGTGTTCTAAATATGATTTAAATACATCCTAAAATTGAAAAAGCCTGAAATATACATTTCAATGGGGGAAAACACGCAGCTCAAAACTTGTTTATATCTCGCTCAGTATTAAAATAAGGTTGAAAGTAAAAATATTACATGTTTTTATATTATCACCAGTTATTATGTATTTTATTTTGATTGATACGTATTGAGAAACCACATTTAAAATTTCAGCTAAAGAATCGCAGCTAATGACCCTCACTGGGACTCGAAATATAGACTTTTGGCTTTCGGAAGAAAACGCTAGTAAAGACCAGTATTTCTACAGATTTCATTACAGATTATTTTTGTCAAAATAAATAAAATATTGATTGACCAGATGCATTTGGTTTAATTTTCTAAATATTGTTGGATTAATAGTTATTGAATATCTGCTATGAGTATATTGATATTTGATAAGAAACTTTTTAAATGAAAAGAAAAATTTAAAAATTCACTAAATGTTGCTCATGAGGGTTATGGAATTATAAATGTGGTCTTTAAATTTGTTAAACGTACAAATATAAAATATATATAATAGATAATAACGAAGCCTAGGATGTTTACGAAATGTCAAATTTTTATTACCAACCTAATTTTAATATTGCACAAAATATGAACGAGCAATTAGCTTTCTAGAGTTTTCTATTTGTATATAACTATATATTTAAGGATTTCTTTTTAGTTTTAAGGCTTTGAATAGTTTTTATAGCATTTTATTGCGCATATTTTGAAGACTTTTATGGAAAATAATTTAAATATTATCAAAATATAATATAACTAAACGTCTACTTAGCAACATTTAATTAATTGTGTGTACACTTTTTTTTAAATCAAAATTGAAAAGAAAAAAATACTCGACTTAATTCGCGTCCCCTTACCACTCTTAAATAAAGCTTGTGTTGAAAAATAGATTTACAAAATAAAATAAAATTAAACATCAGTAAAGAATACGAAAGTCAAAACATAATTATGATATCAGTAAAATACAGACACAGCAGTCACGTTCTAAATAGTTGGTACTGCTACTTGCAATGTAAGTAACCGTTCAATGCTACCTAACTGTACAGTGGAGAAAATTGAAAGACTTTCAACTCGAGAGCACGGTGTTTGTGTGGGGGGGGGGGGGGGGAGGGGGGGGGGCGCCGCCTACTCCATCTCTTTCTTTGGAAGACGTCCAAAAAAAACCCAACGACTTGAGGACGTGTGAGCGCGTGTGAACGCTCAACGACTGGCGCGTTGAGATTCCGCGTTCCATGCGTGGTGGAATCACAACTACAGCTTGGTTGAGATCCTCGCTTTTACACGTCACGCTGGGTTTATATTCATGCGTATCGCGTAGCTAGTAGTGAATTGTGTATAGCAACTGTTTTATTCTTACTAAGAATAATAATTATTATTATTAGTAGAAATAAAACGGTTTATAATGAAACTTTTTTCAAACTTTAAAGTCTTGCTTGGATCGAGTTTTTTTATACTCATAGAAATTGGTCTAACCCAAGGATGGGAAGCATGTGGCCTTTTAAGGTGTTCAGTACAGCCTTTTCACATATTTGATCAATTACATATTTCCTCTCTCCTCCACAACCTACTCACTTCCTTCAGCCATCTATCCCTTGGTCTTCCTCTCGCTCACCTACCCCCCACACCCCCCTCCAATAAGCTGTTCATGATGATGATTAATCTTCGTCGTTTATAAATGATACATTTTCAAACGGCGTGTATTTTAATCAACAAAAATAAAGGCAAAATTGGTATTTTTAAAGCATAATGTTAAAAAAAATATTAACCTCTGTTATCGATCTATCTATTACCCGCTTTGGTGGTCGAATGCTTAAGGGCGCCACTCGCGTAATAACTGGACTGCTGATGACGGGGAAATCGGGATTCGAATCCCAGCTGGGTGTACAGAGGGTAGTTTTCACTAATTGTTTTTCACGCAGATGCGGGTACACTTCCTCTGAATTCAACCTTACTCATTCCTAAAACATTAGAGTAATTAGTACATATGTATATTGCGTGTAGCCCGAATGGGTGGTAAGATGCGTTGCTAAAATAAATACAGAATTCAGCTTACTGCCTTTGTAGCCGTGCGTTAAAGTCTCCAGTTAAAATATTTCAAAACTCTCCAAACCATTATAAACTTCGACGTTATCTTTACGAGTGTCTGCGTGCCTATTCTCAGAGGAAGTTATTAATGGATTTCGATAAGTCATGAGATTATTTTCTCCATGGATTCTTATTTTGTTGCTTATCAAATGTATTGCTGGCTTATTTACCAAAGTAGTGGGTAACATAAAAACGTTTAATATGAAGTTATATGAGGAAAGTCGGTTTTCTATGAAAATGTGTTATCAGAGGAGCGAGTATTGTATGATAATATTGTATTTTAAAAATATTAGTGTTATCCTATTTATTTTAGTTTGGACACTAAATGTGTTATTTTCAACACGCGGCTATACGTGACGTTGTAAATGGTTTAGGCATATAATATCTACATATATATGCCTACTTTTACCATATGCCACCAGTGTTTGTTGGCAGAGACATTCCTGGTTTTGTACTGGTAGTGGCAGATTTGTAACCGTCTTCTTAAGTTGACTCTTTATGTAGTTGCGGTTACTTGGCTACGATGATGATGATGTGGTGCAATTAGAAATCTTAAACCTAGCTTCAGGCTGGTTAACGATATCATGGCGACCATAGGACCAATTCACTTACGGGCAAAATATCTATGATACCACCGGGAATCGAATTTGGGACATCCAGATTAGTTACCAGAAAGTAGGGCTGACCACTAGACCAAGAGGCCTGCCTTTGTTTTAGACATATTTTAGTCCAATAAATTGCCATTTAAAGAAGAGAAACAAATATAATTTCACAGCACCCAATTAATTTTCTACTCTCGCTTACCCGCTTCAGTGGTTGCATGGTCTAAGGCGCTAGTTTTGAGCTCGACTAGACTGCCAAAGACAGGGAGATCGTGGTTCGAATCTAGGTCAGGTGTATTGAGGGTTTTTTCCAAAACGGTTTTCCACTCTCTCTCCACGCAAATGCGGGTACACATCCTCTAAATATAGCTTTACTAATCCCTAAAACCCCTAGCTTAATTAGTACAAAAGCGTATAACCCGAACGGGTAGTAAGGCGCAGTGGTACACAAAATAAACAGATGTAAACGAATAAAGAACGACTCTTTCTTCGTTAATAGCCAATGAAATCTATTTAGAGCAATGAATATCAATGGAGTAGTATTTAAAGGCGAGTCTTGCGTGACTGTAATCCTCTGTTGGACACCTGAGGTGGTGGTGAGTCTATAGTAAGAGTGTCGACCTACTGGTACTGACATTTTCAGTCCGTCTTCACTCTCCTTTTGGGAACTAGGACACAGAGCCAAGGTCGTGTACGAAACCCTACACTTGCGTCAAACAGGATCCTCTACCAGTACACAGTTTCCGTAGGTGTAAGGACGGGCGGGTACGAGGATTCTACCCATTGTCTTCTTACGAGGGCTTCGAGGGAGGGGGAGGTCGAGATTGTTAGAATAGAAAGGTATTATTTGTTACAATGAGGTCCTTGGTCCTGATTAATTCAAATACGTTGATGCTAAAATTTGTATTTACTTTAAGAGATTTCATCCATAATTTCTTTTTTATAATTTTAAAAAGACACATTTCAGTCATCATTAATGTTAATGAGATATTAGAACAAGCGTTTATTATATATATAAAAAATTTGTTTACAACACATTAAGTTTTTACACTCATAGGAAGATCCATTTAAACGATTCGAATGTGACCACATTTTACTATAATACGAGTCTATATTTTATAGGTAATGATAATATCAAAAGTGACCACTGAAGATCGGATTACTTGATGTATGAATACGTGAAAGTAGATCTTGTAATATTTTTAGCTTTTTTTTTCTTCTAGGAAAATTAGACTGTAGTTTTAATGGTAACATAATATATATTATTATTTATATTTACGTATATTATTATTCCACGAATATATATATATATTAAATATGTATATATATATTAAATATGTATATATATATTAAATATGTATATATATAAATATTAAATATATATATAAAATATGTATATATATACATATTAAATATATATACACATTAAATATGTATATATATATATATATATACATATTAAATGTTATAATGTTTCATAATTTTACCATTAAAACTATAGTCTAATTTGTCCTAGAAGAACCTTATATGACAGCTAAAAAAGGTTACATGATCTACTTTCACGTATCATACGTCAAGTAAGGTGATTTTCAGTTGGGTATATATATATATATATCACAGAAAAGAAAAACATGTACAGGAAAATGTGCAGGCTCTCGTCTGCTCTCGTCTGGTCTGGTTTGCTGGCGATGGGAGTTCAGAGTTCAAATCTCTATTGGGAGTTGTTTGAGAGTGTTTTGTCCTAAATGGGTTATCAGTATCCATCCACTCTAATGTGGTTACATTTCCTCAAAATTCTACCTCACAACTACAATATATTAGTGTATTTAATGTGGGGATTTAGGAAACGCGAGAGAAGGTAAGTGTCCATGCAGTTCTTATAGCAAAACTTTTTTTTTTTTGCTAAAATAAATTAAATATTGCTCCAGTAGAAATATAGAGTTTAATTTTTTTGACATGGTGATATCAACAGTTCCTAAATATCTTTCATGAGCATAGCGGCATTAGATGAGAAACTTTATAAATGTAAAGAAGCCATTGCCATTAGATTATAGGACATCCTTGACAGATATTCAACGACTGTTCATATCAACATGTGAAGAAAATTAAACTCTAAACTTTTACTGAAGAAATATTTGATTTATTTTGACCAAAAATAGTTTTTCTATAAAAAATGCAAAAACACTGTCCTTTTCTCGCGTTCTTTACATCCCCACCTTTAATGGGTACCGCCCAAACTGAAAACCACACCCTTTCAAGTAGAAAGAAATCGGCGCCATTATGCCTATACTGTTGAATGTATATACTACTATAATTTATATATAATAGTTATATATATATACTTATTTAACGCCTACACAGCCCCATATTCCCAAATACCCTTCCCCCTCTTCTATAAAAACCTTTTCATCCATAAAATCTGCGTAGAAGAACCAATAAAATTTTAAAACCAACCAACTCAACCAATGCGTATGCGGCTAAATACGCTAACTACTCAATACGCACATACACCTACAAATCAAGATACAAGCATACAGCTTCGTCTTTTGTTGTGAAACGATTTGAAATAGCTCGTTAAATGCACGATGTGTCGTTCTCGTATTGTTTTGATTTGTTTCCCAGTGCAGCAAAATAATCATAAAAAATCCATCATGACAACAGATGTGTCTCTCCTCAATAAAATTAAATATATTGATATTCAGATGTTTTAAGTTTGCGTTTTCAAAAATGTTTGGGTAAATATACATTTTGTGTCAGCGTGTGCATTGCTGCGCTTCTCAATCAGATTCTGCTCTCTACATTTTGGCGAACACTTGAATCAAGCTGCCCGAGTATCTCAGATATTGTTAATCAAACGTTGAGCTTAGGTTAAATATTGACAAAACCTTTAACAATACATGAGTTTGGTTTTTACTGAAATAAATATAAAACTATTTTCTTCGACTCTATACATCTAATAAACTTGTATAGGCTTACATAGTTTAGAAGTTGAAATTTCCTCCTCTGAAAAAAACCCAAAATCCACATATTTTGGTTGATCACTAAGAACTAAATCAAAGCTAACTTGTATAGAAGCTTGTAATGGGTCTTTGTGAATCTAAATATGTAATTTAATAAGATTTAAAAGGTTCATAGCATACATTGTATTGGCATTTGTATTTAACCCCCCTCTGTTTGTTCTGCTGATTGACAGTCCTACCCAGGAACGTTGTAGGCCTACTTGGTTTCTGACATCTAAGAATGAATGCTCAACTTTACTGGTGGGGATGCAGGGAACACAAGTTGAGGGCAGTGTTTTTGCAGTTTTTATTGCAAAACATTTTTTGTTCAAAATAAATAAAATATTGCTCTATTAGAAACACAGAGTTTAATTTTCTTCACATGGCGATATCAACAGTTGTTGAATATCTGTCATGAGCATGACGGCATTAAATGACAAACTTTTTAAATGAAGAGAAAAGGTTGTCAGCGAACTCCAGGACATCCTTGAGAGATATTCAGGAAATGTTGATATCAACGTGTGAAGAACATTAAACATTAAACTGTATGTTTCTACTGGAGCAGCATTTGATTTATTTTGGCCAAAAAAGTGTTTTGCAATAAAAACTACAAAAACACTGCCCTTAACTCGTGTTCACTAGATCTCCACCTAATGGTAACCACCGAAAGTAAAGAGAAGCCCAAAGAGACAATGTATCGGAAGCGGACAGCAGACCGCGAGCAGTGAAGCATGTGTGTGAATTGTTGCGGCGCAGAAACTGTTGAGGCAGGTGCCGGGGAAAGTGGGTCGGCTAAAGTTGCCGCCGTCCAGCCACCTGACTGACGAGCTTACCAAACTAGAGATCCGGTATTGTTGTCACTAGCTGCGGTACACCTCGTACCATGGGATGAGCAAACATGTTTGTGAATGTCAGAGAACCCCCAGGCTTACGAGTACCTTTTACCGACTAAGGTGACTAGATGCTAGGCAGACTGGAGAAGTGCTCGACCAATCATATTAGGAGGATGACTTGTATTTTCTGTACTGAGTCCTACTAACCGTTTGGGTTATACGCATATCTACTAAATATGCTAATATGTTAGGTATGAGGAAAAGTACATTTTATAGGAAGTGTGCCCGAATTTCCGTAGAGGGAAAGTAGAAAAACATTTAAGGAAAACCACCCTCAGTACACCCAACCGAGATTCGATCCTCAATCTCCCCGTCATCAGCAGTCTAGTCAAATGCGAGAGGAGCGCCTTAGGTCATGCAGCCACCAAAGGGGGTAATTATTTTTAATTACTTATCTATGACATTAGGAACTTGAAAGTTCATTGTCGCATTTACAAAAGTATTCCACCTATCCCTATCTTGAGCTAGTTCTATCCAGTCCACCTCATTACACCCATACACCCATCCCTATCTTGAGATAGTTCTATCAAGTCCCCCTCATTGTACCCTATCCCTTTCAGGAGCTAGTTCCATCCAGTACACCTCATTATCTCTTTCAGGTCCATTCTAATGTTATACCCCATCTGCGTCTAGGTCTTCCCAATGATCTCTTCCATCTGGGTTTTCCAGTCAATACCCTGAACAAGGTTCTAGAATCTCCCATTTACGCTGGATGTCTTGCGCACCATAATCTACGAGACTTAATTATCCTAACAATGTATTGTGATAACATTTATCCACATATACAGATACTCCGCCTATACAGATATGGATATTCTGTAATATCTTCCACTACCTAGTATCTTCATCCCTTTTTGGAACAAATAAGTTTATACAAACACATTTGCTATCTTTTAGTGTTAAGGACATACTGGAATTTCATATGATCGCGATTAGGATGAACGGATTTGTAGTGTATTTTGAAGCTTACAACAAGTTAGCCTTCATTTCACGAGAGAGGACTTACGAAAGACTTGAATCAAGAGAAGAACTGTGACAATACAATACTGACGCGGGTGTGCGTGCCATTGTTCTTTCTGGACTAGTGGGCTACATTCTGGCTGAGTAATTATATAGCCGTACATCACCATGCTTAAAACTTTCACAATCAACCGATTCGTAGGGAAAATGATCCTTCTAGACTTCAAGACTTCAAGAATGATTGTATTATACATTAAAACGGGTTGATTTCCCTGTCCACCTCGTCTCACTACCAACTGCTCGGATTAACAACAAGTAGGAATGAGTAAGGTATAGAATTAAGAAAAAATCTACGCAAATTTACCTGAAGGTAGAGCGAGAGACCCTTTAAAAAACCCTACTCAGACCACCCAGTCAGGATTCGAACCCTGACATCCTCGTCACAGAGAAACTAGACTAATGGACTAGACCAAGCGCCCACCAATGCGGGTTACACCAAAACTGAAACTGAACTAGCTCAAATAAGTTATGTTAAAAAAATTACCAATTTATCACCCGAACAGAATCTGAAACCCGCTTCGGTGGCCGCGTGGTCTAACGCGCTACTCTCGTAGTATACTAGACTGCCAATAACGGGGCGATCGAGCTTAGAATCTCGGTCGGAAGTACTGAGGGTGTGTGTGTTGCCAATTGATTTTCCATTCACCCTGCACGCAAATGTGAGTACACGTCCTATAAATATGGCCTTTCTAATCCCTAAAACCAGTAACGTAATTAGTATATAAGAGTCTAACCCGAACGGACGTGGTGCTAAAATAAAAAATAAGCTCCGGAATATTGGTCTTAAATAAGCCGAAGGTCCCCGGTTCTATTCTTGTGTCAAGGTGTCCTTTTCATATATATGTCTGATATGTATTTATGAAGCCTACATAATACGAACTACAGTACCATTTTTGTAAGAAGGAACTTATAGAAAATGCAAACCTATTTTTATTTTGGCCAACACTGATAACGTTTTACTCTTAGAAGTATTATTGTAATCACGTGACTTGACGTAGACATTATATAGTAATTATTATTTTACTAACTAAAAAGTGAATATTTAATCTGACTGTTTTAAGCCTGCATCGGCGGTCACACTCTTTACCGCGTCATTCTCATGTTATACGGGACTGCTGGTGACAGGGAGATAGGGGTTTGAACCCCTGTTGGGTATACTGGGGGTGGTTTTTCCTGTCAAATTTCCCACTCTCCCTCCCCGCAGCTACGGGTGTATCTCACCTAAAACTCTATCTCCCTCTTTCCAATTCCATCGGTTTAGTTATTTAACCCAAACGGATATTAAGATGCGTAAGAAGAGAGGGCATAAAAATGGACTGTAAATATGTACATTTCAGTACGATCTGAAATTGAATCGATGTAATTGGCACCTGAATACGGGGTAATTTTCGAGGGTGATATCTGATAGGTGGGCCGCTCTACTTAGTCGACAGTAAGCCACCTTAACCACTCAGCTACAAGGATGGATATGTTAATTGACAGCCTCCTAAGAAGTAGGCTATGGCTGACTCCTTGTTCACTATGACTACCATATCCGTGTTAACGAGGCCGATGAGTATTCAGATGGAGAGAGAAATCACCTGTCGGTTGTCACCTTCGGAATGGGAGCACCATCATTACATCTGTGTTGGACAGTCTCACTTAGAAAACGTCGTGTTATTTCTCTTTACAGGCACGTCAACCACATTTTAGGAAAGAGACTGTACCGAATCAACTTGTTCCCGCGAGAAGCAGGAGAGTCTTGCACTTGCAGCCTGTTACACCATCACCGTCAAAGAGGGAGAGAGTGCTTATTGGGAACTAGTTTGGTCCACCCGGCAGAGTTAGTCCAGTGCCAGCGCGCATGACTGGCCTGGTCAATTTTGAACGGAGAGGTATGACAAGGTTTTTACACCATGCCTTGTTGAATTGTTCGTAGATAGATCTTTTGACACATTAATATGTCATCTTTAATCTTAGATATAAGGCGTTAGTGTTGTTATAAACCAGTACATGACGCTAGTGTGTAAATGGGAAATTGTTTACGGTGTTATTTGACGATAACGAAACGCTTCAGTGAAAAAATTGTCTAAGAAGTCATTCTAGTAATAATAATAATAATAATAATAATAATAATAATATTTAGCACCGCGTCTTACTACCCGTTCGGGTTATACACTTTAGTACTAATTACGCTAATGGATTAGGAATTGGGAAGATTGAATTTAGAGGAAGTGAACCCGCATTTGCGTGGAGGGAGAGTGGAAAACCATTCAGAAAAAGCCACCCCCAGTTCACCCGACCGAGATTCGAACCTCGATCTCCCCGTCCTCGGCGGTCGAGCTCAACACGACTAGCGCGTTAGCCAACTACGCCACCGAAGCGGGTGTCATTCTAGTAATAGACTGGTATATATGGATGACCGGGAATTCAGAGTTCGAATCCCAGTTGGGTGTGCCAAAAACCAATAATGTTGTCCTCGTTTCCCCTCGAAATCACACAAAAAATTTTTCGAAAATTGTTTTCGTAGTTTGCATACTTTTTTTTATATATAAACAGCTGGAAGCTTTTTAAAACAAAACACCGGGTATAATACCAATACCTACCAATAAAATAATAATAATAATAGTAATAATAACAATCTACTAAAATGTTATAAATGTTGACCGCAAATAATAAGTATTGTATTTTTAAAGCTGTTCTTCCTACAGTGTTTTTTACTATAGCTACCTGTTGTTTTGTATCCCTCCAAGCCGACAATCACAATATAGTGATGATGAAATGAAGTATTTGTTTGAGTTTGATTTAGCTTGGTTGGATATAATATCCTACTAAACTTCAAAACGTACTAATAATAATACTAATAATATAACATTCTGTTATATATATATTTTTTTTTTCACCGTATAAATCAATCAAGTTTCCTGGTATTTAAAATATCCAATCTTATAGTGAGTGAGGAGTTTGACTCTCAATCCGCCCCTTGATATTCATTTAATTGTTTTCAGCAGTTTTTCAGCTTATATGATACAATAGGGCCCCCGTATCCGCTGATTTAGTATCCGCGGTTTCAGTTACCAGCGGTTTACCTCTGCCCTGCCCAATTTTATTTATTTTTAATTAAAGAAAAAAATAAAAATTGTTTATAAGTCACAATGCCTACACCTACATCACCACCACACTTCATCTCCTCATTGTAGGACTTGTGCTTTCATATCATCATCACCACCACCACCACCACAAACATCATCATCATCATCATCATCGTCGTCGTCGTAACAAGAAGAATGTAGAATAGTAAGTAAACTGTAGTGTACAGTACACATTATTACTTTGTTTGGTGTTGGTAATGTCTTACTGTGAATAATTTATCAATTAAACTTAACCGTGTTTATGAATGTTACGTGAATATCACGTTATATAATAGTTCAGTATTATCTGTGGTTTCACGTAACCGTGGTAGATCTAGGAACGTATTACCCGCGGATATGGAGGCCCTACTGTATAAGTTACATTATAATTATTAAAGTATAGTTCACCTGTCACTGACGGGATTATTTATTAGTTATTTATATTTTGGTTTGTATTTTAACATCTCACACTAATTTAATAAAATACCGCGACATTATGAAAGTCTATCGAACACTTTACCAGTGTCCTAACATTTTGAGAAATATATTTTCCTTATAAAATATTGCATTACCTATATTAAAAGTATAAAGTTGCAGATTTCTTAATCCGTGTGGTTTTATTCAGTCATAAGACTTCTGCGAGGTTTGGCAGCGTTGCGTGGTTTCGTAACGTTAATTGTCTGTGACTTTTGTGTACTAGAACACCTCGTTCATAAAACTTGACGTAATAACTTGTAGCAGAATGTCTGTGGGTCTGTAGGTGAGTGCTGTAGAAAACTTCGCACTCGTTTCCGCGTAGAGCGTGCAAAAGAAAGGTACACTTGCATGAACAATTTATCAAACTGAACACTTTTGACGATTGGCCATTTTCATTTGGCGTGGTAATGCAGAAACATGAGAACAAACGGTTATCTTCAAGCATTTTTATTGTTTTGTAATTTTCTTTTTGGAAACAGTTTTTTCATTAATAGAAGCATGTTGATTAAGTTATACTTTTTATATACATACCTCCTTTATAGTTTTAACAGTGATCAAATATCAATAATGTTGACATGTTTCAATAGAAAACTGCCAGATTCATAACAAAAAATAAGAAAATGTAACAATTAATAAATATCGATACATTATCTTAGAAGGGGTGTTGAAAATATTAACATAAAAATTTCGCTCGTTCTCGAGAAAACTGATATTTCCAAACATATGATTCTTCCGCAAGACCTGTCCGGTAGCTAGCGCTATCTAATGTTTCTATGATCCATCAGTTATTGTTGGTGCGGAAGGATACTTTGGTCGGTTGTGAAGCCAAGCCATGCCTTTAATCCTCCCGCCCACCATCCCACAAAATATGTTTTAGACTTGCACTCGACAGGGCCAAGGGCCTTAATATTGATTTTTTTAGTATGTATCCCAATAGTTAAGAAGGTGAAGAACAGATTAAATAGGTAATAGGCATTTAAGCTTGATAATACATATAAAAAATATACAATTTTATACAGATGGTTACCAAGGATTCCGAGTTCGATTCCTAGTATGGCTGAAAAATGTATCATTGGCGTGAAATGCGTGCTTCCCCTTCCATAGTACTGGATGTTGTGTCTGTTTTAGATTTAAGTTAGTTAATAAGTCGTGTGCTGATATATTCAGCCACTTCAGAAAGTGCATGTTAAATACCTCAAATAAATGAAAAACTGAAATTTCTTGAAAATTAGTAAAAAAACCACTATATTATCTCTAAACACTTGTAGCTCTTGTGTGAATACCCCTAATACGTGTTTATTAATTTTTTATCATGTAATTTATACAACCTCATTATTTCATATGTGCCTCATTATTACTTTCCCTTTGAATACGAGTTATTATACTCGAATTATTTTCATATAAATAAAAATCTTATATCCTACGTGAAAAAATCTAAAATTAGCGATTTTAAAATTATATATATATATAGAATTTCAGAAAAAAAAAATATTTATCGCTGGCACAAAATAAGCTTTTCTAAAAAAAAAACTGTCAATCTAAAACATTTTTTGAAGATAATATATTTAGTTTGCCCACTTTTAAATCAATTACAAATTATAAAATTAAATTTTTTAGAAATAGTTTTAGGAAACTCCTAGAAAAAAAAAAGTAAAAGTGTATCCTACTTTTTAAAAAGAAGAAGATTTTGGAGTAAAGCCCCAACATGACCCACGGAAGATTTATATTTTTGAAACAAAAATTTTCAAAGATTTTAATATATGTGTCCATGAAAATAAACTTTTCCCATCCATTATGTATAACCTAGTCTTAGTTATTTTACTCTTATTTTTGAAATAAAACAATTTCAACAAATTCGAGAACTTCACTCGGCATACCCATGTATTTTTTAAAATTAAAATCACACAACGGTAGCTTTACTTGAAAAAGATTTTAAGAATATCTGTTTTAGGTTGGTGGAAATACGATGAGTTTAGAAAATTACGATAGATTCCTTAACTACCTTTAGTGGTTCAATTTCGATCCGCCCCTAGATGTTCATTTATTTGTTTATCAGAGATACTCCGTGGCAATATTATTCAGAAAGTTCAAAGTTGATCTTTAGCTTCTCTGGACTCTTACGGAGTACAGACTCATGGATCTACATTATGTGTCCACATCCACCGTTTACCGTTTAAGGTGAACGAAAAAGGGAGCCAAGTTTGTTGATGATGTAAATTAACCTAAATTAAAGAGGATTAAGTAAAAAAATATCAAATTATAGGATGTATATGTAACAAGAGTAGATTATGAGGGTACGGATACCTTTTTGTGTAGGTATTGTTAAAGATACTTTATCTTACTATCCAGAAGATGCTCTGCTGGTGAGACCATACTTTCCTCGAACAACGGAGCGGACACAGAGGTAAGCCGGTGGGCCGAGGTACGGCTGACCACGTCAAACCCTCACACGCTCTTCAAGGACATCTTGTTCCAGTTACCAGTCTCCCAAGAATACTCTTATAGTTCAATAGTTCAACTGGCAGTGCCGGGCAGTGGACCAACTCGACTGGCCGGCACGTTAGATCAGTCGGTGGCGTCTCCTTCTACCGAACCAAAGGTACTGGGCCTCGACTCCCAGCACTGTATCAACGGTGAGATGGGCTACACTCTTGCCACAGTGCGGAGAGGACAACCGGGTGACCAGTTCTGTTTATTTAATAGTTAATTTAGTTTGTAAGTTATGTGTTTACATAAATAGTCGGTTCAGAAAGTGTATGCTGAAAAAAATAATTAAAAATCAGGGTATAGCTGTACTACTGTAGTCAAATAAAACAAATAGTTGTTTGGGTTAGGACATGGGTCAGCAACCTACGGCACGCGTGCCACTCTTGGCACGGGGAACAATTTTCAATGGCACGCTGTGCGATTTGAGTAAAAAATATATAAAATCTATATTTTTAATTAAAACCTTTGATATGAGTAATACATTTTAATAACGTGTTTGATGTTTTAATGATTCAGTTGTTTTGTTTCAAAATTTTAAACTAGTGTCTTCAGAACTTGAATTTTGCAAAACACATTTATAACTTTTGTATTTATTCAGATGTTTCTGATTTATATTAAAATATTAGATATTCAAGAAACAGTAGTTATTTGATTCATTCGATTTAAAAACATGTTGCTACATTTACATTTTACAAGATCAATTTAAATTTATTTTAATAGTTGTACTAGTTAACTAGTATAAAAATATATACGATTTTGGTGGCACGCTGAGCGACTTTGCAATATTACTTCGGCACAACACTACTAAAAGTTTGCCGACCCCTGGGCTAGGATAACAGTTTGTGAAAATATATTGCATTTTAAAATATTTAGTAGTCCTGGTATTAGTCATAATTAAGGTTCTCCAAAGCTTAGAAATTTTGGAAATAAAATAACAAAATCCTCGGCTTTTACTTCGACAGCCACAATAAACCTTCTCGTTTTGTAAATATTTCGAAGGAAAAAGAAAACTTGGATATATTATGAACATATATAATTTAGCTCACTAAATATGATATACATATGATTATTTTTAGATCCGCCACTAAACAGTATTTTAACACCAACATCTTTAACATAAGTATAAGAACAAATTCAGGTATGTCGGCATTAGAGAATAAAGTGTGTCTTGTTTTCTTTCTATGAACCTTTCTTTTTACTTAGATACACGTAGTCGACCTTGGTGGTCTTGGAGTAAAGTGTTAGCCTCAGAACTCGATGTTTGTGGGCTCAATCCCAGCCGAGGTCAACGGGAAACCACCGCACTTTCTGAACTTTCCTAGTACATGAGACTTCTACCAGAAGGTGCAGGTAGCACTAACCGGCCGAAGGGCTGAGTGCGCGCCCAGCTTCGGATGGATGGGAATCACATCAAATCAACCTTCGTCAAGCATATTAAATTATTATTATTATTATTACTATTAGCACCGCGTCTTACTACTCGTTCGGGTTATACGCACTTACTCTAATGTGTAATGGTAGGGTGATTGTGAGATGAAATGGAGGACCTACAGTTTAACGTGGGATCCGAACCATGGTGGAGGCCTGGCATTCGTCACATTCACAAGTTGTGATTAATACACGTCTTGTCAGAGGTGAAGGAAGGGTTTGGCAATCGGATAAATCTGTGCCAGGACCGAGGATTGAACCCCGGACCCCCAGCACAGGAGTCCGACACCTTACCACTAGACCACCAAGTCACCTACAAGCATATTAAAGACTGGTCTATTGGTCTATGGGTCAGCACCCCTGATTACTGTTCTAGATGTCCCAGGTTCGATTATCAGTGACCCTGTAGGTATTTTTTTCCCCGAAAGGTGAACTGTTCCTATGGTCACCATGGTGTATGATTAATTACGTTTTAAAAGTTAGATTTAAGAGTTCTTAGTGGTTAGTTTAAAAATTAAAAGTAGAATTAGGTGACAGCAACAAAAGCTTTTTCTTTGGATGTTTATAGCTTCGACCTTTGCGCAGCCCTAATAATAACATAACCATATTAATTTTATTATACTTAATTTGTATTTGTAAACTTTAATATGAGTTTGAAGATGGATTCATGTTGGTTGAAATGAAGTATTTCTCCTGACCCTTCATTGTAGACAGTCTTTGTTTAGTCAGAAAACAAATACGACACGTCTTGCGAGTGCGCGTCTGACAAGCGGGTGCGGCTGATATGAATCATAAAAGGTCAATCCTTCAGTTTTAAACCTTCCACTTACTAATCTAAATTTAACATCCATGGATCCGATTCAGTGGCCGCGTGGTCCAACGCGCTACTCTCGCAATAGACTAGACTGCCGATGATGGGTAGATCGTGGTTCGAATCTCGGTTGGGTGTACTGAAGGTGATTTGTCCGAAATGGTTTCCCACTCTCCCTCCACGAAAATTCGGGTACGCTTTCTATAAATGTACATAGCCTACATACATCCCTAACCCATTAGCGTATGACAGGACGTGTATTAATCACAACTTGTGAACGTGAGGAATGCCAGGCCTTCACCGTGGTTCGGATCCCACGTTAAACTGTAGGTCCTCCATTTGATCTCACAATCACCCTACCATTACACATTAGCGTAAGTGCGTATAACCTGAACGGGTAGTAAGACGCGGTGCTAATAGTAATAATAATAATAATAATAATAATAATAATAATAATAATAATAATAATAATAACATTAGCGTAATTCGAATATAAGCGTGTAACCCGAAAGGGTAGTAAAACGCGCTGGTAAAAAAAAGTTTTTTTTAAGGTTTGGTGCTACTGACAAACTATATTTTGTTTGTCATGTCGATTACGTCATAAGCAACAAAGATAACACTTTTTATGTCGATTAATTATATTAGTAAGGTCTATAATTTTGTCCTTTTTTTTTGTGTGATTTTGTTACACTCCCAACTGGTTTAAATAATTCCTTTTACTTATTGCTTTAAATTAATATTATTGTTTGTAATTATTGTTATAGCTGGTCAAGGTCTTCATAATTGTAGTCGAGATAATTTTTTGAGTTTTTTACGAATCTCGAATCTCTAGAATACCATAGATATTTGAGCTTACCATTTTTATTAACTTATATAATAAGAGTTTTTATAATACGGTGCGAATCTAAAAACAACTACATTTTATTTTCACTTATTGATCATTTAAATTATTTGATCTGCAGCTGACACTTTTGATATATCAATACCCATGAAATAATAACAATGTGACAAAATGGTCACTGTTGACTGAATATTTGTATTTTCTAAAATCTTTCCCATCGCAATCCTACTCCTATAACGTCTGCTTGCGATGCTTTAGGGGGCGGCCAAACTGGGCGAGCGACTAAAATATAAAATATAACACATTGGTTGTAATGAGAGGTGGCCAGACTGGAGCGAGCGACTAAAATATAAAATAGAACACATTGGTTGTAATGAGAGGTGACCAGACTTAGCGAGCGCTCTACCCGGTACAGTCTAGTTTACAGGCGCTAGGAAATATTATTGTATGTTGGTTCATCGAGTGCTAGGAAACTTCTCATTTTGACATTTTTATTAATATAGATAGGTTTAGCACACTTGCTACTAACGGCCTAATTTAATTGGTAAGATCATAAACCATACCTATATGTAGATATATAAAATATATATGTTAAAATACTTCAATATTATCAAAGTAGGCCTTTACAAATAAGAATCACCATTAGCATGGAGAGAGGAGGAGAAAACCACAATAATAAATAACTTGTTAAAACCCCCCTCAGTTCACTGAGCCAAGATTCGGAGCCTCCTCGTCAACAACTAACGAGAGCTATCTGCTAATCACGCGCTCACTCGCCAGTCTGGCCACCCAGTCGCTTGATTGTCAGTCTGGCCGAACCCTTAGGCTGGCCACACACTAAATGCAACATTTTGTTTCGTGGCAAGACATTTTGTCGCAACGTTCTACAGACGTCTTGACTACCATAACATCCAATTCAATGCCGCACACTGCTTGCCACATTGTCGCGAGGCGAAGGTGCCTTGCGACCAATGGCGATGCACCTTTCATTTATGTCTCGCGACAAAACATAAAATACATTTTGAACTGCGCATGCACCAGGTCCCAAATAACGTGTGGTTTTTCAGCCATGTTATTATTTAAATTATTTTGAATTGGTGACCTGGTGGTCTAGGGGTAAGGTGTCGGACTTCTGTGCTGAGGGTCCGGGGTTCAATCCTCGGTCCCGGCACGGATTTATCTGATTGCCAAACCCTTCCTTCACCTCTGACAAGATGTGTATTAATCACAACTTGTGAATGTGAGGAATGCCAGGCCTCCACCGTGGTTCGGATTCCACGTTAAACTGTAGGTCCTCCATTTCATCTCACAATCACCCTACCATTTCACATTAGCGTAAGTGCGTATAACCCGAACGGGTAGTAAGACGCGGTGCTAATAATAATAATAATTATTAATATTTTGAAAAACCTTTGCTATTGTATAATTTATTTAATGAATATATTAACTATACACACACTTTAGGGGATCATCAACAAATCATAAAATATTAAGTTATGTTTTTAATATTTTTATTTTGTAGCTTACTTTAATTAGTTTTGCTACTTGCGATTGGGGGTATAAAACGCCGAGTAAAAAGAATCTAGTAACTTTTACCGAATACTTTAAAAATAATCGGAAAAGTGATTCGCTTGGTTTTCGATTGTTCACTTTACACCGGCGAGTATTTTTGTATTGAAAATGCATGTGAAACATTTAAACCATTAAGGGTCATTTTCATCTAGCAACAAAACCTGTCCTTGAAAAGTAAGCTCTACGGAAAAATGTGTTTTAAATAGAAATAGCACTGTAAACATTCCAGCATAGAGACAGGTATAACAGGGATGCGACATTTCACCTCGAAACAAATTGTCGCGAGTCATTATTAATTTGCATTTGGTTTGTGGCCAGCCTTAGAGCTATCAAATGTTTGTTGACGAGGTGTGCAAAGAGTTTAAGTGGCTCATACCTGTGACGTAATCCCTCAGCGGCTATCATTCTGTTATTCTACCTTCTACTCCAGTTCCCGTTATGAGCATGCCCAGCCCGCTTTGTAATTAGGTACATACTTAATTAGCATCTACTATTATTACAGCATATCTTGATATCTAATCAGTCTTGTGGTACCTCAAACGTCACAGCGAAGCTGGTGAAATACGGTGATTAAACGCGATGTCGGGATTGCAAACATGAAAACGAACATGAGTTTGAACAAGCGAGTAGTATATATATATCTAAACCGCGTCTTACTACCTGCTCAGGTTATACGCATATGCACTATTTACGCTAGTGTGTTAGGTATGAGAAAGGTTGAGTTTAGAAGAAGTTTAGTCATATTTGTTTGTGGGGGGAGGGGGGGTTAGCCTGGAAAACCATTTAGGGAACTCCACTCTCAGTACAACTAACCGGGATTCGAAACCTGAGCTCCGTGTCATCGACAGTCTAGTCTGTTGCAAGAGTGACATATAGACCATGCGACCACCGAAGCAGGTAATAAGTGGATAATAAAAGGAGTTTTATAAAAAAAAAAATCAAAACTTTGATTCTAGAAGTAGACTATATAGAAGTAGGTATTATTGGATGTTTAAATATTTCTATTTAAGGAATAGGTTCATCAACTGAACGTTATACTGATTAAAATATGCAGTAAAAAGGTTTGTCTTTAATTATAGTAGTTTGATTGGTCAATGAAAAATATACCTTTTTATATTTTTGCACCTTACTACCCACCCGGGATATCCGCCCATTTACACTAATCGGGTAGGTATAAGAAAGGTATAATTTAGTATAAATGTTCCTAAATTTGCGTGGAGGAATAGTAGGGAGCCATTAAGGAAAAACTACCATTAGTACACTTGATGGGGATTATAACCCTGACTTCTGTTTCAATAAGAGATCAGACTAGATGAAGTTGACGTTTAGTTCGCAGGCTCACCAGTTCGGTTAATTCTTTATTTACTTTTATAACATGTTACTTGCAGGTGTTACTATTACAAACACTTATCAATAGTTAATTTTTCTTAATTGATTTTAAAATAAACTATAAGGACAATTGAAAATGGTCTTTTGAGGTCAAAATGTCCCCTCAAGTGCAAGTCTTGTGTGTACAAAAATAACATTTTTGGACGTGGCATGAACTAACAACAACTAACGAACCAATATCCATAAGAACTAACAAATTGTCTTTCACAGATAAGAGTAATTGGGTACAAAGGGTTGTATCGAGCCAATAAAAGTGACAAGATAATCTCCCGGACCTTACCAGAAGAGCAAAACTAATTACTGATAAAGTTAGATAATCCACTAGTCCAGTTCGAAATGACACCCCCCATCTGTTCAAAATAAAGTCACGTAATCAAACAAAGAACGTATCAGAGACAGACGTTGTTAATTTAGGTGTCAAAATAAAAAAAAAATTAAATTCTTTCCAAATAGGTAAGCTCGATATTTTTACATAAGAATAATGAACGTGCCTGCTGAGTCCAATCAAAAAATGAACCCTTTAGTGATGCCTGAGTGGTATAAAGCATTTGACTTGCATTGTCACCTTTGACATGAAGGTCGGAGTTCGATGGTTGCAGGGGTGGTTTTTAAAACGTGTTCGTCAATGTGTTTTTTCATCTTCTCTCCATACTAAAGCGAATGCATTCCCTCTAAGTTAACCCCTCATATCCTTGCCCCTTATATTAAGTCGTAAGAATCCCTGGTGTTGAAAGTACAAATTAAAATAAACGGTACGACACAACCGGACATAATTTCCTATATATTCTAAGATAATTTGAAAAAAAAAATTTAATCATCAAACTACTCTTAAATTGATTTTTTCGAAAAACATACATAATTATTGACCTATATATTTTTAGCACCGCGTCTTACTGCCCCTTTGGGTTATACACTTATGTAGTTAGTTACACTAATGGTTTTAGGGATTAGGAAGGTTATATTTAGAGTAATTATTCACGAGCTTGCATGGAGAGAGAGTGGAAAACTATTTAGGAAAAACCACCCTCATTACACCCGACCGAGATTCAAACCTCGATCTCTCCGTCACCGGGGCAGTTTAGTCTGGACCATGCGGTGACCGAGGCGGGTTAAAAACAGACATAGGTACAGTGTTATGTATAATATAAAATATTCCACACATAATCAATTTGAATAACATCGTGAAGAGACATTTTTGAACTATTTCAAACTTTCGAAATAGGTTACTAGTACATTTTCCTTATATATATTTTTCTATATGATAAAGTTAAAACATACTCATGATGCGCTATGAGTCACATACCTCACCTTCTTAAGTAAAACGCGGAGACAAATTTTGTGTCAGCTGGGAATCTGACCAATCTCTTAATAAAATGTCAAGGACAGCGAACTAAACCGCTAGTTTCACTTCAATAGTCACCACTGTGAGTCTGAAATGTCTGACGTGTCTAAAAAACTATTTACATTAGTATTTGAAAGTTTCACGTTAGAGTCAAACTTGGAAAGGTAGCTGTTTACCTTCGACCGTGGCATTCAAGTTAAGACATAGATAATGACGCCATCTTTTTACCTATTTATAAAAGATGGACCGTACATCAGTTTCATAAATGGAGTTTACATTGTGTCACGTGAGACAAGAACCCTACACCAATATCAAAACGGTTACTTTCCTAAGTGGCAGAAGTCGATGAATTGAAACAACCACATTTAACACACAACCTTTCACGAGTTTCATAAAGTCGTGACTTGGTGGGGCATTCGTCAGATAAGTACCAGGGCATAGCATAACCTACTTTTTAAACTGGTCCGCACACGTTCGAGACAGGATGTGAACAGAGAAATATTCAATCATCGTCAGTGGTTAGACGTAATAGTTGGTGAGCAGGCAGTGGCCCTCGCTTTCAACTAACAGGAGCCGGTTTGACTCCTGGATTCGGTAATATGGTTTTACATAGTGTGGTCTGATGTGGAAATTGTCTTCGAGGTACTACGGTTCCCTCCTTACTAAAAGACCTCCACAAAATGGACCCAAATGGTAAACGGTAGGGAGGGTGACTACTTAGGGGAAAGACTCTAGTTTGGCACCGAATGCTGCCATAAACAATTTATAAACTAGGTGGCGAGCAGTAGAGAGCGCAACTAATTAGGGAAAATATTCTAGTTTGGCTCCAACTGCTCCCATGAATGTTAGCCAAGTGGTAAAACATCCTCGATGTTTGGGTTGGACATTAAATGGTAGTTAGGCTAAGATTTTGGTGATTTTTTGTCTTGGTGAAGAGCACTACTTATTAGAGAACCTATTCTAAAATCAATATGAATCATTAAACACTAGAACTTTTGTATTAAAAATAAGTTGTATCGTTGAGTGAAGTAATTTTAGAGTACTTACAAAACGCATACATTTCAGAAGTTTTCAGAGCATTACGACTATTTCCGAGAACATTATTTTATCCTGATATTGGTATCGATGTATCCACGCACATGTACAAGTATGTCATCACCCGAATAAATATTAAAGGTTAAAATATAAATGAAGAAACCTCTGCAGATGAATCGGTACCGATTTGGGAACAAGCTATTCCGCATCCAAATGATTTTTTTAAATTGATAATACTCTCATCATCAATCTTGAACCCTTAATTATCCGTGTCCAACCAAGGACTTTGGTAACCCATCCCCTTGATAAGTAGACAACATTTACTTCCCTTTGTTAATGATTTAAGCACCTTTTAATTAATTTATTATGGATAACAGCTAACGTTTATTAGCGGTAAAGTTTCATCGAATTAAATTTGTAGCCAAAATTACCAGTTGAGTCACCTCACGCCCATTTCGAAAATAATCATTAAACAACCTTGATAATAAATTCCCTTAGATCACATTTATTTCCTTTGATAAGTATTTAATTCCCTTTTCATTAATTCGACCGCTTTAGTGGTCAGACTTCCTGGCTACAGATCCAAAGGTCCCGGACTCGATCCCCAGCGCTTACAGATTCTCTGTGAAGCAGTGGGTCTGGAACGGTGTCAACATCTGCCTCGTGAGGACAAATGAGGAGCTACTTGAATGAAAAAGTAGTGAATCTGATATAGAAAACTGAGATTAACGGCCTGATGGTTTATTGTGCTGACCAAATGACACCCTATATCCACAGAAGTTGAAACTATATTCGATTATAGACGACAGCCGCTCGGTCAGTATGGCTCAGTTACGGGATAATGCCATTGAGTTTTTTTCTTTCATTGATTCATATTGGAATGCAACAACATTGTTCATTGGTTGAGTTTCGTCTAAATAACCTTGTGCCAAATAGGGAGTCATCACACACCCGCTTCAAAAATTCTCCTTCAACTTATCTCTCTACTCATTCCTCATGATCCATTACAGTCCGCCCGTGACCAAACGACGGTCACAAAGTTACCTCACGGCTAACCACAAGCCAATTTCAATTCATACGTGACCTTATGAAGAGTTGGAGATAGGGGTGTTAAAGGTCATTCGGGCTAGGTCGGGCAACTGCTCTGTTTCAACAACTCGTCGCGAAAATACCACCACAAGATTTGAGGTAAAGCTTGATTCACACGTTCGCCGAAAACAGGGAACACAATCATCTTGAGTGGCGCAGCAATTCACACATTAGCAAGAAGCGTGTTTTGATTAGTCCACGATGCTTTATAGCGCAGTCTAGAAACAACTGATCACCAATCTATTGGTATGCAAACAGCTCTCTTAGATTATTGTCACGATGGATGTTTTCAAATTAGTTTATAATGTTGTACTACAGGGTGGGGCAGAATGTGGTGACCCATTTAATAACACTATATCTTTAGTATATTAACTAATAAATGCTTCAAATTAAACTTTCAATAACAACAAAAGATTGGCAATTGTCTACATACTCTTGAATTATTAGAATTTTTCCAAACAATGTCGTTAAATGGCCACCATTATATGCAATACCTTGTTGTATGCCCTTCTCAAATCTTGACATGTTTCTGCGCAATGTATCTCGTTAAATTGTTTCAGCTTCCATCACAATTCTTTCTTTAAGTTCATGAATTTTTTTTAAAAATTTAGCATCGTGTCTTACTACCCGTTCGGGTTATACGCTTAAGTACTATTTACCCTAATGGGTTAGGAATTGGGAAGGTTGAATATAGAGGAAGTGAACCCGCATTTGCGTGGAGGTAGAGTGGAAAACCATTTAGGAAAACCACCCCCAGTTCACCCGACCGATATTCGAACCTCGATCTCCCCATCCTCAGCAGTCTAGATCAACATGACTAGCGCATTAGCTAACTACGCCACCGAGGCGGGTCTACTGAATTGTTCTTGGGCGAGTCGCGTAAACATGACTATTTAACATACCCCACAAAAAAAAGTTCAGATCAGTAAAGTCTGGTGAACGTGGTGTCCAGGCGATGTCCTCAAATTGTGAAACGTGGTGCTTAGGAAACATTTTGCAAACCACCTCCGATGATGTTTAGTCTGTGTAGGCCATTGCCTCATCTTGCTGGATCCATATGTTGGTATCCATTCCCTTACTTTCAGTTCATGAGTCAGAAAGGTTGAACATCAAAAGTAGTTAAAAGAATAAAGATATAGTGTTATTAAAATGTGTCAACACTTTCTACCCCACCTGTACAACTCTATACATTGATAGGTACACTTTCCATTTAACGAGTTATTTCAAATCTCCTAACAACAGTCAACAACACTGTCTGATTGGCTTTAGCTCTACCGTGCGTGCTAATTGATTTGAGTAGATCGCTTTTGAAATTTTATTAGTTCTCCCAAGCATAAGTTCTTGAGCAGATCTAACAAAACTGAAACTAGTTCAACCAAAGCAGATTTGGTCGTATGGATGGCGTTGAAATCTTGTGATTGATTGGCTTAGAGCTCGTCACGTGATTAAGTTTCTGTTTTGGCGTAACGTTTAGCTTCACAGTAACTCTTGTCCTTCGTGGTGTACTCCAACACGCTGGAGGCCACTGGTCACTTCAAAAGGAATAATGGCAATGAAGCTGCATATTTCGTTCTAGACATATTAACTGTTTTTGTTTTTCCTCTATCATTCCTACCGTCGTGAGCTCATCCATAGGTTACATAACCGCGAAACCCTATAAATAAGCATGTTTATTACGTATACGTTTACAACACATCAGTGTCGCTTCTACCTGGACGAGAACGCTAAGGTTTTGGTTTTAAGCTCTTGAGGATCTCACAGGAATTCATGATCAAGTTACGTTGGTAGTCATCGAGGAAAGATTCATAAGGCAAGGCTCGAGGAATGTTGAGTCACATACGATAATAACTCGCGTCTATTAACTGTCTGGGGAAAAAAACAATCAAATAAAACAGTGAGGGGAATATTAGAGGAACATCTTTGTGTAGGCTTACCTCATGTTTCATTTACATGGTTAAGTTGGCTTGTTCGAATTTTTAAATAGATTAAACTCAAAAAAGCTACGTTAATACATTTATTACCGCAAAGTTAACAACTATAGTAATTATAACAATACTTTATCGTCAACAACCTGAAGGTTGGTTTGTTGTGATTTCTATCCATCTTGCGTTGGGCATGCACTCATCCCTTCGGCTGATTAGTGTTGCCAGCACCATCTGGTAGAAATCCCCTGTACTAGGGGAGTTAAGGAAGCGTGGTGATTCACCGTTGCCTTCCACATTGGATTTCTATGAGCGAGCGCGAAAGGGCCTACCAATTTTCACGGGAAGGTATTTTCACATACCTTCCAGGGTTATTTTACATGCCACACTCGATATGAGAACGACGGCTTTACTTCACCTTCGAAGGAAGTTGTGCTACGGGTTTTTATCGCTCAAGACCTCGGCTGGGTTTGAACACATGACCATCAAATCCAAGGCCACCGAGGTCGACATAACATTATTAAAAGTATTAAATGAGTGCTGTCGTTAGCCAATCAAAGCTAAGAAAAGTTTCACAGTAAATTTCAATCCCCAATTTAGTTTTTAGCGGTGTTGATTATTACCGTATTTATTTGATTCTAAGACCCATTTTTTTTAATCCCACTTAAACGTCTCTAAAAACGGGATGCGTCTTAGAATCGAGGATGGTCTTAGAATAGCAGTTATTTTTCTACAAACGTTCTCGATGTTTCAGAAGACTATATATTATTGCCAGAGCCCCGTAAAAATGGTGAGACGCGATAAAGCGAAAAGTGCCATAAAAAGATGGAATCAAGTACTTTTTCCTTTGATAGTTTTTAGATATGATTTACAAAGTTTTTGAAAAGCGAAATGAAACGAAATTGTCTTGCTACACGAAATCCTCTTATAAAACGAAATAACACCACTTTTACAAAAAAAATCTTTAAATAAACACGAGATTAAGAAGAAATTAAGTAAAATGTTTGACCATGCTGTAATTTTATTAGTATTTTGTTGCAGTGTAAGCTAACTTTAGGATATAAAATTGTGAAATATGCAGACAAACTTGACAAAGAATTTTAGAGCAAATAATAAGGTTTCATTTATAAATTTTTAATTTTGTATACATTGTCTCAATATGTAAATAATATTTAAATACCTCAGATAACATGTAATTTTGAATAAACACGAAAAACACCGAAAAGTGAGATTTAAAAAACAAAATTTAACTAAAAATAAAACTATTTTTACGGGGCTCTAATTATGGGATAGTAAAGATGGCTCAGAGAAATCAAACTCTGAATGTAAAGTCGACTTTGATGTTGATTCAGATGCATAAGAATAAAACTGATATTGAATCAGAAGTAAGATATGAATAACACACCTACTAATAAATAAGGTACTATTGTTTTAAGTAAATTGAATTCTGTAATAAAAATACTTCTTATATATAGAGTATTTGAGCCTTTTTTTTTATTCATTTTCTTAGAATCAAAGCTTTTTTTTATTGAATAAATGGTACGGCACACCGCACAGACTTTCTCTCTCTTTCTATAAACTCGTAAGATTTCTGAACGGAATAATGTACATTGTATCATCACCACTCCACATAAGAACACGCATAAAATAATATACAATTATATATAATCAATGAGAAAAGAGGCGCATCTTTGTCCACCTAAGAGCATTTCAAACAGTTTAATGTCTTCCATAAGGGTCAAAACTTCGTATTAAAATTTCGATTTCTGGTTAAAATTTTAACATTTTAAAAGGTGTTGCAGATCTTCAAGTCATCGCATTGATATTTAATTATTCATTTATACATTTTGACCAATAAAAAATGTAAATATTGACTATTGAGTCTAAAATGGAGATATATCATTGCTATGCAAACATTTCTCCTAAGAGATTTAAGGAAAAATAACATACTTTTTTTAGATACTTACTTATATTTAATTACTCTATGGCATTGGAGTATTATTGCGTTAAGACTTAAGTAGTATATGTTTACAACTAAAGCTCACAAAATTGTATTAATATATTTGCAAATATCTCAGAAACTGCTGTTTTTATAAAAATATATGTCAAATAAAAGTTTTTTATTTCTAATAGTCCTACAATTTTGCAATGATAAGTTGTTTAGTTTCTCCAATAGTTTTGGAGATACGGAAATTAACGCTTCTGTAATGTACCCTAAAAATCATTTTCATAGGAAAATGAAAATAGCCAGTTTATTTATAATCTTAATCAACGCCTAGATACGAATTTTAATCAAAATCGTTTAAGCAGATTTTGAGAAAGCCAAATTTTTCTCTTTTCGTCCTTCAGTAAACTACCCTTAATTTTAAGTTTTTATAGACACACAGACAGACGGCATTGCAAAGACTATTTTTTAGGGTTCGGGGGGTCATGAGACGTCGACATCCATCAACATTTAAGGTTAGTTTTTTTTTTTACGGTCGCAATACTTAAACTTTAATGTCCAAAAAGTTAAAAAAATTCATATAATTGCGTATATATTGAAAGTTATTGATTTTATAAAAATATGTTTCGGGTAAAATATCTGTATTATAAATATATATACATATTTGTAATGCTAAGTAATTTCATATCTCAAGTAGTTTCGGAGCTATTTAAAAAAATGTTAATTTACGCATCAGACCGGAGCCCTTAAAGCCATTTTGCCGAAATATTGATGGTAGCCATTTTGTTTGGAATATTTATTAATGTTTATAAATGAAATTTAATCAAAATCGTTAGAGCCGATTTTGAGAAAATCGACTTTTTCTCTTTTTGCCATTCAGTAAACTACCCTTAATTTTAAGTTTTAATAGACACACAGACAGACGGCATTGCAAAGACTATTTTTAAGGGTTCGGGGGGTCATGAGACGTCGACATCCATCAACATTTCAGGTTAGTTTTTCTTACGGTCGCAATACTTAAGCTTTAATGCCCAAAAAGTTAAGAATATATATATAATTGCGTATATATTGAAAGTTATTGATTTTATAAAAATATGTTTCGAATAAAATATTTGTATTATAAATATATATACATATTTGTAATGCTAAGTAATTTCATATCTCAAATAGTTTCGGAGCTATTATAAAAAATGTTAATTTACGCATCAGACCGGAGCCCTTAAAACGATTTTGCCGAAATATTGAGAGTAGCCATTTTGTTTGGAATATTTATTTATGTTCATAAATGAAATTTAATCAAAATCGTTAGAGCCGATTTTGAGAAAATCGACTTTTTCTCTTTTTGCCCTTCAGTAAACTACCCTTAATTTTAAGTTTTAATAGACACACAGACAGATGGCATTGCAAATACTATTTTTAAGGGTTCGGGGGGTCATGAGACGTCGACATCCATCAACATTTCAGGTTAGTTTTTCTTACGGTCGCAATACTTAAGCTTTAATGCCCAAAAAGTTAAGAATATATATATAATTGCGTATTATTTGAAAGTTATTGATTTTATAAAAATATGTTTCGAATAAAATATTTGTATTATATAAATATATATACATATTTGTAATGCTAAGTAATTTCATATCTCAAATAGTTTCGGAGCTATTATAAAAAATGTTAATTTACGCATCAGACCGGAGCCCTTAAAACGATTTTGCCGAAATATTGAGAGTAGCCATTTTGTTTGGAATATTTATTTATGTTCATAAATGAAATTTAATCAAAATCGTTAGAGCCGATTTTGAGAAAATCGACTTTTTGTCTTTTTGCCCTTCAGTAAACTACCCTTAATTTTAGGGGTAGATATCCAATTCCAAAAACCCCTCGGGGCAACCCTATGAAAACCCTAGATATCAAGTTTCAGCTCAATCGGTAAAATAGTTTAGGCTCTAGTTGGAGGTACAGACAGACAGACAGACAGACAGACAGACAGACAGACAGACAGACAGACAGACGGAAATTCAAAAACCACTTTTTCGGATTCAGGAAGTCATGAAACGTCAAAATTCATCAAAATCTCGAGTTCGATTTTTTTGACGATCACAATACTTTCTCTACCTGTAAGATAGAGAGAAAGTAAATAAATGGTACGGCACACCGCACAGACTTTCTCTCTCTTTCTATAAACTCCTAAGATTTCTGAACGGAATAATGTACATTGTATCATCACCACTCCACATAAGAACACGCATAAAATAATATACAATGATATAGAATCAATGAGAAAAGAGGCGCATCTTTGTCCACCTAAGAGCATTTCAAACAGTTTAATGTCTTCCACAAGGGTCAACACTTCGTATTAAAATTTCGATTTCTGGTTAAAATTTTAACATTTTATAAGGTGTTGCAGATCTTCAAGTCATCGCATTGATATTTAAATATTCATTTATACATTTTGACCAATAAAAAATGTAAATATTGACTATTGAGTCTAAAATGGAGATAGATCATTGCTATGCAAACATTTCTCCTAAGAGATTTAAGGAAAAATAACATACTTTTTTAGATACTTATATTTAATTACTCTATGGCATTGGAGAATTATTGCGTTAAGACTTAAGTAGTATATGTTTACAACTAAAGCTCACAAAATTGTATTAATATATTTGCAAATATCTCAGAAACTGCTGCTTTTATAAAAATATATGTCAAATAAATTTTTTTTATTTCTGATAGTCCTACAATTTTGCAATGATAAGTTGTTTAGTTTCTCCAATAGTTGTGGAGATAAGGAAATTAACGCTTCTGTAAAGTACCCTAAAAATCATTTTCATAGGAAAATGAAAATAGCCAGTTTATTTATAATCTTAATCAACGCCTAGATACGAATTTTAATCAAAATCGTTTGAGTAGATTTTGAGAAAACCAAATTTTTCTCTTTTCGCCCTTCAGTAAACTACCCATAATTTTAAGTTTTTATAGACACACAGACAGACGGCATTGCAAAGACTATTTTTTAGGGTTCGGGGGGTCATGAGACGTCGACATCCATCAACATTTCAGGTTAGTTTTTTTTACGGTCGCAATACTTAAACTTTAATGTCCAAAAAGTTAAAAAAATTCATGTATAATTGCGTATAGATTGAAAGTTATTGATTTTATAAAAATATGTTTCGGATAAAATATCTGTATTATAAATATATATACATATTTGTAATGCTAAGTAATTTCATATCTCAAATAGTTTCGGAGCTATTTAAAAAAATGTTAATTGACGCATCAGACCGGAGCCCTTAAAGCCATTTTGCCGAAATATTGAGGGTAGCCATTTTGTTTGGAATATTTATTAATGTTTATAAATGAAATTTAATCAAAATCGTTGGAGCCGATTTTGAGAAAACCAAATTTTTCTCTTTTTGCCCTTCGGTAAACTACCCTTAATTTTAAGTTTTAATAGACACACAGACAGACGGCATTGCAAAGACTATTTTTTAGGGTTCGGGGGTCATGAGACGTCGAAATCCATCAACATTTCAGGTTAGTTTTTTCTACGATCGCAATACTTAAGCTTTAATTTAAAAAAAGCTAAAAATATATATATAATTGCATATAGATTAAAAATTATTGATTTTATAAAAATATGTTTCGAATAAAATATTTGTATTATAAATATATATACATATTTGTAATGCTAAGTAATTTCATATCTCAAATAGTTTCGGAGCTATTATAAAAAATGTTAATTTACGCATCAGACCGGAGCCCTTAAAGCGATTTTGCCGAAATATTGAGGGTAGCCATTTTGTTTGGAATATTTATTAATGTTTATAAATGAAATTTAATCAAAATCGTTAGAGCCGATTTTGAGAAAATTGACTTTTTCTCTTTTTGCCCTTCAGTAAACTACCCTTAATTTTAAGTTTTAATAGACACACAGACAGACGGCATTGCAAAGACTATTTTTTAGGGTTCGGGGGGTCATGAGACGTCGAGATCCATCAACATTTCAGGTTAGTTTTTTCTACGATCGCAATACTTAAGCTTTAATGTCCAAAAAGCTAAAAATATATATATAATTGCGTATAGATTAAAAATTATTGATTTTATAAAAATATGTTTCGAATAAAATATTTGTATTATAAATATATATACATATTTGTAATGCTAAGTAATTTCATATCTCAAATAGTTTCGGAGCTATTATAAAAAATGTTAATTTACGCATCAGACCGGAGCCCTTAAAGCGATTTTGCCGAAATATTGAGGGTAGCCATTTTGTTTGTAATATTTATTAATGTTCATAAATGAAATTTAATCAAAATCGTTAGAGCCGATTTTGAGAAAATCGACTTTTTCTGTTTTTTCCCTTCAGTAAACTACCCTTAATTTTTGGGGTAGATGTCCAATTCCAAAAACCCCTCGGGGCAACCCTATGAAAACCCAAGATATCAAGTTTCAGCTCAATCGGTAAAATAGTTTAGGCTCTAGTTGGAGGTACAGACAGACAGACAGACAGACAGACAGACAGACAGACAGACAGACGGAAATTCAAAAACAACTTTTTTGGATTCAGGAAGTCATGAAACGTCAAAATTCATCAAAATCTCGAGTTCGAATTTTTTGACGATCACAATACTTTCTCTACCTGTAAGATAGAGAGAAAGTAAAAATTAAGGTACGTCTTAAAATCGATTGCCTCTTAGAATCGAAGAAGTACGGTATTATATTTTTTTACAGTCAACAGTTAAATCATTTTACTATAATATTAGTGTTCTATAATAAGTATTGATATGATTTATTATTATTATTATTATTATTATTATTATTATTATTATTATTTAGCACCGCATCATACTACCCGTTCGGGTTATACGCTTAAGTACTAATTATGCTAATGGATTAGGAATTGAGAAGGTTGAATTTAGATGAAGTGAACCCGCATTTGCGTGGAGGTAGAGTGAAAAAATTAGGAAAACCACCCTCAGTACACCCCACTTGGATTCAAACCCCGATCTCTCCATTATAGGTAGTCGAGTTTTTTGCGAGAGTGTCACATTAAATCATACGGTGACCGAAGTGGGTCATAGCCATTTTAAATAATCAGTTTAAGAAAAAAATAATCGACAAATAAAATAAATAGGCCACTCCTCACTATGGCTTTATGTTTAACGCAATCCAATATTAAGCGTAGGCCTACCTATGCCCTTAGCATTGGTTTTTAATAACATAAATCTTCTTGTAAAAACAAATCAAGAAAATAAACTTTCCAAAAGGCCATTTTTGCAACAATAAATGGCCATCGATGGATTATATCAACTTGTCATTATATTCCGTGTTAACAAGACTTAATATATAATCCCATGTGACGACATCAAAATAAGAACACAACGTAACATTATCCACCTTGTGCTGCGCGGGTCCATTGAGCCGAATCGAACCCAGTACCACGCCTCTAATCGCACTCAGCCCTGCTCGCGATGTTGACTTTCTCTCGTGCCGAGACCTAATCTAAATCAAGATCAAGCTGTGGCAACGTTTTAAAAACTGCTTTCACAACGCGGCGGCAATGGCGGACAAGAAGTACTTGGGACGACGGCCATTTAACTCGCGTGTTGACAAGAATGCCCAGTTATGGTAGCTATTATTAACAGGACGTGGCGTAATACAAGAAATGTTTTGTCAACACTTTGCTTCGAAGGGAGCGATTATTACATAAATTATTATTATTAGCACCGTGTCTTACTACCCGTTCGGGTTATACGCACTTACGCTAATGTGTAATATAAGGGGGATTGGGAGATGAAATGGAGGACCTACAGTTTAACGTGGAATCCGAACCACGGTGGTGACCTGGCATTCCACTATTACATAAAGTTTGTCCCTAATTTTTCATATATATTTTTTTATTAAATATATGCTTCACCTCAAAATTACATCTACGCTATCCGCATATTTATTCACACCCAAGGGATAAAGATGAGGAAGGTATAATTTAGTATAAATGTGCCCGTATTTGCGTGAAGCGAGGTTCGGAAAATATTTACTAAAAAAATATTACCTCGGTACACTCGGAAGGGATTTGAACGGGACCTTTCTTTTAACGGAAAATCAGATAGGACGAGACATAACATTTTTCGCATGCTCGCCGGTGCAGTTAGTATTTTGTTGAGTTATACCTTTTAATATCAAGGATTTATCAAAAGTAACACTTTGAGAATTTTATCGTAACTCTTTGTTCTGTTATTCGCCACTCTCGTGTCAGACTGATAAAGGAGAGATTGGGGTCCAAATCCCAGTCAGGTCTATTGAGGGTGATTTTCCCAAAATGGTTCCTCACTCTTCTTCCAGGTAAATATAGGTAAATTACCTCTAAAATGCTTCCTTCCTCATCCCTACCCTATTAGAGTAATTATTATACATGTTTATAGCCTGAACAGGTAGTAAGACGCGGTGATATATATATATATATATTAGGTATTATGTGGTGTAATGACCATTAGCATAATCTATATAATTTAAGGAAGCAGAATTATAAGGGCGAGTTTGAAAAAGACCACCAGTGCACTCCCAGAGCTAGGATAGCAAACCACAGCTTACGAGAGAGAGAGAGAGAGAAACAATTCACCCGGTCGAGGCGGGAATTGAACTCCAGCCTTCTGTATCAGCTTTCAGCACGCTAACGCCCACCAAACTAATTAGTGTAGTGTTAGTTAGAAATAAGTACAAACCAATTTTCATAGGGAGGGCCTATCAAATATGACAGCTGCAGATTACATTACTTGACGTATGGATGCGTCAAAGTAACTCTAGTAACTTTTCTAGTTGTTAGATAAAAGGCCCTTCCTATGAAAATTGGATTGTCACCTATAGCTCACAATGTGAAAAGTAAAAATATATTCCTTTCCTACAATAATATTATTTTTAAAATGTAACTTTCCTACTCAATAAACATTGAAAATGAAAGTGATGCTTGATTTGAGCTCTCAACATATTCCACGACGGTAAAATAAATTTATTTCTCGTTTCTGTTTGTTAAAAAAAAAAAAAAGATGGAGTTTATATTATGAGTAATGTGTGGAACTCCTTGCTACAGACAGACCAACCCATTGTGACATTTACCGTTGCCTGGTATAGTGACGACACCATCAAAACCAGTATTTTATTCAGACATTATTTTATTGCTTGGCAAACTCTGACAAATCGATTTCATGATTTGTTTGAGCAAAAATGAATTATGTCACAAACTTATTTTTGTATGCGAAAATACTTTTCCAGGCACGCTTTTCACGCTCGCTCATAGAAATTCAGTGGGGAAGGCAACGGGGAACCATCACCCTTCCTGAATTCCCCTAGTACATGGTATTTCTACCAGATGGTGCAGGCGGCACTAACCGGCCGATGAGCTGAGTGCATGCCCAGCTCCGGATGGGTCGAGATCACGTTAAACCAACCTTTGGCTTGTTGACTTAAGGTTCGGCAGAAGAGAGCGCAAGTATTTTTTTATAGTTTTTATAGAATTGAAATTTTTTGGACAAAATAAATCAAATATTTCTCTAGTAGTAACATAGACTTTAGTTTTCTGCACATGCTAATATAAACAGATCTTGAATATCTCTCAAGGGTGTCTTGAAATTTTGTCAAAATATTTTCTCTTTATTTAAAAAGTTTTGACAACATTCCAGGATATCCTTGAGAGATATTCAAGATCTGCTGATATTAGCATGTGCATAAAACTAAACTTTAGGTTGCTACTGGAGAAATATTTGATTTATTTTGGCCAAAAAAATGTAATGCTATAAAAATTGTAAAATTACTCGCGCTCTCTTCTGCCGCACCCTAAGAAGAAGAATGTAACTCTTTAAACTTTTACGTGTAAGAAAATATTTACAACTATTTTGAATTTGACACTGATTGTGAATGTTGGTTCATAAAAAGGTCCACTGACCTCAAAGAATTATGGGACCGGGCAGCAAATCTGACACGCCTGCCCTAGACCTGCTGATGCGATTATTATTATTTTCGTTTAAACAAAAGTAAAATATTTACTCATTAGATAGAGTGTTTAGTGAAAGCTCAACATTTAGTACAACATTCACTTTTCCGACTAATACTGAGGACGATTTTATGACTAATTAACAGCGATGTAACGCCACGCGGATAGCTTACTTGTTAACTTTTACTAGCATTATAACATGCACGCATGCATGCTACATTCTTACCTTTCCCCAGCATTGCACCAGTTCCACCGATAGAAACCAAAACTTTTCATTTTTTTTGTCGGAAGAGACGGGACGAGATGAAATTATATCGCTGCTCTTAGTGTGACGGAATGCAACACGTGTGTTCGTGCTATGATATCCACACGTCTGCGATACAGTTTTCTATTTTACGAGACACACAACGGAATAAAAAAAATTGGAACAAACACTACTGACCGTGTTTGGTTTCAGATATTCTTCCGAGAGTGTTGAGTTGGGTAACCGACATTTTTGTTTTAGATTATTTCCATAAAACCCGGTGTGAAAGTGTTCCGGGTAAAAGATGTGACAGCCAAATATCAGTACCTTAAATCACCTGACCAGTATTATACAGGAATACTCAATTTTTTATTACGAATTGACGTATCTGACTGATAAATAAATACATTAGCTCTACTTTCACGATTGATAGTAAGGTTATATCTTTGTATGTTTATTATTATTGTTTATTATTATTATTTTATATGTTTATTATGTTTATTCCCTTCTCCTTATTTTATATATGTTTTAGTTTTCCTTCTATGACGACGACATGTTTCGGTGATTTTTCACCATTTTCAATTCTGAGGAAAACCAATGTTATTTCAAATTATTGTATGAAAATAAGAGATAAAATTATGAATTTAAAAAATTAAACATTAGAAATGGAAATAGTTAGAAACTATATTGTGATATACGAAGTATTAAAAAGATAATCATTTAAATTTATAAGCTTATAAATACCTTATTTGTATTAAAGATGATTGATTTTACTTTATACTATTGGAAAGTTTGTGTCAAATAATATTATATACAATTATTGACACTTTTGATAGATATTATCAATTATTATAATATATCACTAATAATATTATAAAAATAAAATAATATATCTATTTTGAACACAAAAAAATGTTTTTATTTTCTAAAAGGTGCCCCAAATGTCCATTCGAAATAAATTCAAGGTATGGAGAAATTTTAAGAAAGTAAGTATACATATATTTTTAGCACTGCGCCTTACTACCTATACGTGTTAATTACGCTAATGAGCTAGGGACTATAAATGTTAAATATAGAGTAAGTGCGCCCGCATTTGCGTGGAGGCAAAGTGGAATTTTCTTTATTTGAAAAACCACCCCCAGTACACCCGACCGGGATTCGAACCCCAATCTCCCTGACTAACAAGAGAGTGACGACTTATACCATGCAATCACTGAAGCAGGTAAATCATATTCATTTGCGGTAAACATTGATAAAATTGTCCTATATTATTAGTAAATAATATTTCATACGTCTTAATACAATCTATTAACAGTGGCAAATGCACATGACATGTCATGTAAACATGTATAAAAATTTGTTTCAGAAACTTTTTATAACTATCAAAAATGTTATTTCCTATATAAATGGTCTCTTTGTGTTATATTTGTGTGTGTGTGTGTGTGTGTGTGTGTGTGTGTGTGGTGTGTGTGTGTGTGTGTGAGTGAGTGAGTGAGCACTGAGCTACTATCATATTTACACTAATAAAGTAGGGGTGAAGAAAGTAGAATTTAAGAGGGAATAATACATCCAGATTCGCGCTGGGGGAAAGTAAAAAAACAATTTATACTAAAAAAAAACTTCAGACCAACCGACCGGGATTCGAAATCCAACCTTTATCCTCACCGGAAAACCAGACCAGACGAAGGAGGTACCCTACCTCATGTGTCAGTCGATTCAGATTTTATATAGCCTATTAACAGGGTATAAGTCCCCTTTTAACTGTTGAACTAAGGCACGGTCCCACCTTTAGTTTGGACGAATGAACGGATTTCAACCAAGCCTACAAACCTTCCTCCTTCAAAACCACAACTTGTACAACTTCCTCTGAGACGATTCTGGTGTCAAATTTGTTCAGAAATATAAAAAAATTAACTCTTTATCTCACAACTAGAGTTAAAAATTGAGTTCAAATCTTAGAATCCACACAGATATTTTAAATAAATTTATACTAATGACGGAGTTCACTTAGTAGTTTTTTTTATAGTGTGTTCAATCTAACTGCGTACAACCCGAACGGGTAGTAATAAGCGGTGCTTATAATAATTATATAATAATAGTAATAATAATAATAATAATAATAATATTAGTAATAATAATAATAATAATTCAATCCAACTATTTTTAGTGCTAAGTGTCTTAGTGCTCACCCTTATATATATATATAAATAAAAAAATCATCTTACGTTAGGCGAAGGTGATATTTAAAGTAATTGCACCAGCATTCCCATCCATTATACAAGTGTACAGGAATGGGTGGCAAACACCCGAGTTAAAGAAGTCATGGGTGCAAACCCACTACACCAACCCCAAAAACGGTTTTAAATTTATTATTTTGGCTTTAATTTTAGGATTATCCATTTAACACCAGGGTTATAAATAGGACACCTTAGCTCAGTTGGTAACGTGTCTGCTTACTGAAATAAGGGGCCCGGGTTTGATTCCCGGCATGGCCGAATAATTTATCAATGGTGAAATGTGGGTTTACACTCTCATATTGATAAATTAACGGCTGGGGACTGGATGTTGTACCTGTCCTAGTCTTAAGTTATATTATAAGGTATATGAAGCTACGACAGGTCTAGCCAACCGACAGTGGAAAATATATGGCTTGAATAAAAAAACTGACCCAGGCTGGAAACAGTCATGGATGTAAAAACCATGCTTATTAACGTCTATATCTAATGAATTACATTAGAAGGGTAGTTTTAGAAGAAGTTCACTCACATTAGTGGGGAAGGTATGGAAAAACCATAATGATGTATCACATGCGGAAAACCAACTTCAAATCAACTGGCCGAGATTCGAACTTTGTTCTCCCCGACTCAATCGAGTATAATATGAGATTTAACCCTTAGACCGTGTAACCACAAGTACGGATCCTAATATGAAATAGTTAAAAACAAAGGGTTTTCTCCCTTGCTACATTATTATTATTATTATTATTATTATTATTATTATTATTATTATTATTTTATTATTATTATTATTTAGCACCGCGTCTTACTACCCGTTCGGGTTATACGCTTAAGTACTAATTACACTAATGAATTAGGAATTGGAAAGGTTGAATTTAGAGGAAGTGAACCCGCATTTGCGTGGAGGGAGAGTGGAAAACCATTTAGGAAAAACCACCCCCAGTTTACCCGACCGAGATTCGAACCTCGATCTCCCCGTCCTCGGTGGTCTGGCTCAACACGACTGGAGCGTTAGCCAACTACGTCACCGAGGCGGGTCTCCCTTGCTACAGTATGATACCAAAAATGAATTAATGTAATTTAATATATTTTCTTACAATAAATCCAATACTTTAGGATTTTTTTTCTGTTAATTTTTTTTAACCCTGAGTGTACTGAATGATAACTATGTAACACTAGAAATAATATTTCCCGAAAGGCAACAGGCATTGCACGTTGTATTGAATTAAAGAGAGTTGTCTAAACTCGATTCGACACCGTAACGTTCGCGTGTTGTTGTTGTTTTGTTTTTGTTTTTCACAAAGAATTAGAAAGTTGAACACGTTTTGTTCACGCCAAGGCAAACAGAGAAAAAAAAGTTTATTAGACAGTTAATCCGTGAAATGAATGACTGTCTAAAGACTGAGTACTTGAAGAAAAAAAAACTATGTTCATCTTTCAGCATGTTCACTGAAATTGTACTCTAAGGATAGAACAAGGTTGACAAATTCATGTTCATGTTGACTGAATTATTTTATTTTGCAAATTTAAGGTGCGGCAGAAGGGAGCGCAAGTATTTTTACAGTTTTTACAGAATTTATATTTTTTGGCCAAAATAAATCAAATATTTCTCCAGTAGCAACATAGAGTTTAGTTTTCTGCACATGCTTGTATCAACAGATATTGAATATCTGTAAAGGGTTTCCTAGAATTTGGTCAAAACCTTTCCTCTTTATTTAAAATGTTTTGACAAAATTCCAGGACACCCTTGACAGATATTCAAGATCTGTTGATATAAGCATGTGCATAAAACTAAACTCTATGTTGCTACTGGAGAAATATTTGATTTATTTTGGCCAAAAAATGTCAATTCTATAAAAACTGTAAAAATACTTGCGCTCCCTTCGGTCGCACCTTAAGAACTTTTATTTTAAATCCCTTAGCGAGTGACACGCCATTACGTACAAAGTAGAGTCTATCACCGGCAAGAGTATAGGTAAGTAAATAAAAGCTAGCAGAAGGTTCTTTATTGAAAACATTGGATGGAAGAATTATTAGAAGCGTTTGATGACACATTTTAGGTGACCTGGCGGTCTAGGGGTAAGGTGCCAGACTTATGTGCTGGGGGTCCGGTGTTCAATTCTTGGTCCTGGCACAGATTTATCTGATTGCCAAACCCTTCCTTCACCTCTGACAAGACGTGTATTAATCACAACTTGTGAATGTGTGGAATGCCAGACCTCCACCGTGGTTCGGATTCCACGTTAAACTGTAGGTCCTCCATTTCATCTCACAATCACCCTACCATTACACATTAGCATAAGTGCGTATAGCCCCGAACGGGTAGTAAGACGCGGTGCTAATAATAATAATAAAAATAATAACACATTTTATTGATAATATATTATACCTAAACATATGGTCATTATTTCGAATAGCTAGTCATTAGTTACTTTAAGCCAACGTCTGTAATTAAGAACCTTCTGCTAAGATTTAACTTACCACCTCTCGCCGTAGATAGAGTATAGGAAGAAAATCATCTGACAGTTATAAAATTTAATAAAATCAATTTAATCTGTTCATACACCAATTCATTTGATCTGCAGCTGTCAATTATGAAAGATAGTACCAACATCGATTCAATATTAAAACTAATTAGGGCGTAGTGTTTCGAATCCTTCGAATTTTTAAATATTTTCGATATTGAAGAATTAGAAAATGTTTCAAAATCGATATTAGAAACTTGTTTTTATTTTGAATCTGAATTATTTAAAACTATTGTGATTATTACTAATGATATAACCCAACATAATTATACCTCTAAGATAAATTAAGAACCAGAACCTAGGCCATTAATTTACATTTTAACTGACTGTTAATTGATATCATAACATAAAAACTTCATTTAATAACGATTTTTATTTTTCACAACAACTAAATTTAATGAAAGTGGAACAAAATCAGAATTTAAGAAAGAATAAATCATATTAATAAAGGAAAGTATTTTTAAGCACCCCTTTTACTACTCGTTAGGGTTGTACGTCTATGCTATGTACTAATTACGCTAATGTGTTAGGGATGATAAGTGATTAATTGATAGGAAATTTACCCTCATTTGCGTGGAGGAAGAATGGTAAACCGTTGAGGGAAAACCTCCCTCAGTACACCCGACCAAGATTCGAACCCCAGTCTCCCGTCATATGCAATCAAGTTTATTACGAGAGTGACGCCTTAGACCATTCAGCCACCAATGTGAGTGATACAAAGTTCATTGGCTACATTCCAGCAACTGTGTGATTAAAAAATTTATCTTAAGTATTTATTTATGTATTTATAAAATATCGATAGTAGGCCTATTAAAAATATAGGCCTACTTGTTTAACATAAATCCCTAAAATATATTTAAAAATGCCGCAAACCAAGAAAACAATTCTACAACCAAGGGATCACGAACAGAGTTTATGTACACATGAGCATTTTCGGTGATGTAAAAAAAAGAAGACATGTCATCAAAATCCGGGAGCTGGTAATCTGTAAACTACCCTTAATTTGCGGACTAAAATCAAAATAAAACAAATCCCCGAAACTTGACCTTATTACCTTTAAGTTTGAACAAAACTCTTCAAACCATTTTGTCTTCATCCCCAAGGACACTTTTTTGGGGGGGGATGGGTGGTATGAGGCCGTTCAAAACGTCAAGATGCATCATAATATCTAGGTCGAAAATTTTCACGATTGCAATACTTTCGCTTTACGATAAAATAAGAATGAATTGTTTGTGTTTTATAAACTGTCCTTTTTATCGTTTTCTTAATGTATGACGTAATGAATCTACAGTCATCATCAGTATAGGTACGGTGGAGGGGGCTGAATAGGTACCGCGAACAACCCAAAATCCTCAGTGAGCAATTTACAATAGTTGTCTAAAAACATGCTCTATTTATTTGAGGGTGGTTAGAGGGGTGATCATAGTAGGCTATTCACTTTTCAATATTCCGGCAACTAAGATAAAAAAATATATCAAGTGAACATGTCTTGGCACAGTCAAGTCGAAGGCTTGGCGTACCGACTCTACAGCCTTGTTCAAAACTGTTAAGGCGGACACCTCGGTCAGCGAGAAAGTATCAATCGCTATCAGGTCACACTTCTTAAAATACAATGGTCTATGTCGTTTTAGGGAACTACTTCTATATTCTGGCTAGCCTTATATTTCCTTTCACCCTTCGCCTGCAAACCCTCTTTGTCATGCATAAAGAGGAAAAAGAAAACCACAAAACTTTTCATCTCAAGTTAAAGAGGAAAGCTCGCTGCTAGTTCTCAAACATCTTAACATGTTTTGTTTTGAGCCTATCAAAAAATTACTGTACGTCTATTTGTTAGAGGAAGTCTAAATCTTAGAGACCTTTTTCATCAAGTCTGGATCCCCAAACATGCTCAAGAAGTTGTTGAAAGTGTTACATTTTTACACTTTTTTATACTAATAAAACTCAAAATATAGGGTTGTTAAGAATCTTTAGACCTTTTTGCGTGAACCATATTTTTAAATAACGCATCGTAGAATTAAATATTGTATTCGAGCTGAATGTCTGCACGGCAATTTATCGCGTGCTGAGGCGGCTCTCTTGGGCTGTTCTTAAGTGTAACCGTTGACTAATCACTTTCAAAAGTGGAAAAAATCCTAGTAAGAAAACTATCAAGATACCTTCAATTTCCAGAGAAAATTAAACACCATTAAATAGAATTCCAACGTTAAAAAAACCAAGCAATCGAACAAACTTTCTTAAATTATGTATTAGAGCTTGGAACAAAAATCTTCAAAAAGAGGTTTTCAGTAAACTACCCTTGTGTAAGTTAACCTGATAAAAATAAGCCCATCATCTTGCTTAGTCAGAATAAACATTATATATATATATACAATTTAAACAAAATTGTTTAAATATGCTTAAAACACTTAAAATTTTCAAAAATAACATTTTTAAACTAACCTAAACTCTTTTTAATTTGTGAAAATAAAAAAGTATTCTTATTTATCAAGAAAAGCTATTCCCAGATAGCCATTTTGAGCTCAATCTTCAAAGCAAACTTTGAAAAAAATTCAAATTTTCTATAATTTGTATTAAGTAATCTATCCTTAAATTAATTTATCTTAGAAAAATAAACATACATTATTATTGATCATTTAAAATAGCCTAATCCCCTAATATAAATTTTGAACCAAATCTTAAAGCCTTTTTTTTAAAAAGATATGCCATCTAAACAAATCGTCATCAATAAACTACCCTTAAACGGAGTATTACCCCACGGCCCCTAAAAAACACACTTTTATTTGCCATGTCAAACACTCCCCAGATATTCATTTTAAACAAAATCATTAGAGCGATAGACGAAAAATCTGGAATTAAAAAGACTCCCTCATCAGAAATTACCCTTAATTTAAGGACTACGGCCAAAATCCATAAAACCGTTTCATATCTGTGGCCAGCGACATAGAGAAATACATGGGGACAAACAGAATTGTAAAATACATTTTTTGGGTTCGAACACACATAAAACGTACAGATTAATCAAAATCTCGAGGTTAAAAATGTTCCCAATTACAATACTTTCTTTTGACACGAGAAAGTAAAAACCGGAAGAAGAGCCACGGACATTCTTTGAATTGGGAATGAAGCTCCTCAGACCTCTTCCCTCCGTCATTCCCTGCTCACGCCACTGAGCACTATAGTTAAATACTCAAGGCCCTTTAAATACTGGCTACGCCTCTGATGATCATACCATTATTTATTTGTTGCTGCACGAGATAAAGCCATGATTTGATTTTTTTAAAGTATTGTAAACGCAAAAGTATAAACAAAATTTAATAAAATAAAATAATACAGATAAAGATAGCGTTCAATTTGTATCTCTTCATTTTTTATGATGGAATATAATTAGATTGAATTCACTTATATAATTCTGTTTAGTAATTAGCAAAATAATAATTGTGTTTATACATTGGTGCACTCAGGAAAAGCAGGGGGCATTATCCCCCTTTTACCCACAAGCACAAACTATTTTATAAAATATTAAAATAGGTGAGGTACAGCTATAATATAGACCAGTGAAGTGATGTCGGGAAAATTGCACCCGGGAAAATTGCGCCCTCCCATGAATTATCACACTAATAAGTGAGAAAAGTGCGCCCACACGACCTTGTTTGTCTCACCTAAATAATTTTAACAATGTCATGTGGGTGCACTTTTTTCACTTTCCTCCCGACCTTACCATTTACACCGGCGTAGTTCGGTTCATCGTATCCTTTTGTTTAGGAGTGCGGGTATTTCAAATCGACTCATCGCACATCATGAGGTCTTGAGGAGGTCAAAGTACATCGATTCATCGCACTTCTCTCTTTGTCTCTTGTTTAGGTTAGGCTAGGCTAGGTTAGGTTAGGTTTTTCAATTAAATAAAGATTAGTGTGTATCTGTAAGCAGTTGATGTGAACGTATACATTGAAGTTACCAAACTAATTATTGACGACCTTTTACTCAATTTTTTTAATCTAGGTTACCTTCTTCAAACACTTTGTTAGGTCCTTGGGCGTGCTTGTTTTGTAAGTGTGTAAAACAGTGTGTGGGGCGCACTTTTCCCACCTAATGGTGTGATGATTGATAGGAGGGCGCAATTTTCCCCTTTTTTCTGGGAAGGCGCAGTTTTCCCGGGCGCAATTTTCCCTAATCCAGTGAAGTTGTGTCAAATTTATAGGCTAAATATTAAGGCTAGACTTACGAATTGATTCAAATGTTGTACCACTACATGCATTAAAATTCCCCGTAAAGTTCTCAATTAAAAAAAAAAAAATAGTACGAAGACGATAGCCTCAATAGTCAAAACATTATACACATATACTCCCGTCCCCTTTCCTATCAAATAAATTTATGGAGACGCCACTGTGTCTATGTGACTCAATGGTAGGATAAAGTTAAATTTTCAAAGGAAGGACCTTATCTAAAAGAAAAGTAACTAGATCTACTTTCACGTATTCATACATCAGAACACGTGATCTGCAGCTATCACTTTCGATGTTTGATAATTAATAGCTATAAAATAACACCATTAAATATAGTAGAATATTATCTATGTTTATCGGTAAAAAATGCTTATATTTTCTAAAAGGCCTTTCCTATGAAAATGAGACCATGGTAGACCAGAGCAGGAACACTGGTTTGACTCTAGGAGGCGCTTAAATGGATGTATTATCCGTGCATGTGTTTGCGGTACTAAGTAAGCTGTTATAAATTGAGTTGGTTTGTGAATCAAGTGCTGTTGTACTCTTGTGTTTAGAAAGTGCACATCAAATATCCTACATACGACAAGTCTAAACAGATTTACCAGTTTTCAGTTTTCTACACCATATAAAAAATATGCAATAATTATTGTAGTTCCTACTGAAAACCAAAATTGTAAAACAAATTGTGAACAACTTTGTACTCGTTTGTTTACAATATTTCTTCAAAGCATTTGCGAAAATATTACTTGATCTAACTTTGCTATCATGTTTTGATGTTGACTGCAACTTCAAAATACAATTTATAGCTACAATTATTTCTATAACCTATTGTAAATCTTTATAAGTTTTTTGATAACTCTTAGTAAAGTGTTCATTCATATTTCACATATTTCGGAAACATTAAATTTTAAAATGTAAGTGAGAATAAATTATGACGGTAAACATTCTTACGTAAATTTCCCTTTCGCTATAAATTATTTGTACAAATACTCTATTTTCTTTTGCTATATTGTCTATCAACTACCTAATGCCAAGGAACAGGATCAGAAAAGTGAATATGATGGATCAACAATCACAATAAAGAAGCATAAAATAACACATTGTTGAAGAAATTTCTTTAGCGTAATATATCCTCGAAATCGATCCCCAGCCTCCTGATTTAGATCCAAGCTTGCCGTGTGAAACAAAAAGATAACTCGAGAAGTTTAAATTATTGTTTAAAATATTTTAAGAGTGAAATATTCATGATTAAATATCAATATGAACGAAAACGGGAAGCTAACGCTAAATAAAATTGGCACGTTATTAATTTAATTTATAGGACATAACAGGTTGACCACCATAACAACAATAAGTAAGAGAGCGAAATTCAAACGTTACTAGCAGCAGATTTTATAAGATTTAATAATTAGTCTTTAATATTTGCTTCATTCGTGGAGATATTAGCATATTGTATTGAACGAAAAACTTTTTTTTTGTAAAATAAATGTAAAACCACAAAACTGTATAACGTATTTTTTATAATAATATTATTTAAATATATTTGAGAAAATTAAAAATTTGACCAAACTATGCATAAACAGATTCTTCTTGTTCTTAGTTATATTTTTAAAATATGTAGAACTTAAAACGAAATTAAATTAATTTCTTCCAAATATGTTCTAACCAACAAATCAAAAATAAAATATAAATGTAAAAGTAAAATTAATATCAATTATGAATGAATGTAAACATAACTTACTCACCGAATTAATTTGTATTCCTTTCCGGGCTTTATAATGTCACTATTTAATATACAAAAAATTTCACTATGTGTCACTTTTCATTTTAATGAAGAGTTATTGTATTTTTCTATCCATAATTTTGGATGAAAAATTAAAATCCCGCACCTTCCTCCATGCGTTTAGCCACAATAACGGAAGCTAGATCTACACACACATATTCTCGACAGATGTTACGAGTTGTGACATTTAAATAATTGTCCGCCAAGGTATTCTCTCCGAGACCTGATACCACCGTCTTTCATGTGGCCAACTGACCAACTATCTTAGCCATCTCTCCCTCCATAACGGAGGGCGAAGCACGGGAAGGAGGAGGGGAAAAAAGAGAAGAAAATCGTGAAAGCTGACTCGAGATTGGCCTATAGTGCGGTGACGTCAGTATAGACACCTACTCAAACTCAACAACCTACCTACATTCTCTCTGGAGTCTCAAATGTGTCTGCAACAAAGGGAACTTTGAATCATCACATTGTTAGCCGCATCGTTGATTGCTCTTTTGAAAGGGAAGTATTGATTGAAAAAATGTTGTTGGATCGTTAAAGGAGGAAACTTTTAGAGCTATATATAATAGATAAATCTAGATTAGCTAACTTTGGGGAAAAAAAAGTCACTATATTTATCTCACATTTCTCAAAATTGAAAACTTTCATCAAATATGTTAACTTTAAATCGCATAACTTCACGTACGAATAATCATATTATATAAGTAAACATGGTAGTTCGTATACTAGTTAAGTAGTTAAGATAAGTTTCTAGCTAATTACTGCAGCTTTACTACAGTTGTTATAAATCAAGTTTATTGATTCAATATAAAACTAATTTTATATTTAGGGAGTCATAAAACTTGACCATGTAAGGGCGGTATTCAAATTTATTTGATCAAAGATCTATGATCAAAGAAATATGATGAGACTTTGATGACTCGTCAAAAATCTTCTTATCGAGGAAATTATTTTACAAATTTTTGATCAAAGATTTGGGTTATAGAACATGATCTAAAATTTGATCAAACAAAATGGCGTCTGAAAAAAATAACATGGACGTACGAGGCAGTAAAACATTTAATTGCGTATTATGAACAGAATACTTTCTTGTGTGATATTCATTGTTTAAGCTACAAGGACCACGATAAGAGATTGGCAAGATAAAGAAATCTCGCGTCTACTAACCCATAGTCGAACCAACAGTCGTTTCACGGATTTTATTTTAATTTTAAGCAACAATGAGCTTATCACACTCGAGCTTAAAGTCGTTGCACATGAAATTAAACTATTTGAGTCAAATTTTGCAATAGTAAAATATATCTATTTTAGAAACTTATAAAGGAATTTGATGTGGTGTAATAACAGAGCTTTGATCAAAGAAATATTTTTCTTTTATTATAAAAAATACTTGTTTGATAAAATAAATTTGACAGTGGAATACAAAACTGAAAAATGGCAAACTCAACACAAGAATTTAAACTTTATTGACTTTGTGCGCCTGAGTATCACAGCCACTTAAAATTTTACTCTATATCAATTGAGGGTTGGAGGGGGAAGCGAAGGTATAATTTGGAGGGAGTGAACCTACATTTACATGAAAGGAAAGTGGTAAAGAATTTAGGGAAAAACATCTCACTACACGTGGATGGGATTCAAACACCAATTTCCCTTCATCATATAAGATGAGACAGATACCTTTTACCATGTGACCGCCAGTGAGGGTGGCTTAGTGATATAGTTTTAATAAGCTTAATTGAGTATATTATGAGCAGCGTAGTTCTTAGCATAAAGAAAAAGACCAAATATGACTGCGTCTATGTCTTTGGTCTGATTCTTTCATAGCTTTTGAACTAATAGACGAATCTTAAAGATAAACTTGGAATATACATACCCAACAGAATATCTTCAAACTTTTTTTTACTAATATTCCTCTAGCCAACCCTTTTTGGGGTAAAACATGTCCAAATTTATTTATTTTTTATTTGTTTCGACCACTTCCACTGCAGTCAAAATAACATTTTTACTACCATAAAAGCAACATTTACACTGAATCCATTGAATCAAAGCAACATTTCCACTGAAACAAAGCAGCACGTCCACTAAATCAAAGCAACATTTCTAATATAACTAACTAAATATTTCCACTGCCATCAAAGCACACTTTAATTTCGGTATTTCTTAGTGTTGCACTAAAATAAGTTAATTTACTATGGTTAATGAATCACAATCTACTAAAATAGACTACACAATATCTTGGACGACCATGAACTTTTTACGAACATATTATTAAGATATACAACACTATAATAGTACATCTTTATTTTTTATTTAATGGTTTGAAAAGGTCAATTTTAGTTTAATCAAATGTAGTACTATCTAATATTGCTGGGAGTTAAAAGGGGGTGGTGGGATGCTCTACGTACACTTCAGATGCCATTTATCGACCAGTTACTAGAAATAGCAAACTTAAATGTAACGCCTATTAGGTGTTTGTTATTCTTTGATTAGGAAGTTAATAGAACATTGTCCGAAATATTTCCTGTGTTTGTTTATGGTACTTTTTTTTACAGTTTTTTATCTTTACAAAGTGTTGGCTGGAGATTAACTTTACGTAATGGTATTTATAATTTTAATTGACTTCAAAATGTAAGCTATACCCTGATTTTGGTTGAAAGAACAGTTTAGAATATACAAACTTATTTCTTTGCGCCCAACATTGATGCATTTTACTATATTATTTATGTCCTTGTATATGCATTAATCATATCTATCATAAGTGACAGGTGCAGATATCATGAATTGGTGTATGAATGTATTAAAATATTGTTTTAGTAGCTTCAGTAACTACCAAAATCAGGTTAACACTCAGAGACTTTTTTCTCTTTTAATTATGTTCGGTTAATTTTTATTTTATTGTCAAGGAAACTCTTTCATAAGGTTTTATTTAGCTCTACTTCTTACTACCCATTCGGGCTTGATGCCTATGTACTAATTACGTTAGTTGGACAAGGCTGATGTAGGTTGAGCTTAGTGAAAGTGTACCCACATTTACATGCGGAGAGTGTGGGATAGAATTTAGGAAACCCCCAGTTCACCAGACCGGGATCAAACCACGATCTCCCCATAATCGGCAGTCTAGTCTGACACGAGAGCGGGGTAACCTGGTGTTCTAGGGGTAAGGTGTCGGACTTCTGTGCTGGGGGTTCGGGGCTCAATCCTCGGTCTCGGCACACATTTATCTGATTGCCAAACCCTTCCTTCACCTCTGACAAGACGTGTATTAATCACAACTTGTGAATGTGTGGAATGCCAGGTCTCCACCGTGGTTCGGATTCCACGTTAAACTGTAGGTCCTCCATTTTATCTCACAATCACCCTACCATTACAAATTAGCGTAAGTGCTTATAACCCGAACTGGTAGTAAGACGCGATGCTAATAGTAATAACACGAGAATGACGCCTTAGACCATGAGGCCACCCAAACTGGTTTTTATAAGCTAATACGTAAATTAGAATAATTTAATTCTATGTTTACAACCCACTAGTTCAATCCGCACCGATGGCCGAGTGATCTAAGGCGTTAGACTCAGATTACACTTGACTGACGTTGATGTGAAAGTAAGGGTTCGATTCCCGAACAGATGTGTAAATAGTAGTTTTTACACTCTTGGTATTTCTTGGTATTTGCAGTGGTCTCCATGCAAATATGTGTGTATTTTCTCTAATCTGCTTTTTTTTGGATTAAATCATTAATAACATAGAGATCTAACTAATTAACTCAGTCGATAGTGCGCCTGTTTTCTGGACTGATCGATTACCGGCAATGTCAAAAAATGTACCACAGGTGAAATTGAGATTCACTCTTTCATAGTGATGATTTAGGTGCTACCTGCTTCAGTGGCCACATGGTATGAGGCGTCACTCTCGTGTTAGACTAGACTGCAAATGACAGGGAGTTCAGGGTTTGAATCCCGGTAGGTTGTTCTAAGCGAGGTTTTTCTAAATGGTTTTTCACTATCTCTCTCCCCACGAAAATTTGGGTACACTTCCTCTAAATTCAACCTTCCTCATCCTTAAATCACTAGCGTAATTAGTACAGATGAATAGAACCTGAACAAATAGTAAGACACGGTGCTAAAAAAAGTTGTTGAGGCACTGGATGTTCTACATTATATATATATATATGTGTGTGTGTGTGTGTGTGTGTGTGTGTGATAGTTTTAAAGTAGTGAACTAAATTTAGGAATTACTTCAATAGAGTTTACACAACAAACCACTGCAATTAATTAGTAAGAATTTAAATTAATTACATTTATATTAGCTAGTTTGTAATAATTTTAAATTAGTGTGCTCAAATAAGGACTATATAATTATTAAATATATGTTAATATAAATCAATCACATCATTTAAATATTTAAACGTAAATAGTATATCAAAATTGCATGAACCCCTATTTTATTTGTTATACTTAAAAAAATGAGGGTTCATGTAGATCTATGTAATATAAGAATTTAAATTAAATTTGGATTATATTTTTGAAAATTTAAAATAGGTATGTAAAAATATTATTATTTAAAAATTATATGTTGATTTATGTTCATATCAATTATTTAGATAAACATTGTTTAAATATCTAATAATACATTTATTAATATACTAAAATTTAATTTAAATATTATATATATATATATATATATATATATATATATATATATATATATAAGCTAGGCTGTAAATTGTGTGCTTATTCAATCAATCGGTTAAAAAAGTGTGCGTTAAATATCACACATTAGGAAAAATAAAATACACTACTTGGTAGTTAAATATTTGAAGCTATAAGGCATCTCTCTCACAATATATATTATTTTGGTATTCATTTTTAGCACCAGGTGTTTCTACCCGTTCTGGTTATACGCATATGAAGGCTACTAATTACAGGTCTAAGAAAGGTTGGCCTTAGATGAAATTTACTCGCATTCGCGTGAAGGGAGAGTGGAAAACTATTTAGGATAAACCCCCCTCAGTACACACGACCGGGATTTGAGCACCAACCTCCCCGTCATCGGCATTCCGGTCAATTGCAAAAGAAGCCACCCGGTTACCGAAGTGGGTACTCTGCCAATAAATTAGTTTTCTAAAGAAGGGGAGATCAGGATGTACTGATTTTTTCCTTTTTTTTCTTAATGGGTTTTCCCTTTCCCTTTACGAAAATCAGGGTACGTTTCCTCTAAATTTTCCTTTCTCCGTCCCTATACTATTAGTATAACTATGCGAATAGCCCGAACGGGTAGTAGGATGCAGTGCGCACGCGCGCGGGAACACACACCATGGTCATATCTGTCGTCTGGCCCTAATGGTCTAATCTTGTCCTGGAGCCGCGAACATGTTGTCCAGTTGACCCTGAAGTTGGCAGAACTGCGCCGCGACTAACCGACCGTGCGATGGGCGGAGAGCGACACAAACGTGTGTGATCAACTCCACTACACGACACTCATTAAATTACCGGGGAAGATTAGCAGCTGTTCTGATAAAATAACACTTTCTAATAAAAACAAATGCAACGTCTGGAAGCGATCGACACCTTCCGATTATATTTTATCTTAGAGATGGGTCGAATCCTATATTTCTCGAATCCGAATCTCGATTCCAAATCTTAGATATTTGTTTTGAATCTAAAATATAAATTTGAATCTTTGAATCTTTAAAAGTTTATAATTTTAATATAGTAAAAATATTTGAAATTAAATTTTGGAAAAAAAAACTTATTTTCGAATAAATTAATACAATTTTGTCCTTTTTGTGATATTGTTATGTTATCAACCACACAAGTATATATAAAATTAGTTACTTGACGTATTAACCCGTGCAAGTAGCTTTAGTAATTTTTTTTAGCTGTAAGATAAGTCCTCTACTATGAAAATTGGACTGAAGATTATAATTCATGTGCTGGGAATATCTGCGTAGTTTAAAAGTGCGCATTAATTATCTTAATGACAACCAAATAATGTAACAAAGGCCAACATACTGAACTACAGAATAAACTACTGAAACCAAATTAGATAAAATTGCGGAATCACTAAAAATCCTCAATTTACGAAAGGCCTTATTAAATATATAATTTAGAATACAGCTTGAAATTTCATTAGTTATGAGCAACCGATTATTTGTTTGGTCGTTTGAAGGTTTAGTTTGCTCAAAACCAAACTTGAGTGTAAATATTTATAGCATAAGCCCCAGGCATATCTGTGGTTTTAAACCCAGGATAAGGGCAATGTGTCGGGTCGGCGTGCTGATGTCACAAAGGGAGCAAGACCCCTGTCTCTGTATACTACATGCCAGCCTGAAATGATGGGTGGGTTGACGGAGTCACTGTGTCAAGGCGCACATGTTTCATCAAAAGAGCGCGCGAAGAAGAACTCTAGTATAGTACTGTTTGCCGTCAACAATGATAACATTTTACTATATTATTGATGTTATCTTATAGGCATTGATAATATCTATCAGAATTTACAGTTGCAGATATCTTAAGACCTAATGCATGAATATATGAAAATATTTTTAATATCTTTCGTAACTGACAAATACTGTCCTTCATATTACCTTAATATTATATCTAACCTTTTGGTCAATCAATATGTTAATTTACAGAGCATAGCGAGATTTTGTTTAAGATTGAACAATTTATATTCTTCCTGTCTGTAAATTCGGATGTTTGTTTCGTGATAACTGTCGATTTAAATAAATATGAATGACATTCTTTTAACCCAGGCCGAGCAACATAATTAAGGAAACATTGGAATGTGAACAAAGATTATTCTTTAAAATAATTTTTCATGTTGCGACACTTTAGACTGGAGGATCTATGGCGTGGGCGTCCCTAAAACCAAGAAAAATATCATCTGAAATTTTGCACAGGCTTACCAACTTAAAAAAACACGTTATTGTTTGTTTATCTTTGACGTAGTTTCTGTTACTTTTACAAAATATTGGATTGCGCCTTAAACCACGTTATCACAAGTGTGGGTAGCATAAAAAATAATAAACATAGAGAGATGAAATTTTGCATTTGTACAAAGTTAATTCCGGATGTGTGTAACATGAGCATATATATTTTTTTTTCTTTAAATACATTTATTGAAAGCCCGACAAGTTAGATACCGCGACCATCGATTCAGGTGGTTACAAATCAAGAAACACAAAGCGTGGGCTCTTGGTCTGGACTTACATACTTATGCTTATTAGATGATGTGGAGATACAGGTTCGAATCTCGGTCGGGTGTACTAAGGGTGGTTTTTCCAAAATGGTTATTTACTCTCTCTCTCTGCATGCAAATGCGGGCTCACGTCTTATTAATATAACCTTACTTATCCCTAAAACCATTAGCGTCATTAGTACATAAGTGTATAACCCGAACGGTTAGTAAGACGTGACGCTAAAAAGAATATAAAAAATATTAACCAAAGAAACCACATTTCTTTTAATGACTTTTCAATGCTAAGAAGTTTATAGTGAAAGATCGCATGAACTGTTACACCTTGAAATAAAAATAATTCACCTAAACGTGTAAACTTAGTTACAGTCAAATTTTCATAGAAACGGCTTATCCAACATCTAGAAAGATTACGAGATCTACTTTCACGTGCTATTCATACTTCAAGTTTTCTTTTATGCAACTGTCAGTTTTGATATATTATGTTATTATTATTATTATTATTATAAAATGTAATTATTGTTAAGAACAAAAGAAAAAAAATTCTAAACGACTGTCGTCAAGAAGGATTTTATTCCCTGTTGTTTTATACTCCATGTCTACCTTGCCAGTCTTTACCTGATAAAACATAGCAGAGCTTGTATTTTTTCCATCAAGGACACCGAGTTTGTTGTAGCGCTATGACAGTTAGTTATAGCCTTTGACCCTATAGAGACCGTGACATTCTAGATAACTGGCCTCTTGCCAGAGGGCTCCATTTACATCTCTTTAAGAGATTATTGTTATTGGTATATAAATAGAAGAACATTCAGTGTCGTGTCGTGGAATGTTGCCAAGGTATACACAGCTTGTTTAGACTGTATCTGGGATATGTTATAACTTACAACTTAACTGGTCCCCATTTGACAAGTGTAAGCAAGTCTTGTTAAAATTGTACCTGGGCTATGTTATAATCTAACTGGTCTCCATTTAACAAGAGTAAGCAGAGCTTGTTAAAACTGTACCTGGAATAAGTTATAAACTACTTGATCCTCCATTTGACAATGGTAAGTAGAGCTTGTTAAAATTGTACCTGGGATATGTTATAACCTAACTGGTCTCCATTTAACAAGAGTAAGCAGAGCTTGTTAAAACTGTACCTGGAATAAGTTATAAACTACTTGATCCTCCATTTGACAATGGTAAGTAGAGCTTGTTAAAATTGTACCTGGGATATGTTATAATCTAACTGGTCTCCATTTAACAAGAGTAAGCAGAGCTTGTTAAAACTGTACCTGGAATAAGTTATAAACTACTTGATCCTCCATTTGACAATGGTAAGTAGAGCTTGTTAAAATTGTACCTGGGATATGTTATAACCTAACTGGTCTCCATTTCAACAGGGTGAGTAGGGATTGTTAAAACTGTACCTGGAATATGTTTATGATTAGCAACACTTTCGATATGGAACTATCCATTATTTCTTCCAGTATATTTTAGGTTGTTGGCAGCCATTCAATTAAACAATCTAGCAAGACTTTAGACATTTAATTATCCATTCTACTAAACAATATAGCAACATTTTACACATTGAATTGTTAATTAATTGTTTCTTATTTTGTCTGTAATTAGGAAAATTGTTGCTCGTTTCACATTTATTAATAGAGCATGGATTTGTATGCAAAATGCATTTTCTTTTTTTACATATTTGAAGGTATGCAGAAATAATATACTTTGTAAGTCACACCTTAAAAGACCATTTGGCCGGTGTTTAATAGTGCATGTAAATGCATATTCTAAGGAAAAATGATTTCGCATAGATATTTTAAATTTTTAAGGTAAAAATGCAAAATTTACTCGTAACTTTTATATTAAATTATTACTTGTCTCCTTTCTGTCATCAGCTGGTTACTAATTACTTAATGACATTTCTGCAGTTAATTGGGTATAAAAGAAAACATAAACAAAATGAGCGTGCATGCATGTGTGTGTCCTGAAGACGGCATCGAGAAAAAGATCCAATACATCCATAAACGCTTCTCTAAATTACCTGAAATTATAACATAGTTGGAAGCTCGAAGTCATTCCTTGCAGTACTAACTTTCTCTGATAGATCAAATTTTAGGCCCACTATCTTCAGAAGCTCAAGATGTTGCTAAAATTGCATTCGATACGCTTGGTTAGGTATTCAATAAAAAATCCTGGTTAAAAAACATTCTGTCAAATTATCAAAAGGTTGTCTGGTAAAAAACTGAAATAAATGAGGAATTCACCAAAGAAGAAGAATCGTGGTGTTTTTAAACATGCATCTGTGACATCATGCAATGTCGAAAGGACCTTTTCATTGTATAAAACATTCTTCAGTGAAAGACTTAATAGCTTCACAGAAGAAAATCTCAGGGTGACTTCACTTATATACTTTAACAACCATGAATAAAGTAAGATTTTCCACAAAACAAATAGTTTATTTGATGTTTGTTAATTTAAGAATCAAAAAGCCGGAGCTATTATTTATGCTATTTAGTGAGGAATTCTCCATCTAGATATAATATTCTGAAAATTGAAAAATTACACCTGGACACGGGAATCGAACCCGGGACCTTTAGCATAGTACGCCAATGCTCTAACCACTGAGCTATCCAGGAATCATCTCGTGCTCAGGGTCATTCTTCGCTCATATTATAAGGCAGAGTCTATGATGGACGTGTGGCAATCGTCGGCTACATCCATCCACGTCCATCATAGACTCTGCCTTAAAATATGAGTGAAGAATGACCCTGAACACGGGACGATTCCTGTATAGCTCAGTGGTTAGAGCATTGCCGTACTAATTTAAAGGTCCTGGGTTCGATTCCCTTGTCCAGGTGTAATTTTTCAATTTTCAGAATTTTGTTAATTTGTTTGTGCATATTTCTAAAAACTTTTTCGTGCATATTTTTCTATTTAATTATGTGTACATATCCGGGCTCTACTTATTGATGAAGCATTTCGATAGAATGAAATCTAAGGAGCTTCATTTTCACACAAGAAATACTTTTTAAACTGACAAATCACACTATTAAGTAAATAAACATAAAATTATATTGACAAATACATACAGTAAAGCCAGTTTATAAAACAAAACAAGATAGTAAATCCGACACCAGAACTCTGTTAGCAGTGTGTCTAAGGGTCCCGGTTTTGATTCCAGACATGACAATAAACATTATCATTGCTGAAATGTAGGTGTCCCCTTTCACAGAGATAAATTAATGGCTAGGGACTGGGTGTTGTGTTTGTTCTATATTTAGGTTAGTTATCAGCCGTGTGCTGATATAATTAGTCGGTTCAGAAAGTGGACTTAAAATGCCTCAAATAAAAAATAAAATAGTGATTTTTTTTAGCACCGCTTCTTACTACCTATTTGAGTTATACGCTTGTGTACTAATTATTCTAATGATTTTTAAGGATTAGGAAGGCTATATTTCTAGGAACCTACCCGCATTTGCATAGAGGGAAGGTGGAAAACTTTTTTTTAAAACAGCCCTCAATATTCCCGACCGAGATTCGAACCTCGATCCCCCAACAAAGCTGGTAGTAGTGATTATGATTATTTCTGAGTGGTAATTTTTTTAAATTATAACAATCACTTAAAGACATATTGAAAATTAGATGCTTGAAATTTTATTTTTTATTTAACACCGCGTCTTACTATTCGTTCGGGCTATATGCTTAAATAATAATTACGCTAATGGGTTAGGAATTGGGCAGGTTAAATTTAGAGGAAGTAGATCCACATTTGCGTGGAGGTAGAGTGTAAAACCATTTAGGAAAACCACACCCAGTTCATACTACCGAGATTCGAACCTCTCTCTACCCATTCTCAGCAGTCTAGCTCAACACGAAAGAAGCGCGTTAGCTAGCTATGCCACCGAGGTGGGTGACATGCTTGAATTGAAAATGGTCTTTAATAGGCAACCATCATTAGTATCTGACCAATGTTTTCACGTCACTGTACAGTTTGAACATTTCTAGCCACAAAAGTACTTTGGTTATTACCTGCACCTATGGTTGTGCAGTGTAAGAAGTTAGACACACATTAAATTTGGTTGAATTTCACAAGGAGATCAGGGTTTGAATCCCAAATGGTTGTAGAGTTTTCCAAAAATAATTTGACCTTGTGGTTTTTTTACATCCTTTCTCTACTCATAATGCAGATAGACTTCCTTTAAATACTTTTCTTATTCACATCCCTTAGATTAAACCATTAATAATCCTTGTGTTAAGTATTTTTTTAAATAGAAACTTAACCTACTTAGTTCTAAAGTAGCTTACTAATAATCGATTATTAAATTGCCACGACCATAATTTTAAGGCGGATACAAAACATTTAACTTTTTTTTTTACTTTTCTTACATTTATATGCCATAAATCTAGCTATATTACTGCAATACACACTTCAATCTCATATTTAAACTAAATTTTGATTATTGTCATAGTAAAATGTCTTATATAATATTTATAAAAGAACCCATTGTGTTTTTCTTTTGGAGATTCAAAACCTATTACTGGTCTTATTCACATATTATTTAATTTTATTTTTTTCAAACACTAAACCAATTTTTTAATGAAGTTTTTTTGTAAAAGATTAAGGATTTCATCTCCAATATTTAGTAAAAGAAAGTTTATTATATTGTGCTATGTGAGAGCACAATAAGATGAATGTTTCCCAATTACACTATAACCTCATTAATCCGAACTAATTAGAACCAAAGCTTGTTCGGATTAGCAAAAATGTTGATTAAGCTGGAGAATACAGTAGGTTCAAGGAGAAGACAGAGTATTTTTACAAATTTTAAGTTACAGTTGAATAAATTTTATAAAATCTACATTCATTTAATTGTTGTATAAAATATACTGTAATTTTACATTTACAGTATAATATTTTTACAGTACTGCAATTATTTTTAGTAACAGAAAAATACATTGCGTTGACTACACCATGTAAATGTCAAGTAATTACTATCACTGTTTCTTACAACTCTTTTTAACTTTTAGCTTGTTAAACAATGAAAATACATTTCATTTGACTTGGTTTGTTTTTCCCCCCTTTTTACAAAAATTGTGTTCATATTATCTGGAATTTAGGACTATTGGTGTTCGGTCTAAGGCTATGGCCATACTTGTGATCAGTTCGCCATATCCTCAAGCAATGTTATATGTGAGATCCAAAGTTGCTCTTAGGCAGCTGTTGCCTAATATGGCTACCTGCATATAAAACAAGGCTCTAAGTGCTTGCGACCAGATCACAGCTTTTTTTACTGCGGCAACCAGGTAACAACTATGGCTGTAGCCTAGCACGGTTTAACATGTAGGTATCTTTATGGAAGAAAAAGTGTCACACACTGATTGTTTAGTCGAAATTTTCACATATAATTTCCAATAGTTCAGAAGATATCATGATACTTCTAAAGAAATCAGGTAGAATCCCTCAATGGAAAATAAAGCAGAGGTGTTAAGAGAATAGGCTTACCCACATATGTATATATGATTATTTGATAAATTATCATAGTTTTGATAAAAGGGTGGTTAATTTCCCTACGCCAAGTTCTCAGAAGGCACTTTTAACTATTTAAGGATAACCTCTTTTCAATTTTTAAGGTACACTACGTCTAGCTTGAAAGGTAGCAAGCTTAACTTGCAAGTTTACACTATGTTGAGGATAGGGTCATAGTGTAAGCCATCAAGAAAAGACCGCTAACATTCAGGGTAAATAAAGTGTACATATGTAGGAAGGCGCAGGAAATAGGGTTAGGAACAAACACAAAATAGCTTTTAGAACATAGTTGACACTTTATACTGGTGTAACTGTAAAAGAAGGTAATGGCTGCTTCTTTGTTTTTTATTCCTCTTTTATAAAGTTGTGTTAAGTGTTTCACACTCTCTCCTGATGAGTTCCTATAGAATTAAGCCTCGGTCGAGGGAATGATGGATAGTAACGATTGATTTTCTTCAAGACGCAGCCATTACCTCAAGGGACCTATTACATGGGGGCAACTTGCTGCGTGCAACTAGTTGGCCTGTGCTTGCAACTGCACACATTGTTAAGTGCAAATAGTTGCTGCAACCATTGGTGAACGTCATATCGAGAAAATGAGGAACTATTTCTTCTTGCCTCGCTTATAAAAAAGAGATGACACAGGCCAAGAATGATGTATGAACATTCGATGTTATATTCGAGACTGGATAAGGGTCTCTACTATAAGCCATTTGAGAATCTGTGGACAGTGACACATCTTTTAATTATTTTCTCATGTTTAAATCTTCATTTGATGAATTGCTGACCTATATAAAAGAAGATTCGACACTCAAATGAGAAGGAGTATCCCACCAGAAGTTGCAGTTGCGCACGCAATTAGTTGCATAGTATAATAGGTTACATTTAAAACAATGCCCCAGCTCGAGTGTGGACAACTAAAAGTTGACCGTGCAGTTTCACTGCATGAAAACTGTCTGCAAATAATTGCCGACCACGCAACGGAAGTTTCCTCGTGTAATGGCTTTCATTTAAACCGATGCTTTTTAATATTTCCGTCAAGTAGTTGCATGCAACAAGTTGCCTCGTGTAATAGGAGCCTTAGTCCAGTGGGAGTAATGTAAAATGTGAAATGTTTTCATTTCATCGTAGAAGCCATATTATTGTTATGTTCCCTTTTCTGTTTCCATCCCTCTTTTCTGTACCTTCTTCCAAATATAACATATTATAAGCTATATTTATTTTTGTAAGAATGAATATTATTATATCTTAGCGTGGTAATGCAACTATTTGAATTATTAATCATCCCTTATACATAAAAAAGGCATCCAGTTGGAGGAAGGGCATGTATGGTTCAAAAAAGGGTATGGGTGAGGAGGAGGTGGGAATAGGAGATCACATCCTCTCATTTCAAAACTGACAAAAAGGGAAGGAAAAATTTTCCCAATCCATGTAATTTTTGTGAAAGATTCATACCTGTTTTAATGATAGTTTTGAGAGGATAGTGTAATATCTATGGCTAGGGTTGCCAGATTTCTTGGTCGGCAAGCCAGAACAATGATCAGCTATGAAAAAAAAGAGAGAGGGGGAAAGGAAACTGGTATCTAAGCAAGCAAACATAACATTATTGTATATAATACGTTTATTAAGAACAAAAACAAAAAACAAAAAACAAAACAATCTTAAAACTCATCCTAAAAATTATGCATTTAAAAATTATACAAACAATGCTGACAATACTGATTATATATATGTATATGTATAAAGAATAAATTTTTTAGGAACAAAAACCACAGAAATAATCTCGCAAATCTTACAACTCAACTAAAAAATCTGCTGTCAACAGACTGAGAGTTGTGAGTTGTGAGCACGGAGCTGGATGTGTCGTATGTGTAAAAATATTAAGCAAGGTCGAGGAACGCAACGTGCCACACGCCACGTGTGGCTGCTACCGATTTGATACCGCCAAACATAGGTAAGAATCGGAAAAGCGATAAACCGGGATATTTGAACGTCCCGCAAGATAAAGCTGGGACACCGGGACTTAAGACTCAAAATCAAGATAATCCCGAATAATCGTGACAACTGGCAACCCTATCTATGGTAAACAATTATTTGCTGCAGATCAGTCTTTTAGTAGACTGAAATACATGGTTAGGTGTATTGAAATATTATTTACAGAATGTTAGGACATAACTTAAGGGAAAATTGGGACAAGAGATGTTTTAAATTAGGTGAACAAGCAGTGCATACGTTTTTACCTTCAAAAATGAAAAGTTACAGTAAAAGTTAACAGACTTAATTTATTAATAACATGCTGCAAGTTCCCAGTGATACCTGGGTGAGGTTAGTGGAATTTTTTTAAAAATGTCTTCAGATTAAAGGTTTAAATTTACTCCTTTGAGAATAATTTCAATATAAAACAAATCTTCACCATATTCAACAGAACATAATTATAGTGAAACATAGTGGTTAGCGTTTTACTCTCTCGTGACCTCTTGGAGAGAGGAAATATTGTGATCATAAAAAAAATCGATCTTAAAATTTGGTTGGATGTTGATTTTTCATGAGGCTCTGCACTTAAAAAATAGTTTGCGCGATGCTGTATGTCTGTGTCTGTATTTTAGCCTAGAGCCTAAACCATTTCTGATCGGGTTATATTTTGGTAACAATGGGGGAAACAAGGGCGTTACTCATGGTCAAACCACACCACACCACATCACCCCTCACCAAAGCGTTGAATAAATTTCACACTTTTTGACTTCTATCTTGTCATACATTGTTGCCATATGTAGCTTTTTGCGCCATTATTCGAATTTTGTCGAGTACTTCCTAAAGATCCTGAAACGTACCCCTTGGGGGTATGCATACCCCATGTTGGAAACCACTTGTCTACCGCTTTACTTTCAAAATATACTGGTCTGCCAATGACGAGAATATTGAGGCTTGAATCTTAGTTGGGTGTGCTGAGGGAGGTTTTTCATTCTCTTTCCACGCAAATATGGGTACTTTCTCTAAATGCCAACTTACTTATTTCTAACATATTAACATAACTATTAAATATTCATATAACCTGAATGTAAAGTGAAACAAAGTGATCAAAAAGTTTTTATATAGCTTTGTCTTTGTTAAAGATGTATTTTTTTTTTACAGCAAAGTTGAAGAATATTCCAAATTAAATCAACATTTGAAAGCTTTGCACACCTATAGGTGCCTACCAAAGTAAATTATAAATAAACATATGTATACTTCATTTTAAAACATTTTATATTATGACAGTGATGTAGCCAGGATTTAATTTTTGGGGGGGAAAGGGGGTCTAAAGGAAAGTTCCTCCTTCCACCATCTATCAGTTTGATCGTACCCCCAAGTCAACAAATTCCCTATTCTAGGAAACCCACTCGCCGCCAGTGCAAGATTCCCCTCTTTTTCAAATATGCGTCAATAACTCTTAACTTTGAAATTCTTGGCATATGGGGTGATTTAATAAAGCTCGTTAAGTTAGACTTGAAATAAGTACAAACTCGAAAAAATTAACTTATAGGCTTCACACTATCCAAATGTTTCCTTGTAAAATTTTAACTGTCCAATGTTTTTAATTAACTAATTTATCTTTTTTTTTTTAGCACTACAGTTTACTACCTGTTCGTATGTACTAGCTACGCTAATGATTTAGGGTTGGGGAAGGTTGAATAATTTATACCTACATTTGCCTGGAGAGAGAGTGGGAAACCATTTAGGGGAAACCACCCTCAGTAAACCCAATCGAGATTGAGCCACGATCTCCCTGTCATCGCCAGTCTAGTCTTGAGACCATGAGGCCACTGAAGTGGTTTAACCGATGTCGAATCAGCCAGATCCTAATGTATCATAAACAATACTATTATGTATTATTTGAAAGAAGGTACTGTAAATGTGGATGGAAACATATCAAAGGTAACAAAACAATATGGCTTTTACAATGAAAAGAAGAACAAAGTCCACACTCTACATCGATGTCACTGTACAAAGAAGTAATAGCTGCATCCTAAAGAAAATTGATCGTTATCACCCAATCTGCCGACCTAGGTTTTATTCCATCATAACTCATCAAGAAGGAGAGTTACCCGCCTCGGTGGCGTAGTTGGATAACGCACTAGTCGTGTTGAGCTCAACTGCCGAGGACGGGGAGATCGAGGTTCGAATCTCGGTCGGGTGAACTTGAGGTTTTCCCTAAATGGTTTTCCACTCTCCCTCCACGCAAATGCGGGTTCTCCCCCTCTAAACTCAACCTTCCCGATTCCTAATCCATTAACGTAATTAGTACTTAAGCGTATAACCTGAACGAGTAGTAAGATGTGGTGCTAAATAATAAAAAAAGGAGAATTAGATGCCTAAAAGAGGAAACTAAAAAGCACAAAAGGGGAAAAAAAGAAAATTGGTAAATAATGATAAAGACATGTAAAAGGAATGAATAACATAAAGGACCAGCACAGGAAATTGTAAGTACTAGAAATTTTTAATAAATAAATATAATAAAATTGTACAATTATAAATAATTTTATTTGACGTATCAAAAGTAGAAATACAGTAAAAAAATTATTATAAAACAATACAGATGTCATTCATATATGAAATATAAAATATAGTAATACAGCAGAAATCATAAAATCATACATAAAGAATTCCATTTGTAAGATACCATTATAGGATGTCAAATATAGAAATATTGATCATTTAGCCACTGAGCCTCTTTATTGTCTGTTATAGAAAAACTATATTTTGTTTAAAATTATTAGTACATTCAAACAAATAGTGACATTGTAAAGTTGCACTATTTTCATCTTACATTTGATCTCATCATAAAATAATTAGTATACACCAAAATATCGCGCAATCTGTTTTTATTAACTTTTAATTAGCACATTAAAATAAATATAAATTATTTTTAAATTCATTGTAACATTTTCAACATTATTTTACACATGTGAAATAAAACAAAACAGGATATTTTCGTCAAATTGACCAATTGTAATTTTTCTATGCAAATAATGGTCAACTGAGTCAATTTAAATGAGAATATCGCTTATTAAGTAAGAGACATCATCATTCTTTGTCTTTTTTTTTTTTTGCCAGAAAAAAGTATCGGTTATACCATTGAAATTATTTCAAAATATTTATTTCTATTTTATCATTCAAAGTTACATTGTATGTAAGAGAGACCAGGAAAGTGGAGGCCACGTGAATAAGTTTGTGAGGAGCATGTTAGTTATCACTAGGAGAAACAAGATTAGGACTGAGGTTATTGGGGAAAGAGAAGGGGTACAGGGACAGTAAAAGTGAGACTGATATGGTATGGGCAAGTAAGGAGGATAGAAAAGCAGAGAGTACAAAAATCAATGATGGAGATGAAGATATGTAGGTAAAAGAACACAAGAGAGACCAAGAAAAAGATGGGAGGCGCAGATAACAATAAGTGTGCAAGTGAGAGGAGAATAATGGAAGTGCTTAAAAGAGGAAGAATAGTGGAAGGCTAAAGAAAGATGAGGAAGATGGAAGCATTATCTAAACTGACTCGGCTAGAAACAGTTGATGATGATGATGATGACCTAGGTCAGTAAAATATTGGTCTCCTACACAACTAATACTACCTACAAATTCAATTATGCCTTAAAACTAGAGATGAGACGCTCTATTCCTCAAATCCAAAGGTATTCAAGAGATTCAAAATTCTAGCAAAAAAAATTATCTCGATTCAAGCATAATCCCCAGGTTTCCTGGTTTTCCCGATCAGTGGCCACCCTGCTTTTATGTGTTTCCTGTTGGCATAATCTTTCTCCAGTACCTTATTTTATATAAAAGAAAACATACCTCAGAAAGTGAAAAGAGGTATTCCTTAAATAAATAGACTGATTAATACATAATTTTTAAAAAATTAAGGGATTTTTGAATTGTACATAAATAGTTGTATATTACATACATGGCAAGAACAATAGTGATACAATTCCTATTCTAAATTGAGAACATACTAATATCAGAAACAATCACATTAAATTTCACTTCCCAGTAATATTATGCAATAAACATAAAATATTAACAATACACATAAAAAAAATATTATAAAATACATTGATACAATATTACATTCAGAGTGAAAATGTTAAGCTCTAACCGTTGATTTAAACTTGATTACAAAATTAGTAAGTGGTTAAATCTGACCACTCGTCACAGTGCAGCTTTTATCCAGATTCTCTGGAGCAACAAAGTTTGGAGGTTCCACTGGTGTAAGCTTCACCGCAGAAGATATAATTTCTGAGCTAATATTTGTTGAAGATTTCGAAGTACTAGGAATGGGATTAGCATTACTATTACTTAGAGGTTTGAGGACACTGATATTGTCAAACTTAAAACCGACTGGTGGTATAAACATATTACCCATGGTCAACCCAGTAGTCCCCAAGATCCCCCTCGCCGGGTCAGCGGTGAGACCCATCAGAGACGACGGAGAGGGGAACTTGCCGGTGGCAAACAAAGCACTCGCAATGTCCGATCCTATCACCAATCCACCCGTGGCGGTGATTGTACTCGTCGTCGCGATGTTGATATTGTTACTGGTATTATTGCCGACACTAATGCTGTTGTTGTTACTTGTATTGTTTGCGGTGGTCTTAATCATTGGGACATTTGGAACGAGAAGACTGACTCTGTCCAGAGATGGTGTGGTGTTCACCGTTGAAGGTATCTCTGTGGGGTTGAATGGGCGATTCTCTGACCCTCCTCCTCCTCCCGGGCATACCAGCTCTTGAATGAAGCTCCATAAAATCCCATCACTTTGATCACGAGGGAATTTTGATGTTAATGTTGTCTGAAAATTACAATAATAGTGTAGAGATGTATATATTTTTTAAATATGGCAAAGGATTATAATTTTTGCAACTTTCATGATAAATTGTTCTTCCATACAAAAATTAATATCCCTAGTGAAAAGAAAATCAATTAATCATTTTGAATAAAAAAATTCAAATAAACAGTGATTGTACTAAATCCAGACATTAAAGCTTTTAGGGACTATATATGGTTAAATTATATTACCAAATCAGGGTCTGGATTTAGTGCCGAAATAAACCAAATTTATTTGTGTTTGAATATATGTGAGACTTGTTCTAATGTAGAAGACAAAGGGAAGCTGTCTTCATTGTGCATAGTATTCTATCCAGATATGTTTATTTTCCTCAGGTAGGATTTATACACTCAATTTTCACTAATTAGTTTATTTTTCCATATTTTTAACAAGTTTTATAGAAATACCATAGCATAGAGCAGCAGTTCCCAACGTGGGGTACACCTACCCCTAGGGGTACGTGCCAGGACATTTATGGATTCAAGAAAATATTTGAATAATGGCAAAAAGATACATATGCCAGCAGTGTAAGACAAAAGATCAGTCAAAAGTTATGAAATTAACTCAACAATATGGAGAAAGGCAGTGTTGGTTTTCTTTATATTTGACCTTGAGAAAACTATTTAAATTTTAAATATAAAATAGTTTTTATAGTTATTAATAAAGTATTAAATAAATTAAATGTGTCAGTTTTTATTGTAACTTTTGTTTTTTGAATATAGAAATATATGCACTATGTAGTCAGCTTATTATCACATTGTTTTTAAATCCCATTATTAGACAATTTATTTTCAGTTACAACAAATATATCATAAATTAGGGATCTGTAAACTTGGGTTTTTTCACTCGAGTCGAGTAATTCTAAAAGCTCCCAAGTTCGAGTATTGTATATTTATAATTTTAAAATTCT